>CM060256.1:32192870-32792870 GCA_030684275.1 Acipenser oxyrinchus oxyrinchus
AATTTAAAAAAACAGTGAGTTCAGCTTGAATTGGTAGCTGGAATCCAGTAATCACGCGATATATCTTATATAATTTGGCTCAGTCCAACACAAACATGTCTGTATAAACAAAAATATTTTGTATAATATTTTGCAATAAAGTCAGTCCTTATCTGCCCTCTTCAGAGCAGTACGGTTTAAGCTGCTTGCTGGCTTCGGTTAAAAAAGTTTCCTAACTTAAGTTTTCTTAACTTAAACAGCCTGCAGTTACGATACTGTAATGTAATTACAGCTTCCACATTTATATTCAGATTTTACACAAATACCATAATATAAAACAAGTAGAGCACTGTAACACTACTTGTTTTTCTAGCTAACTGCTACAGTTTTAAACATGCTTCTTAAGTTAGCAAAGTCCCTGTTACTAGACTGTGTGTGAGACGTTACTGTGGTGATATAGTACAGTTTAGACAATAAACATTTTATCATGCCAGTTGGCTCCTATGTACTCTTAAATCAAGCATACTGACTAAAGGCTTTGCCATCACAGTTAAATTACACTCATACAAAGAGAATGTGAAAATGTAAGTATTAAAATAAAATAACTTGCCTTCATAGTCACAGAGGTAGCTCGAAATATACATTTTAAAACCTTTTTTCCAGCTCACTGTAATTTTAATGTAGGCAGCATGTATAAAATAGAATGGTTTGATTGGAATTGTCCAATCCTTATGATGTAGGCTTTAGAAACCCTAACCCCTGCATTACAATAAACACTTCTCGGACTCTATGAAACAGGGATCTTGAAAGGTATCGAAAACCATAAATACAGACAAGCCTGGCTCTTTTGCATAGTGGTTAAGACACTGGCTTGCAGTGCGTGGGGTCACCTGCTCATGCCCAGCCTCCACCTTGTTACAGGAATATCCAACATTATAATACATGCTGAGAAACTGGGTCCCAATTGCTAACCCTCCCTCCCTGCTTGATCACCATGGGCAATAACACCACCCTGGCATTGATTCTGGGTGGGTGCCTGCATTCACATGCTCAGTGTTGATACATATCTCTGTACATCTCTTAGTTAATTGAGCAGTGTCTTTAAAAAAACAAATAAAAACATCTTTTCCCTCACCCTGCGACTTATCTCAATTAAAAACTCTCCCGACAAGAAATAAAAAAAAAACAAATAAGCATTTATTTCCCACCCCACCTTCTCCTCTTGTTGGCCTGAATGACAGCAAATTAATTTGATCTCTCGTAACAAAGCTTATTTTTTTAGTTATTAAACTCCGGTCTGGAATTTAAAATAGTAGGAACTGCCTGCTTCCCGGAGATTTCCTATTTTCATTGTGGAAGCAAGGGTTTAAAGTGACATTGAAGAACAGGCCAGTGCCCCTGAAGGAGGGGAGTTTCCCCTGCCCGTGGCAACTAGAACAAGGGCAGTGAAGTCATCGCATGCATTCTTAATGCTGGAGGATTTGGAGATAGTGTGATCTGTGGGAGGTGCCTGGAACAATGGACTCGATGATAAGCATTTCAGATAAGGTGTTTCAAGCCACTGTATCACTTTAGCCCAGTTGTTTGACACAGTTATGCTTTGGCTGTTTAATCTTCAAAAAACAAAGAAACAATAGTTAGAAGAACCAGTTTGCTATGATATAATTAAATGTCTTATAAATGGTGCAATGGGTATCAGACGGGACTGTCCCAGTTTTCAGAAACAGTAAAATTGTTAAATCCTCCCGGTTTTGCTATTTCGTATTCACATTTTTTCACAAAACTGTAGCAGCGTACTGAACAAGTTGACAGCACAGTAATTTATTATACAAAAATAAAATAAAGAAAGGTATGGATGGCCTGTTTAATAATTCATATTCTGTTTAACTTCCTGGAACATTTCCTTTTCTTTTTGTATCTTTTCAAGTGCCACCAACCTACTTAGCCTGTTAAGTCAGTCCCTATTGTTTTTGATTAGCACAGCTATTTATATAACTGATTTAATATATAAAAGTTTCTTTTGATGCTCAGTATATATATATATATATACTGAGCATCAAAAGAAACTTATTTATAT
Organism: Acipenser oxyrinchus oxyrinchus; assembly: GCA_030684275.1. NCBI lineage: Eukaryota > Metazoa > Chordata > Actinopteri > Acipenseriformes > Acipenseridae > Acipenser > Acipenser oxyrinchus. The sequence goes on from CM060256.1 coordinate 32,194,927, forward strand.
TTGAGCATCAAAAGAAACGTATCACTTATATTTGGATAAAATTCACTAGATGTGATCGAAAAATGACAAACTCTGTTTTAGAGCAGGTGCAGTGACTTTTTATTGTGCTGATTAACAATTGACATCATGAAAATGCTGCAAAATGATCTGTCGATCTTGAGCAGGTGTTGTGACTCTTGGCCTCCTAGTTCATGGCCTGTCATTGACAGAATGTGTCTGGTTATACTGTCTCGCCAGGTTTGAAATTGCTGTCTGTGAGCACCCAAGACGGCGAACCACAGTACGCTGCCCTAGTCCAGCCTCCAACATGCCGATGGCACGAAGGCGCTGCTCTCTTGACAGACGTGGTATATTGTTTGCAATATACTTGTGTGGTAGGGTTTGGGAAGACACAAAACAGACACCAAGTTCAAATATGAAACGCCGGCACAGGCGCCCAGATTTATTATGGTGATCTCAGTTGGCAGCTGTTTCCGTTATAGTTCTGTGCACTCCACCAACAATGGTATTGTGCCCCGTCTTCATACAACAGACGCAGATGTGTAATCCAAAAGCAAAAATAAGTGAAAAGGCGAAAGGAAAAAGGAAAACAAAATACTTTAAGGAAAAACTACAAAATAAAGTGTGCAGTTTTTTACTGCGGCTCGTTGCTCCCTCTAGTGGTGGGAGCCCCAAGAAACAGGCACTGTTCTATACCCTCTCGTACACTGTAACTATATTATAGAGTGTTAATAAAGCATTATAGATGGTTTATAACCATGCAATAGCCATAGAAGGAATTAAGTTTAAATATTTCAACGTACAATAGGTGGCTAAAAACTGTCCCCTTTATAAAAACATCATTCTGTCTATGGCTATTGCATGGTTATAAACCATCTATAATGTTTTATTAACACTCTATAACATAGTTATTAAGCATATATTATACATTTATACCACATTAATAAGCAGCACCTTAATATAAAGTGTTACCCAGATATGTTTTTAGTCTTGTTTTAAAAACAGGTAGAGTCTCAGCTTCCCTCACATGTGCTGGCAGCTCATTCCAAAGTTTGGGGGTTCTATAATAAAAAGCCCTTCCTCCCCATTTAACATACTTTATTTTAGGGATTACCAGCAATCCCATATTCAGGGATCTAAGGTTATGATTGGGGATATATGGGGTAAGCAGTTCTCCTAAATAGGTTGGTGTCAAATTATTTAGTGCCTTATAAGTTAACAGTATTTTAAAATCAACTTTAAAATTTACAGGAAGCCAATGCAAAGAAGCCAACACTGGGGCGATATGTTCCCTTTTTCCGGTTTTAGTCAAGATTCTAGCAGCAGCATTTTGACACAAAGGCATGTACTAGTCTTTCAGTGTAATATGTAGAGATTTTAGGTCTCAGTTCTGCAATATTTCTCAAATGACAAGAAGATGATTTTGTAACCTTTTTGATATGTTTCTCAAATAAAAGAGTAGGGTCGAAGATCACACCTAAATTTCTCATTTCTAGTACAGGTTCAGAAGGTAGTCTGCTGAAATCCAGGTCAAATGATTCGGGCTTATCTAGCTGGTTTGACGAACCCACTAACAAAACCTCAGTTTTTTTCTGCATTCAACATTAAGACATTTTGAGACATCCAGCCCTTAGTAAGACAAGATACTATATTGGTCCCAAACGAGGCGTCACCAGGTTTTAGAGACAAATACAGCTGGGTGTCATCTGCATAAAAATGGAAATTTACTCCATGTGTGTTTATAATATCACCCAGAGGGAGCATAAAATTGGAAAATAATAAAGGACCTAAAATAGAGCCCTGTGGAACACCACAAACTAATTCATTCAATGCAGATTTGTCATTCCCAATTAAAACAAATTGTGACCTGTCGGAAAGATAAGACTTGAACCAGGATAAAACAACTCCAGATACACCCACATAACTGTGCAGGCGATTGATTAAGTGATCCACGGTATCAAAAGCAGCACTTATATCTAATACAATTAAAACTGATAAATAACCAGAGTCCGTACCAATTAATAGATCAATTAATACTCTAACAAGAGCTGTCTCAGTACTATGTGCATGACAAAAACCAGACTGAAATTTTTCATAGATGCTTTTTTGTGTCAAAAATTGATGCAGTTGATTTGCAACTACCCCTTCTAATATATTCAAATGACGAATAATCGTCCGTAGTTCCTTGTTTAATATTAAGATCAGAGTTATAAATTGTAGCTGCCTCTCCCACTGGTATGAGCCTGATGGATAAAGGAGTAGTCTGCAGAGGAAGCCTCAATCAATGAGACATTGTCATCTACCCCAAGCCAGGCTTTGGTGAGAGCCAACATATTAAGCCTTGGATCTAAAATAAAATCTTGAATTAAAGGTGCTTTATTGGACAGTGATCTAAGATTAATTAATGCCAAACGAAGATTATTAGACTGATTGTAGTTTTATTTGGCCAGTAATAATTGGGATATTTATAAGGTTATTATAACAAACTCCACAGGGTCTATTAAAAAGTAATACTGTGATATGAGAAGCTGACACAACTTCAATGGGGTAAGCCTTTTTTAGGTTTTCTGGTGATGAATTAATTGGGATTGTCTTTGCTGAATAATGTTTCTCACTAGTACCTTGCCCTTGCCTAAATCTTAATCTAAAAAATCTTTTAGCTAGTTTTCAAAATGTGTAGCGAGCTTACTTGCCCCAGTATTGTTCAAATGAAGCCCATTTTTACGATATAGTTCTTGCTTTTTTTTAAATCGTCCCAGTTGTTAATGTATCCTATCTGTTCTTGAATACACCACCTAGCTAATCAATTATTTATTGACGAAATTCTACTATATTGTTCATCACCTCTGCCAAAAACAGGCAGTAGGCCAGAAAGAATGGGTTTGCAATGTAGCTCTTTCAGTTTCTTAGTTAGAGATTTAAGTCTTTGTTTCATCACTTCAGATTTTCTATCTTTTATGTCATTAGTACCTACATGCACAATTACTACTGGCCCCTTTTGTGTTTTATTGGAACTATTTACCAGTTTGTGTATTCTAATGTCAATGTCCTGAATTTTTGCTCTTGGACTTAAGAGTGAAATCACGATCAACATAGCGCATTATAGTCACCTACCAATAAAACATCCACATTGCTTTCTGTATTGTCTAATTGGTTCATACTTAAGGAGGCTGTGTGGTCCAGTGGTTAAAGAAAAGGCCTTGTAACCAGGAGGTCCTCGGTTCAAATCCCACCTCAGCCACTGACTCATTGTGTGACCCTGAGCAACTCACTTAACCTCCTTGTGCTCTGTCTTTCGGGTGAGACGTAGTTGTAAGTGACTCTGCAGCTGATGCATAGTTCACACACCCTTGTCTTTGTAAGTCGCCTTGGATAAAGGTGTCTGCTAAATAAACAAATAACAATAATACTTAAGACTTGATATTTGTTGGATAATACAATACCCTCCGGTTGTTTATTTTTAGGTGTTCTATGGCTTTTCCTAGCTGTCACCCATGGTCTATTCAAGTTAACATCCTTTCTATGTAACCCTTCCATATTAGGACATGCAGTGTTTGATAATGAGTTTGGTTCCTCATGAGCATTTAAGACCAATAAGTTTGAGGTCTCACCTACAATATCTGAAGTTAACCAGGTGTTGTTTACCTCATGAACACTGTTTTCTATAAAATGTTCACTTGTATATGTCTCTCTAAGTGTTAGTGTTAATGTATTTATAAGAGAACATTTCTGACAATAAAAGACTTCCAAAAATTGTGATGGATCAACAACTATATACATTTCACATGAGCTGCACTAGCATTATTATTATTATTATTTGTTTATTTAGCAGACACCTTTATCCAAGGCGACTTACAGAGACTAGGGTGTGTGAACTATGCATCAGCTGCAGAGTCACTTACAACTACGTCTCACCCGAAAGACGGAGCACAAGGAGGTTAAGTGACTTGCTCAGAGTAACACAGTGAGTCATGCATTGATTACATATTATATTATAATACTCGCCTGATAATCGTAAAATTTTAGTTCTCTCCTCAGTTGATCCCCAAATCTGGGCGGCTGCAGAATGCTTCCAAGTCGAGGACAAGCGCAGACAAGCTCTGCACTTGTCGCGCCAGACTTTGCGTACCTGCGCTGTAGTTGTCATGAAGCCGTCAATCCCAAACTTTCCCGCGAGGTGTCCGCTATAACCAGAGGTTGCAAGTTGATTCAAGCTGTAGTTCCAGTGAGCAGTGTAGATGAATAAAAAGTGTGTGACGTACACAGGTACACTAAACACAGCACCTAATTTGAATTAGTCCAGCACAGGAGCACACACAACAGTTACAGTTCAGCACAGAATCAAAAGGAAAGAACAAACTATACAGTGTGCACATGTGTTAGAACACCTCATTGCTGCTGTTGTTTTGCTTTGTTGTGCATATGAAATCAAAATCTTGGAAAATTGTCAAAATAAGCAAATGAGTGATTGTCTAATTTAATTGATGACTTTAATAGGCCACACATGTACTTACTGCATGAGACTTTTTAGAAGTTGTTTATTACCCGAGGAAATAAAAAGTTACTGCACGGAGACTTCAGTCTCTTTTGCCTTTCACAAACAGGTAGGTAGGGTGAGTATAAACTAACCTCATTCCAGTTGTGTGATTGACTCTTTTAAGACCTCTATCTCTTGAGTTTTTCTGCAGCTTCCTTGCAATTTTATTGCTGGAAATTGGCTCGCCACTTCCCCGGAATCAGAAACTCAGCAGCTGAAGACTGAGCTTAATGCTACGCAACTGCATTTCGTGTTAAAAATTTAAAAAAAAATAATAATATATATTTTCAACAGCCTACATTGCATGGTGATTGTAGTCTGCTTAACTAACCTTGCAGCTTGCTGCATATGTTTTCTATCTTTTCCTCTGCAGCTGTTTGAAAGTAAAAATTAAGAGAAGGGAGAACGTGATCCTCCAGTGAGACCCAGCTCTGCAGCATGCTGCTGTTGACGCCCACTCGCTGTGCGCGGCCTAGTGCCCCTACAGGTTGTTAGTTACTATTGTTCTTTATTACTGCTTACAGTAAAAAAAAAGACCCTTACACTCCAACTAAAAAAAAAACTAACAACCGTGTGCTTCCTCCCTTAGGCCTGGCCTACTGTTGAGCAGTCCCTACGCACATTCAAAACACTCACCCCGCTGCAAGCTACGCGCTGTACCAGTTGCATACTGCACACAATCCAGACGGGACCATCCGAGGATTGTTCCACTCCGCTGTAAGCTTCGCGCTACACCTGTTGTGAGACTGCACGCAGACCACACTGCAACTGTCTGAAGGCTACGCTCCACACCATTGCAAACTACGCGCTGTTCCTAGTTGTGTGACTGCAAGCAGCCCCGACAAAGACACACAGCTCAGTGCCTTGGTGCTTCGGCCCTCAGTGCTTGGTGCTTGGTGCTTGGTGCTCCGGCGCCCCAGTGTCTAGGGCTCAACACCTGTGGTACCCAAGAGGTCACGCTGTGCCAGAGCCTCTATACTTCGGTGCTTCGGCATCCTCAGTGCCTCGAGGACCCAACGCTTCGGTGCTTCGACGCCTCGACGCCTTCGAGGATTTTAAGCTCTGCGCATCGGTGCCCTCAGTGCCCCAGTGCCCCAGTGTCCCAGTGCTCCACAGCCTCGGTACCTCGGTGCTTCGACACCCTCAGTGCCTCGAGGACTCAATACCTCGGCAACTCAACGCCTGCGGCGCTTCAGAGCTCCATGCAGTGGTGTCCTCGGTGCTTTTCAGTACTGTGCCAGTTCCAAGCAGAAGACCCTGCAGAATAGAATGGCACAGTTCAATGGCAAGACCTCTTCGGTCAGCCTGGACAAACCGTCTTCGGCCGCGAGGACCCAGGTCTCTCCCCTCAACCTGCCTTTGAGCCTAGTGCGCAGTATACCTTGCGCGCATGCTCCAGCCCGTCAGGCCCGCAATCGCTCAAGATCACCCTCAAGGGGTAGGAAACGAGTGAGGAATGCGGATCAGGTGAAGGACGTTGCCGAGTTAAAGGGCCAGATGGCCCAAATACTCAAGCTCTTGGCCATGCAGCAGGATCTCTCCCCTGCGCCTGCCCCAGGTCCACCACCAGTGCCTGCCCCGGAGCACACTCCAGCTCTGCCGGTGGTCACTCCAAGCGTTTCAAAGCAGGGCGTGGTGATGAGCGAGGAAGAACAGGACGTGATTTCTATCGTGGCTTCCTGGGATGAGGAGTCCTTCCGATGGGAAGAGACAAAAGAACAAGGCCTGACCCAAGAAACAGTCCCCAGCTCTGAGCTTGCCTCAGAGCCTGAGGTTCCAGCACCCTCGAGCTCGGTTTGGGCGCTTATGGAGAGAACCTCCAACTTCCTTCAGGTTCCCTGCATTCAGACCAGCACAGGCTTTGACCCCCAGCCTTTTCTCTTGTTCCCAGACTTTCTGGAGGTCAAATCCTCCTGGCACCAACCGGCCTCAGCACCCAGTGTGTCCAAGAGCGCAGCCTCATTGGCCTCCTTGGAAGGCACAGAGGCGATAGAGCTAGCACAATTCCCACTGGTGGACTCCAGCAGGATCACAGAAGCCCACCTAAATAAGACTTACACAGCAGAGGCACAAGTAAAATGCCTGGCCAACACTGGAGGTCTCTTGACAGCCTACCGAAACCACTGGCTTCAGAGCTATGCTTGGTCTCGGGTACCTTGCTACAGATCTCCGGCTTCCAAGGGCAAGCCCTGGGTAGAAGCCTGGCAAGCTTGGTGGTGGCGTGCAGACAGCTGTGGCTCTCAGGCAAGGGTCCCGGCTGCGGACAAGTCCGCCTTACTGGATGCGCCTATCTCCCTTGGCCATACTTTTGGACCAGCGGTAGAGGAGATACTGCAACGCTCTCACAGAGAGCGAGAGGCGTCTCGACAAGTGGCTGCTATGCTCCCCTCCCATGCCCCAGCCATGTTACCGGACATGGTAACCCAGACTGTTCCAATCCCCACGGCATCACAGGGCGACCTGAGGCACTGCCCCCAGGCCTCTGCGGCAGCTAATACACAGGGCCATCACCAAGGACAGGGAAATGCTGGACATAGGGCCCCAGCGCACCAGCGCTCAGGGAGACAGTTCCAACGGAACCGCCCCAGGCAGCCTCCAAATTGACTTCACTGGTGCATACAGACCCGTATGTTGACAGTGTGTGTATATTGTAATAAAAATCCTTAACACTATAAGAATGAGCCTTCAGTCGATTCAGAGCCAAACTCAATATTTATTACACTAATAAATAATCAAAGACAATCTGTCAATTGTTAACTAACAAATAACAGGTTGCTGTGTGCCATAACCTGCCCCGCTAAAACTAATTCATTTTTAAAAGGAATCTCAGGGTGGAGCTACTCTGTTTATTAGCTTCTCTCTCTGCTTCAGAACAACAACACCTGTCACTGGTCTTTAGCCCGTTAGTCCTGCCTTGTCCCACTCCACGGCCAATCACCAGCAGCTCCTTTTTTGTTTTTTGGGTTTTTTTTTTATTTGGGGTCCAGGGACCAGGTTTGTTATAGTCGAAGCTTCCTTATAATAAAGGCCGTTATAGTGAGGGTGTGCTGTACTATGTAAATTAAGAGACATAGTACATTAGAGATTAAAGAAAAGTGTTTTTCAACTTTATGGCAATTCAGCTTGCTTAAATACAGTGTACAATAGCCTACAGTTATTCAACCGCATATACTGTTTCAGAAACATATCTCTTGAAAAAACTGCAATTTTTGGTACTTTTATTAAACTTGGTGCTGTGTCTGCCCTTTAGTATTTCCCCCAGCCACACGTGTAAAACTAACGACGTTGGTGGGAGTTTTAACCAGTTCCATATCCTTAGCAGCTTTGCTGAAGGTTAAATACTTCAGCTGGGAAAGCTTTCCTGCAAGTCCAGACTTCAGCATTTCCTTTCACTTGTACTCACCTTACAGGCTAGCGATAGAAAAACACGCAGTATATGGGAGGAGTGGGTGTAAAGGAATCCCCAATTAAAGGCTTAATACTGGTGCTTTTAAAATGGGGAAACTGGAAGTCATCAAGGAGCTTGTGGCAAAGTGCCCCCCCGTGTGTATTTTGTGTTACGTGTTGTGTGTAAATGTTGGTGTATAGTCATCGGTACACGGGATATAAACGGGTCTGTGTTTCACTTGTGATTTAAAAATGTAGATTTATATTTAGGCACGGAGGGCACAAATCACTTCACGTGCTAGTTAAAATGTAATGTGTGGTCACGGGAGTGCACTTAATTAATTCACGTGCAGTTGTACCGAGATTCCAATTGAATGATTGACTAGCAATCGAGTCTCGGTACAACTGCATAAAAACAGCATGTTTTCACTCACTCGGGTTGGGTGTTCGAGAGTGGAGAACGGGAGAGAGAGAAGGAGAGTGAAATATTTACAAACAATTGCTATCGCGTGCTGATAGCTCCAGCACGATACTTGTTTGTTTGTTTACTCACCGTGTTTGTGTGTCTGTCCGTCCACCGTTTGTTTAGTGTTAGTTCGTTTTGTTTATGTCTGTTTATTTTGGCGAAAGTGCCGTGTCCTGTTTTTGTGTGTTTGTTGTTACAACCGTTTATTTTTCTGTTCTGTTTATTCATTAAATGCTGAGCAAAAGCATTCGCTCAGCTTCACCAAACTCCTCTCTGTTGTTTTTGTTCCTGCTTCTGGCGTGACGTCACCGCTCAGTCGTCTTTGTCACACGTGGTGTCAGAACCGGGAAAACAGCCTCCAGGACTCAGGCCAGAGCGGGAACCGCAGTTTTTTTGAAAAGAGGAGGAAGAAGGATGGGAAGAAAGAGGAGGATGAGAAGGCAGCAGTCCCAACATCAGCCGGAGGAACAGCAGCCGGGTGTTACTGCTGCGCTAAGCCTGGGCATTCCAGCACCAACTGCCCCTGGTACCCCTCGGACAGCTACCCCAGCTATGCCCCATCTGCGGAGGTAAGCACTACGTGGCCCGCTGCCCTGTCCAGGAGAGGGAGGCGCAGGGGTCGCTTCAGTCTCCACCACCAGCAGGGGAGGTAGACTGCTGCTCCCACTGCCCCAACAACAGCGGCAACAACAGCAACCACAGCAGCTGAACAAGAGGTGGTGGTCCCGGTGCCAACTAAGTTTGGACCCCGGACTGGGCAGCTGAACAGGAGCAGTGGAGAAAGGAGGGGCTCCCATGTGCGGCGCCTGTCTCGAGTTTGGGCATGTCAGGGAGGACTGCCCTTACGGGGATCCCCAGTTTGAAGAGGCGTGGAACCAGGGTCGAGTGGGGGATGCTGCAGAGTGGTTCTGGGCAGTGGACCAGACCCGGCCATCTCCAGCACCCAAGAGGGAGGAGCCCGAACGTCCTACGCCTGAGTGGGAGGAGCCCGAACGTCCTACGCCTGAGTGGGAGGAGCCCGAACGTCCTACGCCTGAATGGGAGGAGCCCGAACGTCCTACGCCTGAATGGGAGGAGTCGGTGCGTCCACAGCCCAAGAGGGAGGAGTCGGTGCGTCCACAGCCCAAGAGGGAGGAGTCGGTGTGTCCACAGCCCAAGAGGGAGGAGTCGGTGCATCCACGGCCAAAAAGGGAAGGTAGAGCGTCCACAGCCCCAGTCTCCACCAGCAGAGGGTGAATTCCTGCTGGGTCCACCTCCATTGCCATGGGAGGACTGCTTGCAGCTCCCACCTCCACCAGCAGAGGGTGAATTCCTGCTGGTCCCGCCTTCGCCACCTCCATCGGCAGGAGCAGAGCAGCAGGAGCTGTCTCTGCCTCCGCCACCTCCACCGCCAGGAGCAGAGCAGCAGGAGCTGCCTCTGCCTCCTCCACCAGCAGAGGGTGCATGCCTGCTGGGTCCCTGTCCACCAGCAGAGGGTGAATGCCTGCTGGGTCCCTGTCCACCAGCAGAGGGTGAATGCCTGCTGGGTCCCTGTCCACCAGCAGATGGTGAACGCCTGCTGGTCTCCCCTTCGAGGCAGAGCCGCACCAGTCCCCTGCAAGAGAGGGAGGGCCGCACCAGTCCCCTGAAACAAGGGTAGACTACACGCTGCTCCCACCTCCGCCGCCAGGAGACTACACGCCGCTCCCACCTCCACTGGCAGGAGCAGAGCAGCAGGAGCTGCCTCTGCCTCCGCCACTTCCATCGGCAGAGCAGCAGGAGCTGCCTCTGCCTCCGCCACCTTCACCGGCAGGAGACTACACGCCTCCGCCACCTCCATCGGCAGGAGCAGAGCAGCAGGAGCTGCCTCTGCCTCCGCCACCTCCATCGGCAGGAGCAGAGCAGCAGGAGCTGCCTCTGCCTCCGCCACCTCCATCGGCAGGAGCAGAGCAGCAGGAGCTGCCTCTGCCTCCGCCAACCCACCAGCAGAGGATGAATGCCTGCTGGTATCACTTCCCCACCAGCAGAGGATGAATGCCTGCTGGTATCACTTCCCCACCAGCAGAGGAGGAATGCCTGCTGGTATCACTTCCCCACCAGCAGAGGAGGAATGCCTGCTGGTATCACTTCCCCACCAGCAGAGGAGGAATGCCTGCTGGTAACACTTCCCCAACCAGCAGAGGATGAATGCCTGCTGGTAACACTTCCCCAACCAGCAGAGGATGAATGCCTGCTGGTATCACTTCCCCCACCGTCACGAGGAGAGGAGCAGGAGCTGCCTCTCCCTTCACCAGAAAAACCAGGACTAGATGCTGGCGGTCCTCAGCAGCCCTTGCATAGGCTGCTGAGGAAAGCATGGGGAAGAACCGCCCGGCCGCAGTGGCCGAGAAGAGGGCCAAAACCCGCACCCCAGCTTGTCCTGACTCCCTGCCTTGCTACGCCCAAGGATGCCTGCCTTGCTACGCCCAAGGATGCCTGCCTCGCTTCGCCCAAGGATGCCTGCCTCGCTTCGCCCAAGGATGCCTGCCTCGCTTCGCCCAAGGTTGCCTGCCTCGCTTCGCCCAAGGATGCTTGCCTTGCATCGCCTGGGGTTGCCAGCCGCTCCGCATCGCCTGGGGTTGCCAGCCGCTCCGCATCGCCTGGGGTTGCCAGCCGCTCCGCGCTCGCCTGGGGTTGCCAGCCGCTCTGCATCGCCTGGGGTTGCCAGCCGCTCCGCGTCGCCTGGGGTTGCCAGCCGCTCCGCGATCGCCTGGGGCTGCCTGTCGCTCCGCATCGCCTGGGGCTGCCTTTTGCTCCACACAGGGTACAGGGTACGAGGGAGAAGTGGAGCTCCCGCTGCCGCCTCTATGGCCAGGGGCTCCCCTCCCGAGTTAAGCCTCCCGAGGGTCGCTGCTGCTGCCGTCGCCTCCCGAGGGTCCGCTGCTGCTGCCGTCGCCTCCCGAGGGTCCGCTGCTGCTGCCGTCGCCTCCCGAGGGTCCGCTGCTGCTGCCGTCGCCTCCCGAGGGTCCGCTGCTGCTGCCGTCGCCTGGGGTCGCCAGGGATCCTGCTTCGCCTGGGGTCGCCAGGGATCCTGCTTCGCCTGGGGTCGCCGGGGATCCTGCTTCGCCTGGGGTCGCCGAGGATCCTGCTTCGCCTGGGGTCGCCAGGGATCCTGCTTCGCCTGGGGTCGCCAGGGATCCTGCTTCGCCTGGGGTCGCCAGGGATCCTGCTTCGCCTGGGGTCGCCAGGGATCCTGCTTCGCCTGGGGTCGCTACACTGTGGTCGGAGCCCCACGGAGGGGAGCTGCCAGCCATGAAGAAGGGGAGGTCAGGAGACCAGCTCCCCAGCCGCACTTTCGCGGCGGAGATCGTGTGGTCGGAGCCCCACGGAGGGGAACTGCCGGCCATGAAGAGGAGGGGGAGGTCAGGAGACCAGCTTCCCCGCAGCAGTTTCGCTGCCGGAGATTGGGTGGCCGGAGCCCCACGGAGGGGAACTGCCGGCCATGAAGAAGGGGGAGGTCAGGAGACCAGCTCCCCAGCTGCACTTTCGCGGCAGGAGATAGTGTGGCTGAAGCCCCGGAAGAGGGAGCTGCCAGCCACGAAGAATTGGGGGTGCCAGACATTTCACCATGGCCACCCCCAGAAACAACTTGCTTCCCCTCTTCCGGGACTTTGGGACTGAGGGGGAGGTGGCCATTGAGGCCATGTGTGCTTTGCACAAGGGGGTATATGTGGCAAAGTGCCCCCGTGTGTATTTTGTGTTACGTGTTGTGTGTAAATGTTGGTGTATAGTCATCGGTACACGGGATATAAACGGGTCTGTGTTTCACTTGTGATTTAAAAATGTAGATTTATATTTAGGCACGGAGGGCACAAATCACTTCACGTGCTAGTTAAAATGTAATGTGTGGTCACGGGAGTGCACTTAATTAATTCACGTGCAGTTGTACCGAGATTCCAATTGAATGATTGACTAGCAATCGAGTCTCGGTACAACTGCATAAAACAGCATGTTTTCACTCACTCGGGTTGGGTGTTCGAGAGTGGAGAACGGAGAGAGAGAAGGAGAGTGAAATATTTACAAACAATTGCTATCGCGTGCTGATAGCTCCAGCACGATACTTGTTTGTTTGTTTACTCACCGTGTTTGTGTGTCTGTCCGTCCACCGTTTGTTTAGTGTTAGTTCGTTTTGTTTATGTCTGTTTATTTTGGCGAAAGTGCCGTGTCCTGTTTTTGTGTGTTTGTTGTTACAACCGTTTATTTTTCTGTTCTGTTTATTCATTAAATGCTGAGCGAAAGCATTCGCTCAGCTTCACCAAACTCCTCTCTGTTGTTTTTGTTCCTGCTTCTGACGTGACGTCACCGCTCAGTCGTCTTTGTCACAGAGCTGCATAGCCTTGCCAGAGAAGTGTGTCGAGTGGCATGGTCATACAAGATCATGTGCGCTTTTCTTTTTTTAAATAGTATTGCTTGTAGTTAATGTCTATTGTTTTACTTTCTGGGCCCCATCGGCTCTCTTGTAAAAGCTTTCTTTCTTACAGTGCAGGGCGAGTCATGTAAGTGGGGTTCGAATCCCGGTAATGGTGACTTGTCAGTTTTTGGTAGAGGCTATTGGCTCAACAGCAGGAACAGAGGTCGTCTGTTGATTAGTAAGTGGGTTGCCATGGTGAGACGACGTTTTGAATTTGGCATTTCAAATGATCCTCCTCTTCCTGATCCTTGTTATTCCACATGGTTACCTTATTTTATTATAGAAAAACATTAACAACAATCTTGGACTTATATAGCGTGTAGCGCAGCTGAAGCTTCACCTTCAATGAGTGGCATATTGTGAGTTCCAGAGACACAGAGCAAAACAGTGCATGCTAGCATTTGCTATTCTGAATGTACATTAAATGTACATCTGCAATCGACAACGCACATTTTTTATTAGTTTTAAAATAAATACTAATTTCTAATAATTATGTTTATAACCGGATTGCAGATGGCATGTTAATTCAATTAATGTTATTACTGTTAAAATATCAAAACCAAAAACACTTATGCAACAGTCACGAAAGTCAGATTGACTTGACTTCTCCAGTTAAAAAAAAGAAGATATTAAGTATATACTGTATATATATATATATATATATATACAGTGCTCACCCATTATAATGCGCCTTGTTATAGTGTGGAATTGCTTATAACACAGTAGGGTTGTGGCTCCCATTTGCTCCATAATGCCATTACAGTAGCCTTGTTATACTCATTATAAGGCAGAACACAAATAGCACGGTCTTGTACATATATATATATATATATATATATATATATATATGTATGTATTCCTTTCCAAGAGTTGCATTAATATCTCCTATGCAGAGAATGTGAGCGGAGCAGAGTGATGACAAAATTCTGCTCACCGCTCATAATATCCTCCGCTCCACTCTGCTCAACTCCGTTTTTTCTTCCATTCCCTCCACTGCTTGCGATTCCTGCTCCACTCCCCCACTCCAGACCTCTCCGGTCACATGGTATTAAAAAATAAATAAATAATAATTTTTTTTAACAAAAGCCTTTTTTTTCACCTCACCTTTGTTGTCGAGTGCAAATGAAAAGATTTAATGTACATTCAAAAAGGAATATTATTTAATCTTCCTTATTATAATCGTATAGCTTGTCCCAAGTAAAATTAGCGGCAGAGAAAAAAGCCTACATAAAGTGCTCAGAGAAGTTATCTAATTCAATTCGAAGACGCTTCCTCATTATTACTGGTACTGAAAAAATGCTTAAATTGAAAATAAAGTCAGGAAATATCATCTTGCAATGAACAGGTTTTTAACTCCATGGCCGAACATATATTTAAGAAAAATAAAACTGTGCTTTGAAAGAGCGGACCAGAAATGTCCGATTCCACCCCGCTCCCTCACTCCATATAAAATTGGTGTGCTCCGCTCCAATCACACTCTTTGTTCCTATGAACAGCTTTGCTCTGTGATAAATGCGAGAAGATTAAGCCTCTCCTGTCAGTTCATTAATTGTTATTTAAGAGTTTAACTCAGCCCTCTCTTAAACCTGGGGTAGACTCTGCGATCCAAGTTTACAAAGAAGAATATCTGGTTTCTGGTGCATTTTATTCATCTTGAATTCTGTCTTCATGGGAAAACTTCACCAAACATCACCTTGATTGAATTATAGGACCGAGTTGCACTCCAAACCAGTTCTAACCCTCTGTCATTATCCACCATCCTTCCCATCGTGGGAGACTGTTTAAAATAAAATCCTCCACTTAAGCAATCACAGGAAGATATAAACTTGCAGCTCATGACAAATGTTCTGGTCTTTGAAATGAGTTCCAGATCTCCTAAATTGAATCCCTAGTAAATAAGAGCATGCCTATTGGAAGGAATGTTATACAGTGGTGTGGTCCTGAATCTGAACGTACGGAACACCACTAAAATATAGATTTTCTTAAGCAAGAATTATTGTACAGATTCACATTTTATTTTTATACTGAACTTCTAGTAATAGGTAATGTATTTATCTAATTTCTATAAGTATGTAGCCAGGTAAACAGTCTTACCATCCTATCCATTTCAGCTTATTTGTGGGGGGGGGGGGTTGCCACTATTTTTGTCACTGAATTATTTTATTTATTTTTGAGCACTTAAAGTGTTGTGTTGGATCGTTTGATTTTTATTATTATTGTTTCTTTGTTATGTCAATTCCCTTGTTTGTTAATTTTATACTAGACACAGTGTCTAGTATAAAAAAAGATCAGCTTCCAGTAGTACTACACATTCATTAGAAGCAACTGACGTCCGCTTTTTATACAATTTCTCTGCAACAATTTCAGTAATATTAATGCTTCATGACAAGGGAATTGATGTTTGTTTTTTTATGCAAATTTTCTGTAATAATAAATAAAACCTGTGTTTGCATTTTATAATCTCTGACCTGGCCTCTATGATTTTTGATATAACCAAAAATCTGGGTCCTGGGAACAATTAATTATTAGGGACCGGACAAGCACCTGTTACCTGTTAGAGCTCAGTTCGTTTATAGTTTAGGTGTGTAGACCAGCTATACTTACCAGGGTTTGTCCCTTCAGATCAGCTTAGTAATTTAATTTTCAATTATTCATTCATAATGTAGGAAAGGTCTCATAGTCAACTAATTCAAATGGGTCTTGTTTATTAGAACAGACAGCCATCGCAGATCAATGTAAAGAATTAAAAGAAACTAATAAAAAAAATAATTCTAGATTCTAAAATCACATAAACATCAAGCATATTTTAGACGCTTCCAATACCAGATCAAACTATCAGTCGAATAGCTAGTATCTTATTCATCCTTGGATAAACAATATGTCCAATGATCGGCAAGGAATGGAATGATATCTTACATCAATCCATTACGTCCCGCTGTCTACCAGAGTTCAACCTCCTCCTCCCCTGCCTCTTGGCTTCATCTCAAGAAGGAGGGCAGCTATCCTGACCCCTGCCCATGGCTACAGTCAGGCTCTCCGCTTATCTGCAATAGCCAAAGAATGTAGTGTAAAATATGTATATTGTAGTAGTGGTGTCTAGCCAATGTTTTAATAATCTATTTATCACATGAGTTTCCTGACTGAAATGGAGCTTTTAGAGGCAGACCCAAAGGTTATGCAAAAGGGAAAAAAACTGAATTGTTGCGAATTAACACACAATAAAAACTATGTGCAATGTCAAGTCAAATCAGAGAAGATTAGAGGTAAAGAAGTGGTTGTTTTTCTTAATTCACAGCACCTTTTTTCAATTTTTATTCTGCTGTGGTGGGTTGTTTATTTAGAGAGGTGGTCCTGAAAGCTGTGCCAGTGTAAACGAATATTGGTTCCTTGTTTATTATAGCATAGCAATTGTAACTATGTTTGCTTATAATAGTTAATGTGTTGCAGTTAGCACTATTACTTCTGTTGTTCTTGCTGTTTGTAAAATACTGCTTTGATAAAAGGATATTCTGTGCATGTTTACTCTTTATGTTTAATATAAAGGTCTCCACTCTACCGAATTTCATTTCAAGATGGCAAGACGATTAGGTTCATCATTGTTGGCAGAAATACTGGCGTCGGATTCTGGTGAATCAGAATCTTCTGACAGTGATTCAGTTTATATAATATAGGTGTTAAATAAATGGTTAAACTACCAATCAATTAAGCAATTCAGTCTGACCAGCTGCATTCAGATGAAAACAGATCATTTGGGCTCAAAGGTAACTATTTACAAGTGAGGGGTTTTCACCCCGACACTTAAACCA
Source organism: Acipenser oxyrinchus oxyrinchus (assembly GCA_030684275.1). Taxonomy (NCBI): domain Eukaryota; kingdom Metazoa; phylum Chordata; class Actinopteri; order Acipenseriformes; family Acipenseridae; genus Acipenser; species Acipenser oxyrinchus. The sequence continues at coordinate 32,211,552 of CM060256.1, forward strand.
GTTGTGCTCTTTCATTCACTACAGGGACATATGTAAGTACACAATTGTATCAGAAAAGGGTTAGGGTTAGGGTTAGGATTAGGGTTATATCATACAAAGTATACACATCAAGTACATGTTACCAGAATTTCTTAGTTTGTATGTCTTACTTGCATCTAGTCTGTTTAAATTGCACTTCCTCTACAGCACCTTCTGTCTTGTTATTGGCCAACCAGTTGCTTCTCCCGATGATTGACATGCTTGTACAGCCAGTGACATGCTTTGACCTAAAAAAAAAAAAAAACACTTCAAGCTATGGAAGAATATAGTCAAGAAACAATTAGGTAGAAAGCAGCCTCAAATAAACTATAAAATGAAATATTCCAAAAATAGGGCCATATGGAGGGTGGGCAATTTGGACCCCCTTTCTCTGCATAGTCTGTAATTATTTTCTAAAAACATTGAAATTAAAAAGATTCAAAGGTTTATTTCAGAGCACCAGCATGCTCTCCAGCTGTTTCTTCCTTGTTGTGCAACATTAGCAGAGTTTCGGGGCTGGAGTGTTTTTTGAATGTGGCCCATGGTGCACAGTTCAGGTTCACCCACCTGAGGAAATGAAGTCATTCAGCAGGAAAGAACCGCATTTAGCAGGAGGGCTTGCAGCGGACTCCTTCACTCCTCAATGGGCACGGCGGGGAAAGCAAGAACCATTTCCTTTATGGAACTGCCCTTACTGGAGTGAAAAACAAAAATCCCCAGGGATGCCATTATAATCCCTGTGTTATACCAATTTCAAGTGTTATATCAATCTCAAGTACTTAGCAAACAATTTCAGAGCGTTTATAACAATCAACACGCTGGCAACGTCTCCATGCCATTGTAAGGAACATGTGCACCTATTTCTTACAATACACACAAATAGTTACCACGGCTCAAAACTCTGACATTCTTTCTTTACAGGAACACAGTACCGGCAGAACAGCGATAAGGCACCTCCCCCATCAGGTAAGTTTAACATTTAACACTTGTAAAAACCCTTGTTATTTCTAACTTAAACGGTTCTATACTGCAACAGTGACATTTATCAAATGTATCAAACCATCTTTATTCAAGTGTCTTTTAGTAACCAGGTAAGGTAACGTGATCAGTGATTGAGTGAGTTGCTTAGCTGGGGCCACTCTATCACAAACTTTCTTACAAACTAAGTATAATATCCATAATCGGTTCTTTTTTCCTATTGAGAATGAAAAATATTTTTTCCATTGTTTGCATTGGGGACTGCACAATTATTGGGGATTGCACAATTCTCACAGCAATTCATCTTCATTTTCAACATAAATAATGGTGGCGGGAATTCTCCCACGGTTTTGACTACATTTGAGCTAAACTAAAACAGAATTAAACACATACACAGAACAGTGAGATCTGCTTGGGTTGGGTGCACAGCCATGGAGAATTTGAGCAAGGATGAGCCAATTCTTTGAGTTTATTCCAAATACAGCAAATGACTGTGACGGCTGCTCGTTACTGCCTTCGAAGTATTACTCACACATGTGTTGATTCAGCCACACTGGAAAATAGTCATTGATCATGTCTTGGTGCAAACAAACTAAGCACACAAGCACTGGACAGATAGAAGGGAAAACGCATTTACAGTATCGTAGTAAATCTGTCAATGGATTGGAATGATAGTTGCAATTAATTACAGCAGTGTGCAAATGTATTGGAACACCTCAAGATGTGTCATTTATATCCTTCATATACCTACCTGCATGAAAACCTCAGGGTGTGAGAATTTCAATTTCCAGTAATCAGTGATATAGAAACAACAGGCACTCATGTGTGAAAATCCTAGACCACTTTGTGCTTTAATTAGGCATCTTAAACAACTTCTAAAAAGCCTCATGCATTTTACCATGTGTGGCTATGTGTTCCTTTTCTCTTACTATTTTAAATGACTTGCATGTGTGACCTATTAAAGTCATCAATTAAATTAATTAGCTTATTTTGACAATTTTCCAAGATTTTCAGTTACAGTGGTTTGATTTCATATGCACAACAATTCCAAACTACAAAAGCAATGTGGTGCTGTAATACATGTGCACACTGCTGCATTTTCTTTCTGTATTTCTATTTGTATTTATTATAATTCAGTGTTAAGGTGCTTTGATTATATGTTTGGGAGCTGCTATTCAGTTCTAATGGCCTGCCATCAATGTAATGCAGGCTGGATCAGCCAGTGCCTTTATATTAGTAAGCACCATCTATATTGCCACAAAAGCAAACATGATCCAAAGTGGCAGATCACTGATGTAGTGTATAATACACATGCATCTATGACAGACAGCTACAAATGAAAAGCAGCTCTTGGCTTTTTGTATTTGAGTAATTGCAATAAGAAGTAATTGAAATCTGAAGGTACTTTTTCTCTAACACTGGCACATTCAATTACAATGTGGGTGGCTGTTTAAAGATTTGCCACGGTTTAGACCAGTGAAATAAACAGATTTATGTGATTTATGTCAGTAGTGGGGTACAATTTAATGGGAGGGACTAGGGGGTCCCAAAGTTGCTCACCTGGTAAAGGCATGGCTGTGTGGTGTGCAGGGCGAGTCATACAGTCAGGGGAGCGTAGGTTCGTGTCCTGTCTGTGTGAAGTCGTCAGTCTTCACTGGGGATTCCAGAGGGAGCGTCGCATTGGCTCTGGCGCTCTTGCTGGTTATGGAGGCAGTGTGTTTCTCCTGTGTTTCTCCTCATCGTGCTACAGCTGACCCTACTGGACAGGCACCTAGTGAGCTCAAAAACAGACACCTGCAGGGCTGGCCTTTGTCTTCTAAAGGGTGGTAGCTCGTTGACATCCACTCTCAAGTTCCTGGGTGTAAAAAAAGAAACCGGCTTGGTCATGGGATCGAAGGACACCCACTGAACCTTCGGTTCTCCTGAGCTGTGTAGGAAAATGCTGCTGTGAGGAAAAAAATGTTGGACATTCTAAATTGGGGAGAAAATTTGGGGTAAAATAATTGGGCACTTTAAATTTAAAAAAAAATTAATAATAATAATTAATTTGAGGGACCTAAGTGATGCAGCAAGCTAGTTCACTAATCCTCTCACCTCTGGGACCCTGGGTTTGAATACAGCCCAGATCACAAGTAAAGCACGTTCACTGATCCTAACCCAGCTCCAAGTGGACTTCAGTGTAAGCCACATCAAAATGTAAACACAATGCGGCACAACTGTCAGGCTCCGCTCTAAAGAGCCCAAGCGTTGCAGAGATGTAAGAGGAAAGATATCGTCTATAACCCCTGTCTGCTGCATGCCAGTTTCAAGGGGGGGCGGGGCTTGCTTCCATCAATAACTATCTTCTGGGGATGTAAACAAACTGGTATGTCAACCATCCTTTTCCCTGATAAAGTACAGTGCAGAGAAGGCACAACTATGGAGTAATTTAGCAAACAAACACCACAGAATCATGTTTTTGTGTAAAACTAGACAGGGTTGCAGCCTTTAATACTGGGAAACCGAGTACCAGACAAGGAGACATTTGCAGACAGACTCAGTTCAAAGAAATAGTATACAAAAAAAAAAAATCCAACCAAAGTTGTTGGATATTAATTGGCGATGTAGATTGTACGCAAGCACACAGTTCAATTTGTGAAATACAAATGGTTTTATTGTGGCTAAAATCCTGAAAATGAAATCCATGTGCAAGAATTAAACGGCGTACGAAATGATAAATGGCAAGCAAAACATGAAACAGAGTGGTCCTGATTGTCGAATCACTTGAAGTTGGCAGAATTCTCTTCTTTTCCTGCTTTAATCTCCTTTGTAAATTCTTCCAGGAATTAAGTAGGAGACACAAATGGGATGAGGAACTCATGTAAACATGACATCTAACCAGGCTTTTCTGATCTCTTCAGCATGCTTATACTTTAGCAGCATATAAAAGTTATTTAAAACAGGTTGCTTAGCAACTCATAGCTACTCCTCAACACTGAAGATTCTTGCAACATTACTCAAACTAAAGTATTAAAACGGTGCACAGACAGGGGTCCCCGAGTGGCTCACTCGGTAAAAGCACAGCCACGTGGTATTCAGGTTGAGTGTCGCAATCAATCTTTTTGGACAATATCTGTAAATACACAATTGCATCAGAAAAGGGTTAGGGTTAAGGGGGTTGAGGCTAGGTTTAGAGTTAGGGTTAGGGATAGGGTTATATTGTGCAAAAAGATCTACACATTTAAATATATTGTAACTATGCATAATAGGGTTGTAATTACAGTAATCCGTTGTGTATCCGCCCGTTATATATCCGCCCGTCACATGTCCGCCCTACTCGTTTATCCGCCATGATCAATTGCTTCAGCAACATTTATTTTTGAACAGAGAAGATTAGTTCAGAAATTGTAGATCCACCAGAGTTTTTGTACACTGTGTTGTATGTGCTCCGTGCGCAACCATTACTGGAAGTGTCACGTGAGCTGTTCAGTGTGTTGACTTCATATGTAAATAAATCCTGTTTGTCTGCGGGGCATATCAACTTTAACCTCCATCTCGCTCTCCTGCCTGTCACTCAGCAGCGAATGCACGCACTCACACTGCAGACGGCTACTCTGTCACAAGCATTAATACCCTGCATCTTTCTAAACAAGGGATTTAGGGGAGTTCCCTTATAAAAGCTGAATCTCAAAACAATAATTGTGTGACTATAATGTACCGCCGTCCCTTTTCTTTGCAGCGCCAGCAATAAAGTCGCTGACCAGGTGAGTGTATTTTATTTATTAACCACAAACAACTGTAGCCGGCTTCCAGTCTCACACTGTAGGCAGGTACTGTTTCTCACTCAAAAAACTGTCACACACTTTTTTAACGGCTCCTCCTCCACCATTCACACACGCAGCCGTGCAATCTAACTAACCCCATTCACTCCTGGCTGCTCATACACACTCACATGCATACCAGCTTAACAATACACACAACGCGTACAACATATAACAGCCACAGCAGCGGGTCTTCTGAGCCCCCAGTTGTCTAGGTCGCTACAATAATAATTGTTACAGCTGTGTATAATGGTATTCAAAACAGGATTCATTTATCCGACTTTTTACATATCCACCCTTACTCTAGTCCCACGGCAGGCGGATATGCGATGGATGTGTAAGTACTAGAAACATGTATTTACTAAGTACTACTATGTAAATAAACAGAAATCAGAGACCCTTGGGAGTAGGCGGATATGCGATGGATTACTGTATGTGTAAGTACTAGAAACATGTATTTACTAAGTACTACTATGTAAATAAACAGAAATCAGAGACCCTTAGGAGTAGATGTAAGAATACGTGCAAAGTGATTTTCAGGGGCAAAACCCCCATAATGCTGCCGTAAATCATGTTTAGCAGCCAGTCACAAGGCTGGCTGAGTGGTGACGTCAGACCAAGGAAAGGAAACACAGACAGGACGGTGAAATGAAATGATGAATGCGCTTGCTTGCGCCGGTTTATTATAAATAAAAGGTTTGAACAAACAGGAATAAAACACTTTGTAAAATAAAACGGCACATTAACCAAAACGAACAGACAATAAACAGACAGACAAACGAGTGGACGAACAGACACAAACAAGTACCGTGCTGGTTCTCCAGCACGAAGTAGCAATTGTTATTTTCGATATATTATTCTCCGCTCTCTCTCACCCGTTCTCCACATACGAACACACAACCCTGAGTGAGTGAGTACTACAATACACCAACATTAACACATGCAACATACAACATATAACACACAAATGCACACAGGGGCGGGTCACATTGCCACACGGCCACTAAAAATGCAGCTTATTGTAAAGAATGGTGTTCACCTGGCGTTCTGCACCCGCTATCCCACTCAGCCATAAATACTCTCGGCTCCTTCTAGAAAACTCTTCTGTGTGCCAAGAGGACTTTGCTGCCCTTCCTGTGACAAATTTTTTTTTTTTTTTTTGGTTTGTATTTTCATGCTCTACAAATGTCATACATACTGCTCTCTGTATTCCTAACTCCATCACCTCTGGGCTACAAGTGCAGCTGCTAAATAGCCCGATGCGCTCATTCGGATACCTTTAATAATAATAATATTCAAAATATATCATTCAAAATATTACTTCAATGTTCTCAATATAATTCTCAATAACACTCTATAATAAGCAATATCGCATGTAATTCAGCTATTCTTACACCGCTTATCCTAGCATATTTATGTCCCGCCTCTGCTCACTAATGATTGGACAGCTGCAAAACCAGGACGATTCAATTGTAAAAAAAAAATTAATAATAATCTGCGATCAACTCTTTAGTTGATTAATCAGTCCTGAGCATTATTGATATTATTCTATAAGCTATCCACACAACCTAAATAATGCACATTTAAACCACACGATTGCCATTCACGATCACGTTTTCAAATTGAGATGATCACATCAATAGGGTATTAGTAGCTTTACATACCAGTGCATGTCTTTTTTTACTGGAGCAGGAAACTACCAGGTCTCAAAAAACATGCTCAACATACACATGAAACATGAGCTCCAATGGCAGTCTAATGATAGAAGCACACCTAGTGGCATACCTAGTGACTGTTTATTAACATGGAACTAAACTCATTGCATATTAATTAAATAAGTATTTATGCCATTCGAAGTAAAGCGTTAAAGTTTAATAAAAATGTTTCTGCTTTGCTGGCAGGAAGCATCTTTTGCATTAGAGGTCCCAGCCACTAGACCATCACATGTCTATTACAGTAAATAGCAATTTTGACACTGCAATAAAATCTAATGCTTTTTATAGGAGTAGCACACAGCACTGGGCAGTGCATCAAGCACCATTACACTGGCTGTTTTAATAGAGTAGGAATGTTTATCCTTGTTTCAACTTTAATTACCAACACCTGTTTATTTATGTATTTATTTTCTTGCAGCTCTGAAGTTTTGGCATGCCGCTTAATAATATTGCTTGGAAACTGTGGCAGGGCTCAGTCCAACCCTTAATCCTACATTCTTCAAGAAAAAAAAAACATACTCTATTGTAGTGGTTTTCAACCTTTTCATCTCAAGTACCAATGTTTCCAGCAGGGACCACCAAGTGTACCAGTAACAATGTGCAATCATAAACGACTGTTGTAAAACTGAGACCTACCCCATTACAACCAGGGGACAAGCAGGGGCCGCAGTGTCACGAAAAATCTGTCTCACCTGGGAACAGGCTCGTGGTTGTTGAGTCCGTTGCTAAGCAAAGGACGCATTGAAGTTCCTTGAGTATTCAAATGGGGTGGGGCATTATTGGATTTCATTTAATTACCCTGACAATGATTCTTATAAAAGGACGTTGCTAATATCGGATAATCGAAACGTTTTACCGATTTTATATCTCTGAAATTCTCCGATGACTGTCCTGGAAATCGCTAGTTGCTTTAGACAACAAATCTGGCCAAGTCAGCCCTTAAAGTCACTAGATTTGGTGAGAAATTCGCTAAATTGGCAACCCTGCTTGAAGGCGCAGAAAAAAATATATGATTTCCCCACGGCTTATTATTGACACAACAAGGAAAAGAGATCGCTGTGCCATTTAAGCATTTTCATAACACATAGGTAAAGATTATTTACTTATTTAAGTTTAATACACTACACTACAAATCACACAGAAACTATGTAGGCTCTGCAATGTTTTATCCCTTGTTCTTGTGTATTTTGCTGCCATCAAGAGATAGCCTAACAACTACTGTACTGCACAACAGTGTTGGTATTTAAAATGTCTTGTTTGCAAACATTTAATCTTTTACAGTATGTGCTTGCGACTCTTGGCCATATGGAAATTTTGGTGTGTGTCTACTAGGTTCAGGAAATTTAACCACCCGTTAAATGTCCAATGCTTGTTTTGAAATAAAACAAAAAAAACACACTGTGTTAACTTTAACCTTTTGTTTGTGCGTTACTTCTGGGAATTCTGACATTAACCTTAGCCTAGGTATTCTCCTAGGGGCATAGTTCACATTCCTGTGGCATGTGTTTGCATGAATCTTTCATCAAACAGAAAACTTTGCCATCGGGGGAAAAACATCTTTCAAAAGTGCTTGTTCACTTAGCTGTCAATGAAATGCGGTTACACACAAACACACTGACACACACACACACACACTTCTCCATCCCCATTCTCCTGATTTTAATTATGCTTACATTTGTCAGATATCAAACATGTGTTAAAAGTGGAGATGCAGTACTAGTCATAATTGGTATCTGCTAATGCAGTAGTTCTCAAACTGGGGGGCGCGGACTGTATCCTGGTGGGGGGCGTTAGAAGGTTTCAGGATTTTTGTATTTTTTTTTTTAATTACAGCGCACATCTTAACTTAGGCTATACCGTATAATGGGCAGATAATTTATTTGGGCTTTGTTGGCTGTTTATTGATTGGATCTCCAATAATACTTCCACCAATCAGAGGGTTGCATACAGTACTCATAGCAATCCCGCCCTCTGTCAGACTGGTATACAGAACAGATTAAAGAAGCGCTGGACAAGAGTAATAAAGTGTCAGATATCAAAGTGGATATGAGAATGGCATATGAAGCTAATTTGCTTGCAAACATTAAAAGTAGACCAGACATTTCCGTCAATGGAAATAAAAAATAATTGATTGATGATGCAATCAGAAACCCAGAGGCACTGTAAATTGCGCCTGCTACTGTAGTAAGAACATAAGAACATAAGAAAGTTTACAAACGAGAGGAGGCCATTCAGCCCATCTTGCTCGTTTGGGTGTTAGTAGCTTATTGATCCCAGAATCTCATCATGCACCTTCTTGAAGAATCCCAGGGTGTCAGCTTCAACAACATTAATGGGGAGTTGGTTCCAGACTCTCACAATTTTCTGTGTAAAAAAGTGCCTCCTATTTTCTGTTCTGAATGCCCCTTTATCTAATCTCCATTTGTGACCCCTGGTCATTGTTTCTTTTTTCAGGTCAAAAAAGTCCCCTGGGTCGACATTGTCAATACCTTTTAGAATTTTTAATGCTTGAATCAGATCTCTGTGTAGTCTTCTTTGCTCAAGACTGAATATAGCCTATAGCCTGGAGATCACAGGTTTGAATCCAGGCTATGTCACTGCCGACTGTGACCGGGGGTTCCTAGGGGGCGGCGTACAATTGGCCGAGCGCCGCCCGGGTAGGGAGGGCTTAGGTCAGCAGGGGAATCCACGGTTCACCGTGCACCAGCAACCCCTGTGGCTGATAGGGCACCTGCGGTTCTGCAGTGGAGCCATCATATCTGTGTAGTCCTCTGGTGGCCTCACTGTGGATCCGCCGTGCGAAAAATGACGGATTGGCAGGAGCACGTTTCCCAAGTCACCAGGGGGATGCAGCAGTGAACCGGGATACAAATAGCAATTGGGCATTCCAAAGTACGGAGAAAACCTGGGTAAAAAAACATTGGCAACAACTGTATATATATATATATATATACACTACCGTTCAAAAGTTTGGGGTCACTTAGAAATTTCCTTGTTTTCCGTGAAAACATACATTAAATGAGTTTGAATAGGAAATATAGCATGCGTCAAGCACTCCTCCAGCATCTTTTCATTTGGTCTGCGCCTCATGAATGTTCTTCTTTGTGATCCGAACACCTCAAACTTAGATTCGTCTGTGCATAACACTTTTTTCCAATCTTCCTCTGTCCAGTGTCTGTGTTCTTTTGCCCATCTTAATCTTTTCTTTTTATTGGCCAGTCTGAGATATGGCTTTTTCTTTGCAACTCTGCCTAGAAGGCCAGCATCCCGGAGTCGCCTCTTCACTGTTGACGTTGAGACTGGTGTTTTCGGGTACTATTTAATGAAGCTGCCAGTTGAGGACCTGTGAGGCGTCTGTTTCTCAAACTAGACACTCTAATGTATTTGTCCTCTTGCTCAGTTGTGCACGGGGCCTCCCATTCCTCTTTCTATTCTGGTTAGAGCCAATTTCGCTGTTCTGTGAAGGAGTAGTACACAGCGTTGTACGAGATCTTCAGTTTCTTGGCAATTTCTCGCATGGGATAGCCTTCATTTCTCAGAACAAGAATAGACTGACGAGTTTCAGAAGAAAGTTCTTTGTTTCTGGCCATTTTGAGCCTGTAATCGAACCCACAATTGCTGATGCTCCAGATACTCAACTAGTCTAAAGAAGGCCAGTTTTATTGCTTCTTTAATCAGCACAACAGTTTTCAGCTATGCTAACATAATTGCAAAAGGGTTTTCTAATGATCAATTAGCCTTTTAAAATGATAAACTTGGATTAGCAAACGCAACGTGCCATTGGAACACAGGACTGATTTTTGCTGATAATGGGCCTCTGTACGCCTATGTAGATATTCCATTACAAATCAGCCGTTTCCAGCTACAATAGTCATTTACAACATTAACAATGTCGACACTGTATTTCTGATCAATTTGATGTTATTTTAATGGACAAAAAATTTGCTTTTCTTTCGAAAACAAGGACATTTCTAAGTGACCCCAAACTTTTGAACGGTAGTGAATATATATATATATATTCAATTATTTTAGCCTGTCTGCTTATGACATGCCTTTTAAACCAGGAATAATTTGCTCTTCTTTGCATGCTTTCTAGAACAGCCATATCTTTTTTGTAGTGAGGTGACCAGAACATTGGGTTATAATCATAACCATGGTTCCCTGAAATAGAAATGTAACCATTACCAGATGGGTGTTTACCTGTGAAGATCCCGGAACCTGAATAGAATACCAAAGCTGTGCGCGAGCGCTTGTGACGTAGCCATGTTCGCCCCCAAGAGCGTAAGAGGGCTACAGGCACAGGTACTAGTATCATGTTCCTTCAAACATGCTGCAATTATGGACGCAGCAACCTTGAAGGTTAATGGTTACATTTCTATTTCAGGGAACCATGGTTTCAATCAAAAGGGGTGGGGATGGAAGGCTCATGTATTTTCATTTACTGTGATTATTGTATTTCCTGCTTGTGTTTTCTGTTTTAGCCATGTAAAGCGCTTGAGGCATTGCTTTTGTGAATAAAGGTTGATTGATTGATTGATTGATAATAACTCAACGTTCCCAATCAAGTACGAAATGTAACCATTACCGAATAGGTGTGTGTACCAAAGCCATCACAAGGCAATATTGCATAACGACCAAACTGCTACTGCGCCTTGTACGTTACCATTCGGAACCCCAGAAACAAGTAGCTAGGTCTAAAAAATTGAGGGAAAACTCACCTTTATGCTATGTTGTAAGGGTTGACTTTGAAGTCACCCTCAACACTCTAATTCCAAAGCCAGGGTTTTGGTGATCCATGACATTCAGTCAAAGCCCATGAAGTTGCCATGCCCCTGGTGGAATTGCACTCCTAGATAGGAGGCTATCTGCATAGGTGCGAAGGTGGCCAGTAACGAGTTCTGTGTGGGCCTCTGCCTGTGCTGGAGACTGGGCACAAATAAGCCAGTCACCCAGGTAATTGAGCACTCTGATGCCTCTAAGTCTCAAATGGGGCCAGGATATCTTCCATGCACTTTGAAAAGACATGGGGAGCTAGAGAGAGGCCAAATGGCAGTACACAGAAATCATACGCTGTTCCTTGGAAAGCGAACCGCAGGTACCTCCTGTGCCCTGGCTTTATGGAGATATGGAAATATGCATCCTCTAAGTGAACCAGTCGCCTGGCCTGATTGACTGCAACAGCTGTCGCATGGTCAACATTTTGAACCTCCGTTGAATACAGATTGAGGTCGATGATTGGTCTGAGGCCACCATCCTCCTTGGGCACCAGGAAGTACCTGGAGTTGAACCCTTCCATCAAGTGGAGGGGTTGTACCATGCAAATAGCTTGCTTTTGTAGCAGAGCTGTCGCCTCCTGAGACAGTACTGCAGCGTCTCGTGGGTCTGTGACTAATGTTGCTGTCATGCTACGAAAGGGAGGGAGACAGTGCTTGAATTGGAGAGAATAGCCAGTCTGTACAGTAGAAAGCACCCAGATGTTAGTGGTGCACTGACGCCAATACTCCAGGTGGCTACCTGAAAAGGAACCCTGGGCTTGTGGCAGCAAGGGCCTAGGGCCGCTGCCGGGCTTTTGCCTTAGCCTGAGGTATTTGCTTCTGCAGCTGGCGGTGGAACTTGTAAAGTTGCCATGGTGCACAGCCACAGGCCGGTTATGAAAACCCCCTCTGGCTATAGTAGCAGCCAGCTGTGCAGGTCTCTGAGGCTGCTGGGGCCTTAGTTCTGAGTCTGCTTGTGATCCCGATGTGCTCCACTGGTTTTATTTTTGCTTACCTGTCAGTATCTACAGCTATGGCCAAAAGTTTACATCACCCTATAGAATTAACTAATTTTGCTTCATAAAGTCGAATAAAAACCTGCTGAATAATGTTACTTTAGCATATTGAATTACATACCACTTTTTAGTTTTCCATGTACTTCATGAAAAACTATAGTTTCATTGATTACATGATGTTAAATAAAATATCTAAATTATGTTCATACAGTTTTTAATTTTTTTATTATGTCTCAATCTTTCTGGGTGATGCAAAACTTTTGGCCATAGCTGTGTATCAAGTGTTAAAATGCAGTGTTTTACCTATTGGAGTTGTAGAGTACTGTAGTTCCTGGTCTGAAACTAGAACAGTTTTAATTCCACTGGTGAAAAAGTTCCTAAAACATTTAAAGATTAAATAAATAAAAGGATATATATAAACAGACATACACATAAGATTTACAACGGAAGAGTAATTAACATTTTAAATGCAAAATGGGTCAAACTGACTCGCATGGCGGTTCTAGTGTTAAATAATTACAATAAATACATACCATTTATAATATACATTTACACAAAAAAAACCTCTTCACTGTCCTGCCACAGTGTTGTATACAATTACATTAGTGTTGGGTAATTTACATAGTAGCAAAATGCACAGGTTTGGGCGGATACATGATGGGCGGATACGTGATGGGTGGATACATCGATGGATTACTGTAATTAAAGACACTGCATGTAAAGTGCTACTATACAAACTATGTACACTTTTTGAAAACTGTATGGAAACTGTCCCTTTTAAAATAGGCATAACAAAGTAGATTGTGATTGATGGAGATTAATTTAAGGCAGGTGGGACGGGAGAGTTAAATGGGGTGGATTTTGGAATGTTCTTTTGTCTGCTTTATTCTTCTACTTGTGAATAACTATTGAGCAATTTGAGCTCCACCACAGACTAATGATAGGGCCTCTGAGTTCTATAACCTGCTTATTATTTCAGAGAGAGAGAGTTGCATTTTATTTATATAATGAGTTATTAGGCAATAGTTCTACTTGCAGACGGTAGTTTTGGCACACTGACTCGTCGCTTTTGTAAAGCAGAGCTTGTGTACATCTGAACTCCCTTCATGCTCTAAAGGTGTTTTTATCTGTTCCTTCTGTATTAGCCTCACCTATAGGAATGAACATGCAAGGGGTAAGTTCATTCCTGTGCAAAACCCTTTCCCCTGCCCCCCATTTCTGGATGTACAACATAGACAGGTAAGTTGCCTTGCTTTCTAAGGACTACTTGTGGGTTTCTTTCCCATTTATCACCCAATTTCTGTTTTCCTCGCTGGCTTATATTTTCCACTAGTACTCTATTACCCGGAACAAGCAGGACATCCACAGCTCTACGGTCATGGTACTGCCTCTGTTTACTTTTGGCCTTCTTTGCCAGGTCTGAAGCTCTCTTGTATGCTAGTTCAAGGTGGTCTTTGAGTTTCTCCACATACTCTTCAAGTTCCGGAACCCCAGCTTCCATGCTAGGGAGCCCCAAAGCTAGGTCCACTGGCAGCCTAGGATGTCGGCCAAGCATTAGCAGAAATGGAGAAAATCTTGTGGACTCATGTCTGGTACAGTTGTATGCAGGCGTCATTGGTTCCAGATACTCCTTCCAATTTAGCTTATTTGCCGGCTTCAGGGTGCCCAGCAGGATCATGAGGGTTCTGTTGAACCTCTCTGTGGTTCCGTTCCCTTGGGGGTGATAGGGAGTGGTTCAGCTCATGGTAATGCCCATCATCTTCCACAGCTGCAGTAACAGATTGCTTTTGAAATGTTCCTTTGTTCTGTGTGATTTCTTTCAATGATTCCATAGTGACATATGAAGTTCTTCCAAAACACTCTGGCTATGGCTGTGATATTTTTGTTGGATAGGCCTGGGCATACCTAGCGTAGTGGTCAGTCACCACCAATATGTTCTCAATGCCACCTTGGGACCGTTCAAGGGTCAAGAAATCCAGACAGACTAACTCCAATGGCCTCACACTATATATCGAGAGTGGCTATAGTGTGAGGGGCAGGGAACTTCCTGAGACAACATCTTTCGCAGGTCTCACACCACCTTTTGATGGCGGAATACATGTTGGGCCAGTAGAAGCGGGCATGAATGAGTTCGACCGTCCTATCAACTCCCACGTGTCCCATATCAGTATGCAGCATCATAAACACTTCCCTCTGTAGACAGTCTGGTAGCACCACCTGCAAAACAGCTTCCCCTGCTATGTTCCTGGTCCTACGGTGCAATACGCCCTCTTCCATGGCCAGCCGGTCCCAAGCAGTAAGTAGCTGGGTACTCATTCTTCTTTTGCAAGTGGTTGGTGCTGTTCCAGAAGTACAGAACCCGGGCAATCGCGGAGTCCTTTTCCTGATGCTTTTCTCACAGCAGCCTGGGGATGACCTCTGTTTCCTGGCCCTGTGAAGCTGATGTAGCCTCACAACACACTTGAAGAGAGCTGGTGGCCTCTTCCAAGGACATGTGGGAGGGACCGTCGGCATTGGCATTGTTTTTACCTGGACAATACTTAACTTCAAAGTTAAATTATGCTAATTTTGTCATCCACCTTTGGCCAGTAACATCTAGCCGTGCTGTAGTTTTAACATACAGTAGTGGGTTGCTATCGGTTACTACTGTGAATTGATGTTCCAGCAGGTAGTCTCGCAATGTGTCTACTACCGCCCATTTCAAGCCCAAAAACTCCAGATTCTGCACATGGTACTTTTTTCTGACTGGCTGGGGTATGCTATCACCCTCTCTTTCCCCAGTTGAATCTGAGCTAATACGGCCAACAAAAAATCAGCAGATCGATCATCAGTAGGAATAGCAAGGTGTAGTCTGCACACCCAAGCACTGGTGCAGTAGTTAGTTTTTCTTTTAATGAAGCAAAAGCTTGGTCACAGTCACTGGTCCAGATGAAGGATGGTGGTTTAACAATTGTTCCTTTCCTTTCCTTTCGTTGGGCCTCCTGCAGTGAGACCGAAAAGTGGGGCTGCCAGTTTGGAATAGTTATTTATGAACTTGCAGTTCATAAATAAGCCAAGAAATTGGGAGACTTCTGTTTGATTGCTGGGGACCTTCCACTCCTTAATAAAACTAAAGCAAAACAACACGGTCAAAAAGTTTAAATCGCTATGCACTATGAAATTAGCTGACTGGTGTTTTTTCGGTCTATCACAATGGCAGAGGCAAAAATAATGGCACATTATTTCACAGAATGGTGAAGTAACTCACCAGAATGGGAAACACCAAATTGCTTAGCAACTTGTGACTGAATCAGATTTTTTTCAAGAGATTGAACAATTTCCAGCGTTGTGTAGAAAGAGAAACAGTGGTGCATTTTGCCGTTTGTTTACATTCCATTCTGTAGCGATGAGGTGCACTTGTGGAAATCAGAATACAAAACAATTCAATGATATGATGGCAGTTCTGGGTAGGATTTAATAAACCAATCAGTGTCCCTGAAGACACTTGCAATGACAAGTCGCTTTATTACAAAACAGTACTGTATCCACTGTGAACAAATCACTATCAGTGCCAAGGTGGTGTTCTTTTAAGCAAAGTTCCTGTTCCTTTAGCCTGAGCATTTACAGTGGGGAAAATCTGTTTCACCACAAGGGTGTTCCCTTAGGCCAGTGGTGGGCAACCTAAGCTAATCAGAGAGCTGCAGGTCCGGCCCTCAAATAACTCCAAGGACCGCAAGACCTTCTTTACCACAATTACAAGCCAAAATTATACATGTTAAGAGCTATAATTACATTATATAAATATTAAGAATGTAATAAAGGATTGAACACTTCAATACAAAAGAAAAAGCATTTAAAGTCATAAATATATTACTTACTTAATGCAAATTCTGGCTGATCATATTTTCCACCAACTTTTTGAGTAACAAAGTTTTCCTTGTCAAGCCCAAGCCTCTGACACAGTTCCATTATTAACAAAGTCAAATCTGAACTGGGTTTGTAAGCAATGACATGCATGGCTTCATCTCACTCAGTGATGAAAACCGTTTTTCAAAATGCGCTGCCAGTCCAGTAAGCATGCCTGCGTGAACGGATGCATCTTAGTCAGTCTCTCCGGTATCACAGCAGTTGTTCATTGCTTCTTTAAAGTGTAAGTAGCATGTAAAATACATTTTTTGTTGACAACATATAAATACATATAAAAATGGATTAGAAGTCTCTCCCGAGCAGCCCAACCAAAAAACAACGCGATCTGGCAACTGCTGCCGGTGACGTCAGTTTGAGAACAAAGAGGCTGTGAACTACAGAAGCCTGCATTGGATCCAGCTTGTTTATCAAACAGTGAACGTATTTTGTTCTCTACTGTAGGGTTGGAACAATAATCGCCAATATTTTTTTGCAGAGAATTTTATTGCAAAAATTATCGATAATCATAATTATCGTCCGTGATCCAATGAAGCAGTAAGCGGCACTGAACTGTTTGCGTGAGACAAAAACATGATCTGTGTGAGCACTGCGTACATCGGGAAGTCACACAAAGTATTGATTTGCTCAGGCTTTTAACTTACATCATGGTGGTTTGCAAACAGAAAACACAAATAGTGTTGCTTGTAAAATAAAAATAAAACACTAGCTCACTGTACAATTACCGTACTGTAGAAAAGTGGAACTTTTGACACAGGATTTTTTTTTTTTTCACGTAAATTGAAAACAAAAGAAAACAAAAAAGGCACAACCATATGGCAAACGTTTAACTACAGTAAAGACATGAGTACTACACTGCAGCCTATACATCGCATGGGTAACAATAAGCAGGTGCTCAGCACCCTCATGTATATGTTCCCATGGTGCTGCTGTTGTAAAAAAGGGTAGTAGCATAAATAGAAGAGAGTTAACTGTTAATGGAAGGGTAGGCAGTTTATTTTATTGAACTGTCTGCATACAAGCAGTGATGTGCAGAACTCAATATGTTCCTAATAGTATACAACTCTATACACACACACACAGTTTGATTCTCTTAATGGCAGATTCGCCGCACAAGTAAAGAAAACAAATGCTTTTAGGTAACTTTAGCAATTTTTTCCATTATATTAATACATTTGGTGGCACTTTTTTATGAAAGTAAACATTCTCGAATTAACATACATGTTTAAATAAGAAAAAAATATGTATTATTTTATAGTAAAACTACATAATTTATTAATATACAAATTACAATAAGTGTATTTTTATACTCACGTTTGTTCTGGGCACCCATCAGAAATGTAAAAACTCGGCACATACACTTTTTTTTTTCTTCTAAACTCAGACTTAAGACTGGCGATTGTCATGCAGCTCAAGTACAAGAATTTAAAATATTGTGTTGTGCTGTGTGTATATGAAGTGGATACAATGCGTTGTGCTGTGTGTATATGAAGTGGATACAATGCATTGCGTTGTGCTGTGTGTATATGAAGTGGATACAATGTGTTGTGTTGTGCTGTGTGTATAAGAATGAGTGTGGAAGATAACTGAAAGGGTGACGTCAGACCAGGAATTGAATGAAACACACAGTGAATATGGGGCGAAAACAGACAGACTTTGAAACACACAAAACAAAACGCACAAGGGCCAAAACAAATAAACACTCATGTCTTTCCGCCTCTTGACACTTCAACCAGCACTGACAAACAGTAGGTTTTTTATGTCTTAAGCCGAGGGGTTAACTAGCTATCAATTATCCTATCCACTCCTCGGCCCTCGTTTTGCACGTGTTTAAATATTTAATAATCAGTAGCTGATCAGTCATGCATTCTCACAAGATCAGGCTAAAAATACAAAATACAAACACAAACAATAACAGATAATGGCAGACAGCTTTTTGTCCGCCCTGTATAAATAAACCGTTTTTTCGTTGTTCATAAATAAACAACAACAACCGCACATATTCATAGCGGGTGGGGCTCTCCGTCACAATGAGGCACTCAATGTTCCCAACAAAGTGGGTTGATTTTCCAAATCTGAAACAATATCAAATCAGGGAGAATTAATTTTCCTTTTCTAACTAGGTGTCTGGAGCTCTATTTGTCTGTTGTCACCATTGCTGTCTCTGGCAAACTCACAGACACTCCAGTCCCCTGCCACGATAAAGGGTCCCCTGGAATACTGGAGACAGGTAAAGGGTTCCTAATTTCTGACTACACCAGCAATGTTCAAGATAAAAGTATGGATCCATGAGCCAATCCACAGCAAATTAAAACACTGATTTCTTCATAAGTGCTCAGGAGTTGACTTCCACAACTCTGGGCTGTGTTCCCGGTATGGTATCATTGCTGAAGTGATGTCAGAAATATCATGATTAGAGGTTCTTGTATTATGTTTTCATTTTTATTTTCATGTAAAACATTCTGGCTTTATTTTAGGAGGTATTGTTTGTACTTTAACTGTTAAAGGGGTTATAGTTAAGAAAATAACTATTGTACATAAATCTGACCTGCTGTGCACCTCCATTCATTATATAGGTCTCAAATGTGCAGTTTTGAAAGAAACACATGTTACAGCGGACATGTATTTTCATTTTAAAAAATGAAGTCTGGTTGGTTACCATGTTGTAACCTATTTCTAAATGAATAACAAAAGTAGATCCCTACTTCGGGATTATCAAGTCATTAAAATGGGGGTAGCTGTACATTTGAACATTTGTTTAAAGGCACTTTTAAAGATGGTACTGTAGTCATGTTTATCATCTGATTAGATTTTATTGTATTTTACATTTTTTATTAGATTATAAAATGGGCAATATAAAATGAATAACTGTTTAAAACAAATTGTGTTAACATGTAAGTAAGCAATTTGTTAACAGTTAACTACAAAAATATAAAGGGTGACCGTGGTATTCCCAGATCTCAATCAGATTGAGCATGTTTGGGATGAACTTGAAGGAAGCATTCATTAGCACGAGTTTCTGCACTAATAGCTTGAGGAGTCGATGCCACATCCTGTCAAGGCAAATCAGATCAGGGCAAGAGGAGGCCCATGTAAATATTAGGTACGTGTTCTAATAAAGTGGCCGGGGAGTGTACAATTGTAGGACATTGCGGCAATTCAATAGGTCAAAGTTAGGGTGTCCTTAGAGAGTACTGAGCCAGTGACAGTCAGGTATTCAACAGTCTCAATAAATGTGGCTCTCAAAAAATGTGATTTGACAAATAACCGCCCCCTGAAGAGAATTGGGAAGGAATAGTAGTTATAAAAGCAAATATTTACATATATATTTTTTTCTACTGTAGAAATTAACACCTGTTTTTTCCCCCCTGGGGCAGTTCTCATAAAACCACTTTACATAAAACGACAGTTTTGAAGGTTTCCATGGTAACCGTGCAAATACAAACAGTGTAATACATCGAATTTGATTCCGCCTCAAGCCACTGGACAAGCTAAGAACAGGCTCGTCAAAACCTCGCTCACGCGTCAACGCCTTTTTAATTGATATCTGAAGAGATTGCGAATACATCATTACAAGTAGCATTCAGAAAGAGGTGTGGGTTGTGCTACGTACAGATTGTGTATCCTAGAAGCCAGCAACAGTCTAGAAAAGCTTACTGTATTTAATTGGTAACACTTTCAAATAGTGGCCGAAAATTCATAATAACTTCTGACTGAATACCACAGGAATAACACCAGAATATCTTCTGCACATCCTCTGACTTTGAATTCAGCCCAGTTAATCCATGTGGATTTAACTACCCGTATTCATCCCATGTTCCATTGTAATAAATGATGTTGATCACATGTATAAGGCATGCATTCGTGCATGAATTAACACTTCTCACAATCCCCTAAATGAACTCTTACTTTCTAACACATGGTACATATGATATAGTGAAATGTCCATTGATTTGAATGCAATGCATTTGCAATATGATTTAAATGCATTCCAGTAATTAGTCCTACAATACTTGAAACACTGTCTCCCTTAGGCTCAATCACTGGTTGGACTGTCTGTTTTGGCACAGGAATCCACAGCTACTGTAGGTGCCAATACTGTACTGGGCTGACTTTGCTGTGCCAGATTATTTATTTATTTATTTATTTATTTATTTATTTATTTTTAAAGCACACTACTGCCCTCTGCTGTTGAAATAAGCACACCACAAACAAATGCAGCAAGATCTTGTATAGTACAATACATCTGAACTATATTGAAAATGAATTTGATAGCTAGAATGCATTTTGACCCTGCTTTGTATAAAACAAAAAGATTATTCACATGTAAATGTCATGTGAGGTGTGTGTTTCACAGTCAAAGAAAGTGGATCCAATTTCCCTGAGGCAAATGTGACCATGAAAGCAGTATTCAGGGCCCTGTTTCTTTCTTGCTGAAACTCCTCCAGTTTCTTTGAAGAAACATCACTGAAACGTCAAGCTCAAGTCCGCTCTGATTGGTTGACAGGCTTGCACAGCTTCTTGTTGATGTAAGCGGTGATCTTTTAACCCTTTGCTGTTAACCACTTGTTTCACAGTATATTTCACATTCAGAAAATAGGCATTAAATAGGTATGGGAACATACCCTGGGCAGTAAAGGGTTAATATATCAAAAGCATTGCTCTTGAAAAAAAAGAATTCAAATCCAAGATTTTTTTCTTTTTACCATGAGAACAAATAAATGTGTTCAACTTGGATACGATTTCTCTGTCTGTGATAACACACCTTTACAAAAGTTTATAAGGATGCATTTGCAGAGTAGTCAGGCAGACATGCTTTAGCAGCACACATGGAGATTTATCATCTTAGTTTTAACTTGATGTAAAAAGAGTATTTTGCAGCACCATAGAATCCCCCTGGATTGCATCCACTTTTTTTTAGTGATAATCCTGGGGTAACCACAACTACAGTACATGGTCGATACATTCTAGTGTGATTCCGCAGTGCAACTGTGGTTTGTTAAAACTATTAAAACAAAAAAAAAAAAAAAAAAAAAAAAACGAGACATCTTTAAATTGCAGGAGACATAAAACATGCAATGTGTGGGTTGCTTGAGTGTGTTCAGTTCCATTAAAGAAACTCCTTCATTTCTTGTCAATGAGAGACCACACTTTCACAGGCAACCCCATTTATTTAGAACCATGATGCAGAATTGCACAAAATTATTTTTTTCCCCTTTCACTTTTTGTTTCCTTCATTTTAAGGTCAATTGTATACCATGCCTCTTCAGCACTTTACATTCAGTGACAAGATATTCACAGAACTGGAACATTGAAAGCATCAGTATATTATTTATCAACAGCAGCTTTTAATGCAGCTTTGTGAGTAACAGGCTGTAGTCATTAACCAGTTTGCAATTTGTATCAGTTCTGAAACGGTGGTTACTTAAATTGGAATGACAAGGCTTTTGTGGACCAGCTAGGCTTAAACTTTGGCAGCATAGGACTTTTTTCTTCAAAAAGCTATAAACAAGGAAACATGTAGGATATACTGACACAGCCCACAAACAAACAGCACTGCAACATGGATAAGATGGAGTAAACATTTGCTATGGAAGTTGCTTCATCGAGTATATTGGCAGATCTTGTCTGTTGCCACATTCTTGCTTTTTCTTATGTATCGAATCCTGTGGAGCCACACTTTGTCAATTTAGTTAAAGGTCTTTTTTTTTTCTATTTTGCATCTATTTCTCAATCCATCTTTAACATCGTCACTGTGTTTGGCATTATGAAAGGTGATACATTCTAAAAGATCACAGTGCTGAAGATCCGAGAAACATGGAAGAATTTAGAATGGGTGAATAGACAAGGTCATTCCTGCAGATATACCTGCTGTGGTAGCTCCATTAAAGGTGAACCAACATCCACCGGAAATACTGCATTTTTGGCCGTCACTTGTAGGTAAAATTCCCATCTCATAGATGCTTGTACTTTATAAAACACTGTCGATTTGATTGAGGTTTCAGAAGGACAGAGATCACTGCAGTGTTAGATGGGCCAACAGGTAGTCTGTAAAGTGTCCCCTTTATAAAGAAGATTTTGGAAAGTTGTTAAAAGGCCAAACTGAAGTCTTTTAAAAAAAACATTTACAGGACATTAAGGTCAGGTGGTTTGTATAGAATCGACCCCCAAGCACAAAGACAGTTTTGCTGTACTTGAATTCTGCAGATAACCTCAGTAGTACATTCAATGCAATACCATGCACAAGAGAGGCCTGCTGGCTATGATATATAAATAAAACACAACAGATGAAGGACAGTGCATCTGTACAATGCTGAAATAATATATAGGAAGAACAGCAAAGTTGAAATACTGTCAAGCCAGTACTTCAAACACTCGATCATAAAATCTGAGTAAACTGCAGAACTGTCTTTGACATGCTTTCAGTGTGAAAGTGTAAACAAACAAATCCAAACATCCATGCTAAATTTGGCTTTGGGGGCAATGTACTGTAATTTAGTATGCTGACTTCATACAGATACAATAGTTCAATGTTATTGTACAAACAGCTGTGGTCAGTTGTGAAGTTGTTAAGACAACAATAAGGCCCTTTAGTGTAGAAAGGAGCAAGAACCAAGGCTTTAAAACAAGTTTGTTACCTGTTATAAGCATCAGCAACATCATCACTACCCCCCTCATCACTGTGCTGAATTGGGCTGCTATTACAAGCTGAACACTATAGCCTTAGAGCATTTAGACTTCCTTCTTCTTGGAACCCTAACACTTCCTGTGCTAAATGTCAGTTGGCCACAAGACGTAATATGATACCAGGAAGAGCAGTTTCAAGTACACAGCGTTAACAAATTCCAATACAGTCAGCACTCACATATCCGGCCCTAAAAAATTTTGACTTCAGTGACGGTTAAACACGTGTGACGCATATCTGATTATTTCATTTTGGCCTGTTCCAACCCTTGTCCGTTTTTCAGGGAGCAAAAAAACGATACAATATCAAAAACACATATCTGAAAGGACATTGTTTTAAAATAAGTAGGCTTCCATTTAGATGTACTATATTGATTGTGTTCGTACAGTACTATATTTTCAACAGAAGTAGTATTTTAATTCAGAACGATATGATTCTGAAAATATCATTTGCCAAAATTAAAGAGATTACACATTAACTGTAATGCAGTACATACTTTTAAATCCGGTAAGTAATGTAGTGATTTGTAAAATTTCCCATTAACGACCTAACAACAATGAAATCTAAATGTTATCCATACACAGAACTGCGTAAAACGTAAAAGTCAATGCAATTTAGCAAAACCAAGAGATAAAAAATTTTTAAAAAACGCAAGTATTCAAAACTGCAGAATATAGGGCTCGATAAGGCCCTAATGTCACAGTTCACTTGCAAATGAAAATGCACACAAGCAACAAAAGATCACAGATAAAAAAAATACATTACAGTATCCAAAAGTGTTTAATAATTAACTGTTACATTACCCTAGCTTGTCTCGTTCACTTTGCTTCGGCTACATTTTTGTCAGGTGAAACTGGAGGAAGTACAGTGTAACTGCGCAATGTAAGACAGACTGATTTGCCATTAGAGAGAATTAAAACAAAACAACAAAAAAAACCGCAGGCTGTGACGGGTAAGTGCATTAATTTGTTACATATATATAATGGGGATTGATTTTATTCTTAATACAAGGGCAGTCAAACGCATCTGGGTAACAGATATCTGAGTGCTGACTGTAAATCCTTCCTAATGTTTTTGTCATCACTTAATTTATACATTTGCTTTTTTAAAAGATGGACACATAAATGGTAAATGTGTATTGCATTTTTTTTTTAACTTTTTTTAAAGAATGAACAAAATGTACTGATTGCTCCAAGCAGACATCTTGTTCATAGCTTTATAAACAAAAAAAAAAGAAAAAAGAAAAATACCTTTCAAAAATCACATTTACCATAAGGTGTGTGCGTCTTTTACACAGGAAACTGACCTAAGAAGTGATGGTAATGCATTAGGTAAGATTTAAGGGAGTCATTTCGTTTGTATACTTTAAGCTTTCTAAAGATACATAGTGACTATAGCCAATTAAATTAATTAATACACAGGGGTGTAGTGCTGGGGGGTCGGGGGGGAGCGCTGCCCCCCACTTCTCTTGGGCCAGGACAGCACCGCTTCCTCATTTCACGTGTAGAATACTGAACTGTTTTGCTCCTATTAATACATGGAGATATACATGTGTATAACCCATACAAATAAGCAAAGAATACAATAACCGTAAGAAACCCTTGAGAGATAAATAATGAAAAAGTTTGAATATAGCATGCCTGGTCTGGAACAACAGGTGTGAATAATGCAGAGAGGTGAACGGAATCTGTATCAACGCTGTGCTGAGGTGTCAGCGTTTTACCATAAGATGTAATAATTGGAACAGTTTTTATTTTTAGACCCATATATAAGAAATAATGTAGATAAAATAAGGTAAACATTTACTTAAAAGATAAAACTCAATTGCAACAAACAAATAAAGTGTAACTGTGGCCTTACAGGAGAGTGTTACTCATAGGATTAATAATAATAATGACTGTGTTTTAATCATATGTGTATTAGTGTATAAAACTGGTTGTGAAAATATGTACAGTATTTGTTTATTTATTTATCTTTAATATAAATAGCTGTAAGTCTAGTTGCTTTACAATAATACCTCAATACCCGAGTGTCTGAATTTGTAATCAATTGGTACACTTGTTAGCCCTTTCAAATACCGTAACTACTAGTGATAAACTGCGGTCCTGAGTGTATGGGGAAATGGGGACTACAGGCAGCATGGTAGGGTTGAGATAGCGGAGGAGGGGAGGGGGGTTAGATAATAGCGACCCCTTACTTCTAAATATAGCACTACGCCCTGTTAATACATTGATAAACATATAATAAAAAAAAAGTTACGGAACACAGCGATCTTCCTCATTGATAATCTGGACCTTTCCACAAAAAAGGACTGTTAAAGAGTGTATTGTTTGGGAGATTGTTTGAAGCCCATTTTGCTTAATTACATCAAGTTTGCAGTTCTTGATACCTTTTGGTTCAAAGCAGAGTTTCATTAAACATTTATAAATGCTTTTCACAAAAACAGGCCTTTAAAACCCGATTCTGTGAACAGGGCTCATCGTTGCTGGTGCTGAAACGGTGTTCGGAATGGATTTCAAAGCCTCATTCTTTAACACACTGCCGTTTCATCACCGCTTCTTGGTGCCGCTGCCTCCGTTGGAGAGCCGGTTGACGTTTTTGCTCATGTGAGGGAAGTGCACGTTGGGAGTCCGGACGGGCCCGACAGTCCTAAGTTCCTGGCCGCGGCCGACTTCCTGAGCGGCTTGACGCTGGGGAAAGGGCAGAAGGACTGGGTCTTGGGGACGCTGGAGCCCCCGCTCTCAGAGCTAGAGGAGTCGGACGCTTTCCTTTGGCACCGGGGCGGCTCTGGATCAGCGGTGGTAGGGCTGAGCTCCAGAGCTTCCAGCTGGTGCTGAACCTCTGTGATGCTGGCGTCTCGGTAAGCTGACACCGGGGACTGACCATCAGCTTTCTCAACCGGCCTCTCCTTCTGCATCTCCTCCTCTTCCTCCTCCTGCTTCAGTTGCTCCTCCTCCTTCTCTATACCCACTGCCAGTTCTTTTTTGTCCCCACACTTCTCAGAGCCCCCCTGTGTTAAATCCCCTCTCGGTTTGGGGCTCTGCTCCCCTGGCTCCTCGATCAGTCCTATGGTGTCCCCGTAACTCAGCTGGCCCCGGGCTCTGGCCAGGTTTTTGCGATGGACTCGGACATGCACGCCAGGGGAGTTAAGCTTGGTCTTCATGTCTTCGTGGGGCAGAGGGGCTGGTTTGGCTCCTTGGATGTGCACAATGTTGTTCTGGGAGCCCCTCTGGGTCTGCTTCAGCTTTTTGCCCAGGAGGAGGTGGTTCATGACCGGGGAATGATGGCTTTGAGATGGCAGGAGGCTGGTGGCGGGTCCCTGGTCTGTGAAACCCAGAAAGAAAATCAATCACTTAAATGTCCCAGCATAAGGACAAAATCCACCACCACTGCTACCACCAGGAGATCTTCCACCAAGTTCATGAAGTGTTTCTGAAGTACAAGAGAGAATCCCAGTGCGAACAGGCTTGATGTCATTCCAGGTTTTATTCAGACCCACATGGTGTAATTAAGCTCTCACCAGAACCTGGAATGGCTCAAAGTGCTGTTCAATGGGAATTATATTTCCAACCAAGAAAGGATCAAAATCTTAACAGCTCCTACAAGTGAACCGTTAAATATGTTTTTAAAAAGGACAATAAACTAGAATACCTGGTTTTGGTCCATAGTTGGTGTCATAAAGTTTAAATATTGACATACAGTAAATTGAAAGGTCATAGAATTTTCTGAATTCAGTAATTGAGTCACGGGTGCTCAGTCACTGATGACTCAACTGCAAATAGCAGTTCCAATGACACAATTTGACGTACCTGCAAAAGGCACAGTGATACTGAAAATCAAAGGCAAAATACCAAATTAACCAAACAAACAGAGGAATTGCAGAGGGGGAGGGGGAGATCAATTCTGAGGTTTCTCAGATCTTTTGGAAAATGTGGGGAACGCTGGTACTATTCTGGGTGCGCCTATTGATGTTAAAACAATAAGCCAAAACCAAGCTTCATGGTTATACCCTCATGTAAAGTCTTTAAGTTAGTAAAGACTGTCCTTGTACATTTCTTTCGCTGTCATCGTGATCTTTAACCACCGTCATATAAGTCTGACTCCCAGATCCCAATATGAAAAGCTTGAACACTAACTTTCCGTGCCATTCCGGGACTGGCTCCTGGGATCGCTCACAATCCCAGGGTCAGGCTCCTCCTCTGTATCTGATTCGGGGGGGAAAAAACACAAAAAAGTGAAGCCAATGGCCGCACGCATAAAACAAGACATGTTAGGAACGTTAACAGGCCATTAGTCCCATAGAGGATCGCCCGTAACTAGCAGATCATCATCAGTCCTGGAAATCAGGAGAGTTCTGTTATGGGGTATGCTTGTATTTCAGAACTTCGGGCTGGTTTCACAGACACCGATTAGTACCAATCTTGGATTACTTTACCTAAAATAACATTGTGTAGTCCAGGATTAGTGCTAATCTGGCTCTGTGAACCAGCCACTTATATTAGATGAAATATAATTTAAAAAATTGCTTCTGACTAACGTAATTACATACATTAACACAGTTATTGTCCCGATCACATCATTGTCTTGGAAGAACATCTGTTGAATAATAATACAAAAGTACACTGTTGCTACAATGCAATTAAAATACTTCTCTTTTGAAGTGTTAAATACTTCTTTAAAAAAATATATAAATATAAATAATAACAACAACAACAACAACTCAGTATTTTTTGTTTTCGACCTGGATAAGGGCGTCTGCTAAGAAATAAATAATAATAATAATAATAATAATAATACAATGAATAAAACCATAAATAACTTTTAAAACAATCATACAATCTGAGGGGGAAAAAGTCAAAACATTTGTCTGTTAAATATTCATACAAAATTAAGGCTTTTTTGGGATGTACATAAAGGTTTAAAAAAGTGTTGGACAAAGCCGCTGTGCAGAAAGAAAATTAAACACAGTGCAGTGCACTGGTTACTTTTCAAGAATTCCAACAAGTTTACTGCACTTACTTTTCTTTCTGAGGGCTTTTGTCTGAAACACCCTCGCTCTTTTGTTCTCCCCTGCACTTACCTGCTTTGATATAGATGAGGTTAGCCTGCTGCTGCTGCCTTCGTTTGATCCGGGAGTACTGTCTCTTGAGAGCGCTGATGTCTGTGGTCATCCTCTCCATCATCATGCTGTTGAAGTTGGCTTGGTATTCATTGCGGCTCGAATCAATGGCTCCGGGGCTCAGCTCTGCAATGTTACTGGAGCGCAGGCTCTGAACATCCTTGTGATCTGGAGACCAGATAGCGAGAGAGAATAGGAAGGCGCTGGATCAGGTCACAGGGAATGACATGAATTAAGAAGCACACACACACAAATATCCTAAGTGTGCCTGAGCCACGACCCCCGAAGGCAAATGGAAGATTTTCATTGGAGCCAGAAGTTCCAGTTGCCTTGGCAGCTGTTTCTGTTCCAGGGCCTGATAACACAGACCTGCTCAGAGCAGCGTTACCATGTTGCTTCATCCAGAGCGAACGGGTCACTGGGTTCGGTTACCTTGGCACTGTGCAGTGTCTGAGTCATGGTGAACACATCAGCCTCTTCCATAATAAAATCCTTTAAGCCTCTACCCTTCACCGCTGCCCTTGTGTTAAACTCTTTTAAAAGCCTTTGTTCTTCGCTCTGCTGAGGGGCTCTTGGTTGCTGGGGTTGCCAAGGCAGACAGTGCACGTCAGAGCCGCTGTGCCTCAGCAAAGCAAGGCTATCAATCAGCAAGGCGCATTCTCTGTTCAAACGAATTATCATGCTCGAGCACCTCTTATGCACTTGCAATTGTTCTGTTTAGCTTCTGTTATCATTTCTAGGGTGGGGATTGTATTGACCATTTTTTCTCACTCAGACCCTTTACTTACTAAATACTGATACCTCTGAAAAGATAATCATCTTAATATATATATATATATATATATATAGAAAAATCTAAATCAAATCCATATTTGGTGTGACAACCCCTTGCCTTCAAAACAGCATCAATTCTTCTAGGTACACTTGCACAAAGTCAGGGATTTTGTAGGCATATAGTCAGGTGTATGATTAAACAATTATACCAAACAGGTGCTAATGATCATCAATTCAATATGTAGGTTGAAACACAATCATTAACTGAAACAGAAACAGCTGTGTAGGAGGAATATAACTGGGTGAGGAACAGCCAAACTCAGCTAACAAGGTGAGGTTGCTGAAGACAGTTTACTGTCAAAAGTCATACACCATGGCAAGACTGAGCACAGCAACAAGACACAAGGTAGTTATACTGCATCAGCAAGGTCTCTCCCAGGCAGAAATTTCAAGGCAGACAGGGGTTTCAGATGTGCTGTCCAAGCTCTTTTGAAGAAGCACAAAGAAACGGGCAACGTTGAGGACCGTAGACGCAGTGGTCGGCCAAGGAAACTTACTGCAGCAGATGAAAGACACATCATGCTTACTTCCCTTCGCAATCGGAAGATGTCCAGCAGTGCCATCAGCTCAGAACTGGCAGAAAACAGTGGGACACTGGTACACCCATCTACTGTCCGGAGAAGTCTGGTCAGAAGTGGCCTTCATGGAAGACTTGCGCCAAAAGCCATACCTCCGACATGGAAACAAGGCCAAGTGACTCAACTATGCACGAAAACACAGGAACTGGGGTGCAGAAAAATGGCAGCAGGTGCTCTGGACTGATGAGTCAAAATTTGAAATATTTGGCTGTAGCAGAAGGCAGTTTGTTCACGAAGGGCTGAGAGCGCATACTAATGAGTGTCTGCAGGCAACAGTGAAGCATAGTGGAGGTTCCTTGCAAGTTTGGGGCTGCATTTCTGCAAATGGAGTTGGGGATTTGGTCAGAATTAATGGTCTCCTCAATGCTGAGAAGTACAGGCAGATACTTATCCATCACGCAATACCATCAGGGAGGCATCTGATTGGCCCCAAATTTATTCTGCAGCATGACAACGACCCCAAACATACAGCGAAAGTCATTAAGAACTATCTTCAGCATAAAGAAGAACAAGGAGTCCTGGAAGTGATGGTATGGCCCCACAGAGCCCTGATCTCAACATCATCGAGTCTGTCTGGGATTACATGAAGAGAGAGAAGCAACTGAGGCTGCCTAAATCCACAGAAGAACTGTGGTTAGTTCTCCAAGATGTTTGGGCCAACCTACCTGCCGAAGTTCCTTCAAAAACTGTGTGCAAGTGTATCTAGAAGAATTAATGCTTGATGCTGTTTTGAAGGCAAAGGGTGGACACACCAAATATGGATTTGATTTAGATTTTTCTTCTGTTCACTCACTTTGCATTTAGTTAATTGATAAATATAATCTATTAACATGTCTATTTTTGAAAGCATTCTTACTTTACAGCATTTTTTCACACCTGCCTAAAACTTTTGCACAGTACTGTATATATATATATATATATATATATATATATATATATATATATATATATATATATGTTCTCCTTTTTCTAGAAAAGCAGTAAAACTGGGGATGGGGAGTTTGTTTCTGGATAACTTCACTCAGACTACTTGCTTACTAAATATCTTGGTATCCCTGAATAGAAAACCATCTCTGTAAAAATATGCAAGAGATTTTAATGAGCAGTCCCTCCTATAAGAGCTGTTGTACCCCAAATATGATTCACTTACTACAAATGCAGAATGACTGGGTATGACATTTTCTCCTCAAAAATAGGTTTCTGGCTATATTTGTGAGAAGGATTGCTCATTAAAATCCTTAGCATATTGAGCAAGTAGTCTGAGTGAAGTTATCTGGCAACAAACTTCCCCATCACCAGTTGTATTGCTTTTCTAGAGAAAGGAGAACATTTCGGGGGACCTTTCCACTTGTGAGATGTCTGGCTCATTAAAATATTCGGCATATTTTTTTAAAAGAGGAGACTATTATCTATTCAGAGATGCCTGGGTATTTAAATGAGCAATACAACCCCCCACCCCTAGTCTTGCAGTAAATAATTTGTATACTGCTGTACATCACACTACAGTTTAACAGAAAACACATAGTGTTGAAACTTGCCCAGGATATTCTTCAGCACAGTTATTGAGGGGTACACTGTGTCTCTCTGTCTTTCCAACTGCACTTAACACTTTCATTTTTACAAATATCCAGCTGTTGCTTTTGTGTTTTGTTTCTTCAAATCATAGTCCACTCTAAATGTATGCAATAAACATGATGTACAAAAAATCTGAACTGCTGTTTGGAAAGTAACTTACTAGGTAATAATCCTGGAGAAATACTTATGCTGATGTCATTTAAAGTCATGTGACATTATCACTGAACCTGACAGGAGTGGCTCTCTAAAGCATTGTAGCTGAAGTGGGTCAGTATTGTAGAAACTTATAATGTACAGCTATGGACAAAGGTTTTGCATCACCTATAATTTTAGGATTGAAACATTATTAAAAAAAAAAAAAAGTCAATGTAAAGCCATAGGAAGCTAATTTTGATATAATAATATAATTTAGATGTAATCAAAGAAACTACAAAATGATATTGCAAAAGTCTACCGGAAGCCAAAATAGTTGAACAGTATTTCATGTTAGATTTCGAAATGTCATATTTTTCAAATTGTCATTTTTTCATTAAGTATATGGAAAACTACAAAACAGAGTGTAATTCAATATGTTAACGTAACATTACTCCACAGGTGGCATTCGACTTTATGAAGCAAAATTCATTAATTCTGTAAGGTGATGCTAAAAGTTTGGCCACAGCTGTAAAATGACTTAAAAACAATAAACAAAAGTACAATAATCTATAATGTTTTACAAAGTCAGCATTTTCCTTTTAACTTAAATTTAGTTTAAATGATGGAGGTGCAATCCAGAAAGTGGCACCAAATATCAATGCAGACTAACAGCTGTGATAACAGAGAGCTGGTGCAGCAGCACGCACACATAATGTTTTTAGCACATGGTATTTTTAGCAGTTTTAGCATTTCAGAATCGCAATTATAAAATGGCAAGAATAGAGGGAGTAATCTCTTTGGCTAACAAGTGTTCCAACCTGTGCAGATGTGTCACCATAGCAGCACAGCTTAGAACTTTCAGAACCACTCTGCCTGATTGGGTTGCCATTCTAGAAGTGCAATAACACCCTCCAGGGTGTTCAAATATGGCCCAATATCTGCAAGCCTAGGTTGTATAACACCCCTAGGTTTGCCAATATTGGACCATATTTGAACACTCTGTTGTGTGTTATTGCTTTCATATTATTTATTTCTTAGCAGACGCCCTTATCCAGGACGACTTACAATTGTTGTCTGTGACATGGCTAGTAGCTCCACGGTTAACCCCTAATAATCACGTAAGTAAAATCCATGAGCGATCAGTTTGCCACAGTGCATAACAACTGCCTTGCTTTATATTTCCACTCTCACTACCCCAATCCAAGCGCTTTGCTGTCGGAAAGCAACAGGTTACAACCATTTACAGTATGTATATATTTCCCTTATAGCCACTAGATGGCTCCACCTTGCTATTTCTAAAGTAGATCCTCAGGACACATACCTGTCAGATGCTTCTGGTATCTCTGCAGCTCCGTGGCCAGCAGGCCACTGAAGGGCCCGAGACACCCCACTGCGCTGACCAGCGAATCCTCGTCGTCGATATCGATCTCCTCGTCACTGTCTCGGCTCTTACCCAGCTTCCTACAAGAACAGCAGCACAGCATCAGCTGTGCGCTCTGGTCTACAGAGAGGGCTGCAACCCTCATAAAAGTGTCCCAAAAGCATAGCACAGTTTAATACAACAAGAGAAGTACAGGTTGACGGGCAAATCCATTCTAAACATTACAGGGATGAAATAAGACTCCTATTGCACAGCAGTTTCATCCATTCCACATTTTAATATGTGCTTGATTAGCCTCAGTGTACAGGTAGCAAGCTCGTAGCCTCTAATTCTGGACGCGACACAATACCACGAAATATCCCTTAAAACTTTTCCATGGCCTCATCCATTCATCTTGTAACGGATTCATTTTCCAACTCAAAACTGTGTATTTTTCAAAGAAAAGCACAGTCACCAAATCCACTGTAGTAAATTGCTTGCTTTTCTACCTGAAAGTCATCATATTGTGGATATGAACATAGTTTAATTGATAGACAGGTGAAATGGTAATTTGGCAGTGACATTTTGAATTCATATGTTGTTTAATTAGACATTTTTTAAGTGGTACAAACTTGATTATTTGATTATTCGGGTGGAGCTCTCCACAGGTGAGGGTCATTGGTGTTGATCGGGCTAATTTACCATTCAGAGTGAAACGAGTGAAGAAACAGCTGCAGTGGATTTGTGTGGATTATGCAGCTGTTTCTTCACTCGTTTCACTCTGAATGGTGAATCAGCCCAATCAACACCCATGACCCTCACCTGATTGTCAGCACCTGATTTCTGTGACAAGCTCAATCCGAAATATTAAATAATCCGTTCATGCAGCACTAATAAAGTGGTAAATCATAACATAATTTGAATAACTGAAGTTCCCTATCAGTCTGTTTTCAAAGCAGGTAACTGTATGTAGGTGTGGAACTCCGGTCAGCAGTCCCTGGTGCAGGAAGACTCACCCAGGGGCTGGGAAGGGGGTGATGTTGTAGGTGTACTTCTCTCGCAGCTCGGCCAGGTGAGGGAATGGGAACACAGCCATGGAGTACACCGTCTGACAGGGCAAACCATTAGAGACGTTAACAAAGCACACAACCTTATACAAGGTAATCAAGGTATCTGTGCCGTTTTCCCATGCTGTTCCCATGGTTATACTATGCATTTGCCATAGTTTACCTGTATGCTGTACTATACCTCATGCTTGAGCATGCTTTCACTGTGCTGTGCTTTTACTATGGGAAACTGTGCGTGCTGATTTTGATGTTGCAAACTCAAGCTTGCTCTGTGTATTTGTTACACATTAATTTGAAATATCAGAAGTAATTCCGATTTTTTCAATGTGTAAAACACCCAGTACACAGCTTATCTGGAGCACTGACTGCAATACTGTAGTACTTTACCTGCTTTGACAGGGAACAGGGATAATTACTGTACATTTTAGTTTGAAAGAACGCTTGATGCAGCTTATTTGGAGGGCTGCCAGGCAGGATCTTGTTTAAAACACATGAATCACACACTTGTGTCTCCTTCGGTAGACCGTTAATTCAGTTGTTACATCACAGAACTAAACAGTCACTTGATTATGATTTTTGACCTCTCGAATTTCTGTAATTACTGCACGGCTTCTTTGAACCAGTACTCAGGGTATCAACAGTTTTTGGTCGTCACTCATTTCAGTTTGCAGGAACAAAAGTTCAAATTACAACGACTCATATCTGAGGTTGACTCACTGCTGACTTCTGTGCCTGCTAAGTTGCTGCTGAGTTTTATGTTTTATGTTGGATTATGTATTTTTGTACTCCTTATTGAGTTTGATGTTGTTTGCTGTGGTGCTGTGAGCCTCTTGTCAGGTCATCACTGTAAATGAGAATTTGTTCTCAGTTCACTCATCTGGATAAATAAAGGTTTTGATTGAATGATTGACCCTGAGGTATGAAAAGGTCTATTCTTCACTATGGGCTTCAGTGTTCAGTCCAATCAGCTTTGAGGATTCTGTTGTTATTACTTGGGGTGTAAGGAAGTATTACTCCAATGGCCTAGCTGCGATCACATCATGTGACCTACAATACAGGAAATAATCAGGTACCAGGAAGCAGGGGCTTCAATTTCCATAATTTAGAATTGTGGAAAAATCAGCACATCCCTGCTAAAAGTAAAAAAAAAAAAACACAAGTGAAGAACAAAAGTCTGCATACTGCCAGTGATAACATTCCTGAAGCCAAAGAGTTAATCTTTGGCGAGCACCTCTTTTAAGTTCACTAACCTTTTCATGCATTACAGAGGTTTCCCGTTATAGATCAGTCGATGGTAAATGCGATACTGAACGGTCTGTTTACAGTGGCAGTCTGGTACCAGGTTAATGTGTGAATACAGTCAGGCAAATAGATTTATTACAGATCTGTTGCGAGTACAATAAGCAGGCGATCCAATGCAAACTATAAGATGTGGAAAAACAAAGCACGTCTGCCCAGGGATAGCTCTTCGCAGGTCATTAGGGAAGGGAAAGCTCTTCCTGTTTTATTCTTCAAACGGCAAATGGAAATACATTGTGCTTAAAAAACACTCAGCCTGCTGTTTGCGATTTTAAATCTAAATGTCAATACCAGTCCAGATACATGCATCTATGGAAGCGCTCCAAACTCTTTGCAATATAGTGATTCTAGGTCTGTTTACTTATAAAACTCACACAGTAGTAGTAGTCGTAGTAGTAGTCGTAGAAGTAGTTACAGTGCTAGCATGTATTAGGCCCAGTAGGGACTGAGACCCCTGTTGACTGAAATAGAGAGGAGGCTGTATTATGTATTTTCCACTGCGGGCAAATTGCCCATTAACTATGAAGGGGGAAATTTGCCAGTGGTTTTCCCTTAAAGTAATTGTAGCTAATGTGGCAAATAGAGAAGAACACTAGAAACAGGTGGGGTATTTCTAGTGTTGCTGCCTGTAAAAGGATTACAATAGTTTGCCACAGTTGTAAGAAATGGTATTATACATAAACAAATGCAGACATTTGTGTTTGGCATAAAAAGGGTTAAAAAGAACGTTGCTCCAAGTGTATGGGGGAAAAGACTACATCTCCCACAAGTGGACAGGAGAACTGACAGCTGGGAAAGTTGCAGGTAATTTTAAATGGAGCTGCGCTAGTCTGAGAGGGAGAGAGAACACCAGGAAGTCAGTTCCAAGCGTACTACACGTAGTAGATACTGAAAAAAATAACACAGATGGAAACGAGAAGCAACGTTATCTTCCATCTACAGTTACGCTGATATGCTGACGGATGTTAAAGAAAGCTTAAAGCATATAGGAATGCGTTGTGTGGAAATAACGAACCCAAAGATAATGTGCAGAGTGATACGAATGTGCAAATATCAGACAAGTGGATGTACAAATGTGTATTACTGATAAAGGCAATCTACTGTATGGACAAGTAACACAGTGAAACACATGCTGATTACTCTGTCCTCACACTATACTTCTTCGGCCATCCTACACTCCTAAAAGTAACACTAACAAAATGGTCCCATTCTCTGCCATGCACATGTATTGTATTTGTCTGAAATGTGCAGTTTTGAAAGAAACACATGTTAGAGCGAACATGTATTTTAATTTTAAAACATGATGGGTCATATTTTCTAAAGTTTACTCCAGTCTTTAATTAACTCCTTTTTTTTGAGATGAGGAAACATCTATTGACTACAAAACTAGTATCAAACATGCAAGTCATGCAATTGAAGGTCTCTTCAGCACTCTCCGCTTGCTGGTTTCTCAGTTTTGTACATCACTGTTGAATTTTCATTTATCAAAAAATAGTTAACTAAAAACTGGAGTGAAGGCTTTGAAAATATGGCCTGATAACTGGGCCTACACTAAGTTAAAGAAAACTCTGTTTGGTTTTTGACTGTCTTGTACTTCTGGCGTAATTTCACGTGGACAGTGAGATTCTACCCACCCCTTCACTGGCTTCAGCCAGTAACATGCTTTTACCCAGAAGACACAAAATGGAATCCAGTTAAGAGTGGCACCATTTTGGGTTAGGATCATGGTTTTAGTTGAAAGTGCATGGATATAGACTAGTATGGAAAGAAAGATGGCTTTGTTACTAAAAAAAAACAATGGGGTACAAATATTCGGAAAGGGGAACCATTATTCCGGGGGGACATATATTCTCTGACACCGGCTGCATTACGGACAGGAGTGTTTCCTTTAAGTAAAGGGCAGACTGCCCTCTGCTGATAGACTTACACAGACCCCGTCTCTGAATCTGTCACAACCCTTTAGTGCTGAAAGAGTTAATGAACACCTGATACCCAGTAGCCACGCTGTTTAGCTGCAATATGCAGAGAGGCATCGCTGGCACTGCAACACTGTGCTTTGACTGGCCTGGGATCAATGAGCAATTGTAGGACAAGCAGAAGAAAACAAAAATTATAAGCTATAAATTTCCTAGAGCTCAGATTCACTGGAGCACAATGACAGTGCAGAAACCAAAGCTGACAGGAACACAGGGTAGAGGACATGGAGAGGAGTCCACTGGGAAACCTTTTGAAGGAAACAGTTTAAAAATCCTGCTTACCACTTTTGGTGCTTGGCTTGTATTTTATACTTTGATTTGGAATATGCAGATATTTGAATGACAAGTTAAAACACAATCCAGGGCGATTTCAAGGGTACAGGTTTATCAAACCAACCCATATAAGCGATTTAAACAATAGTATGTGTCCTTTTTCAAAAGAACTTTGGTATAATAATATTATTTATAATAACAACTGTGTTATGACTCAGTTGCAATACAATTCTGTGAATTGAAATCATCTAGCTATAAAATCGGCTTCAGTAAAAAAATACATTAAATCGGTGCAATACTAGATTGCATTTTTCTTTCACTTTATTAATTTCTTCAAGGAGCGATCAGTACATTTTGTTTTTTTAACAGCGTTGAAATCTATTTTTTTAAGAGAAATACACTTTTACTATAATCTGCTGTTTTCACATACTCCAGTTACCACTAGTCTTCGACTCCCTTACCTAAATTAACATTAGGCAGTCCAAGACCAGTGCTAATCTGGGTTTGTGAAACCAGCTACATGTGTGGGTCTTTTACAAAGGAAATTGTAAGATCTTAAAAGCATATTGGGTAAGGTTTACTGGAATGGGTTTGTTGTCCCAATGCACAGACATGGCTTGTGATAGGATAGTAAAATCCAGCTTGGGGCACCAAGTTCCTTTGGTGGGGCACATTCCTGCAGCAATATGACTCTGTCCTCGAAATGCACAGATTTGAAAACGTCACACACTGTGAGAAAAGGGGACCCTACAAAGGGGGTTGTTCTGTTCTGTTTCTACAAACTAGCTTTTCATCTTAGTTTTTCTAATTTTACAATTAAAACCACATGGCAAGTAAATGAGTGTTTAACAGCAGTGACTGGTTGACCCTAGCAGGATGTGCATCTGTTAAAGCCCTGATTACTATTATTAATCATCTGCAAGCTTTCCCTTATAAAAGTTTACCACAGTATTTTTGCAGTTGTGCCCATGGTTATACTCTACATTTAGCATTGTTTACCCTGGTTTGCCAAGTTTATTAATATGCTTTACCATATCCTGGAACAAGATCCTCCCAGAAGAGTGAGAAGACCCTGCAGATTTGAGCTGCGACTTACTCTGTATTAGCCTGTTGATGTGATTCGAGGTATCGATTTAACAGAAGCACAGTTATTCACCTTTTTGGAGAACTAACATGTACTGAAGGTCAAACTGCTACAAATTGTATAAATATTGCTTTTATTTTTGCACAATACTCTGTATAACTTATGTGATTTAAAGCAGTACGGGTATATTTAAGTTGAAAGTTTGAATGAAAGTGAATATTTTGCATCAGAGTATTTAATCAATTTTTTTTAGCAAATCAGTCATTTTTTCAACCGGTCTTGTATTGCAGGGGACTTAATGATCCTAAAGTCAATTTTTCTTCTTCTTGATCTTGCCTTGCTGTGAGCAGTGCTGAAATAAAGCTCCTTCAGTGTACTTTGTCAGACACTACAAGCAGACCACTACTAGTCTAGTATATGTTTAAACCATGCAAAAATGTGCCAGAATGCACAAATTTGATCCCTTTTTTCAAAATGTTCCCAGTGGGAGGGAGGACACCCCCCTCACTGCGATGCGCCTCGATGACATTGGTGCCCCCTACTACCTTGTAAGTGTCACATGCTTCAAAACTAATTGAAAACCCTGAACCTATAGTCCCACTATCATGTGACTTGTTACACTCCCACATCACAGTTCTCCAATGGCCTGACACTGATCTGCTTTGGAGACAGCAAAAAAACAAAACATAGTAGAATATTATTTTAATTTCAAGGTAGACAGATTTGTCTTTGTTTATACAAAATGGCTGACTCTTGTTGAAGTTGAAGTGACAGCACTGATGTGTAAACATAAAACACCCCACCCCACCCCTTTTTGCATTTTGAAAAGGTGGTCACCCTACCCCCCACTAAGAACTCGAATTTAAGAAAAACAAAGGAAGCTGCGTTAGATTCTAACAGTTATTATTATTATTGATTTCTTAGCCCTTATCCAGGGGGACTTACAATTGTTACAAGATATCACAGTTAATATAGGGAGCTAAAAATGTCCAGTTATCATGTTTGTTTAGGTTCTACCATGCGCAGGGATATCTGTCATGTACATCAGTGCAGCAGAGTTTAACTACTGGGGTAAATAGGCAGCGGGATATGTTTGCTGATGAGGTGCGAAGTGTGTAGGAGTGAGAGGTAAGAGACAATTCTCTTCACAAATTTACATTTTCTAGTCATTCCCCAAACTTTGTTTTCTGCCACAATTTTCACACTATTAAGTCAAATGACTTTATAAATGTGCTGTAAACAGTTTTTTTTCTTAAAACCCCTTATTCTGTTTCTGTATTTTCTTTGTATTTTTGCTTGCTTGGTGTAACAGGACGAGATCTGTGCTGGCTGTCTGATGCATGTATGATCCTGCAGGAGGAGCTTGGGAGCCCTGAAGGGTCCGCCTGTCAATCATGGCAGTGACATAGAGAGGTTGGGCTATCCCTCTCTCTCTCTCCGAGTGGTCGGGAGGTAGGCCTTGAGGGGTGCTCGACCTATAAAAATAATGCTCTGCTATTCCTCAGGTCTGCCCCTTTAGGAAGAATAACAGAGGGAGCTCTGGTTGGAAACTGCAGTTCAGACCATAATAAAACGTCAGCGTCTGGAGTGAGGAGAAGCAACAGACAGGCAAGCCAGGCTGAGGAAGACAGCCATGAACAAAAGACAGTAAGATTTAAAATAATTAGCTACGGACCCAAGGGGGACATGGGTAGTTAGCGGGGAAACCCTGCACAACCCCACAAAGTATAGCAGAGGAATAGCAGGGCGCAGGCTGAAGACCCAAGCCGTACGAGTAGCGACGGTGGGGGACGCTGCAAAAGTAGCAACTTTTATTTGTAGTTTTGTTACTGTATTTTATTTTCCATTTTGCTTTCACCTTTTGTTTGTATTATTATTTTGATGCACCTGTGTGTGTGTGCATTCATTTTCTGCTCCTCTTTTACCATTGATGGTATTAGAGTGAACCAGCAGCGCAGTGCCACCTTGTGGCGGAATTAATAAAGTACACCCCTGCGGTATTTAACCTTGCTAGGCTTGGAAACAAACATGTTATATTTTGTTTTATTAAGGGTTGCTTCCCCACCGCACTGTAAGAAAAATAAAATCAGCACTAGTTTTAAACAGTAAATCAAGACTCCAGCCTGATCATTTACACTGCCCTCGGCCACATCACATTACAATTAGCAAAAGCGGGCCTCCGCGCATCAGCAATTTAAATACAGTATACAAATGTCAATGTTGCTCAATCACTGAGAACAATACATCAAAACAATCCAAACAAGTCCTCGTGGGTAAGCAGCTTGTTATTTGATCACGATTATGTTTAGTCTGCAGAATCCTATTTTACTACAGTATACTTGAGAACCAATCGTCTCGTGAGGGTGCCTAGTTTAATTGCTGTGCGGTGTTACGTGTAATGGCCTTTGAATTAAAATGATATTATAGTACAGCATTACTGTCAGGACTACCATTGCATTTAAGCATCTGTGGCTTACTTATTTTCAGTTGCGATGCAAATCTCACAGTTTTTCACTAAGCGGAGATACAAAGCTATGCAATGCCCCCCTCTCCTCACCACACCACCACACAATAACAGTGCTGTACGCAGTATGTATTCAATGAATGTGCATTCACTTTATTGAAACAGATTTTTATTTACAGAACACAAAAAACATACCTGCACAATGCAGTAGAACTCTCACTGTCTGATTACAAACAATGCAGTGTTTCCTGCATCACTGCACGATCTATGCAGCGTACGTGCCTAATCACGCAAGATGTGATCAAATTCAAAAACAGCTTTATTGATTGTACACCTCATTGCACTTGATAAAGTACCGTATTACATGTAGTCCGTTTGCCCCGAAATGATTAAACAAATTGCTTGATTCTTACAAGCGGAGTATTTTAGCATGGTTAGTATAGGAATGATTTTGTCCCAGTGGTTTTGATCACTATATGTGGTTGATTTTATATCAGTGATTCTTATAAAACTTAAGTGCACTGTACATGTATTGTATTTGAATGGAGTGTGCAGGTATTTGCAAACAGGAATACAGTAACAAATAAAAGCATAGGTGATTTTTCTGCCATTTAACAATTAATTGTATTTTAATTTAACTGTAGTGCGGCCGTTCTGTACCGTTTGTCATTCAAACGAAAGTTTTAAATGTAATATTATGAAAAAATAACCGCCGCATGTTGACGCTCCAGTGCCTTCTGTACTTTCTTGTGTGCTGCAAAGGAAACGTGTGCTAACATCAAAGGATCCTTTTTTTCTCAACCAAAAGTCAAATATCCTGAGCTGTGACAACACATTACATTTCTGGTGGTTACAATTAATTTTCAAGAAGGCATGTGCATATAAGCTATAGAAAAAAGTAAAAAAATGTTTTTAAATCAAAACTCGCATACTGTTCCTGCCCTAACCTCTCACTCGTGTCCAGCACCTGTGTGTGCAATTATTAATATTTTTAAAACTGATATTGCAATATTTCAGACAACCTGCCTGTCTCCAGGCATGTTCCATAGCCATAACATGACGGTGTAAACAGACGGTGTATGCCATTGAAGTCTTAAATAGGGGACACACCTCATTTGCAAACCTCTGACCTCGGTAACAATCTGTTACGGTAAATTACATCTAAAACCATTACTGGCTGGCAAAATAACCAGGTGCCTTTTTTATTCACAAATTAACACCTGAATAAATGGTAAAAATAAAGTAACGGGAGCTTTCAATGAGAACAAAGAATCGCTTCACTGACCTGCATGAGATCATTGGAGTCGATCAGGTTGTGTTCCAGCATCTCCTGGGCCAGACACCCCATCATGCTGTAGAACTCATCCGCACTCTGGCAATTCTCTATCCGTCTGGAAAAGAAATTAATGGAAAACTTCCATGAGACAGAAATGAATTGACACACCACACACAGGTGCTGGGACGAAAAGGTACAAAAGAAAACACATTTTGGAGCTGGGGCCCCTTGACAAGCTCAAACAGGTACCTACAGCCAATGGTATATTATTGAGGATCATAGAATATGCTGCATTCTGCAAGTGAGTGACCTGCATCATTAGTATGGCCTGAGGTTGAAATGGCAAAGGGAATATATATCTATCTATCTATCTATATATATATATATATATATATATATATATATATATATATATATATATATATATATATATATATATATATATAAAATACAGCTCTAGTGCAATCAACAAAAAGCAAATCAGGGTTTATTAAAACAAGAAATGCATATTATGGGGATTGGGACTGGTCTAGGAGGTGCAGTGAGTGTTTCAGGTCCAGTAAGTTAAACAGAATTAATTATTAAACACATAATCAGAATTATTAAACAAGTTATCCACAAGTTTTAGCTTTATTTTTGTAGAATAAATTACTGTGCTGTCAACTTGCTGAGCACACTTGCTACCATTTTGTACAAATTTGCAAAACCGGGACGATTTAAGAAAATTACTGTTTCTGACTGGGATAAAAAGGAAGGCTAAAAACTGGGACTCTCCCAGTTTTCCTGGGACGTCTGGTAAACCGACACATGACCACCTTTCAAAACAAACAGCATGCAATGGGCTGGCTCACAGACCCGGATTGGCACTAACCTTGGACAACAGTATCTTATGGTACATTTGGTAAGGTAGTCCAAGATTGGGTTCTGCTCTATTAAATTAGATCCTCTTTGTTTAGGTAAATGGTAATGCAAGTAAGGGACGAGCCTCAATGGGATAAACGGCCTCTTATCATTAGGCTTCCAAGCCGTAGGCTGGGGAAGCCTATTGTTTTTGTTAGGATTATTATTATTATTTTTTTTTTTTTCTGCCAAAACATGCTCAAAAACTCACGAAATTCGGTACACTGGTAGATGCCTATGGGGGATAGTCGATGATATTCAGCAAATTTGCGCAAGTCACATGATTCGGCAGCCATATTGGATTTTGCGGAATTTGTTAAAAAGCCTATATATCGGAAACCGCTTACTGCAGAGTTCTGAAAATTGCTATACATGTTGAGGGATAGTCCATGATTAACTGTTGTTAATATGAAGCTGATTGGTTCTGTGGTTTGGCAACCACATTGATTAAGGACATAAAATTACCATAAAAATATAAAATCATCAAAATTC
This sequence comes from Acipenser oxyrinchus oxyrinchus, assembly GCA_030684275.1. Lineage (NCBI taxonomy): Eukaryota > Metazoa > Chordata > Actinopteri > Acipenseriformes > Acipenseridae > Acipenser > Acipenser oxyrinchus. The sequence goes on from CM060256.1 coordinate 32,254,853, forward strand.
AAACATCTTCTTCTCTGAAACCGCTTATCCGATTGAAACAAAAATTGAAATAAAACATCTCAGTATGGTCATCTGTTACGCTTGTTCAAGGGAAGTTGCTACTGTGAAAATCATGGCGTCCACACTGCATGACATCATCAACATACGCAACTGGCTATAAAACTGCCTATAACTTCTTATCAGCTGCACCAAAATGCACAAAATTTGACACGAATGTAGAGGACTATGGGATGTTGTGTCGTGGTCAATATGGCGGCCTTTGGTCACATGGTGTGGCAGCCATCTTGGATTTAATGAAAAGTGTGGACAATATTCAAAAGTCTTCCTCTCATGAACGGTAAATAGTATAGCTGTGAAAAATGTTGTACATAGTGCGCTCATGTCCACGATTGATTCTACTTAAGGAAAAATGGATCGGTCACATGGTGTGGCAGCTATGTTGGATTTTGCGTAAAACACTTAACCCTTTCCGGTCCATTGTCGGACTGGGTCCGACATTGCAATTATTCCCACCAGGTCCTTTGTCGGACCCTGTCCGACATCATTTTAAAACGCAAAAGCGCAAAAAGTCGGTTTTCAGCGGAAAAAGCCGAAAACCATTCAATGGCGAGTGGGAACGAAAGAGCCGAGACAAGCCGATAAAAAAAAAAAAAAAGGCGTATCTCATGAATAGTCATAGTACCCCATTGGCATCAGATGGGGCGGTCGTATGGAAACAAGCTGGAAGTACAGTATCAGCGCACAGAGACTATCACGGACATTTGCAGAGCTTTTTGAGATGTTATAGCAATAAAATAAATGACTTGGATTGCATTATTGAGGAGTTTGGTGATAAAGCGAGTCATCAGGAGACGATTGATCGGTATGCGACTATTATTATTATTATTTTTTATTTGGTAGCATATGTGAAAGCGATAGCAAACGAAAGGGTGGGGCGGGGCTGGAGATCCCTAGTGAGTGCTTTGTTGATATGCGGGGCCATTTAAACCCGTTTGACTGTGAAAAAAAATACTTTTAAACAGCGCGTCTAAAATTAACTGCGCGTGAAAAAATTAATTGGACCTGGCGAGCCTGACGCAGAATTAATAAATGGACCGCAAAGGGTTAAACAACAACTGCTCATAAGCCCTTTGGCTGATTTACATGAATCTTGGTGTGACAGGCTGGCTCACAGTGGTGAAGTGTGGTGACGTCACGGACCAGGAAGTAACTGAATCACAACAATGGATGGGCGGGTGAAACTGAACGCAACGGCGTTCAGCTGATTTTATTAATAAACAAAACAAAAGATTTAAACAAAACAACAAAACAAAAGGGCACGAGGGCCAAACGAATCAGACAGACAAACAAGTAAGTGTCGTGCTGGCTAATCCAGCACGTTTTAGCAATTGTTATTTCTGTTTCCTCTCTATCTCCTCGCACTCCTCTCTGCACCCAACCCTGCAGCACGGACAGCTGCAGGTTCTTATACTCTGGCCGAAGGGTTAACTAGTTGTTAATTATCTTATTACCCCTCGGCCAGAGTCTGCACGAGTTTGGTAAGGATGCATGACTGTCAGCTAGTTACATAATCAGTAGCTGATCAGTCATGCATCCTCACAGGGTTTTTAAATATAAATAATAAGAAATACGAGGCGCTGTCATTCGCGCCGCAAACAATAATACAAATAATAATAATAGGGGCGGGACACTCCGCCACACTTGGGTATACATTATCTTTGTACTGTCCTCTAAAAAAGTTCCTACATCAACAAACATGACCGCCATGAGCCAATCAATATGGGTGACATGCCAGTTTTGCAAATTTTTCACCCTGAAATGACACATTCCCACCATTGGGGACAGCTGTTAACATGGAAAAGTCTGCAAGGTATAGAAAAAATATAGCAAGGAATAGAAAAAAATATGTTTGTAATTTATTAGATGTGACTTTTGTTGTTTTACAAAACTGGTGTGTTTATATGAGCACTATAGGTAATGCAAGTAGTGTAATGTGTTAATGCATAAATAGTTTTATATAGTATGGTTAAGCTCTGCTAAAGGTCAAATTTAAAGCTGGCTGTAAAACTTCCAATAATTTCTTATTGACTGCAGATGGTTGTTATATAACATGCAGACTTCTGATTGAAGCCAAAATGAGCATAAATGATGTAAGTATGATTATCTTTTATGGTTGTTCAAGGGAAGTTGCTACAGTACAAAACATGGCTGCTGTGGGCCAATGAGATTTCAGCATTGATCATCTAACCAATGATTCCAATATTTTGGCCATAATTGACACAGTCAGCTGTGTCCAAAATGATTTTTGATGATAACGTTTCATCTATAACAACCAATGCGCTTCAATTTCACACTAACTGCTTGGAAGCTGTAAAGTTGCTCGCCACTCTAGTTCTCAGTATTTTCTTATCTGGAGTTTAACTGGGGTTTGTGACTGCAGCCAAATATGAATGCAAGCTTCAGAGAGTTCTGTGGTGTAAAAATTCAGCCACAGAAACCGAGGTCACACTGCTGTATTAAACAGGAACAGGAAATGAGAAACATACTTTTCAACACACAGGCCGCATAAGTGCAATAAGGAAAAAAAAAAAAGAGCTCTAGGCCCAGTTCTGGTGTCCAGACAATAAATGATGCTGCAGTCACTGTTTGGAAAGATACTCAGCAAGGCCTATCAATTTACTGTCCTCAGAACCGAAACTGCAGTTGCTATGGTCACAGTGCAAGGCCTTGTATTAGGCTCAAAACGACAGCGAGGAGAGACATAGCATCTATGATTTATTAAGACACATTTAAAAAGAAATAATAAAACAGTAGTCAATAGGGTGTTGGCCCACATTGCACAGTTACCATATTACCTGTGTAACCCCCGGACTTAACATGTCATCTTACCATAGGACCAAACTACAAATGACTAACGCAGTTTCTATTTGTAATTTTCTAACACTTCTACAACAATGGGTATTTTTTACACTGCTCATTTTAATGTAAAAGAGCAGCAAAGTGTAATAAAGCATATTAAAAAATGGCAAACCAGGGTAAATGCATAGTATAATAATGGGAACAGCATGGGAAAAGTGTAAAAATACTGTGCAAAATGTGTTAACGTTTATAAGGGAAACTACATTGTTTCTCAACTTTATTGACTTTATTTCAAAATACTTGCTTTATAATACAACTCAGTACAGCATGTACTGCAATCCTTTTCTTTAAACTGGCCTCTTGAGTTCACTGACATGTCGGAGCACACTGCAGAAGCAGAGGTGAAAGAATGTACTTCTCAGTGTGCCTGGATCTGACAGGTCTTTGCCACTAACACAAAGTCTTGACCAGTAAACACTCACAGCACTGCCTCTCTGCTGCCTAATGTCCATGGTCGGCAGTGGCATAGTTTGGATTCAAACTGGCAATCTCCAAGTTATAGGGCACATCATGTACTCCGGGCAGAATGCCTTCACCAGGTGCGCCACTCAGAAGCCCCCTACTACACCTCTCTGAGCTGTACAATGCTTGCCTCTGCTTTATCATGCTTTCACTATGTGTTTATTACACTTTGCTGTGCTTTTACTATGGAAACCTGCATAACTGTAGTTTTAATTGTAATTATACCATATAATTGATCAATTCCAGTTCAATTAGACACCTTTCCAAGCTCAGTCATTCACAGTTGCATGTTGTGTTTTACACTGAGCCATCATTATTTGAAAAAAAGTTAGATAGTGTGTTTCTATATTGAACCTGTGGTTATTGCTTGGTTATTTAGAATAAATACAGTCAATATGTTAATGTGTGTAGTTATTTATTCTACTTTTTAGTAGAATTCTAATTTCTGCAGCACAGTTGTACTTTAACTGAACAAAAATAGCATTGTAATTGTAATTGAACCCAGGTCAGCTGATGTCTTTACTAAGGAACCATATTCCCCTCGTTAGTAAACATTTACTTGTCATGATAGATTTCATTAAGTCATCATTTTTTCAGACTTGAATTGACTGAAACGTTTGTACTTTTTCACTCCTGCACTGTTTGTCTCTGCTCCCTGCCTGAATATTCATCAGGGGGCTCCAGTGTACAGCACAGAGCCCTCCTCCCGGCTCAGTGGCACAGAGCTGACAGTCCAGATGGTGTGCATTAGAATGGTAGATGGAGACCGCGGGAAGAGGAATATTTTATTAACCTGACAGTTGTCAGCAATGCAGTTTAAACATATCTATTTAAAACTAGGGGATAAGCAGCTGCAGGCTACAATACAATAGATACTGTAGATGAATAAATAAACCCATGAGTGGCTTCCTTTTCTCAAACGTTTTAAAAAGCCTGTCTCTGTAAAATATCAATGGAGGGCAATACAAGACTAATCTGCAGTGCATCTGCAAGTCCCTATGCAGACCACAGAGCCCAAACCACAAAAATAAATAAAACATTGCAGTATTATAAAAGGAGGTTACAAAGACTTCACAAGGTATGAGAGGGAGAGAGTTTGGATTTGTTAGGAGAGTATGTTCAGTGTGAACAACTGATCGGAGCCGCATCGCTCGAAGGGCCTGGTGGGGTCTTGCTGATAAGACCTGAAAGCTGCAGAGCAGCATTGCTGCTGTTGCATTGATTTACTGCTGTTTAGAATTCAGCAAGGACTCGACTAACCTGTCAGTTCAGCATGAGTAGGTAATACATGCTGTTGCATTGATTTACTGCTGTTTAGAATTCAGCAAGGACTCGACTAACCTGTCAGTTCAGCATGAGTAGGTAATACATACTAACCACCTACTCGCATGCTGCTGTATTGCTGTATCTAGAACATTGATGTAATTGTTTGTTCCCCTGTGGGGAAAAAACTCCAATCTGTGGCAGAGAAAATGAAAGATGGGTGCTGGACCTTATAGTGGGCCCGACCTTTATGTAATACTTTTATAAACATAAAACATGCCAAGTCTAGTGTTCAATATGTAACATTATTTTATTCTCAGAATGTTAGCATGTATGAAACAGTATACGACTACATGTAACAAGAAGCTTTTCTACTCACTACTTGAATTGTGTTTTGTGTGCATCTTTACTTCCAATACTGCACTCTTTTTAATCACAAGCTAACAAGTTTAATCACCAGTCCCTCCAGGATTCCGCAGAAATTCACAGAAATGTTCTCGCTCAGAAAATCGTTTTTTTGTTCCAATCAGAAATACTGGCATGTTAATTTGTTTTCATTTATTTTGGTACCCAGCAGCACCCGTTAACAGCTTCCACCTAAACTAAAGGATGAAATCGTAAAAATTGATGAAATATAACTGCAAAAGACTGCTGAACAGCACCCCAGAACCTTCCACAAAGACAGTAGAAAACTGTTTTGCAATACTGAGAGGCTAAAGTACACTAGGCTAAAGTACAAGTGGTCGCAGAGTTCAAAAAAGAGACGCCAACGAAACATAAAACATACCAGCCTCCATGCAAAGACAGGGAAGAAAAAGAAAAAAATTAGGAAGCTAATTTTAATACAACCATTTAAAAAATAAATAATAGTAATAATAATTAAGAGAATAGCAGTACCTGATGAAACAAGGGAGAATAAAAACAGAATTGTATTCCTCCGCCACTGAGACCAATACCATTAGCAGTCAGGAGCACTTTGCCCCCTACCCACAGACAAAAAGTGTTCACGAGTTACGTCACGTGCCAAAGAAGAAGAAGAAGAAGAAGAAGAAGAAGAAGAAGAAGAAGAAGAAAGAAAGAAAGAAAGAAAGAAAGAAAGAAAGAAAGAAAGGGAGAGCCAAAATCAGGGTTATAAACTAGCCAGAGCACTGCCAGGTTACAAAGCATATATAAGTTGCAGCCTGCTAAAGCCAGTTCTGCAGAATCAATTTGTTTCTTAGTTGAGCTGGTCTCTACAAAACCATAAGGTTATACTGAAATATTATTTCATAAAACAGATAGACCAAGCAGCTAGGGGTGTAACGATTCAGTGCATATCATGAATTATGACACTTTAACATAATACATCGTATCATAATAGAGGTCTGAATCATTTGTATCGTCATACAAGACCAAATGCACAACATAGCTCACTGTAGTTCAACAAGTGGTTCTTGAGTGAAGAATACATGTGTTAGTTGGTATAAATACATACCTTCCCTTTCTTTTAACACCACCAGTAAATGACCATTTGATTTTATTATGCAGCATACAAGTAGCCCATCAGGACAATCACAGGTATTGTGATACATATCACATCGCGACCTGCATATCATGATACGCATCGTATCATGACATTAGGTGTACTGTTATACCTCTACTAGCAGCTGCGAAGTTGAACATATTTGTGAATCTCGTAATAGAATTAAATGAGCGGAGATCTGAAACCCATAGCTGGGTGCAGGGCTGGTGCTTACCCTGAACAAATGCAAGAACTGAAATCGCAAGGAGAAATAGAATAAGATGGAAAATAAACACACTTGTCAGTGGACTTACTCTCCCAGCTTTGCCCAGATGGCCAGGGCGACCCTCAGCAGCACCTCCGACCCTTCGAAGAACACAGAGTCCCAGATCTGCAGCACGGTGTGGTTCGGGAGACAGGTGGCAAACATGGTGAGGAACCACTGCATGGTGAAGACATTGGTGAGGGGCGGCTCATAGCTGCCTGGAGAGGAAGAGGAAGAGGGAGACGGGAGAGTGGAAAGTGAGCAGCCACAGGGGAGAGAGAGAGGAGGGAGAGGGGAGAGAGGAGGAAGAGGAGAGGGGAGAAAGAGAAAGGCGGGATAGGGGTGATGACAGAGAGGGGGATGGGAAAAGGGGAGAGGAGGAAGGGGTGAGAGGAGAGAGAGGGAAAGGAGGGAGAGGTTCAAGGGGTGAGAGGGGTGAGGAGAGAGACAGAGTGGAGAGTAAATGAGAGAGGGGAGATAACATTTACAAAACAATTTACAAAACAATAGGAAGCCATTCATCTCATTAGTGCTCGCCCACTTCCGAGTAGCTGACTGATCTCAAAAACTATGTTAAGTCAGGTCCTAAGGATTCCTGTGATTCAGCATCAACATGACTAGGTAACCCATTCCATAAAATGAACCGGATGTAAATGAACCATCGGTCTCATGAAAAGTACATTGCAATGTAAAAAGGTGTGATATACTGATGGACACTCAGGCATCCATTCCACATACCTACAAGACCGTGGGCTATCAAATACTCTTAGCAAGTTTCATCACAATTGGATAAGCTGTAAGTATGCATGTCCATGGGCTGCTCTAGAATATAAAAAGCAGGCAGTGGATTGTGGGATAGACTGCACCTCCAATCTCTCTGTTGGCTGCTCTCTGCAGATGATCCAGATGCTGGGAGAGTTCTGGGAGCTTGATCCTCAGCAGGTCTCTGAACACAGCCATGTCCACTGATAAAGCGCGCAGGTTATTGGCAAAGTAACTGTCAGGTAGCACTTTGTCAATCAGGTAGATCATAACCTGGAATTACATCAAGAAATTTCTCAAGCAGGCAACAGGAGAAGATAAAGGGCTATAATGGGTTTGTTTCTGATTTTATATTATTTTTCTCCCCATTCTTGAATTAACTCAATGTTACATGATGAAAAACAAAACACCTTGAACGTGCTTAAGAGGACTTGAAATATATAACTTAGCTGTTCTAGTTTTGTAAAATGAACAGGTGTTTTACTCTAAAAAAAAAAAAATAGGAGTTCATTAAAGACTGGAGGAAACGCTTTGAAAATATGGCCCAATATCAGTTTCTATTGGCCTCGGCAACAAAAAACACACAGACCTTGAGCGCCTCTCCCTCGTTGCCTCCACGACCTCCAGGATGAGCGCGGCAAGCACGTTGAAGCCCTGGCAGTATCCCACTGCCTTGTTCCAGCGAGCGTAGGCCAGCAGCACCCTCTTGAGCCCCACGCGGTCCTGCTCAGCCTCCTGCCCACAGTACGAGCTGCAGCCTGTCCGGTGCAGGTCCTGGAGCAGCCACAACACAAGAACACAAGAACAGGCCATTTGGCCCATCAAGGCTCGTCCCTTGTTAGCACACCAGTCTCCCCTACTGGGGGGAGCTAATTTAAAAGAACAGAATCTAGTCTTCCCCACCACCCCCCCCAGTGTTTTAGATCAGGGAACATCGCTCTGTCAGGGTCATTTGGGAGAGAACATTTCTGTATGTGCTGCAGCCACCCTGAAACCATCCCAGCCCCAGCTTGGGAACCCCTCTCTTAAATCTATATTAAGTTTCAGTTCGCAGTTCTTTTGCATGGTAATTCTGCAGTTTTCCCATGGTTTCGCCTTTTTCCCATGCTTTCGCTTACCTATGCGTTCACTTTATCACACTCTGCTGTGCTCTAGTAGAACAATATTTACTGGAATAAACTGAGACCAGTGCATGAAGATAGCAGTCAGTTAGATTAAGTAATTGAGAAAAATTACAGAAATCTTAAAACTGTATTGGAGCAGCTCGGCTTTATATTATGTTTGTAATCAATAACATGGTTCTAAGTGAGGGATAAAATTGCAAATGGCATGTGTAGCTACCTAGAAGTACTTAAAAGCCTAGGTTAGGACAACTGTACAGTGAGAATTAGATAATCCGATCAATGGCACAGGTTTTATGTTGATTGCATTAGTCTTCGTTTTACATTTGCTAATGCAATGTTCTGTATTTGCACTGAAGTGCAACTGCGGTACATGAAACTAAGCATTCTATTATTAGCTCTACTGTATCCATGGCAGCAGAGAGGAGCAGTCGTGTCTTTTGATTCCAAGCACTGAATTAGAGTCTGAAAATGACTCAGGCAATTTTCCATCTTAGTTAACAAACATGAACCCCCGGGCCTGTTCTGCTTGGCGCATGGACATTGCAAATACAGGAACCTGAATGAGATGAGAACGACTATCAATACAGCTGCACTGTATACAAAGAGACTAAATGGAACACAAGCCCATACAAGCACACTTTGTAGAATAAAATGCACGTGTATAGCATGTCCACAGAGCCTCAAGATTGCTCATGTGGTAGGGACATGGCCTAAGTATTCACAGGTTTTACAATGGTATTCTTCAGCCTGCTTCAAAATGCATGAAAAATCAAGCTTGATATTCCTGAAATGGATTATTTAACAGCAGTAAAGAACAGTTTCAGGAGTGTTTCACAAGCAGTTTCAAGACTTTGTCTACATGACTTTCTTCCAGTGTTCACCTTGACTATTTGTATTCCCATGGTGTCATCATCAGGATTGCTGCGGTCGTTGAAGGCAAAGCGCATGGTCTTGTCCCAGTCTATGGAGATGGTGTGGAGATACTGATCCGCTAGTGTCAACCAAACCTGAGAAAGAGAAAACAAGTCACTACTATATTCATAAGCCTGCTCCCGCCCCTCTGAACCCGAGCCACAGTGAGCTGGTATAGGCACCGTTACTGATCATTTCAATAATCTAAACAGTGGCAGATCTGTATTCCGTTGCCCTAAAATGTATAAATATGATTTGTTACAAATCTGATTTCTGTGTATTTGCATTGTATGCAGTAATGTGAATAAGTGGGTCAGTAATCTATCCTGGGGGAAATCCCAACAGGATTAATATCAGCGGTACTGGATTGAGCATTTTTGCGTCCAGACCTAATGTAGGCCTGCCGACATTGATTTACAGCAGCTCCCATATATACTTCAGATTCTTATCTGCTTGTGGGTTTCCTGCCTTATTGTTGGTGTTGGTAGCTGCATGCCAACCTTTGCCTAGCTGTCTTTTAACATAAATTTCAGGTTCGAACAATACCAGCTGCAGGCCGACTAATCTGATAAACAGAAGCGACAAACACTTGGATGACCTGAAGTTCATACCGCCACAAATGAACCCCCGATTAATATTGAGTTAAAGATCTACATTCTGCCACTCTTCGGACCTCTAAAATAGAGCTCAGGTTACCAGATTTCCAGAGTGAAAAACCTGTTTTTTTTTGTTTTGTTTTCAATTCATTGAAGCTGTAGCAACTCTGAGGCAGTTCAAATACGAATATAATAACAATCATAATTAAAAAATTAAACATTGTGAGTATATATATATATATATAAATATATATCCCTCCTAAAGTCCAACTTCCACTGCCTCAAAGTGGCAGGAGGGTGACAACGGGTTCTCTAGATGAAGTACAACGCGATACTCACCAACCTGCCTGGCCAGCATGGTGAGTTATGGCCAACCACCCCATGATGAAAGCACAGACAGAAACATGGACGTCATTACACGGAGGCTGGATTGCCAGCTACCACGGCAGCAGCCGGTTAGGCATAAAGGCGGAGGGTGCCAAGAATCATCGGGTTACGATTTTAGGCTGTGTGACAGGCTAGCTGCAGGGAGGACTTCAGACCAGAAAGAATCACAGAGACAGACGTACTGTGTGCAACTGAGTCGCGGCAGCACTCAGTGTTTAATAAACAAATAAATAAAAGGTTGAACAAAACACAGGACGCGGCACTTGAGGCCAAATAAAACAGACAAACAAAACGGACTAACACTTAACAAACGGTGGACGGACAGACACACAAACACGGTGAGTATATTTAAACAAACAAGTATCGTGCTGGTCCTACCAGCACGCAGTAGCAATTGTTTCTTACTTTACTTTACTTTACTTTCTCTCCACACCCGTTCTCCACTCACCGAACACACAACCCCGAGTGAGTAAAACGTGCATCTATATATACTGTTGTGCCGGGATTCTATTACTAATTAATTATTCACTTGAATCCCAGCACGTGAATTAATTATGTGCAACCTCGTGCTCACATATTAAATACTTTAAATGCACGTGAAATACAGTGCAATCCCCGTGCCTAAATACAATTATACATTTTAAACACTCGTGCTCATTACCCACATTATATCCCGTGTACCAACTACAATACACCAACATTAACACACGCAGCATACGACATAAAACACAAGAATACACACAGGAGCGGGGCACATTGCCACAGCTGTCAAACACTGACCCTGGCCACATACAACTGCAGATCTCTTTCAAGTGAAGCAAGACTTCAGGAGTGGAAGAAGAACTTGGAAGAATCAAATGGGACATCGTAATACTAAGCAAAGTACAGTGAAAAGACAAAGGACTACTAGAACTCGAGTGGACATCTTCTCTTCTACCGAGGCACTACAGATGGACGAGTAGGAGGCGTTAGATTCACTGTCCAGAAGAGAATCAAGAATAACGTAGTAATTGACAGTGTGTCAGAGGGTCTGCAAGACTGATAGTGAAAGTTTCAAGGAAGTATGAACTTTAGGTCATCCAAGTACAGGTATATGCACCAACAACAAGCTATTTAGATGAAGAAGTCGAAGATTTTTATGAAGAAGTACAATAACTACACGAAATTGGGAAGAGCCACTATATGTTCATCATCGGTGACTTCAAATCCAAAATAGGAGCCCAGCAAGAAGATGAGAATTCGGTTGGAAAATTTGGACACTGCGACAGGAACTAGAGGGGCGACAGTCGAATTTGCAGAGAACAAGAACTTATTCATCATGAACACCTTCCAGAAGAAACCCATCAGGAAATGGACATGAAGAGGACCCAATGGAGTGAAGAATGAAATTGACTACATACTCACCAACAAAGAAGTACACCATACAAAATGTCTCAGTACTAAACAATTTTAACACAGGAAGTGACCACAGACTTGTAAGATGCAAAATACACAGCACTGGAGAAAGCGAAACTCGTGATGCCGAAATCCAACACAATCAACGTAGAAATGCTCCAGGGTCCCTCCAGTCCAGGGCAGGCTTGAGGCATGGAGACTAAACTCCTCCCTCCTCACCCCATCAATGAAAGAGGTGAATTACTGTATATGAAGAAGGTACTCACCCTTTTCCTCCACTCTTTTGGGATTCCAGTGGGTAGCCTGGCCACAGCTTTGAGCGCGTCATACCACTGCAGAACACAAGAGGCGATTGAGATGTCTGAACATTGAGTGGGTATTTACACAAAGATGGCATTTATGCAAAAAAATATATATTGCAGACATTTTTTATGACAAACACTTTTTTTTCTTGAAAAACTTGCAAAATATTTTCAGTAAACATTACCTAGTATGAACTCATGTTTATTTTGTAGGTCTATAATTTTATATAATTATTATATATATATATATGTGTGTGTGTGTGTGTGTGTGTGTGTGTGTGGATGGGTAGATAGACGACACACACATTATGGTAAACAGGTATTGTTATTTGTATAAAGATTTGTTATCGTTGTCTGGGTTTTTTTCAAAAGTTATTAATGAACTAAGTTTCCCAATCACTCCTTCCAATGCCGCATTTCAATGCGTCCTGCATTCTTCCTCAAGAGATCACAAGAAGACAGAGACACCAAAATGCCAGCCAATGGAAAAGCAGCGAGTGGTTACTGCGATGCGGGGTTGTCTCTGGGAGTTTTACCCTCTGCATGTGTTTTCAGATTATCTATGCAGGGACACAAAGCTATTTAGTGAGCAAAGGGTGTGTGTGTGTGGTACAGTGAGCAATTAACTAGTGATTGCACCAGTTCATTCCTCTGTCCCAATACTCAGAGAGTAGTGTATATTAACAGAAACTATAATTATTATTGTTATTTATCTAAGAGAAGACCATCTATTAACCTCATGAAAGAACGGGTGAATTTACCTGCTGGAATCCATTTTTGCCCAGTGAAGGTTCAATAGTAAACTTCAGTCTAGTATCAACTCCTGGGAATACAAATATCACAAAACCAATATCAATAGGAAATCAAACTGAAAAGGCACCTTACATATACAGCACACACTTTGGTTTGAAATGGGCTTTCCTTACATTCTATATTCATTTTAAATGACAGGAATATTAAAAGATGATATGTTTAAGTAAACTTAACAATTCCGATAGCATTAACAATACTTTGAAAAACCTACATAGCGCGGATTTTGTGCGAAGTGTGTGCCTTCCTGTCGGTGGAATGCTTACTTGTCTCAAGAACGCATGCTCAACATGAACGCATCTCAGCGCGCACCAAAGAACGGCAACATAGGCACTGGAAACATAACAAGACTCTGATAGGGGAGCTGTTGTGCTGTGTTCGGCTGGCAGGTGCTTCTGCGCCCAAGCTTGTACAAAATTATGGATTATTCACAAGAGGCTCTCTTATAATTGATGACACTGAACAACGAATCCCTCCATAAAAATGTAAAAACTTAAGATAAGTCAAATCAGTGCCTTTTTGACTGTGAACGGTGTTAGGGCAAGTATTTATAATTTATTTTACCATCCCTTGCCGGGAATATTAAAAGAATCACAAGCTACCATTGGTTTACTGAGGTAATATATTGCATTGGAGACACACAGCAACATGATACCAAATAAACACCACAGTGCTTGCACACGTCAGACCATCCGCCATTACTGCAACAGAGCTAATGTTAGCTTAAACTGCGTCTTCAGAAAAACCTTAACAACAACAATTAGCTTACCTACATCTCCATAGGAGAACAATACACCATTATACTGCAGCCTTGACGTCGCGGTTAACATACAAGTTATTGTGTTGTGTCGAAGTCGCTGTCCAAAACAGCAGTGCTGATTTTTTTCCTTCTAACGCTGATACCCGGTCTAGTGTACAAAGGGAAAACGACGACAAACAGGAGCAACCCGGTTAAAATGCGCCCATAGCAAACCAAAAGCTGCTTTTTAATGTTGGGTTTAGCGTATTATCTGTGCAGAACCAGTTTATCATTAAACATTAATCGCGGGTCTGGTTTGTTTTCAAGCAAAGGGCTCGTGTCCCCGTTGCAGCCACTGTTGTCTTTGCTCAATATCCTGCCGTGCTGCTATCAGCACCTGGCTAGTGTTTAACCAAAAATTAAACATCATGAACCTCACAACTGAGAAACAGGGTATTACCTGCTTCCATGGCAGTTGATATTTGGTTGTTGCCCGAGCACAAACATCGAAGCAGATTACATTCATGTTTCCTGCCTGTTTTCGTTGAATTCAATATTTCCCCTCCCAATGCACAAGAAGGATTACACCTCCTTGTTTATAGTGATTAAGAACATAAGAACATAAGAAAGTTTACAAACGAGAGGAGGCCATTCAGCCCATCTTGCTCGTTTGGTTGTTAGTAGCTTATTGATCCCAGAATCTCATCAAGCAGCTTCTTGAAGGATCCCAGGCTGTCAGCTTCAACAACATTACTGGATTAGTGTACTTATATCTATTTGTTCGGTGTATGGGGTTGCGCACACTTTCTGAACATACAGAAAATACTAATTTAACACATTGAAACGATTAATAAAACTAGGACGTTTTTAAGAAGAATACAATAATCAACGACTTCGTCAGAGCATTGATATAATATAAAGGCCTGTGTCATAAATGTGTATATAAAACGGTTTACTGCTATTTACTGGGAAAATCGACACGTATGTGATCTATTTAAGAAGCTGTAATTTGTAAAGTGGCACATAGGCATTCGCAACACACATATAAAACACAAATCGAATATTTTACGACATAAGAAAACACATCACCTGGTTCTAAAGTGCACAGCAGGCGTGGCGCAGACCTGGAAATGCAGCTCCTTTTCTTAAGCACATTGCTGATTATACTACTAACCCCACCTGCATTCTGCCTTTTCAAACAACTCCTGGACCGTTTGCAAGAGGGTAACCTGCCCTGCTTCATTGAGGTGAGGATCGGCGGGCAGGTAAGGTTTCCTCCAGATATATATTTAGTACTGAAGGACAATAGTTAGTAACCGAGTACAGTCTTATCCCGTTCTCGGCACGTCAAACCACTCCAAAAAACCAACGCTATTCCAAATGATCAATGCATTAATATATTTGCATTCGATTTACCTAATCGACTTTTTTTCACACTTGAAAGAAAAAAAAAACGTCGAACTGTGTATGGCTCAAAGAAAACGAAACACGAACTTCACAAGCTAAAAGTGAGATATTTCCCAGACCAGTCTTTCCCAATAGCATCTGCAGTGCAGCAGCAGAAAAGAAGCTCATAGAAACAGTTCGTATACACCCACTTCTATCTACAGCGTCATCGAATTGGAAAGAAAGTCAAACACGTAGCCCTGTGGACTGGAAACGGCTGTTCTCGCCACCTCCACTAATTCACCGTCCCATTTTACTAAACTCAGTGACAACGAGGTGGATCTTTTTAAAAACCTACTAATTTCCTAACTTTCATTTTCCAAAAACTTTTTTACGCTGACCTGGCTTGTTATAACGATCCGTTCGTCGTGAGAATATATTGGCATTCATAAAACCAATGGAATCAATACTAAAATCTAAAGATGTATGATATTAAATGCTTGTTCATATATCATAACAATAATACCAACAATAATACTACTAATAATAGCAATCACAATACTAACAATACTTTAATATCAATATACAAAGGTATTGCTATAATACAAGATCAATTAATTGCCCTGTGTGTCGAGGTGTTA
This sequence comes from Acipenser oxyrinchus oxyrinchus, assembly GCA_030684275.1. NCBI lineage: Eukaryota > Metazoa > Chordata > Actinopteri > Acipenseriformes > Acipenseridae > Acipenser > Acipenser oxyrinchus. The sequence goes on from CM060256.1 coordinate 32,270,317, forward strand.
CCCGGCTCGTCTGGATATCCAGTCAGCTGCACTGTCCACGTCTAACCCGGGGCAGCTGTCTCCGCCTCTGACGCTCCCGGTACTATAGTATTAATCAGCTTTTTTAATTCAGACGTTTACGTTTGTTCTCATACCTAGTCTTTATATATTCTTAAAATCCTACAGAATTAAACAAGGGTGCAGATCTGCTATGTTGCCTTTAACTGAAACTGACATGTAACAACACACCATAGCATAATAATAATAATAATAATAATAATAATAATAATAATAATAATAATAATAATAATAATAATAATAATACACAAACTGTCTAAGTGGCCCCTCTGCTCAATAGATATGAAGTTTCTGTGGCAACCTATCTTCAAACCAGTACTGTACACTGAATACCCAGGAACACTGCCGATCAGGACAGAATGTGCAAACATCTCCATGGATATTCTGGTCAATGTCCCAGCTGACTGGAATCAAAGAACTACCCTGTGTCAGGACAATGGCGAGACTGTGCTCCCCTGGCTGCATGACTCACCCTTCACACCACATGGCCATGCCTTTACCAGGTGAGCCCTCAGGGACCCATTCATCCCACTTTCTTTAAAACCCCCAAAGGAGGTCAATCCCACATCTTGAAACCTCTTTGCCAACATGTTTACACTCCTGCAACTACTGCAGCAGTAGAAACGAAAGATTATTTATAGCCCAGGAATCCAAACAAGCCTGTCAGTGACTTCATACCTTTCCATGGCTCTAAATTCAAAATTAGAGTCATCAATAACATGTAACATTAAACGCCATGACCTATACCCACTATGTGCACACATAAAAATACAAGATCGATAAACGGTACAGATAGATAGACAGCTGCCTTCATATACCCCCCAGATTCTCACATAAACCAAGTTTCATCACAATTGAATTCTCTAGATGGATGTAAAACCCTGACATAGGGACGAAGACTGAGACAGACAGGATACGGGTTGTCTCCACATACCCACAGATTCTCAGCGACTTGTGGAAAGAAAGCTCATCGCAAGTTTCATCACAATTGGACAAGCGGTTCACGAGATATATGCAATTATAACTATTGTAACTTGGGCATTTCAAATTGCAGGGACGGGAATAAGACTGCCATTGCATAGAAGTTTGATCCATTCCTGATTTTACTATGCGTTTAATAAGACACACCTGAGCTTGTTACCTAAACACACTGCAGCTAATCAAGCTGGTAGTAAAACCTGGAATGGGGGAAGCTGCTGTGCAATAGGTGCTTTATTTCCATCCCTGAAAAAAGGGGGAAAATATATATTTTTTTCTGTTAGGTTGATAACTTTTTTTTTTTTTTAACACAATCTTTCATGTGAAATCCAGTTAAACCCTAATTTAAAAATAAATAAATAAAAATGTTTAGAAATCTGAACCTCTAACCATCTCAAGTGGTTACTACAAGTTGCTGCAGGTCAGTACAGCAGAGGACAAGGCTTTTTGCCCACCGCGAACTCTTCTCAAACAGAACAGCTATGCAGATCTAATGGTTTTACACTCCACTAGGCTCTCTGTAAAATGGGTATAGCTTTTTAAAATGCTAACTCTCAAAACGACAATCCACTTTCCCATTATCAACCACAAGGAAAAAAAAAACTAAATATGTTGCTCTTTCCCAGCATTTCATTTTTATAGTGGTTTAAAACCCTAGAGTGCTGACCACACAATACCTCACCACACTTTTCCTATATTGAATCACTGTGAAATACATGTACAGGGATGGAAATCAGACTCCTGCTATACAGCAGTTTCACCTACTCCAGGTTTTAACACAAGCTTGATTAGCCACAGTGTATAGGTAACAAGCTCACGTGAGTCTTATTAAACTAAAAAAAAAAAAACAGGAATGGATCAAAATGCTATGCAATGGGAGTCTTATTTACATCCTTGAAATACATAGACAAACCATTTGAGAATGTAAGTAAAATTATCAGCATTGAATGCCAATGTGAGTGGTTATATGACCCGGCATGTGATAGTGTGCAACTATTCAGCAACAATCATGGGAAAGGAGAAGGATATCAGTGACTTCACAAGGGGCATGACAAGCGCCAGTGCAACACAGTGACTGCATTGACCAGCATGTCCATCAGGACAGACTCACCGGGTGTGCCTTGAATGGCTATCAGCTGGTCATGCAGACGTGCACACAGGGTTACCAGATTTCCAGAGGGAAAAACCGGGACATTATTTTTTCTTCAATTCAACTCTAAAGCATGTATATGTGTATGTACTGTGCAAAAGTTTTAGGCAGGTGTGAAAAAATGTTGTAAAGTAAGAATGCTTTCAAAAATAGACATGTTAATAGATTATATTTATCAATTAACTAAATGCAAAGTGAGTGATTAGAAGAAAAATCTAAATCAAATCCATATTTGGTGTGACCACCCTTTGCCTTCAAAACAGCATCAAGCATCAATTCTTCTAGGTACACTTGCACACAGTTTTTGAAGGAACTCGGCAGGTAGGTTGGCCCAAACATCTTGGAGAACTAACCACAGTTCTTCTGTGGATTTAGGCAGCCTCAGTTGCTTCTCTCTCTTCATGTAATCCCAGACAGACTCGATGATGTTGAGATCAGGGCTCTGTGGGGGCCATACCATCACTTCCAGGACTCCTTGTTCTTCTTTACGCTGAAGATAGTTCTTAATGACTTTCACTGTATGTTTGGGGTCGTTGTCATGCTGCAGAATAAATTTGGGACCAATCAGATGCCTCCCTGATGGTATTGCATGATGGATAAGTATCTGCCTGTACTTCTCAGCATTGAGGAGACCATTAATTCTGACCAAATCCCCAACTCCATTTGCAGAAATGCAGCCCCAAACTTGCAAGGAACCTCCACCATGCTTCACTGTTGTCTGCAGACACTCATTCGTATCGCTCTCCAGCCCTTGCGAACAAACTGCCTTCTGCTACAGCCAAATATTTCAAATTTTGACTCATCAGTCCAGAGCACCTGCTGCCATTTTTCTGCACCCCAGTTCCTGTGTTTTCGTGCATAGTTGAGTCGCTTGGCCTTGTTTCCACGTCCGAGGTATGGCTTTTTGGCCGCAAGTCTTCCATGAAGGCCACTTCTGACCAGACTTCTCCGGACAGTAGATGGGTGTACCAGGGTCCCACTGTTTTCTGCCAATTCTGAGCTGATGGCACTGCTGGACATCTTCCGATTGCGACGGGAAGTAAGCATGATGTGTCTTTCATCTGCTGCAGTAAGTTTCCTTGGCCGACCACTGCGTCACGGTCCTCAACGTTGCCCGTTTCTTTGTGCTTCTTCAAAAGAGCTTGGACAGCACATCTGGAAACCCCTGTCTGCCTTGAAATTTCTGCCTGGGAGAGACCTTGCTGATGCAGTATAACTACCTTGTGTCTTGTTGCTGTGCTCAGTCTTGCCATGGTGTATGACTTTTGACAGTAAACTGTCTTCAGCAACCTCACCTTGTTAGCTGAGTTTGGCTGTTCCTCACCCAGTTTTATTCCTCCTACACAGCTGTTTCTGTTTCAGTTAATGATTGTGTTTCAACCTACATATTGAATTGATGATCATTAGCACCTGCTTGGTATAATTGTTTAATCATACACCTGACTATATGCCTACAAAATCCTGACTTTGTGCAAGTGTACCTAGAAGAATTGATGCTGTTTTGAAGGCAAAGGGTGGTCACACCAAATATGGATTTGATTTAGATTTTTCTTCTGTTCACTCACTTTGCATTTAGTTAATTGATAAATATAATCTATTAACATGTCTATTTTTGAAAGCATTCTTACTTTACAGCATTTTTTCACACCTGCCTAAAACTTTTGCACAGTACTGTATATATATATATAAGAGAGAGAGAGAGAGAGAGAGAGATATTAAATTGGATATAAATATGGCTGTGTTAATCAAAACACAATAGGGACTAACTTAAAATGCTAACTTCGCTGGTGGCACTTCCAAGATAATAATAATAAAAAAAAATAGCCATGGTCATGGAAGTTAAACAGAATATCAATTATTAAACACAGAATCAGAATTATTAATCGAGTAATCCATGTGTGTCTATTTTAGTTTTGTATAATAAAATGACAGTGCTGTCAACTTGCTGAGCACACTGCTACCGTTTTGTACTTTTGTATAGCAAAACTAGGCCGATTTAGCAATATAACTTTTTCTGACTGGGACTCCTGGTAACCCCTCATGCGCAACACAAGATGACAAACAGACCCTTGGACTGCTGTTTGAGCTTGAACAGTGCGCGGGGAGCTGCGTTTCTTGTGATCACACTAAAAAGGAATCATGGTGTGCAGTCATTGTTTTGTTTCCTATTTTAGATTACAAACACATTATATCATAACCACTTGTAAAACAAGTGAAATCAGACAGGAAATGTTCTATTAACAAGAATCTGCATGCCAGTTACCATACCTGTACTGCCTGTGAGGGTACAACACTAAAGAGAGGGCCTCCTCCCTGCTCTTGTACAAGTCTGCACCATGCCTGGGGTCAATTACATGTAATTGTACTGGAACCCTGGCACACCTGCGTAATTGTATTTGTACCATATAATTGATTAATTACTGATCAATTACACATTGATTTGTCTTTTGATCATTATTCTTGTATTTGCAACCAAAATAAAGGTTACATGGTATGTTTCTGTACTTGTACCTGTGATTATTGCTGGGTTATTTAGAATAAATAGAGTATGTATGTTAATGTGAGTAGTTGTTTAATGTTACTGTTAGTGTAATTGGAATTATAATTGTAATTACTGCAGCATAATTGTAATTGAACAAAACAACATTGTAATTGAATTCTGCTGTAATTGAATTTGCAATTGTAACTGACCCCAGGTCTGGTCTGGACAGAGCGCCCCAATCAGATAAAATATTTAATTTCATTTAACTTGAAAATTCTAAGAAAACACACACTGATGTATCAGCTTAGATTACTATTGGACAGGCTCACTGGCTATTGTTTCTGAAGAAACTTCACAAAGGCCAAGGCCGGTTGTGAGGAAGTGAGGTGGTGAAGCTTATTTGTGTTGTACTGTACACCAGTGATATGATTCCCCACCCCACTTCAGAAAACAAAGTATTTTCAGGACCAGTTTCGTTTTCTGGACATAAGAACATAAGAAAGTTTACAAACGAGAGGAGGCCATTCAGCCCATCTTGCTCGTTTGGTTGTTAGTAGCTTATTGATCCCAGAATCTCATCAAGCAGCTTCTTGAAGGATCCCAGGGTGTCAGCTTCAACAACATTACTGGGGAGTTGGTTCCAGACCCTCACAATTCTCTGTGCAAAAAAGTGCCTCCTATTTTTTGTTCTGAATGCCCCTTTATCTAATCTCCATTTGTGACCCCTGGTCCTTGTTTCTTTTTTCAGGTCAAAAACGTCCCCTGGGTTGACATTGTCTATACCTTTTAGGATTTTGAATGCTTGAATCAGATCACCGCATAGTCTTCTTTGTTCAAGACTGAATAGATTCAATTATTTTATCCTTCTGCATATCACATGCCTTTTAAACCCAGAATAATTCTGGTTACTCTTCTTTGCACTCTTTCTAGAGCAGCAATATCATTTTTGTAGCGAGGTGACCAGAACTGAACACAGTATTCTAGATGAGGTCTTACTAATGCATTGTAAAGTTTTAACATTACTTCCCTTGATTTAAATTCAACACATTTCACAATATATCCGAGCATCTTGTTGGCCTTTTTTATAGCTTCCCCACATTGTCTAGATGAAGACATTTCTGAGTCAACATAAACTCCTAGGTCTTTTTCATAGATTCCTTCTTCAATTTCAGTATCTCCCATATGATATTTATAATGCACATTTATATTGCCTGCGTGCAGTACTTTACACTTTTCTCTATTAAATGTCATTTGCTATGTGTCTGCCCAGTTCTGAATGCTGTCTAGATCATTTTGAATGACCTGCTGCAACAGTGTTTGCCACTCCTCCTATTTTTGTGTCGTCTGCAAATTTAACAAGTTTGCTAACTCTACCAGAATCTAAATCATTAATGTAGATTAGGAATAGCAGAGGACCTAATACTGATCCCTGTGGTACACCACTGGTTACCTCGCTCCATTTTGAGGTTCTCCTCTAATCAGTACTTTCTGTTTTCTACATGTTAACCACTCCCTAAATCCATGTGCATGCATTTCCTTGAATTCCTACTGTGTTCAGTTTGAGAATTAATCTTTTATGCGGTACTTTGTCAAAAGCTTTCTGGAAATCTAAATAAACCATGTCGTATGCTTTGCAATTATCCATTGTCGATGTTGCATCCTCAAAAAAATCAAGCAGGTTAGTTAGACACGATCTCCCTTTCCTAAAACCCTGCTGACTGTCTCCCAGGATATTGTTACCATATAGGTAATTTTCCATTTTGGATCTTATTATAGTTTCCATAAGTTTACATATAATAGAAGTCAGGCTTATTGGTCTGTAGTTACCTGGTTCGGTTTTGTCTCCCTTTTTGTGAATCGGTATTACGTTTGCAATTTTCCAGTTTGTCAATACAACCCCTGTGTCAAGAGACTGTTGCATGATCTTGGTTAGCGGTTTGTAAATAACTTCTTTCATTTCTTTGAGTACTATTGGGAGGATCTTATCCGTTTGTTTGTTTATTTACAATTTGTTTATTTTAAGAGCTCGTAGTCCCTTTAACACTTCTGCCTCTGTTATGCTAAAGTTATTTAAAACTGGATAGGAACAGGTCGACATGTGGGGCATGTTGTCCGTGTCCTCCTTTGTAAAAACCTGTGAAAAGTAATCATTTAATATATTTGCTATTTTTTTTTTTCTTCAACTATGATTTTGCCATGATTGAAGCAGGAAAACAACAGTGACACATACAGGATACACATAACAAGATTATTATTATTATTATTCTATTATTATAACAAGATATTAAACAGGTAAGAAATGAAAGCGGTCGCAACTAAAAGTACTTCCTCCCTGTTGTCCACGTCTATGCACTACATAGCAGAGCTGCACAAACTGATTATTCAATTACTGGGATCAAGCTCTCCACAGAAATCAGGTGCTGATAATCAGGTGAGGGTCACTGGTGTTGATCGGGCTGATTCACCATTCAGAGTGAAATGAGTGAAGAAACAGCTGCTTGGATGTGTGATGATTGCTGCTTTTCTTAGACTCTGTGGAGAACATCAATCCACACAAACCCAAGCAGCTGTTTCTTCCCTTGTTTCAGTCTGAATGGTAATTTAGCCCGATCAACACCAGTGACCTTTCCCTGTGGAGAGCTTGATCTGAATAATCAAATAATCGCTTTGTACAGATCTACTGCTTAAGTCTCAAACGTGCAGTTTTGAAAGAAACAGGTCGGTTAAATAAAGGTCTCAGTTTGTCTTCCAAGAAATTTGACACGCATGCACTTTCTAGGTCATTTATGCCCTTTATATACCTACCTGCATACAAACCTCAGGGTGTGAGAAATTCAATTTTCGGTCTGTAATCAGTGATATAGAAACAATAGGCACTCGTGTGAAAATGTTAGACCACTTTGTGCTTTACTTAGGCATCTTAAAACAACTTCAAAAAAGTCTCATGCATTTTACCATGTGTGGCTCTGTGTTCCGTCTATCTTACTATATTTAATTAATTGCATGTGTGGCTTATTAAAGTCATCAATTAAATTAGACAGTCACTAATTAAATTGAGAAGCTTGTCAAAATAGGCAGTGGTTTGATTTCATATGCATAACCAATCAAAACAACAGAAGCAATGGGGTGTTCTCATAAATGTGCACACTGCTGTATGTGCATGGCATGAAGCATGGAAGGAATGTTTTTGTTAGCTACAATCACTTTGAATACGAGGATGACGTAGATGATAGAAAGCATCCCTTGAAAAGGGAAGATATTTTTCTTGCATGCCAAGTATCAAACCAACTGCTGTCGGGGCAGAAAAGACTGCTTCATGCCATGCACATACAGCAGTGTGCACATTTATTTGAGGAGGCATGCTTTCAGGATGAAACTGCTGCTTACTGTACTGTACCTGGTTTTACACAGTGCTGCCCTGGCTGCATGGTGATGAAAAAGGAAACACAAGTTAAATATTTCAGATCTTCACCCTGTTTTCAGAAAGAACATCTGGAGAGCCAGTCAATGAAAACAGAGTAGGGCAGAGAGAGACAGAGAGAGACCCAATAACCCTAAAATATCATTTGCATGATCTAGTCATTAGAGTGTATGCTAAGCCACTCAAAACATACAGTCCAACCCTTTTCATGTCACTTCAAAGGGACAGAGTGAAATGGGGACATTATCATTATGGGTGCTGTGGTATAAACTGACAAGTGATCTGAGGAAATGCAATAGTATCTGCTGCCTAAAGCAATCTATTTCCATGTATGTTTCGAAGTGTTCAGTGGCTTCCTCTAATCAAGTTGAGTGTATTTCTCATGCAATCTTTGCTGTGTTCATGAGTCTGGTCTGTCATACAAAGAGTGCAAGAGAAAGTACACTCTGAACTTGATTAGAGGGAGCCACTGAACACTTATAAAGACATTAGAAGTAATTAATAAGAGATGAAACCCTGATATTAACTTACTTTATCTGTTTAAAAGGTTTCTAATGCTTTGCCACTGACATTCTGAGTGTGAGATCTACACTCTTGGCGAAATTCTAAGTGGAGTTGCTGCTAATAGGTTTCAATCAGGACATGACTTCTAATGTATCTAATGTAACCATAGTAGCTAGTTTGGGTAAAGAAATGTTTAAAGAGGAGAAAACTCTGTATCAGAGTTCTCTTACCTAATGCATTACTGTTTAGAATCACTTTGTGTCATTTAAAACCTCTAAGTACAACTGGTACACCACTGGTGCAACCACTAACCTGTCCCCATGCAACACTGCACTAATGGAGTGTTTTGAACTCATGAATGAGACACATTTCTTTCTGCTCAATGTGTTACATCCACTAGGGGAAGTGTGCAGGGGGACAGGCTCATGGTTACACTCTGGTGTACCAGCTGCCCGTTAGACGTGATTTGGAGAGCTCTGTTGAGGCTGCAGAGGTGTAGTGGGTGGAGTTAATCAGCGAAGGATACTCACTTCTTTTCTGTGACACAGCTTGCAAGCAGGCGGTTATGATGTCATTGTTCTTCTGCACTTTGTTGGCTAGCCGGTCCTTCCTCTTCACCTGGCGGACTAGCTTTGCAGACTGCACCCCGATCCGATAGTTCACTTCCTGTATAATCCTCCTCAGCTCGTCAATATCTGTTGAACGACAACAAAAAAGGATTGAAATCTTTTCATTTTGTAAGGTGTTTGCCGCGGGTGGAGGTGCAAGGGCAGGCCTGAATTGGATATTAAATATACTGTTTCAAGACACTGAATGGGCAAGACTATGCGTGCAAAAATAATATTTGCCAATATTATTATAGGTAACTACAGTAGTGGAGAGTTTTGCATCAACTTGAATTGAGACATCTTTTTTTTTAAACTACATAAACATAATTTCATGTAATCAAACAAACTACAAAATGACTACCGGAAGCCATAATAGTAGTACAGTATTTCATGTTAAATTTCGAAATGTCACAAGTGTATGGAAAACTACAAAGTGATATTTAATTCAATATAACGTAACATTATTCAGCAGGTTTCATTCCACTTCATGAAGCAAAATTTGATAGAATTGTATAGGGTGATGCAACACTTTTGGCCATAGCTGTACATTTCTATTGTGGTTGCCATTTCTCAGTTTCAAAAGGTTACATGCAAAGTGATGACATGTAAAGGTCAGAATATGAAAACACAATTAAAGTGGTGGATCACTAATGTTTACATTTTCACAGCTTTGTTCTAGCCTGTGAATAATGTTTGTGGGGGTGGGTCTTCAATGCCTCTTGTGCATTGCACAATAGATGTATTTGTCCCACAAAGTTTCTGCACAGTAGAAATTCCAAAAGAGCAGGGAAGAAGTAAACGTGATTCAAGCGTCCACCGGCATATTGTGCTTTTCACATGACACATTCAAACAAAGGAAGACCCATGTGTTATTTTCAGGTATGTGTTAAAAAAAGGTACGCAGCGCACTGCGCTTGCTTGGGCTGCCTAAACAACATCTCTAAGAAAGCAGGGAAATGCCCACTCAGATCCGGTACGTTATGTTGTTTTCAGTCTTTCTTAATGTAATTTATTATATTTTTCCACCATTAGGAAAATAGCATGCAAAATATGTATAATACGTAATACCTTGGGTCTTGTAAATTTGTTTACTTTGCGGTGACTTCTCGTTTTGTTTTGTTCATCGTGAATTGTTTTTTTCTTTTAAAAAACTGGTTGTCTGTTTCCAATTTAGGTTTGCAAAAAAATAAATGCACAATTAAGTTTAGCATTTGATTAAAATGTTCCTACAAACCTTATGACTATAGCAATGGATTGCACATATACCTAAATCTGACAGTGTACCACTTTCTGACCTTACACAGGTCAAGTTTTGGTAGGTGTACCACATTCTGACAATGTACCACTTTCTGGCCCTACACTGGTATAGAAGCACGTTTTTATTTAGCTGTCACGTCATTGTGGAACTGTCCAACAACTTATTTATATGCAAGTGACCCCGCATGTCTATTAAAATGTATATTAACATGTGTCTATATTAACGCTTAAAGACTAGACTATTCCAAACGGCTATGGTATGCAAACCTTGCCTAACCTAACAATGGAATGTTGTGTTCCCTAACCATTATTGGACGATCCGATGTTGTTAGAGCAAATGGAATTCAATATCAGTAAAATGATTCAGACGGGCCCCCTTTTCAAGGAAAGACTAGAAATGAATGTATTAGCTTGAATTTAAGCCTGTACACGTAGACATACACTACTATGAATCGCAAACCCCAATGTTTTTATGTTGAACTTTTACAAGTGTATTTTGCCTTCGTTACTCAATTGCTACTTGCTCTCTGCATTCATAAACTGCAAAGTACTGTAAAATGTCGACGGACTACAAACACAAATAAAAATGTAAAAATACCAAATAAAAAAACGCATTTAAAAAAGTTTACCACAGTAAATGTGCAATTTAGCAGTATTCCCGTGATTTCTTTCCATGCTTTTGTCCATGGTTTGCTAATATCCTTTACAACTCTGAGCTTTACAATGCATTATCCCTCACAATGCTGTATACACACTTTACTACTAAACTTATACAAGGCAAACCACAAAAATAATTTTTAAATTAAAAAAGTGTTTTATTTGTTACGTCTTCTCAATGCATTTCCAATAAAATGTGAATTTCCCTACCTTTTTGAGCCAGATACTGCACCTGGTGTCGTTTGGTCTGCTTATCTTGTAGCTCTTGCAGAAAGTTTGACTCTGTATTGCTCCGACCAAGGAAAGCATCCGAACCGGACGCCTCAGTGGAGCTATCCACGCTGTCAACGCTCTTCCTGCTGTTACAGGTATAGGTGTCATACAGCTCGATCAGAAGATAATCCACAATAGATGATCTTAGAGCAAACGTGTCTCCCGCACCCCCGTTTCTAGCGTCACAGGAATCATCACTGTCGCTGCTGAATCGAACTGTATCCTCCGAACCGTGGTTCTGGCTCGGATGCCTGGTTGATGGAGCGCTCTGGCCGAACAGCCTGGCGCCCCCCTCCGACTGTCCAAACTCAGTCGGTGGAGCAGCGGCAGGTACCCACTGCTGAAACGCAGGGAACCCATCGTAAGATGCACCCGAGTTGACAAAGACGTCGTTTTCCCCATCCGAACAGTTGTCATCGCAAGAAATGTCGACCTCCAAAAGTTCAATCTGACTGAGGTGTCCATGCGACGCCATTTTTCCCACGATGTCCCATTCGGTTTACACCTCGCACAGCGTCGCAGAAGGTACACCGGCTAGTACAGCACACACACTGTAACTTTTTTTTAATCAGCTCTTGTTCCAAATGCCTGCTGGAGACTGCACAGTTCCGGGTGTAACCCATTCCACTTTTGGGAAGGGTTGAATTCTTGCTCTGTTTGTATTCCTGTTTCCTTCCTGTGATTGAGAACAGCGCGGACGCCCCTCCAACTCCAGTAGTACAGCCCGTTAATCCCTCGCTGCACCGACCTGTTTAGTTACAGGTGGATAACTGGAAAGGAGCAGGCACCGTGGTACACACCTGTGCAGGTAAACAAAACAGCAACACAGCGAATTAAATAAAATGCGTAAATGTATGTCTTTTTAAATAATCATTTACATTCATTAGTGTTTACTAAATTTTCAGTTGGTGTCACACTAAGCATAAATTAATCCTTTGGCCTGGAGAACCATCGGGCGTCAGCCTCAATTAGGAGATAATATATGTGTACTTGAGCTGTGCGTGGTACCTAAAACCATCTTGCTAAAAAAAATAATAATAATAAAGTTTTCAACATGGGTCCTCAAGCCATGCACATACAACGACAAGGCCTTCTTTTGATTTTATTCAGATCCACAGGGATTTGAACCGGAGACCGCCTGGTAATAAGCCCTTTTCTTTAACCACCGGATCACACATCCTTGCATGGTTATAGTAATACTGTCTCTACTAAAGACAAGCTCTTTCTACTTTGTTTCCCACAAGTGGGTTTTTCATTATCAGCAGGAGACTAAAGGCAAGACAGTCATACTAAGTTTACTCTCCCCTTCAGCACCTGTAATACAAACAGATTCATAGCATCTCGCTAGGAGCAGCAATTAACTCAACTGTCCATCACAACGCAACTGTCAGCAGGGAAGCTCAAACAGATGAAGATGAAACTGCATCTTATTGATGCAAAAAGCCTTCATGGTGAACTAACTAGAAGCCTCTTTAATGTAAGCATCTCTGAACTCACACATTTTAAAAAGAGGTTTCAAACATGTGATGAAAAATTGAAACAAAACTAAATAAAATAATAATTGCAACCGAATACCCAGAATGATGCGTGTTGGGTGGAAATAAATGATTTTGCACACCCTAGCTGTTTGTTCTAAGACCCGTTAACTTTGCTGAAGTTAACACATTTTACCCGTTAACTGAAGTCGGTGCTGAGCTGATCAGTTACACCGTTCTGTTAGAACTCGTTACAATTCAAACTGACGAGAGTTCCGTAACCATGGCGATACTCAATTTGAATCAGCTGCCCTGAACATTCTAAAAACTATTGTTGGGTGTCATTTTGGGTCAAATTCTTCTTTATATATGCATATTAAAACCTGTTTTATTGCTCACAAACGGGGTAATGGTCACTCTCAATAGTCAGTCATATTTCCAGTATTAGCTCCAACTTCAGTCGCTAATATTAGCATAATGCTGCCGAATTTTTAGCTTGGGAAAAATATTTTGAGCTTGTGATGGCAAAAAATATTGACATTTAAAAAAATAAAAAATAAAACAGATAATATCAAGGGATGTTTATTTGTTGCGTATAAAAAATAAAATAAATGCTAAAATATGGACGCACGGTATTAAAAAATAAATAAATAAATAAATAAATAAATCTTATCGAGTGACCACCATTCATTTACAGCAGCGGCTCCATCACTATCAGCTGACTCACTTTTACCCACGTGTTTCATCACGTGATCTGAAACAGGGAAGCACAGAAAACAAGACAGTGAGCACTAAAAATACAAGTGCGCATTGTCTGGGGGCGAAAATTAAATTACACTGTCATATAGAAGTCGTTTTCTTTACCATAACAACAACGGCGGTCCTTATTCGGCGCTTAAGATGGCCTCAATCAAATTCTGTTTTAACTCTTTATTGGTTTGTTCAATATTAGTTTCCGTGTTTTTTAATAACAAGGTATTTGGGGGTAGGTCGAGAAAACCCAACATACTTTTGCTTCTGACAGACGACCTCGACGTTGTAATAGGTGGCATGGTAAGTGACTTTTAATTTGCTAAAAATGTGTGCTTTTTGTATTTGCATACATACGAAACCACAGATAATTCTGTACTGAACAAAACATATACCGAGTGCTTTACATTTTTTGTATTTGAAAAGTTTAAATTCTTGGAACTGTTATATGTTGTTTAGATTTGAATTATGAACTGCTTTAAATAATGCAAGAATAGCGGACGTCAAGACAACATTTAATTTGATTGTTTTTATGTGTTTACTTCAATACATATTCAGTATATATATATATATATATATATATATATATATATATATATATATATATATATATATATATATAATGTAATACTGTTGAACTTCACGAGTGTATGTTGTTTAATAATTAAATTCAGTCAATGTTAATTATTTAGTACTGTTAAGACCTATTCGCATATAAATATGATTTACAGCAAAGCTTCAATATCTCGAAGTCCTGTTAAAAATGACACTATCCTACAATTTCCTTGGTGCCTGTTTACAACATTCCTCTATCTAGAATAGCATTCGGTTCACTCTACTGTGTCGGTAAGCAGGCCTTGTTGACAGTCCACTTTATTTGCCCCTCCCTCATGTTCATTTTTTCCTGTTGGGAAAGTCAATCCCCATCTCCTTCCTGCCTGTATCCAGGGTAATCCAAGTTATCTGCATTTTTTTATAACTCCTTACTTCATCTTTAAGAAATAAAGTTATAACCTAAACAATATGTAAAGTTCTGCTGTAGACCAGGAAGCAAAACAGAAGTTTTAAAAATAATTATTTTTGCTTTACTGAATATCTTTATCTAAATACTACTAACACTGGTTTCAGGAACTGAAAGTAAAAGCAGGGCCTAGCTGACCTGTTATAGTCGTCTGGAAAATGGGGGGTTTAGTAGCGTTCTCCACAATAACTGAGGCACCCCTAAAAGGTGTACATCCTGTAGAGCAGGGGTGTCCAGTCACGGTCCTGGAGAGCCATTCCACTCCAGATTTAACTGGTAAAATTATATAATGAACTACTTCAGGGCCTGCGTGCAGGTTTAATTGGTTCAGTTAATAAACAATTTACTGGAGAACAGGGTTGGAACAAAGACCAGGGGTGGAAAGGCCAGCTTTGCTCCCACCCCTGTCGGAGGGTAAGACAGGGGTTCTTTAACTGGTGTCAGCAGAGGATTGTTTAGGGCAGTGTTTCTCACTTTTTAGGCCCTTCCCTTCCCTCCCCTCCCCTCTTGTTTGTGGTACTTGACACCCCCCTCCCCCAGCACTTTACAAGAATTGGTTTCAGTGGCTTCTCTGTATGTCACTGCTGTTGTGTTTTTTGTTTTGTTTTTGCATGAACCAGCCACCTCAGCATAATAAGAGCAAACTTAACACTGCAAATAATAGTTTACTGTTTGTGACCAGTGCTTACTAATGTGCACACCACGTCGATAAACAGTTGGCAGCAGACTTCATCTATTAATAATGAATGTGCAAGCTTAAAAGGCACCAGTCAGATTCACAGCGCCATCTAGTGTACTATTATTATTATTATTATTATTATTATTATTATTATTATTATTATTATTGTTACTATTATTATTATCACTACTACTGTATATTCTAGTTGGTTAGAACACAACATCGCGCAGGGCATTAAGTTTTGTCTAGTAGAAGGTGCTACCTATGAACCAAAGCCTGAAATAAAGCCACACTATTGCACACTATTGCTAATTTACTGTAAAACTCCACACAGTAATGTCAACTTGACATGCCTACAGCACAACCAACCAGTTTTTTTTTTTTTTAATCTATTGCAGAATCCACTGAACAAGACCAGAAAGCTTATTGGTGATGCAGGAGTAACCTTCACAAATACAGTAAGCTTTTTGCAGCATGTGATAAAACCTTAACTGTGAAATACAGGGTGTCTAAGTCAGGCATCACAGGCATAATTGTTAATGTTGCTTGTCTCTCTATTTCTTTACTAATTCAGATCACTTTGATGTGCGGTACAGATAGTCAACCGGGTGTGACTGCCCCATTAACCAGAGAGCATCCTAACAGGCAGAATATGTGATATTTCCTATGACACCTGATTTATAAGACACCATGTATGTCAATTACTTTGGCAATGTTAGATGTGGCATCATTTAGTTGACTTACCGTATGCTTAGATGTGCCAAAGTTCTTTCTTTTTATTTAGTTGAGTTATGTTTTCAAATACAGTTCAGCACTATAGATTTTAAAGGTTTTGCTTCCTTGTATCCTCCTGTGTCACTTCCTGTGAAGCAGCACAGCCTCACTTCCATGGTCTGCCTAAGTGAGACCCGACAGTAACAGCAAGGTTGACCTACAGCACAAAAAGCAGAACTTTAAATTACTAAATCATTTATGTTGTATTTTACAAATATGCATACATTTAATTGTAAGTTAAAACAAGTGAAGAAGGAAGAGTTGCGTCGCACAGTGAAGAACTTATCTGAAGCAGCAGAGAGGAGCAGCAACTGGCTGTGGTTGAGACGGAAAGATTCTGGCTGGGGATCTCAAGCACAATAGAAAGAAAGAAACGCTGACGTACAGGTAAGTAAGCTGGGCTGAGTTGAGTGGGGGACGGAGGGGGGTTATTCTGGGATGCCAGAATCACTGTCGAGCCCTCTTGAGGTGTCGTGGGCTAGTCGACGAAACACCGAGGATGGATGGTGCCCACTTGAAGACCCCAGAGATGTACCCTACTTAGCTCAATCCAGACGGTTGTCATGCTGATGCGCTGGGGAGACAGCACTATGGTTGATCCCCGGAGCCAGCATCGCAGCCGTTGTGTGTGCTGATGCGCTAGGGAGGCAATAAGCTGATCCCTGGAGCCAGCATTACACTTCAGCCATCAATACCAGACAGAAGGATATCTACATCATCATATGGAAGGAAGCGCAAATGGATGGAGACACATATGGATCATATTAGTTTACGGTGAAGCTACGTCTTAGTTGGTGCTTATCTTGGCGAGAGCCAAGTTCAAATCAGCATGAAGTTTTAACATCTACTCTCATGTAATGGAAATCGCATTGTGAGATTTCTCAGCTAACATCATCTGGTTCTTCACTTGCTTTTTTCTAACCTGCAGGGTTGTTTTTTTTTGTTTTTTTTTGTCTGGAATGTGATGTTGTAGATTCCTGGTACCTAATCACTATGTACTGTAGGTCACATGGTCTTATTGCAGTTAGGCCATTGGAGAAAATCTGTCCTATAACACAGGAAGTGATTAGGTACAAAGAAGCAATGTACTACAAAGCATTCAAAAGTGCAATTGTAACTGGGATATAACTAGAGTGTAACAATACACTGAGATCATTAGACAATACAGTATGTATCAATATGCTATATGGTCCAGATGGTCTACTTTTATATGGTAAGTTGTAAAATGAAATGATCATAAATGACAGACTATTTTGTTAAAAGACAAAACTTAAAGGGTGTTTATGTAAGGTGTGTGTATTTTTATATATATATATATATATATATATATATATATATATATATATATATATATATATATATATATATATATATATATATATATATATATATATATATATATATATATATATACATTTTGACCACTTTTAAACTTTTACATTGCATTCCCTGCCTCAAGATGGCTTCCCATGTACCCACATGGATCTCTCAAAACTACATTTCCGATGATCATCCTCCAGCTCACTGGTAAATCCATCTCAATTACATATGTGAGCAGGAGGATGATGTCTCCCTTCTGCAGCAATGCTGGTGCTCGGATTGAAATGGGTGGCGTGTTGTGAGAACAGAAAATGGGCATCTGGCCGGTGGGAGCCTGATCTAGATACACTGCAATGTTATTGAGAGAAATTCTCTTTTTCCTGGCGAACACTCCAGAGTAAAAGTGAAGAAATGTTCTCCAGGGCCCATATTCATAAAAGAATAATTTAAGTGGGGTACATATTTGGGACACTTAAGTGGGGCACGTAAATAATATGGCATTCATAAAACCTTAATTTAAGTGGAGTTCTTAATTCTCCACTTAAAGTTAAGACACCAAAAGAGGTATCTTATGTAGCCTACAGCTGAAGGTCCATCAGCATGGCTTCATTAATGATAGGTGTGCAGGTGATTTTGGACATGGAAAGGAGAGCTATACAGAGAGAGAGAGAGTTTTTATTTAAAATAAGAACTTTTATGAGTACGGGCCCAATTGATTTATGTAAAATATAAAGGCCGTTTTGATTACAGAGCTCCCTCTTAATAAGGTGGTATGGTCATGACTCCCAGTTGCCCCACAATGCCATGACGCTAGAGCTTCTTGCTATAAGGCAGAACACAAACTCTTACTTCTGGCTCGTAATTACAGCGTTTATAAAGGGGGAGCAATTGTATATTCTATCTTACAAGGAAATGCATGCACATGGATTAGGGAGTGGTCAACATGTAGAAAACAGAAAGTACTGATTAGAGGAGAAACCTCAACATGGAACGAGGTAACCAGTGGTGTACCACAGGGTATTGGGTCCTCTGCTATTCCTAATCTACATTAATGATTTAGATTCTGGTAGAGTTAGCAAACTTGTTAAATTTGCAGACGACACAAAAATAGGAGGAGTGGCAAACACTGTTGCAGCAGCAAAGGTCATTCAAAATTATCTAGGCAGCATTCAGAACTGGGCAGACACATGGCAAATGACATTTAATAGAGAAAAGTGTAAAGTACTGCACGCAGGCAATATAAATGTGCATTATAAATATCATATGGGAGATACTGAAATTGAAGAAGGAATCTATGAAAAAGACCTAGGAGTTTATGTTGACTCAGAAATGTCTTCATCTAGACAATGTGGGGAAGCTATAAAAAAGGCCAACAAGATGCTCGGATATATTGTGAAACGTGTTGAATTTAAATCAAGGGAAGTAATGTTAAAACTTTACAATGCATTAGTAAGACCTCATCTAGAATACTGTGTTCAGTTCTGGTCACCTCGCTACTAAAAGGATATTGCTGCTCTAGAACGAGTGCAAAGAAGAGTAACCAGAATTATTCTGGGTTTAAAAGGCATGTGATATGCAGAAGGATAAAATAATTGAATCTATTCAGTCTTGAACAAAGAAGACTATGCGGTGATCTGATTCAAGCATTCAAAATTCTAAAAGATATTAACAATGTTGACCCAAGGGACTTTTTTGACCTGAAAAAAGAAACAAGGTCCAGGGGTCACAAGTGGAGATTAGATAAAGGGGCATACAGAACAGAAAATAGGAGGCATTTTTTTACACAGAATCGTGGGAATCTGGAACCAGCTCTCCAGTAATGTTGTTGAAGCTGACACCCTGGAATCCTTCAAGAAGCTGCTTGATGAGATTCTGGGATCAATAAGCTACTAACAACCAAATGAGCAAGATGAGCCGAATGGCCTCCTCTCGTTTGTAAACTTTCTTATGTGTATTGAAAAATACAGACGAGAGTAGTGGGTTTCTTGTAAACACTGCAGGGGTGTAAAGCCTTGGTGATCACTCCTTTTAACACTCTCATGTGCTTCCACTCTCCGCAGTACGTGGCCAGTCCACTGTGCTGCCCTAGCAGAGCCAGCATCCTGACTGGGAAGTACCCTCACAATCACCGCGTGGTCAACAACACCCTGGAAGGGAATTGCAGCAGCACAGCATGGCAAAAAACACAGGAGCCCGTCACCTTCCCAGCCCTGCTGCGCCAGCATTGCGGATACCAGACCTTCTTCGCAGGGAAGTATTTAAATCAGGTAACGGGAATTAAAGGTGTGCAATAACAACTGAGGGGTTCCAAGTCTAGCGCTTTCCTTTAAATCAGTTAATCGGAGAATATGCCTCCTGCAATCCGATACTCATGCTCTGTGCTTGTTGTTTTCAGTACGGAACGAAGGAAGCTGGAGGCATCGAGCACGTCCCGCCCGGCTGGGATTACTGGTATGCTCTGGTAAGAGAATTATTCAACGGCTCAATCAACACCTCTGTCTGAGCTTCATTAGAAGCAACCCAAGCAAATATTTCCACGTTAAACATTATCCACGTTCTGTAGACACGCTGGAATAGAGCGGCAACCTTGACAGTCAGATAAAAAGCATGCATTAATAATACACTGAAATGCTGTGTAGCTCCAGATACAGAAGTAGAGTCCAGCCAGGGGGGTGGAAGTATTAGTAATGTTGAAGAGGGGTTACAGAACATCCTGCTGTGTTTACAGCAGACACCACAGACCTTTGCTGAATCCTGTGTTCAAGAAAAACAGATGCATGAGAACAAACTAGTTGTTAATAATAAAGCACATGCTGAATATTACAGGAAGGGGAGATCTCAAGCCTGCCAGTGCACACATTGTCTTGGTGTAGCTCAGACTGGCTGTGTCAGGAGTGGATCAACCCTGGTATCTGTGCCATCTCGCTCTCTGGCCCATTGTGTACACCAGCCATAATATAGAACGGACCTGAAACTGCCATTAGTTGGGAGAGCGGAGAGAGAGAGGATATTGAAACTTTGGGTACCTGATTAGTTGTTGGAGCCATTGTATGTAATTCTTTAGAAATGTGTTTCTGTACTAGCTGTACTGTGTAAATATATTATATTGTATACAATTTCTACTGTGATGTAAACTGATCATGCAGTCATGGTTACTTGTTTTCTTTGTTAGGAGAAGAACTCCAAATACTATAACTACACGCTGTCAGTGAATGGAAAAGCAGAGAAGCATGGTCAGAACTACCACCAGGATTACCTGACTGATGTGCTGGTAAGGAGAGTCAGCGACGGGGCACAATTTCCGTTTATTAACATGTGGTGGCTGTCGTATAGCTTACAGTAATAAGCAACAATCCAGGAACCATTCCTGATTTTACTAGGAGTTTAATGAAGCATACCTGAGCTTGTTACCTATACAATGTGGCTAGTAAAACCTGGAAAGGGTGAAACTGCTATGCAATAGGAGTCTTTATTTCCATCCCTGCAATTAGATATTCACTCAGACATTATCTTTGAACATTTGTAATTATCGATTTACTGTATGATTCGCAACTCTAATAAATAAAATCAAACAAAACAAGGATTGTCATTAAAACCATTTCCTGGGGGGAAACCCCTGAGTTGAAAAAAAAAATTAAGATCATAATTGTGTTCCCAAGAATCCAAGATGGAAACCGTTAATTAATTGATGGTGGCAGTCCGTATTCATAGGAACCCTTAAGGGTCTAACAGTCGGTTTCACGACCCTGATTAGCACTAATCCTGGACTGCCTAATCTTACCTTGGATAAGGTCACTGCTAATTGGGGTATGTGAAAACAGCTTTGACAATAGTACTTTATTACTTCTTAGTGAAGTTTTCTAGGCTTGAAATTATTTAGGTTGCCCCTTGCTTTGGATGTAAAACGTTATAGTTCTTTTCAGGTTTTGAGTCGTTTGTTAAAGCAAGCGTTCTCTTTCTGTTGTTGCTGGCAGGCAAATTTCTCCATGGATTTCTTGGAGTACAAGCGGAATTACCAGCCGTTTTTCATGATGATCTCCACCCCTGCTCCCCACTCCCCCTGGACCTCCGCTCCCCAGTACGAGAAGAGCTTCCCTGATGTCAAGGCGCCGCGGGACCCCAGCTTCAACACGCACGGGAAGGTAAAGACTAAACTAAACAGGGCTTTCAAAGGCTGCTGAAAGGAGGGCATTTTAAAATCTTATGCCTGCGTTATGACAGTGTGTTAAATGCTTGGTCCTGAAAGGGTTTTCAGTGGGATGCTCCTCGAGGACCAGGTGTGTTTTGGCTGTAGTTGACTGTCTTCCTATAAAAATTCACTAAAAATCTATTTTTGAGGCAAAGCGCAGAGCAGTTGCTTCTGGCAATTGCAGGTCTTCTAAAAGGATTGGCAGAAGAAGGAATGTGTCTGTATCCCTTCCTTTGTACAGATTTGGCTGTAACACATTGGTGTTAGTGTATTCATTCTTTCCTGTTGCTCTCCCCTCTTTCTAGGATAAGCACTGGTTGATCAGACAAGCCAAGACTCCAATGACAAACTCCTCTGTTCAGTTCCTAGACAATGCCTATAGAAAAAGGTAAAGGTCTCTTCATGGTGACTGCTGACCATGATAGCAAGTCTGAGACGGCTAAAGCCATGTCTGATAATGCTGCAATAATCTTGCTTCGTGGCTCAGTATAGAAAACCGAGTCACAGACACGTACTTGACATGCTGGATTTTCAGTTTCAGGTCTTTTGTTCAGGGTTTAGTATTTGCAGTGTGTGCTCCTGTAGGTAGGATTATTGGGCTAGTATTGTGCTAAATAAAAGATAATATAAAAGCTGACTTAGCGCTGCATGGCACTACAATGTTTTTATGGTGTTGCTTTTTGTTGTTTAGCTGTGAAACCCTGTTCGAAATTAAAAACCTTAACAGTTCTCATTTTCATGCTTTATTGCCCTGGTTGTTAGAAGAAGCACTTTGTTTCGGCCAAATTAAATATTTTATTGCCGGTAACCAACCTGCAACTTAATCCAAGCAAAACGCCTTGTTTTGAAGGTTTTTCTAATTATTTTGGCTTGCACGCTGCATACCTTTCTTTGCATTGGCAGATTGTACCCATAACTATACACTACCGGTCAAAAGTTTTAGAACACCCCCATTTTTCCAGTTTTTATTGAAATTTAAGCAGATCAAGTCCAGTGAATAACCTGAAATGGTACAAAGGTAAGCGGTAAACTGCCAGAGGTTAAAAAAAAAGTTTTGTTGATTACTTACAAACCCTCTGTCTGTATAAAAGCAGTGTTGGAACAGACTGTGTTACTACACCCTCTTAACCCTTTGCGGTCCATTGTCGGACTGGGTCCGACATTGCAATTATTCCCACCAGGTCCTTTGTCGGACCCTGTCCGACATCATTTTAAAAGCATAAAAAGTCGGTTTCAATGGAAAAAGCGAGAAAACCATTCAATGGCGAGTGGGAGCGAAAGGAGCGAGACAAGCCGATTTAAAAAAAAAAAAAAAAAAAAAAAAAAACAGGCAGTATCTCATGAATAGTCATAGTACTCCATTGGCATAAGATGGGGCGATCAGTATGGAAACAAGCTGGGACTACAGTATCAGCGCACAGAGACTATCACGGACATTTGCAGAGCTTTTTTGAGATGTTATAGCAATAAAATAATGACTTGGATTGCATTATTGAGGAGTTTGGTGATAAAACGAGTCATCAGGAGACGATTGATCGGTATGTACGACTATTATTATTATTATTTTTTATTTGGTAGCATATGTGAAAGCGATAGCAAAGCGAAAGGGTTGGGCGGGGCTGGAGATCCCTAGTGAGTGCTTTGTTGATATGCAGGGCCATTATTGTACTGCAGGAAGTAGTATATTGCTATCATAATGGCGAGAAAAAGGCAATTAACAAAGGAAGACAGACAGACCATTATAACTCTTAAAAGTGTAGGTCTTTCCTTTAGAGAAATTGCAAAGAAAGCCAAGGTGTCAGTGAGTACAGTTTCCTACACCATCAAAAGGCACTTGGAAACTGGAGGAAACTCTGACAGGAAGAGGTCTGGCAGACCCAAAGCCACAACAGAATCAGAAGACAAGTTTCTGAGAGTCAACAGCTTGCGTGATAGGCAGCTCACAGGACAACAGCTTCAAGCACAGCTTAACACTGGTCGAAGTAAGCAAGTCTCAGTTTCAACTGTGAAGAGAGACTTGAGCTGCAGGTTTGACAGGTCAGTGGCAGTAAGAAAGCCATTGCTAAGATGGCAAAATAAGAAAAAGAGGCTTGCCTGGGCCATGAAGCACCGCCAATGGACTACTGAAGACTGGAAGAAGGTCTTATGGACCCGATGAATCAAAATTTGAAATCTTCGGTTCATCACACAGGGTTTTATGCGCCGTCGAGTAGGCGAAAGGATGGTTCCTCGGTGTGTGACACCAACTGTCAAACATGGAGGAGGAAGCGTGATGGTCTGGGGCTCTTTGCTGGATCCAGAGTCGGCGACTTGCACAGAGTGAGTGGCACCCTGAACCAAAACGGCTGCCACAGCATTTTGCAGCGCCATGCAATACCCTCTGGTATACGCCTAGTTGGTCAGGGGTTCATCCTACAGCAAGATAATGACCCAAAACATACCTCCAGGCTATGTCAGAACTACCTTAGAAGAAAAGAACAAGACGGTAGGGTTCAAATCATGGAATGGCCAGCACAGTCTCCAGACTTAAACCCCATTGAGCTGGTTTGGGATTAACTGGACAGAAGGGTGAAAGCAAAGCAACCTACAAGTGCAACACATTTGTGGGAACTTCTGCAACAGTGTTGGGAAGAACTTTCCAAACAATATTTGATTTCCATTGTAGAAAGAATGCCACGAGTGTGTTCGGCTGTTATATCTGCAAAAGGTGGCTACTTTGATGAGTCAAAAATTTAGATTAAATTTTGTTAAACAAAACGATTCCATGATTTCTTTTTTATCTCCAATTGTTTATTTGTTCTATGCTTTCATTTCAGAGTACATTGAGACATTAAACTGCGTAAATTTCAATAAAAACTGGAAAAATGGAGTTGTTCTAAAACTTTTGACCGGTAGTCTAGATTGAATTTCATCAGGATAAAGGACATGTGAAAATGAAATATTTACAATGGAAGTTGTTTCACCTTTAATGGAACTACCATTAGCAGTACTTCTAATGGGAGCGCCATCTTTCAACAACCATCAGTATGTTTAAAATATGGGTTTTACTACATATTAAAAGATGAGCTGGTGCTCCCATTAAATGGATGCAAGGTAGGGAAAATGACCCTAAAATGAGCAGATTTGCACAAGTGGGCCTACAATGGATCCATGACACATGGAAACAGTAAGAATGTGTCAGTAGACCAGGTCATTTCTGCAACTATACCGTATGCTAGTTCCATTAAAGGTTAAACAACTTCCATAGTAAATATTACATTTTTGTCCATCAATTGTAGGTAAAATTCCCATATTGTAGACCCTTGTCCTTTTTGAAAAAAATCCTTGACTATCCCTGTTATTTATTATATGCATGTCTCTGACGTGTTTGTTTTTGTTTTTTGGTTTCAGGTGGCGCACCCTTCTCTCGGTGGACGATCTTGTGGAGAATGTGGTGAAGAAACTGGAAACCCGAGGAGAGCTTGACAACACCTACATCTTTTTCACCTCGGACAACGGTTATCACACAGGTACCGGCAAAGACATCAAGCACTATCGTTGATAAAACAGAGTCCCATGGAGACGCTGGCACAGGGGATCCCTGTGCGGCTCCCGAGGCAAAGGCACAATAGTCGGGTGCGCGTGTACACTTGAGCACACACTTACAGAATGTGCCTTTGTCCACCAGGTGGTGGTAGCTGTTGTCTGTATGCATTCATATTCATTTTAAATTGACAGTTTGACTGCCAACAGGATTGAGGTCCATTCTTGTTCTTCAATTTCTTTTCCAATTCAATTTCCCTTTAATCAATTCCAACACACCATTGATCAACATTGTAATTAGCAGTATTCTGTGAAAATGAGTTTCTCACACTAGCAACAAATTACTTCAATTGAAGTCCCTATTAGTCAATTAAATTGGCTTCAAATGAAAGCAGTTGAACAATTATGCCTCTGAAATGTCAATTCTAATAGAATAATAGAATTGAAATTGAAAAACAGGAATTGACCCAAACCTTGACCTCAAATAGATCCAGCTGCATCGGTTGTGATGTCATCAAACTGAAACTGAATGTTTTTTTCTATAACACACAACATTAAGACTGATTGTGCTCCTAGGTCAGTTTTCCTTGCCCGTGGACAAGCGGCAGCTTTATGAGTGTGATATCAAGATCCCCTTGCTTGTAAGAGGACCCGGAATCAAACCGAATCAGACAAACAAGGTAGGTGCTGTGTGCAGGATGCTGGGTTTGCAAGCAGCAGCTATTGCAGGGGGCTGAGCAGCTTCTGTGAATCCCATCATATAAAGTTTAAAAACAGCTCAGAAGACGGGTAACTTTAGATTTATAGGGACACAATTATTGTAATCCCATGTTGCTCAAAAAATATAATTGCTCAGAAATTTATTATGATTATTTACACTTTGGAGAAAAAAAGGAATGATACAGCTATGGCCAAACGTTTTGCATCACCTTATATAATTAACACATTTTGCTTCATAAAGTCGAATGAAAGCTGCTGAATAATGTTATATTAACATATTGAATTGCATCACTTTCTAGTTTTCCATGTATTTAACGAAAAACTGACAGAAATGGAAACGTGACATTTCAAAATCTAACATGAAATACTGTATTACTATTATGGTTTCCCGTAGACTTTTGTGATATCATTTTGTAGTTTCTTTGATTACATGATGTTAAATAGAAGTTCTGAATTATGTTCATATAGTTTATTTGTTTTTAATTGTCTCAATCCTAAAGTTCTTGGTGATGCAATACCTTTGTCCATGACTGTACTGTATGTGGCTATTGGAGGGGCTTGTATGAAAGATGTTCTGTTGGTCTCAGTCCAGTTCCTAGTGGGCTAGTTTTCACATTGCACCCAGTACCAAGGGGCCCGTTTGCAGGTAGTGGCTCTGTAAGAAGTGAGATTGCACTAAATCCACTGTATTTTCTTGCAGATGCTGGTTGCAAATGTTGATCTGGGACCTACGATCATGGATATCGCTGGATACGACATTAAGAAGACTCAAATGGATGGCATGTCTTTTCTACCACTAATGGTAAGATAGTGTTATGTTATCGAGGCAAGACTCCTATTGCATAGCCCTCCGATCCATTTCAGATTTTGTTTGATTTGCTGTTACTTGAGTCATTTATTTGCTTACTAACTCTTTAAGCAAATGTCAATGTATGAATTTTAGTTTAGCTTTTTAATAGCGTGAGTTGGTCCCTAGATTACTGCTGTGCTGAATTCGGCACAATCAGTAATACCTTGTTTCCATGCACCACTCAACCCGGGTTGAAAATCCTGCTGCCCCTGACCAATCAAGTGACGAGTGGGCGTAAATATTTAATCCTTATCTGGAGTGAGCAGGCTTCTCCGTGCTTTAATATTCTCGGATCATTTTTTTAGTAACAAAAAGCTCCAAAGAATTGTTAGGATGGTCGGAAGCAAAGCAATAGAGTCTATCTTTTCGGTTTTGTAAACCAATGAAGGCAACCATAGCCGCAAGGCTTGCTGGGAAAGAACCGCCAACATCTGTGAAACTCACATTGCATGGAAAATGAGTCTTTCACTCACCGGGTTGACTATCAATGGGGGTTCAGAAGGAATGCGGGAGAACCTGGATCGGCTCGGACTGACAGTCAATCCTTGCTCTTGGAAACGAGGGATATGTGTCTAAGTGTAAACTGGTCTGTCACATCCTAAACAAGAAGAACTTTAATTTACCTTTTGCGATTTGTGAGTGGAGCCTGCTACTTTACAGTAGGAAGTAGTTTTACGTGATATGATCTTGTAGTTTTTTAATGTAATATTTCAGACTGGCACCTTTTTATATAATAGTACAGGGAATATAAATAACTGCATAGTAGTTTGAACCCATTCCAGATTTTAAAATGAGCCTGATTAGCCACAGTGGGGAGATAACAAGCTCAGGTGTGTCTTATTAAACTCCTAGTGAAACAAGGAATGGATCAAAATGGGAGTCTCATTTCCATCCCTGCAGTAGTATGTTTTTATTAAAAGCTGAATGCAATTTGCATTTAACATTTTTCTTTGTGGTCTTGAAATTAAGCGTGGGACTTGGTTTCAAGTAAATACATTATGCTTTTACTATGCTTTTAGTGGATTTACTATCAAGCCTGAAAATGTGTGTTTAATACATTTACACTAGATTTACAGGCTGAATATTAAATCAGTTTTTATAGCGTTCACACCTTTGTAAACGGTTCTATTAATCTCATACACATTTTCAATAAAGTACTATAGTCATATGTGTATTTAGGCTTTTTACTGCTTTTGTTTCGAATTTAATATTTCACAGACAGTATTCGATTACAGTGGTTTTCAATGTATCCCCATATTAGAAATCGCAAAACTTTTTTTGAAGAAATGTCAAAATCAATCAAGAAAAAGATCCTGATAAAACAGGACATTTTCGGTCAAGCACTTTGTAAAATAATATGCCATTTAGATTTTATTTTGCTGTTTTTAAGCCTTTACAGCCTGAATTGTTAGGAATAATATCGATTTATTCTGCTGTGTCAATGTGAAGGCATCTACAGCACATACACATTTCAACCTCAAGTCTGATTTTTAATATTCAATTCCACACACCCTGGCAGATATATATTTTTTAAAAAACCAAAATAAAGCTTTTCGGCAAAGCAAATTTCAATGGGCACCGACAACTTCAATGCAAACCACCTGGACCACCAACAGTGCCCGTTTCTTTCTGAGAATTCGGTGCACAGAAAAGTCTGGGAGAATTGTTGAAAACAGACACCCAAGGAATTATACTGTGTGTGTAATCAAATTTGATATGACTGCAGGTCTGTGACAGGAACACCACACAGAAAACAATCCACTAATAACAAAAAGTGTGGTCCAAGCACCAAAGTGCTCATTTATATAACCAAAAAGAAGCAGCACACTGGGCTCCCGAGTGGCGCATCCAGTAAAAGCACTCGCTAGAGTGCAGGATGCGCTCTATAGCCTGGACGTCGCCGGTTCGAGTCAGGCTATTCTACAGCCGACCGTGGACCGGGAGTTCCCAGAGGCGGCTCAATTGGCGGCGTCGTCCGGGAGAGGGAGGGAGGGTTAGGTCGGCCAGGGTGTCCTCGGCTCACCGCGCCAGCGACCCCTGTAGTCTGGCTGAAGCCTGCGGGCTACCTGTAAGCTCCCCAGAGCTGCTTTGTCCTCCGATGCTGTAGCTCTGGGGCGGCTGCACGGTGAGTCTGCAGAGTGTAAAGAAGCGGGCGGCTGACGGCACAGGTGGCCAGACTAAATAGAATTAGGCAGTTCATTTATTATTAAATCAATTAGCCTGTCCACATGAACCCCTTTCTGAGAGTTACCCCCACACATATATACACTGCAGCTTCCTACATCCAGTGCACCTGTCACAGGGGCAATAAAAACATCCTGTTCTTTCAGAACGGCGAAGGGAAGAATGTGACGTGGCGCACTGACTTCCTAGTGGAGTACGAGGGGGAAGGACACAACCAGAGTGACCCGTCCTGCCCGGCCCTGGGACCGGGAGTGGCAGTAAGTACCAGGAAATACAGGGGCTGCAGGGAGAGGGCTTCCAGCTTCTGCCCCCAAGTGGTAAAAAAACAAAAATCATTCCCGATTTTTATTATTTATTGTACTGAAAGTTATTATCAATTAACTTGTAAAACGGGCAATAATCCTGTTTCTTCCAGTCATCTATAGCTATGGATCCAGGGATGGAAATAAGACTCCCATTCCACAGCAGTTTGATCCATTCCTGGTTTTACTATGAGTTTAATAAGACACACCTGAGCTTGCTACCTGTATGCTGAGTATACTCAAGCTCATAGTAAAATCTGCAATGGATGAAACTGCTTTGCAGTAGGAGTCCTATTTCCACCTGTGGGATCTGCTACCTAGATGTTTCTCTCTCTTCTTGTAGATGACAAATGTGTCCATAAAGAGATGCTTGAGGGGTTTTTAACTGCCACTTAATTAAACTAAGCATGAACAAAGTATACAGTATTAATTCAGTCCCTCCTTTATTGACTTCATTCTATTCACGGAGATTGAAACATCATTGTTTATGAGGCTATCCTTGGCAAAATCCAGATTATCTATAAATTGTTAATTATTTGTAGTAGTACATATAATCTTTGATCCCAGAAGGTTCTAAGTTTCTCACTTCCTAAAGTTTTAATGGAATTGGGGAGGGGGTGGGGGGTGGTGTCTTGGAATAAACTTCAGGATGATCTGAAACTCAGTGTTTTGATATCTCTCAAAGAGTTTAAACACAAAACTGAACAGCTACATGAAGGATTTTCAAAATAAGATGCATTCATTTTGTTTACCTATTTTACCCAAGTAAAAAAATAAAAAATAAAACAAAACTGAAGAAATATCTCTGGTATATTAAACATTTAGGTTTTCTGCTTTCATTTAATATAGTTGGATTAAAATAATAATAATAGTTCCTCTAAAAGGCCTTGCCTTGTTTACATTGTCTACAATCATCCAGCAGATGGCACCATATAACTACTTTTATTTTCGAATGTGTCTAAAATGTTGGTTGTGGTCATTCAATTACTTTTTTTTTTTTTACATCCTCTATTTCTTTTTGTTCAGGAGTGTTTCCCAGATTGTGTCTGTGAAGATGCATTCAACAACACGTACGCATGTGTAAGGACGATTTCAGCCTCTTCAGACTTGCAGTATTGTGAGTTTGATGACAGTGAGGTAAGGCTGTTCTCCTGCCTGCTTGTGTAATGCATTGCAGAACAGTGTGCTTGTGTTCATTCTCCAAGGAACCTAACCCATTAAGTAATTTGAGGACAGGCTACTTTGTATTTTTTGGAGCATTTTTAACTGACATCAACCTGTTATTTTAATATTATTTAACTTTTGTTAACTGCACTTTTTTTTTTTTTTTTTTAACTGGAAATGAGCAAAATATTTCTTCCTAAAAGAATCGGTTGGACTATCACCAAATCCATATTTTATTAGTTAATTAGTCTGCAGTAGGCAAGCACAGAATCCTTTATCTGCAGCGGTCTAATGTGCAGTTTGTATTTCAATGGCAATTTTCACGGCGGCTTTAGTGGTGTGGATTACTAATGTCCATGCAGACCCAGACAGAGACACCACAATTTAATGATCTCATCATCCCGGAGACAGGCTGGATTCAAAGGGTAAAAGGTGATTGTTATTTATCTGCAGATTTATTGAACCTAAATGCAGACAAACCTGCCTGATATCACTGCTATTGGAACCCTCAGTTTAACATCACATTGAAACGTCCCAA
This sequence comes from Acipenser oxyrinchus oxyrinchus, assembly GCA_030684275.1. Taxonomy (NCBI): domain Eukaryota; kingdom Metazoa; phylum Chordata; class Actinopteri; order Acipenseriformes; family Acipenseridae; genus Acipenser; species Acipenser oxyrinchus. Next base: position 32,301,192 of record CM060256.1, read on the forward strand.
GTGTCAGAATATAGTGTCAGTGAAGACAAGATCGGAAGCGAACAGTTTATTTTTTTATGTGTAGCTTTGTACTTGAATAATCAGTGTACCCCACAATAAGGTATTACAAAAATAAGCTAAAAAGAAACAACCTTGAGTGACCATGTTTAATAATTAATGTCCATGAAACACCAGGTGACCTTTTTTAAATATATATATATATATATATATATATATACACACTACCGGTCAAAAGTTTTAGAACACTCAATTTTTCCAGTTTTTATTGAAATGTACGCAGTTTAATGTCTCAATGTACTCTGAAATGAAAGCATAGAACAAATAAACAATTGGAGATAAAAAAGAAATCATGGAATAGTTTTGTTTAACAAAATTTAATCTAAATTTTTGACTCATCAAAGTAGCCACCTTTTGCAGATATAACAGCCGAACACACTCGTGGCATTCTTTCTACAATGGAAATCAAATATTGTTTGGAAAGTTCTTCCCAACACTGTTGCAGAAGTTCCCACAAATGTGTTGCACTTGTAGGTTGCTTTGCTTTCACCCTTCTGACCAGTTCAACCCAAATCGGCTCGATGGGGTTTAAATCTGGAGACTGTGCTGGCCATTCCATGATTTGAAGCCTACCGTCTTGTTCGTTTCTTCTAAGGTAGTTCTGACATAGCCTGGAGGTATGTTTTGGGTCATTATCTTGCTGTAGGATGAACCCCTGACCAACTAGGCGTATACCAGAGGGTATTGCATGGCGCTGCAAAATGCTGTGGTAGCCGTTTTGGTTCAGGGTGCCACTCACTCTGTGCAAGTCGCCGACTCTGGATCCAGCAAAGAGCCCCAGACCATCACGCTTCCTCCTCCATGTTTGACAGTTGGTGTCACACACCGAGGAACCATCCTTTAGCCTACTCGACGGCGTACAAAAACCCGGTGTGATGAACCGAAGATTTCAAATTTTGATTCATAAGACCTTCTTCCAGTCTTCAGTAGTCCATTGGCGGTGCTTCATGGCCCAGGCAAGCCTCTTTTTCTTGGCTTTCTTACTGCCACTCGACCTGTCAAACCTGCAGCTCGAAGTCTTCTCTTCACAGTTGAAACTGAGACTTGCTTACTTCGACCAGTGTTAAGCTGTGCTTGAAGCTGTTGTCCTGTGAGCCGCCTATCACGCAAGCTGTTGACTCTCAGAAACTTGTCTTCTGATTCTGTTGTGGCTTTGGGTCTGCCAGACCTCTTCCTGTCAGAGTTTCCTCCAGTTTCCAAGTGCCTTTTGATGGTGTAGGAAACTGTACTCACTGACACCTTGGCTTTCTTTGCAATTTCTCTAAAGGAAAGACCTACACTTTTAAGAGTTATAATGGTCTGTCTGTCTTCCTTTGTTAATTGCCTTTTTCTCGCCATTATGATAGCAATATACTACTTCCTGCAGTACAATACTGTCCAAATAATGCTTAAGAGGGTGTAGTAACACAGTCTGTTCCAACACTGCTTTTATACAGACAGAGGGTTTGTAAGTAATCAACAAAAGTTGGGGCACCTGTAGGAATTGTTAGCATCAACTTTCAAGGCTTAGTTTACTTCCATTGCTGCAGAACAGCTGTAAGTTGTTAACCCATTACTTGTTCCCTGAAAAAGGCCTTTTTGTATAACTCTGAAATGTACATTATTTTTCAGTTTTTGATAACCTAAACTTTTTTTTTAACCTGGCAGTTTACCGCTTACCTTTGTACCATTTCAGGTTATTCACTGGACTTGAACTGCTTAAATTTCAATAAAAACTGGAAAAATGGGGGTGTTCTAAAACTTTTGACCGGTAGTGTGTGTGTGTGTGTGTATATATATATATATATATATATATATATATATATATATATATATATATATATATATATATATATATATATATATATATATATGATTTTTACCATATAATTCATAGTTCAATCCAACAATTAGAAACAATCTTGATTAGAGCCACTCCGTGAAAATAACTTCTACAACAAGTTGCTTGTAAAATTGCCTGGTGTTACATGGCTTCACTAGAGGTAAGACCATGTATTTTAAACCCTTGGTTAGCACTCCTCTGCAAGGGCAGTGCTTACCAATGTGCCTCTAGCTGGACTCGTCTTCCACCCTGCTGATTTGTGAGCTCCTCCTTGCAGGTGTTTGTGGAGGTGTACAACATGACCGGCGACCCCTTCCAGCTGACCAACATAGCCAAAAGCATCGACCACGAGGTGCTGGAGAAGATGAACCACCGGCTCATGATGCTGCAGTCCTGCTGGGGGCCGTCCTGCCGCTCCGCCGGGGTCTTCGACTCAGGGTATGTGCAGCTCCTCTCATTCAGGGCATGTGACACTCCTCAATCAGGGTATGTGCAGCTCCTCTCATTCAGGGCATGTGCAGCTCCTCTCATTCAGGGCATGTGCAGCACGCTCCTCTCATTCAGGGCATGTGCAGCACGCTCCTCTCATTCAGGGCATGTGCAGCACGCTCCTCTCATTCAGGGCATGTGCAGCACGCTCCTCTCATTCAGGGCATGTGCAGCACGCTCCTCTCATTCAGGGCACGTGCAGCACGCTCCTCTCATTCAGGGCATGTGCAGCACGCTCCTCTCATTCAGGGCATGTGCAGCACGCTCCTCTCATTCAGGGCATGTGCAGCACGCTCCTCTCATTCAGGGCATGTGCAGCACGCTCCTCTCATTCAGGGCATGTGCAGCACGCTCCTCTCATTCAGGGCATGTGCAGCACGCTCCTCTCATTCAGGGCATGTGCAGCACGCTCCTCTCATTCAGGGCATGTGCAGCACGCTCCTCTCATTCAGGGCATGTGCAGCACGCTCCTCTCATTCAGGGCATGTGCAGCACGCTCCTCTCATTCAGGGCATGTGCAGCTCCTCTCATTCAGGGCATGTGCAGCTCCTCTCATTCAGGGTATGTGCAGCTCCTCTCATTCAGGGTATGTGCAGCAAATTGCATTTTGTTTAAAAAAGATAATAAAAATAACAATTGGAATTCATTAAGGCCGTAAATTTTTTAATATTTTTCATAGTGTTTAATCTTTTTCAGTGTGATGATGCATTGTAAACCACTGTTACTGAATACTTTGTGTGTAAACCAGTGTACATTTTGAAATAAATCAAGTCTACTTTTTAATTTAAAAAGTGTGAGATTTTAAATGCTGAACGGCCTTTTACAGTTTAAGCTGATGAAACACAGATTTATGATCCATTGGTTGAGGAAACTGCCTACGAATGTGACCTTGTGGTTTTTTTTCCCCAGGTATAAATTTGATCCACGTTTAATGTTCAATCACCACGGCCCCAGGTTCAACAAACTACTGCGACAGACCCTGCATTAACAGCGAGTGTGCTGTGAAGAATGACAGCCGTATGCTGTTTACCTTGTGCTTCAAGGAGCTACCCTGTGTCGCTTCCACTGAGCAATGAGAACGGCTGCCGTTCTCATCCCCCAAGAGGGAGGTTCTTTGTAACCTAATTGTAACCAGTTGCCTTTTGATTTTTTTGTTTTGTTTTGTTTTGTTTAGGCCTTGAACTGCAAATGATCTTAAATCTCTGGTGTTATGCAGGATTGTACATTAACAATATAATAACGATATATTTTTTACAGAATTACACAGACTGCAAGATAATCTAGCTTGTTGTTAATTTTGCAGATATAGTCTTGTTAAACTAAAAGTTAATAATCATGCAGCAGCTCCATAATCTCTTTATACCTAAATTTGTTAGTTGTTTTTTAATTTCAGTCATTTCTGATTGGTCTTCTACATTGATGGTACTGCATGACTTAATTTTTTTTGTTTGTATAGTAACTTTTATTATTTCAAGTAGATTTACAAGACAAGATTTTTAATGAGAATAATCATTTCCTTTGTTTCCCATATCAGTTGTTTGAAAACAGAAGTAAAATCCTTGTCTGGTTAGATCAAATCTGAAGCAGATCAGAGGATTTCAATGTTAGTTTACCCAAGCCATCCTACCACACCATCTGTTTTTCTTTAAACTTCAAAGAGATTTAAAAAATGGATAACCTTATTTAATTGCTACTAAAACAAGTTGTTTAGTGTTTTGTACTTAATTGAAGTCTCGGCGTAGTAAACTTACACGATATTCTTTGTCGCCAATCCTGTATCTCCCAAGGGATACGTGGTCTTTAAAGGGATCATGTTATATAATCTACAGTATATTATATGTTTAATACCTGGATTCTGCATGATACTCTATTGCTGCTTTGGAAAAGACTCCCTAAACTGATGGTGGGGAAGCACATTAGCGTTGTGCTAGGCAACACAACCCAATGGCAAGGCATTGTTCACTGAAGCCTGCACAACACTGATATGCTTCCCCCACAACTGTTCTTGAGGAGTCTTTTCAGAAGTATTTTTTTCTGGAATACTTAGTAAGCACGTCAAGTAAAGATCTAAGCAGAAACAACAATGGAAACCATGCAGATCACTCTTAATAGGATATTAAACAGATAAGGAATGAAATGGTAGGAAAATGTCTGTGGTATAAAAGCATTACTTTAAGTTCTATCTTTTTCCTCCAACGATCCACAGTACCCTTTCCCCAGTGTTTGTGGAATCCTCTACCTAGATGTGATTCAGAACCTGTTTCAATCCTACAGTCACACCTCTGCCAGATCAGCCTGGGTTTCATTGGCTCTCTCAATCCTAGTGCGGCCTCTGATTGGGTGGAGTTGTTTCAAGGGGTTGCAGAATCAGATCTAAAAGCATTACCCTGCTTATTTGTTATCACTTTCATTGATAAATGCACCACAGTTAAAATGTAGTTTTATTTTTAAATATATTCTTCCAGTGTCCAAAGTGCACTGATGTGCTGTTGCACCACCAGCAAGAAACATATCAAGAACGAGATAAAAAAAGAAAAACATATCACAGTCCTTATTGATGTGCTAGGACCGAAAATCGGTTCCCAATCATAGCTCATCCCCCTATCCACAGCAATAAAATAGAGGAACTTGTGCAGACATTTTGTGTTGGTTCTGCCAAAACAAGAAATGCCAAAAAGCCAGTAATACATAAACGGAAATGGGCAGAAAGGGACACGTTTTTTGCAGAGCTCTGTAGCTATCACAGCAGTTCAAACCAGCTCCTACCATGACTGAATTCAACGCTATTATTAACAGCAGGGCAGGCATGCGTCACAGCAGCTCTATTGATAGATACATACTCTCTTTGCGTCTCTATTATGCACTATGTGCATACACACAAACTACTGTAGGTGTTCTCTGCTTCCGCTGTTCCTCCATATTGTTTAATGACATTTTTGTTTTACTGTCATGCACTAGAAAATGTTAACCCTTTGCTTTAAAAGATGCAAAGCATTGACAGACCTCACAGCTAAAACCACATCTAACAACATAGAGGTGAGGAATACCCATAATACTTGCATTCAGAGGGTCTCTGTCTCTTACAACAGAAATGCCTTAATATTGAACCAAGAAAGAGATAAGGTGCTGTTTTAAGATGGGAAGTCGGGCCAGCTTGCTGAGTAAAGGTGCCACTCTAGAATTAGCATCGCTTTACCTGCAGTTTTATAATGATTTGTATGGCATTGTCTGTCTTGGAGCTTACAGGCAAGATTACCAGTGATTTATTTCTCTTGAACTAGATTCTTGGTACTAGCTCTGCCAAAACTGTGAACAGAAACTGCTACTCTTGTTATTTTTTTGTTATTGATTTGGGCAAAGCCTTCTGGGTTACATTAAAGATCCTGGTTATCTGAATCTACGTACATAAATCATTAATACAGTAGCATCTGAAACTGTTCATTCAGACATTTACTCTACCTTTAAGTATCCATTGTTCTGTATATTAGGATTAGGCTGAATTGTGTAAAAAGTAAAGCCAAGATCCTTGCTTTCAATTCCATGTCACCAATAGATTAGATGGGATACCTAAACCGCTGGTAAAGGGTATGTTGTGCACATTTTTTTGGCTATTTATAAGTTTCAGGGGTGTACAAGTGCTTTGGCCAAGAAACAAAATATAGTTCACTGCATCAAGCAGAAACACATTGAATATAATATACTGTAAAATGTAGAAATCAAAAGTTAAGGTATCTTGTCTGAATAATGTGTGATGATGCTGTGCTGTATATCCCTCATATACTAAAGAAGTTTAGAAAGTGTCCATCACTTGTTCTCTGCTGCACTTTTAATTTCACAAAAAAATGAAATGTCACAATATAACCAACATATTAAAGGTACACTTTGTTTTCATGGTTTATGGTGAGTTTGTATCATAGAACACATTTTTTGGCTTGACTGCAATAAAAAAAATTCTGGCCTGGCATCTTTTTGTTTTTATTTCTTTCCTTGTAAATCACCAGAGGAATGTTGAAGCAAGAAAGAGAAAAAATCCATCATTGTGATGACACTAGAAATTAGGCTGAGTGGTCCAGTGGTTAAAGAAAAGGGCGTGTAACCAGGAGGTCCCCAGTTCAAATCCCACCTCAGCCAGTGACTCATTGTGTGACCTTGAGCAAGTCACTTAACCTCCTTGTGCTCCGTCTTTCGGGTGAGACGTAATTGTAAGTGACTCTGCAGCTGCTGCATAGTTCACACACCCTAGTCTCTAAGTCGCCTTGGATAAAGGCGTCTGCTAAATAAACAAATAATAACAGTCCAAGCACAATCCACACACAATCAGACCTAATGACATAGTTCTGTTGCGAGCGATGCACTGTGATTGAAAGTTAGAGGGAGTTTTGAAATAATACTTTGGGGTTGCACAGTGGCTCACCTGGTAAAAGCAGGAGCGTGTGGGGTGCAGGGTCAGTAATACAGGGGAGCGCAGGTTTGCATCCTGGCTAAGTAACTGCTGTTTGATGGGTATTTAATTTAAGCGGCAGTGTTGCATTAGTTCTGGCACTCCAGCAAGTTAGAGGCAAAATCGTCAGGTTGATCACGCTTCAGCAAGCTTATTGGTCAGTTGAGCTCAAATTTGACACCTGCATGGCTGGCTGTTGTCCTCCAGGGGCCATTACGGACATCCATTTTCAAGCTCCTGGGTGTAAAAAGGAAATGGGCTAGTCATGGGATTGGGGGATGCTCACTGATTGCTGTGGTGAGGTAACATCATTGCGGTGAAAAATTGTGAGGAAAATAATTAGGTACACTAAATAAAATAAAAACAACTCCAAATAATAGTCCATTCACTTTGTGTAACAAATAAGTAAATCTGTACTTCCTGTATTGATGCCCTGCGAAGCAAGATCATGTAAAAAGGATCTTCAAAATCTCCCATCATTGCAAATTACCGTATTATAAGTGTTGGACAAAGCAATTGCCAGCGATTATGTTGCAGAGAATCCTGTCTCGATTGAGATCAAAACCAGATTACAAAAAGCAATTATTGTTCTAATGTGCCCCTTTGTTCATTAGATGGCTACACTCTCCACACTGTACGGTGTACTTTCTGGAAAGGTTAAATGTCCACCATACAGCAGACAGTTCATTGCAGGGTAACATGCACCGTACTTAACCCCATCCCAATTAAGAACATGAGTGATAGTGATTCATAAAAGTAAAAGCAACAATGATTTTAACAAAGTGAATTTAATTAAAAGGCATAATAGTTACCAATAAAATAGAATGACCATGGTATTCAACTCGTGTCGGCTGTAAGGTTACAAAAGTTTTATACCACTCGGTAAATTTGCTTTTGCACTGGCTTCATAATAGGGCCTTCATTCTTCGTTTCATTGAGGACCTGTGGCAAAGTGGTTTGTAGTGCACAGGTGCAGTGGTGATGCAGTGCTCAGGAATGATAGACACAAGACAGTTCCCGGTGAAAAAGCAGCTCTTTATTTGCTGACAAATAATATAATAATACATGGCTCTACACAAGCTCAGGTAAACCAAGGGGTTCAGACCCAAAATAATAATACACTAAACAAGACACATACAAACACAGCACGGTCACAAGTCCAGAGTGAGTGCTCTTCGTGAAAGTGGTGATGCATGGGTATGAAATCACAACACAAAAATAATGTATCATTCTTGTTTTTTAGATTCACTTGGTATCATTTTTTTTTCATCACATCCTGCAGACAAAATACATTTAAAGCAGCTCCCAGAATCATGTCTATACTTCAATACACCTGGTACACCGTCTCATTGAAATTCAAATCTTGGTTATTAAATCTTAAACTTAAAACAAAACAAAAATACTAAATTGTTATTGGAATGTTGTGTCTTTGCCTTGGCAATGAAACGTTTGAGAAAGGGCCTGAAAAAGCCTGGGAATCGAGTGGTGGACATCCCAACCCTGTAAGTCCCTTTGCTGGCCAGCCGGATGTTGTCTGGATAGTCAGGCATGTTATCAATGAAGCCTTCCTTCATGCCAGCCTTGAGGGCCTTTCAACCAATAGCAGGAAAAAGAAAAAATAAATAACACAAACCTACATGTACCGCCACAGCTGGAAATGCAGTAACAGAGGCATCAGTGTTGTGATAAAGTACACCACATGAAAAAATGTGTGATAGAACATACTGACAGGTTCCAGAAATCCCAACATTCCAATACTCAAACTGGTGTCAAAGAATGTCCTAACCAAGTTTCATAAAGTGGACAAGCGGTTCTCTAGATCAGGAGTTCTCAAACTAGGAGTCGAGACAGCCCGGTTGGGGTCAAAGAAAGATTCCAGGGGGGCCTCGGTTCTTTATTTCTTTCTTTATTTTATATTTGCTGAGAATGTATGTGTCTAAGTGTGCGGTGGCTGTCTCTAATCAAGCTGAGAAGGTATTTCTCGTACACTCGTTGCTGTGTCAGGCTGTCATACAAAGACTGCAAGAGATCACTCTCAGAGACATTATAGGTGTAGGTGCTGCTAACAGGTTCCAATGGGGATGTGACTTTAGCTTCCTAAAAGGACCTCCACTGTATGTTTTCGAACACACTTTCCCTTGACAAAGGTATGTTAAACATACCGAAACGTTGGGAAGTTGGTCTTTTGAGCAAAAACTTAAAATATATATATATATATATATATATATATATATATATATATATATATATATATATATATATATATATAATGATTTCCATTACATGAGAGTAGGTGTTAAAACTTCATGTTGATATTGGACTCAGCTCTCGCCCAGATAAGCACCAACTAAGGCATCGCTTCTTGTACTGTAAACTAATGTGCTCCATCTGTGTTTCCTTCCATCTTATGATGTAGATATCCTTCTGCCTGAAGTGTAACACTGGCTCCAGAGATCAGCCTATTTTGCCTCCCTGGCGCATCAGCACACAAAGGCTACAATGCTGGTTCCAGGGATCAACTGCTGGGATCAACCTTCCATCCTTGGTGTTTCATCGACTAGCCCACAACACCTTAAGAGAGCTCGACAGTGATTATGGCATCCCAGCATCACCCCCCTCCGTCCCCCACTCAGCTAAACCCAGCTTACTTACTTTCCTTTACATCGACGTTGCTTTCTTTCTACTGTGCTTAAGATCTCCAACCAGAATCTTTTCATCTCAACCAGAGCCAGTTGCTGCTCCTCTCTGCTGCTTCAGATAAGTTCTTCACTATGCATCGCAACTCTTGACCACTGAATCCGATGTCAATCCGAGTACTCCACCCACCGAAGTATTCATCCAATGCTGGTCTCGGCTATCAGCAGATACTCTTCTTCTGGGGAGAAGGCGATTCCCTTGGCCATGCACATCCCGTCCAGCAGGGTCCTCAATCTCCCGAGATCGAAGGACAGGAGGAGATTTGTCTCGATGACCTGAAGGAAGCACTTTCATCACTGCTGATCTATAAAGTTGGTCTTTCCACCCCTGGTCTTTGTTCCAACCCTGTTCACCAGCAAATCGTTTGATTGAACTGTATAATTTTGTTAGAACTTATACAGCGTAAAAAAGGGAAGATCGGCCAGGCGAAAAGAATAGCCCAAACTGAGCAGTTTAATTTAAGATGCACAGATTGTAAGTGTGTGTGGATGCAAGTATATTTGGATTAGCTGCAGATGATAGTAATACTGTACATCTAGGAATTGAAGCAAATAATACTCAATGAACATGAATGGAGTGCTGCAGTTATTCCACAGATGGAGATGGATGAATATCCTGGGTGAGCTCCCGAAAGGGGACAAGGTTTTTTATGGTCATCCTCCTGAGAGAAATAAACAACAGAAATAAACTCTGTACATTCAGGTATTATTCTGTTTATATAACAAGTATGTATGTTTGAACCTAAATTAAATAGCGGAATTCAGGGAAATACTTTGAGATCAAAAATCAATCTGCTTAGAAACGCAGAGTAATTAGGAAGTGGTAGATTTGGCATTTGGCCTGTCATTGTCCCTGTATTTGAATGGCTTTTCTTTTCTTTTTTTTTTTAAAGTGTTATTTTACAATGAGTTTAATAAGACACACCTCAACTTGTTACCTACACTGTGGCTAATCAAGCTCATAGTAAAACCTAGTATGGGTGAAACTGCTACGCAAGCCCTGGTCCCTCACCTTCCTCGCTGGACACAAGTAGAGTCTTCTCCCCAGTCTGTGGATGACCTTTGAAAAGCCCAAAATAGGAATCTGCCACTGTCCAGTCTCACCCCATGAGGTCTCCCACACAGCGGCTTGCTGTCCGGTCTGTAATGTTATAAACTATGTATTTATTTATCTGGTTTGCTTGTTGTTTGTGAGATTCGTAATTTTATTGGATGCAGAGCTCTAGAAAAAAAGACAGAGGGAGGACGTGATATACTATACAGGACATCGTGGTGATTGAAGTTTTGCGCTGGTGATGACCTCATAATAGACAAAGAACATGCACGAAAAAAACAGCTAAACCGCGTTAAGTAAGTGAGCCGCTCAGAGTGAGAACGCTCAGAAAGCAGATTTAAATGACTTAACGCTCTGCTCCACGAGAGCACTGAGCCTTTTAAAAATGGCGAATAATAATTATTTGCTTGTTTGTGTTTCTTAGGTGATAGTAGATAAATTGGCCCCGTGTGAAGTTACTGTCTCCTGCTGTACCTCGCTGAGTCCGGCGCTCTGTTTGGACTGAACCTCATATCTGGCTGTGTTTAATACCGGCAATACCGACATTAATAATGAGAATTATGAATAATATTAATACTACAAGCCTAATAATAATACATTAATAGCTATAAAACAGCTCTACATTTAAAAAAAAAAAAGAAATTAAATGATACAAATTCGAAAACAACCATTTTTACCATCTTATTTAGCTAATTAATACATAACTTCATAAGTCGAAATCAGTTCATCGTTCTTGACAAATGTATTTGTCAATCCTGCCTGTCATCTCCACTTGTTTCCTGCAGGTGTCCATTCCGTCAAGCTCACTCTGATCACACTGATGAAAATGCTCAGGAGCGCTCTGAGCGGCTCAGCGGGAGCGGAACTGAGCGAGGCGTTAAGTTGATTCTTTTACTGAGCCGCTCACTTACTTAACGCACCCATTGTGTACTCGTAAGATACCTTTAAAACAAGGCAAATTTGGCTGGAAAACTGCCAATCTGGCAGCCCTGACTTGGGGAGTAGCCTAGTATAAAACTAGAGACGCATGCATTACCTATTAAATCAATCTCATGAACAAATTCAACGGGAATGTGCATCATTTTTGTTTAAGAATATATTTTGTTGGCGTTCCGGTACTTTTGGATTTAGGACTACACCACTGTTTGTTGCATTGATATAAACCATTTTAAAAACACACATACAAAAATAATAAATAAATAAATAAATAAATAAATAAATAAATAAATAACAAAGTACCAGTACTGTATACTCCGTGCAGTTGCTAAAACTATTAGCGACTAGGCACACCAACCTTTTACATATAAAACGTATCTAACAGTATAGTATTTTTTTTACTAAACATTACACAAACCAGAGCGAGTTAATATTATCAGCAACGGAACGGGCCTTACATGCTTGTTTTCCCAGCTCTCAGCCAGGTCGTGTGTGTCTTCCTCCTGTTTTCAGTTGAGAATAATCACCGTTTAGGGGAATAGTTCGGCTAATTAAGATATTTACGGAGCAAGTCTCTCAGACATGCTGCACTACATGGTGGGGGTGGGGGCTGGGGTGGGTCGCCGATGGTTAACGCAGTGTGGAAGTTGAGGCGCCGCTCATCCAAGTTCAGAGAGTTCAATATCAAACAGATGTAAAGAGCAATTGCGTAACGTCCCAAAAGTAATGAAATAGCTGTAATTAGGCTATTGCAGAGCTAATGTACTTGATCCCAACGACCAAAGAAAATGAGGGTTGTGAGTTTTTCTTTCTAAATAGTTTGTTCTTTTGGATTTGATTTGACATGTGTTTAGTGATATCAACAATGTTTATTTATTATTTTTTTGTGGTACAGAAAAAAGTACTCGTTAGGTTATTTTAAGTTCAAATTCTCATATTTGTTTGTTTTATGTGTTTTTGCATTTTGGTAATTTAAAAAAAAAAATGAAACACTGTTAAAATCATACCTTTTAAAACAAGACAAATGTATTCAAGGGATATCGGAACAGACCTTTCACATAAAGACACTTTACAAAAGCAAAACATTAATACAGTGAAATAAACACATACATAAATACACCTGCAACAGTCTGTCCTCCACAGCACACCACCAAACAGAATCAATTGTGTTAGTCCCAAAAATGATTGTTATGGAAGTAACTAGTGGGTTAATCTTATTGTCTGTTTTACAGTGTCATTTTCTACATACAAATTTTAATTTTAATATGTACTGTTTGGAGTTTTAGCCTAATACAGTAATACATGGTTATTTTAATATCTGTATGCCAATATAAGTGCTTTTCAACCCCTGGGCTTAGCCTATATACTTTTTTTCACTGTTATATTAGATTCACTGTATTTCTAGATCCAATGGAGGCACGGTCTCAGCATTAGATAAGAAAGCTACATTCTGCAAAGCCACTGGACTATATATAATTCTCACAATATACAGCAGGACAAATTCTTACCAGTAAAGCAAGACACAAGGACTGTTGAACAGCGTTTAGAACACAGCACAATCAATACATTTCCTTCATGGTCTCCCTGATTACAGAGGGAGGGAGCACTCCGTGACAGTTTCAGATGACAGCTCTACACAGGACAGACTCATCAAGCAGTCCAACCTGCATCCTTCATTCGCAGTGCTTAGCCTTTCCTTCTATACCAGGGCTTCTCAAACCTATAAAATGTTACAGCTAACTTGAAATTTGCAACTGTTTAAGAGCTGAAAACAAGTAAAAAAGGTCTAATTAAGCAAATTATCAGTTCAATTAAAGGGTCTAGTTAAGTAATTGAGAGCTCAGTTGGAATGAAAACCAGCAGACACAGGGGGTCCCCAGGACTGAGTTTAAGAAGCCCTGTTACATGGCTGAGGTAATGTGACGTGCCAGTGTGATTCATTAGACCTGTATAAGATACATGAGAGCTCCATGCTACAACACCTGCCCCTCGTAACAATATAACTCCTCACTATACTGTGATTCAGTTATATTGCAGTACTGGAGTTGACTCCCCATTTCAACATGCCTCTGACTATTACTTTCTTGGGTTGAACTGGCTGTCTGCAGGCCACGTTACTGTTTTTAGCAACAAAAGCAAGTCACTTGTTTATTGTAATCTTTTGGTTTGCTTGTGCCATTTGTTTAGCAATCCAGTAGTTACTTCTGTACTGGTGCAGTATGGAATTTGTGAATGTTACCGCTTGCCCTGCAGCATACAGTATTTGCCCATTTTTCACGTGTGTAACAGTTACATTATTTATTAGCTTATTGTTTATGTATGTCTCATTATAATGAACAGCAACATTTGCAGAAAACCACCACCGGAAGGCACAGCTCCATTGTGTACTTCTATTCAAAGGACTTATTCAAAAGCAGCCACAGCTAATAAACCAAGACACATCTTACCTGCTGTGCACTTCTATTTGCTAGTTAGGTCTCTCGTGTACAAGGTATTAAGACAGCAGCTCAAACAAAGTGTACTGTTTGTGGTCTGGCTGACATATTCTGGTCAGAAGCCAAGTCAAAGCCACCAACACATTTAGCTTGATGTGTTTATTTAACTGTGCACATGCTGCACTTGCGCTTTGACTTGCATCAAGATGAAACATACAGGCTCTTGTAGGAGCTTGTGTATGCGATGCAGAATCTCACAGCAGGGGGCAGCTTGGAAAGAAAAAAAAAAGAAAATCGAATTACAAGATAATGACTGATGAATGATAAGTGGCACCAGTGCAACATTCAAGCATGCAAGATTACCCTGCAACAGGGGGTTGAAGATCAGAGGGAGGCCAAGAAATTTCCAGAGCAAGGGAGCACACTGCTACAAGGGGTTTCATTATTATTATTATTTTTTTTTTTTTAAAACAGTTTAATCTTTCTATACACATACTCCCAGAGCAGAGGGGAAATAGAGAAGAACAAGGTTCAATTTCGTTAAGATGCTTCCAACCAAAGTTTGCTTCCAAAACCAGGTTTGAGGCAACTTTGCTGTATCAAACCTCAAGTCTCCCCTGGTGTACCAAGCAGTGGCCTGAATCCTAGTCTCCTGAAACCAAGTTCCAAGCCACAAAGTGGTTTCTTTAATGTTTTTTTAGGATACGGTAATTTAGCAGGTACATGCTTTCTTTGTCTCATTCTATAATAATGCATGTTTCCGGATCTCCTCCTCTTCAAAAGGAGTGGCTGCAGAAAGTCAACAAGAAGCAACAATAACTGCAAACACTGCTCCTATGCCTCGGGCAGGACAGTACAGACAAGATGTTTGCACAAGTCAGGGGAGTCTCTTCTCGCCCTCCTTGACAGCTGTTTCAGAAACAACTGGCAATGTATGCAGAGGTGGTTTAAAGTGACAGTACCAAACAAAATAATGACTTGACTCTGTCATGCACGGTCATTAGTTGTACCTCACATGTGCAGTTTTGAACCATGACTCTGTGTTCATTTTAAAATACATACAGTATAACACTAGGTTAAATAAC
The DNA here is from genome assembly GCA_030684275.1 of Acipenser oxyrinchus oxyrinchus. Classification (NCBI taxonomy): domain Eukaryota; kingdom Metazoa; phylum Chordata; class Actinopteri; order Acipenseriformes; family Acipenseridae; genus Acipenser; species Acipenser oxyrinchus. The sequence goes on from CM060256.1 coordinate 32,316,207, forward strand.
TGTTTGCAAGCCTGTTATGTATTCTTGTGCTTTCATTTGACCTGGAGAATCAATTTGCACCACATCTTCAATTGCTTCTTTCCTGTCAAATGCATGACAGGTAAGACAATGTAATTATTTTGTAGCTAGAACTGCAAAAGATTAAGGAATCACACTCTACATTGGTTTTGCCAATTGCAAATTTTAATAAATGAACAGCGCCTCTCTTGTAAAAACAAAAAAAACACGCCACATTTGGCAACAAATCTGAAGAAACATTAAGTTACCTATAAAAATAAATCTTGACTTGCATCAACCACATAACAGAAATCACAAAACCTTACTTTCAAAAATTGCTCAAACCTTTCTTGCAAGCTAACAAATTTTGCACATCTTTTTTTGTACCATCAATATTTTAAATGTTTACCAGAAACAATTTTTTTATTTTTATTTCCTGAAATGAACACTTATAGACCAAGGCCATACAGTATAGGACTTTATTAAAAGTAATATTTTTTCATATATACATTTTTTTTAATTTACCAGTGTGAAACTATTAAAGCAAGCACCCACTGCCTATTTGTATATTGCCCTAAATCACAGGGGTGTATTATTTCTATCCATAGGAAACTGTAGTGCATAACATACTGCCTTACTGAAAGAAACTGTATTCCCTTCCTCAACAATACTGACCTAAACAGGTCCCCAAATAATTGTATCAATAGACAATGTTCTTACTACAGCCCCGGCAACTTGGACCCAATTAAAGCCTGCTTTAGTATCAACCCCATCCTTGTTTTGACGGAAATCCAATTTATAGCCAATTGGGGGACAAAAAGGAGTCCGAACTTTCTCTCTTTACAAGATACCATTTCTTTACAACGAACTGTAGTTTAACAATTTCACAGTAAAAAAAAAAAAAAAAAATCACCACAACCATTGCTAGGTTAAATAACTTTTCTAAAAACTACAAAACAGGAGAATTCATAAATGAATTGTCTTGCTTAAACAGTCAATCATTTACAGCAGTTGCAGCATTAATTATAAAAACAAAAACACACAAAGAGAATCCCTGAAAAAGGTGTGCTAAAGTGCCCCAAATTCACTTGCTGATTAAAGTTTTCAAAAATACAGCTCACAAGTGTGCTACAGTATTCATATTAAATCTGTGCGTGAGTGTTGCTGCCCACAGCGTAAGGTGCTGCCCACGCTGCACTCTGCCACATACAGAACTTCTACATAGGCGCTGAAACAGATTGTCACAAATGGCTTAAGAAATGCCTGTGAAAAAAGTGCCTAAAAATGAGACTTAAATAAAGGGCTAACCAGTGCTTTAAAAACCCTTATTCTTCCCTCTCGATAGTATTGCAAAACTCCCACCACTTATCTATTGGCAATAGTATTTTGGTTCTTTACTAGCTTTTTCAGGATGTGTATATTTCACTTCCTGCGATGTAGTCCAATTGCTGCCAGGCCATTGCATTAAACCAGACCTACAACACAGGACGTTCCAGAAAGCTACAACAATCTTGTTTTGTGCATAAAAGTAAAAACTAACAAGGAAATGGGGGCCAGTGTTATGTTGCCAGTTATAGGGTAAGACAATGGATTGTAGAAGTCTTGGTTAGCAATCTTTTAATTGATTGATTCCACTAAACATCAGGTCCTCTTCTCTTTAAAAGTATCAGAAGTCTTTGGTTAAAACAAAATAAATAAAACAGTATTTGATCACCTTAACAAAGTTACAAACTCTGGCGTATTATACGTACAAATTCAATAACCAGTAAATGTGCAGTACAGCAGTTGCCCACTAGATGTCCCCTTAGGATGTAACAAAACAAGCCTTTGACAGGTTGGTCTCCCTCCTACAGCATGTCTGCGGATCAGTGCCAGTGCTTGCATTGTGAATCAGTACCACTCAGAGACTCGTCATACAGTACTAATTGAAAAAGACGTGAAATAAAATAGAAAGACAGTGGCTTGCATGTGATCAGCCGCCTCAGAGTTTAAAAGGACCGGGTTGTCTAGGAAATAAGGTGAAAACTGTGACAAATCTGTGATGAAACTAGTATTTACAACTGTTAAGACTGCTGTTGATCACAGTCCTGTGTTCACAGCTTGTAGAAGTGAGATTAAGGCTTCAAGCTTTCCACTATATAAAATTGGGGAAAAAAAAAAGTGATTGTGTTCTTGTTTACAAAAACCCTTTTTAGGCAATCAAAATCATGTGGCTTCATCATACATACTGTACAACCCTATGTGTCTTTGGACACCAGGAGGTCAACCGATGAACTGAAATGCTGCTGCCACCACCTACATGAGGTTTTGCTCTGGGTTTCATTTGATTGTCGAAGGCAGTGCTAAAGGAAAAATAAATGAATTCACCTCAATCCCTGGCCTCCTTTAAAATTCCTCAGTATAGTCTGTCATTGCACAGCCACACATGGCAGCTTCCTTAAGAAACTGATCTTTCTCTGCGTGGTAATATCAGAAGACACGTTTAAAAATGCTGGTTTTAACCGTCCTCTCTCTGTATGGTATCCGAACACATGTTTAAAAAAAAAAAAAAAAAAAGGCTGGTTTACCTTCCTCTTCTACTTTCAGAAGAAACTCTACCTGCCAGGCCGTGTTTTCGCTCCTGAGATTAAAGCCCCCTACTTAAAACATTCTTACTGCAGTAAGAATGTCTAAATAAACTGGTTTCTAACTTACCCTATTTCACAAATAATTAAGCAAATGTTTCTAATCCCCGATGCCATGTCCTACTTACTTTTTCCATTCCTTCTTCTCTCCCTAGCCATCTTCCTTAAACCAGCTTCCCTCACCTGCTCCAACCCTTCTCTTCAACCCACAACTCCCCACCTCCCATTCTTCCCCCTCCTCATCTCACCACACTCCCTCACCTTGCTCAGATCCTTCCTATCAACATTTCTCCAATGCTGCCCTTGCTGGAACACACCAACACGCATCTCTGACACTTCGCCATTCCAATTGGAACAATCCAGTTCCGAATGCGTCCAGTGAACTTGCTTCTTGATACAATTTCTTTTTACTCTTCTCAGTTAAATCATATTATATGCACATTTATATTATATGCACATTTTCTTTTCTCCACACCTGCCTTATAAATTAAAAGTGACAATAAAAAAATTTTTTTTACAGTTCACAAAATATCATATACAAAAAAATAAAAACAATTGATTGTCTTTCAGATTCACAGGCTGCAGAGGTAACCTGCCCAGACAGACAGACAGGCAGGCAGTGCTAGATGACGAGTAACATCAACACGCTTGCAGATGTCAATAAATATTTGTAGCGTGCAAGCCGTTAAATGCAACCAACTGCTCAGATCCAAAAGTTCCAGTTTTTATGGTAGCCCGTGCACCAAATAAAAGCACTCCATTTATTTTTGTAAAGCAGCCAGTCCTGCAGTCACATGCCAGTCCCTGCTAAATGCATGCCACTGTGGCCTCCAGGCTTTGCTTGGCTCCCTGTTAGCCTGGCTTCCTCTGTCCTTGCATCGCCTCCTCCAGTTTCTGCTTGTAGGTGGCATAGCGCATCGTCAGGGAGCTCAGGTGGTCCGATTCCTCTTTGTCCAGAATCCATGCAAGTTCTGGAGCTCTGGAATAGAAAAGGCATCCCACTGCGGGTGGGAGAGTGCATGTTAGAAAGACAGCAGGAGAGATCAGTGTCTACAGTGAGCTCATTTAAGTGCACAGCCAAGGCATTCTTCCGCTTATATTGCAAGGCTCATGTCCAAAGCAGCTATCTACAAAGAGTCAACACCCACAAACAAATATTATTCCAGAATACAGGACAACATGAAAATTACTAAGAGTCCTGCCAAAGCATGTGCGTATATGTGTACTGCTGCTCTCCCTATTCAGCAGCAAGTAACTTTACAGAAATTGTCATACTGAAAACAAAAAAATGGGCTTTAGATGTAGTTTTTTTTTGGTTAAATTAAACTAGTCTTTTTTTTTTTGCCTGCAATTTAGGGACAATCTCCAACCTAAACCAGCAAGTCAAGAGAGAGGACACACAGGGGGTCAAAAGAACGTGTCCCTTTATTCTTTCTTTGAGGTTATAATTTGAAAGGAGTTCTGATTTTATGGTTTTATTTAGTTTGAGGACTTTGGACTCCCATATAGTGCAGATTTCCTATTCTGAACTCGAGGGGACTGGGAATCGACAGAATAATTAAAGGGATTGTCGGGTGTATAATTGTTGTTTTTACATAATTTTCCATTTTATAAATTTGTTTCCCAGATTTAACCCTAAAACCCCCTACATAAACTCAGTATATTTACAAGAAGCTCTTTTTGCTGTTAAATTGGATTTTTGTTTTTGAAGTCTCTCGGATCAATTTCTAGGTTTTCGATGCCAAAAGATTGCAGGTGATCCAAAAATGAGAGGAGGAAGAAGCAAAACCCCCAAGTGCTATTGTGGGAAGAGCAAGAAATGAAAAACAGAACATTTGAAATGTCATTGGTTATAGGGCACCGATTGAGATATTAAGACAGGGATACCAGTGAAGAGTTCAGCATCATGAGGTAAACAAGGAAAGAAAGACATACTGAGGCAGAGTTGCCTGTACAAGAAATGACTGCAGATGTTATGCAGTCATAATGGTGCAGTGTCTTACCATCACCTCTCCTGTCTGCTGCTCTCGCAGTACAAAGCTCAGAGTGTCTGTGTCAGGTCCCGCCAGCAATCGCAGGTAGAGTGGGTGCTCCCCATCCGACAACTTACACACATACACTGAGGGGGAAAAAGATAAATCAACAACTGAAATCTGCACCTCTGAATACTCACTGTGTCACCCTGCTTTAATAGACCATGTGTTTAAAAGCAAATGAAATATTCAGCAATCAGGAGTTCACATTAAACCATGTTCCCCTGCCAAATTATCTTCCACAACAAAGCACAGAACTGATGCAGTGTCCAGCAGAACACATTCAAATCATTTCAGCGGTCAGTTAACACAGCGGACATCAATACAGTGGACCTCAAGCTGGATGTCTGCAAAGGTTGCCCAGGAAATTCTAGAAACTTCTCTAAAAGCAACATACAAAACAGGAGGTATGTTAATGAATAGATTATTAAAATAGACGCCAATGATTCCAGTTGTAACCCTCAAGAGAACTGCGTGTTTACAATCTTATTAACTGCAGTACAGGACAGACAGCAAACCTACAAGAAACAGTACTGTAACTCGCATTAGAATAGCAAAATGGATTGGTTGAAATAAAGATGAAACATTGAGTTTTCTGAATCATTTCCAAGGCTGTCCTGGAAGACTATTGTTTTTGTAATTTGAGCTTCCACATGCGGGCGCGCACACACACCCTTTCGGATGCATCGCTGCTATTGTAATTGAAGGCAAATCCCAAAAAGGTTCAAACATCCTTCACAGCTCAAGCTGACATTTCACTGCGGGACGATTCACAGGGTCACACTGCAACAAGACAAATCAGATGACATGCCACCGATTGCATTACTGGTCTTGTGCTCACTTGCTGTGAAAAAAAAGTCAAAGGAGCCCCTTTCAAGTGCTCTGCTGGTACCAGAGCAGTACAAGTCCTTCACTCACCATCAAATCACTGAAAGACAAGAGCATGTGATCGTGAACAATGCGTGAATGTGTTCTAAACCAGTCTAGACCGCAATGGAACCACAAATTTGGCAAACAAAAGGATGACACAAGTCAACAGGAGTTTAAGCAGGACATTTTTCAGATCTCCGATTTAATCCTGAGAGTCTATTCTGTGCGGTTTCTGAATCCAGACTGTGACATGGCCCACACGTTTTCTAAACATACCTAGACCGTGATGTGTAAATCTCGCGATCTTTTTTTTTTTTTTTTTTTTTTTTTAAATACTGGATTGAATGAAGAGCTTCTCCATTTTAATGAAATGAATTAATCTTTTTAAAAATCACTCATAATTGGCCACAGTACTTCCCACCCCTGGATGGCTAACCTCCTATGACATCACATTTATCAAAAAAAAGAAGGATCTTAAAACAAGAGAACTTGTTTTGAACAAAATGCAGTGACCAGTATTGCACAGATACTGTAGTTCCCCAATATCTCACAGTCAAAACATCCAGCAATGAACTGCGCATAGCTATTTGAAAAGTAATAACAGATATCAAGACATTAGTGGCCTTAAATTCAAAGCGTTTCCTTCAGTCTAACGCCTATTTTCTGGACTGGGGAAAAAAAAAAAAATCCATGTTAATGTTAAAAAATGGAAAAACAAAACAAAAAAATAAAAACATTGAGAGAGCTTAAGAGAACTTGAAATATTATACATAAAATTTGGTTGTTTTGTTTTCATGCTGTAAAATTGCACAGGTGTTTTACCTCTTTCAAAAAACAGGTCTTAATTAAATACTGTGGCCCACGCAATCTAAAGAAGGCAAATAATTTAGGTATTACAACTACATTATTTAAGATAGAAAGAGCAAACATCACAGCCCATCTTCTGGAATTACTGAATGTCAGAATTATGTGCAAGGCCGGTGTTTTTTTTTTTTTTTTTTTTTATGGAGTGTTGTTTTGTACTCACTCCATAAGTTTGTAACTGGTCAAAGAAAGCCCATAATTCAATTAAATAAGCATTATCCCAAAACCAGTACTATGTTTGTATATATGTATACAAAAAAAAAAAAGTCACCGCTTCACAGAACCCTTAAACTGCACGAGATGACTTGTTATTCAATAAGCAGTCCCCAGCACAGGACGTACAAACTCCTTTAACAGCGATACCCTTTGCAATGAGTAGATGTGTGATGTGTTGCAAAAGTGTATCAGTTATGAACCCAATGATCTCAAAACGGTCCGACTGGATAACATCTTGAAACCACCCTCTCTAAAAATAAACATACAGTCTTCTCAAACATGCCAGCTATTCCATCCTTCAAGTGGAGCTACTAAAAGGTTGCCTTGCCTTTTGTGCTTCCTCTAAAATAATGGGCCAATAATCAACTTGGAAACAGGCAACGTGCTTCATGTAAGAGTGCTGTAAAATGTCAGGGATCACTTTATGTAGTTAGACATCCCGAGATGCAGCAAACTGTCAATCTGCAAATCTCCTTTAGATCTTCCTCCTTCTGAAATCCCTGAAATCCCTGTGATGCAGAGAGGCAGGTATTGGAAATGAACTGTCCTGGAGGCAAAAGAGGCTTAAAGGTTAAATTTGCCACAGATAACCACAAGGTTCTCCCTTTCCAGGGGTGGTTTATATAAGTAATTGCAGGGTGTGGCTGTGATTATGGTAACCCTGGTATGTTGCCATTTTAAAACCGCAAGTGGTCTGCTCATCTATCAGTCTATGGTAAAGGGGTTCTCCAACATCTGTCCCCACAGAGACAGCCAGTGGCTGCTCTTGAGTTAGTGCCCACCTGCCCACTCAGCTCCACACATCTGTGTCCACACAGCTCCACAAGGCCGGTGCCTCCCTGCAGTTCACAGCTGCATATCTAGATGGGCCAGTTTCAAATCCACGCCCAATCTGCACATCCCAGGGATGTCTTTATATAATCCCTTGTAAAGAGTCTGCATATTTGTGCGCAGAAGAGTGTTCACAAGGCTACATACTTGGACTCGCTTAAGCTATATAGATGCCGGTGTGTGATAGTTGACCATGCACATGTCAAAAGCTTTTCAGATGAGTGAGCCAACACTGTGCAAGAAGTTTGGAACCTAATTTGTTACTGTCATTGGCTAGACACATTATATACTTGACACCATTTAAATCTTGTTCTATTGCAGGGTTTAACTACAAATTTTAACACACAGGACAGAACTTTGATTTAAAAGACATCCAAAATGTAAACCCAAGCTCATATGTTGTTAGTTTAGGCCCTAAACTTTAGGGTAAGGAACTCGCACACGTTCTACTCCCAGTCTTGAGCTAGTGTGTTTCTAACACTTTGGACTGGTTTCACCAACCCTGATTAGCACTAATCTTGGACTACCTTACCCAATTTATCATTAGGCAGTCCAAGACTTCTGGTAAATCAGGGACTGTGAAACCAGCCATTTAGTGTCACACTATTCCCATGCAGATACTTCTGCAAAAAAGAAATCTTAGTTCAAGCCCCAAGCTACAGAAAGGAGTTATCAATGTATGTTCCCCTGAGCACATTGAGCGTAGCCGACTCTTACCTTGGTCTTCCCTGCAGAAGCGCTTGTACAATGCAAACTTGGCGGGGTTGTCCACCACCATGAACTTCCTGAGCAGCGCCTCAATGACCTGCCTCGCGGTGTTGCCGCTGCTGATGTGTAGGGTGTTGATGGAGCCCTTGGGCAGATAGAAGGCATCCTCGCTGCTGTGTGCTGGGCCCCCGGGGCCACACACTGTAATGGGTCGCCGCAGTTCCATCTGGACTTTAATGAAACCCGTGTAGGAGTCAACGGGATTCTGCAGGGGTAAAAAAAAAAACACAAAAAGATGAGGACTCGGCTGAACAGCATTCTGTAAAGCTCCTTTTAGCTGTTGCATTAGTGGCCTTTTAAAAATCGGTGGTTACATCAAGCATGTATTGTTTTGAACAGGTTTTGCTTAGTTTGTGCACGTTAAGCTCTTAAGTAAATCATTATTTCTGTAATCACCGTCATGTTGAATAGCAAAATGCATGCAAAAAGGATGAGCCCTTTTGCAATGAACCCTTTGAGAAGCTAAGAGGCCTGCAGGTTGTCAAGCAGGAAGACACCACAAGTCAGCCTTCTCTCTCATATGTACTTTCACCCCCCTTTGAAATGTGTGTCAATCATAGAGGTTGCACCTGGTGACTGATCACCTGACAGCAACCTAACTGAAGAAAGTAAATGTTTAAACTTTATTACTCATGTTTAAAACACTGTGTATAAAGAATATATATTTAGAGTATTTAGTTGTGTCTGGAAAAAACTGAAGAAATATTCAATATGAAATCAAATTGACCTTACTCAGGGTTAGTAACTCACAACAGCCCTTCACCGAGTCCCGAGTTTCCAAACTACCATCAATTAAAGTAAATAACTAAAATTAATTCAGTAGCCAGGAGTTTGAGCAGCCCCTGTTAAACCTATTGTTCCTTTCCTTTACAGTTGCATGAACAACTCCTAACAGTCAACCTATAGACGCAGATTTGCTTCAGAGCAGATTTAGCAGGAATGGATTATTCAAACTCCTGGCACCTGTTGATATCAATAGTATACCTGAGCAAGGAGAGTTCTGAACCCCAGGTCTGGGTGCAGGACTAGTGGAAGTTTTTAACCCTGACTTACTACAATGCAAACACCTATATGTGGCCTGCATATTCCTGACAATGGATAAAACGAAATGGTTTAGCATTTGGCTAATGCTTAAATATTGAAGCTATTTCACCCCGCTAGTGCAAATCCCACATTTAGGGTGTAAAATAGCGTTTCTCATTCAACCACCCTGATTACCAAACATGTTTATCAGATAACGCAATGGCATCAAGATAGCAGAAAAGTTCTAGAAAATATATATGAAAAGTCAGAACTCTTACAGATGTGCAACCATTCAGACATATGAATTGCAGGACTCCCATTGCAGTCCCATGGTTTTACTAGGAATTTAAGAACACGCACCAGCTTGTTACCTATACACTGGGTCTCATCAAGCACAGAGTAAAACTGGGAATGGGTGAAACTGCTGTGCAACGGGAGTCTTATTCCCATCCCTGCAATGCACTAAAGCATGCAGAACCACTATTTGGAATAGAGTCACGCTGTTGCTAAAGACACAGGGCTTCTTGTTTGAAATACCAAGCCGCTGAGATTCAGTGCTCAGATATACACCTAACAGGATTGTTTTGTCTTTCAAACTTAATTTACACTCCTTCTCCTTCCTTCCTTCTCCCCCCACCCATGGCTGTTCCAAAGTGCATTGATTTTTCCCATATTTAAAAAGGTTGGCTTGAGGCAAGCAGAGCGTCACCTGTTTCAAGGAACAAATCTAATTAAAACATTACAGCCTGTCAGCGAAGGAGTAAGAAAAACCCTCCAATGAAAAATCCCTTAAACCAAGTAGAATAAAAAAAACACAAAATGGTTCTGGCCTGGTTAACGACAACAAATAAAATCATCATAATTAGGGAGAACTAACTTCTTCTGTCACTCACTGATTATTATTGCGTTAGCCACTTTTGTGAACCATCAGCCGTCTAACAAAAAGATAGAAGACAACAGAAGAAATGCATGTTTTTAGTCATAATATTGGACAACTCTGTTGAAACACATCCACTTTACTTCAAAAGAACGCAAACATCTCTATAGTGCTGCATTCAGCTTTTCTAGAAAACACGCAAGCACTCACCAGGGTCATTTTCAGGTGGTCTGTAACTGAGGAGTTGTAGAGCTCAATCTTCTGTCGGATTTCTTCTTTGCTGAGGTGTGTGCGCAGCTCCCGCTCTTTCTCCACATCCTGTTTAAAAAACAATTCAAAATGAGATAAATCTCAACAAACAAGTATACAGTGATGAGGATCAAAAAGAAGACTTCTAAACCCACTGTGCTGCCCTGTTCTACTCACTGTAGAAAAGGCTTGGCTCTACAAGGCTCAGCACAGTGTTCCGCTGAGCGGACACCGTCGATTGCCCCGAGGAAGGTACAGACAAAAACTCCTGGGGTACTGATGATGGCCATCAGAGAGGATACAGGAGAACGACACAATCACAATGCAGGGCTCTGTCTAAGTGTGTACTGTAGCTTCTAATGTTATAATTTGGAAAGGTGCCCTGCTCATCATTTTGAATGTTTCCCACTGGGTCATTTGAAGCCACGGTGCTACTACTTGATATGTCTTACTTTTTTAGTGGAGCAACAAGGAGACGTTTGAAGTTTATATAATGATTGGTATACAGTACATTTTGATAGGAGTCAACTAGGTACCATGACTTGTGCAACAACTTTTCTGCCAGCGAACATCTTTTCCACAAAATCCATCTCCTTCTCAAAAGCGAACTATTGTTCCCACACTTGTGATTTACATGCAAAATAGTTGAGGATAGTCTAGCATTACTGGTGTACAGGATCTCCATTTAGAGACACCGAGGTATTTAGAAATGCAAGCGTGACAGCATCTGGACAGACAGATTGTATCCATGTACCCTGGATGATACTGAAAATTAGCATGTGCTAAAGAATGTCCAATAGCAAGTTTCATCACAACTGGACAAGCGATTCTCTAGATATAGGCAAACCTCTAAAAAGACTTGCAGAAAGACAGCCTTAGTATGACTGTAGATTATAATTCATGTACGGTACATTAAAACAGCTTGTGCTCAAGTCAGTCCTCGTCAAGTTTCATCACAATTAGACAAGCTAGAAAGTATGTACTTTATATGCATTGCAGACTCTGTAAAGAGAACTACAGTAGTCTCTTCAAGGCTCTTATTTTACTAAAACTCAGATTTCTGCAGCACCACATTACTCAAACAAAGCTCAAGCCCATTTCCTCCCCCTCAAGGTCAAATATTTCCTGACTTTGAATCAGGAGCTGCACTGCTGCAGGCATATCGCTTATTAAAATAATGCAGCTAGTGTTCTTTGAGATTAATAATTGATGTATGTATTTGAGTTTCAGAAGCAGTTTTTGCTGGAATAGTTAGTAAGCATGGCATACAGTATAATGACGAGGAACGTTCCTTTTTGAAGGTTCTTGTTACAAATATCAGCTACAGTATGTACTGTAGTTTCTTGTAAAATGTTATCAGTATGATTACCACTGGGGAATGTAAACAAACTGGAAAGAATGGCTCTTGAGCTAGATACTGTACGACACACTGAGCTCCATGTAAGGTTTTTAACAGGTTTGTAAAGGACAATTTGTAGTCTTGGGTGACGTCAAAATGCAGTGAAATGATGTTGCGTTTTAAAGTATGCAAGGACAGGCTACTGGACGCAGTGTCTGAAGCTGCGTACTATTAATTCAGCTTTTTAAACCAATATATTTTTGTACTGTAGGAACTCCCTGGCAAATCTGTACTGTGCTGCCCTTTAACACAACTGTGTAGCCATGCTATTGGTGTTCTTCGTTAAGAAAATGAAAGTGCTGCCTTATCACCAATTTCGTGGTACAGTATACTTAAAGGGCCACATTATGAAGGGGAGCAGTGCACGTGTCTATTCCCTGTGCAAGTCGATCTTATTGGGTTTGGGAGTGAGAGATAGAGGGGAGGGGAGCTCACTGTCCTGTGTGGTTGGGTTTAAGGTCCTGCCCTCTTGTACAGTGTCTTATTCATGTTGCTGGCACACTGTTCAGGTGTCACATACTATGCAGTAACTTCTGCAAAAGGAAAGGGTTTACACAACTCCGAGAGCAAGAGGCAGCTACATTTCAGCACCTAAGTATTCAGGCAAACCGTTAACATTTTTTGTTCAGTATGTTTCAGTGTTAAACTGATTCACATGGGTATTGAAAAACAAAAAAAGATCTTGTTATAACTTCATTAAAAATTTAGACTTTTCCTCTTAAGTAAATAAATACCAACAGAAATGTAATAAATTCAATGGCAAACGTTTCCACTGGAAGTGTTTTTGAATGTTTTTAATGCACGAGCTGAAACGTTTGTCGCAGAATTTATTACATGTGATAATATTTTTTAATTTCACACATTTGTGTTTAATAGTTATGGATGATGTATGTATTGTATGGGAAAATAACCAGATACTGACTGGACAACAAAACTAGACAATGGTGTTCGTAGAACAGAATGACATTGGAGTATGTTGCTTGATCTAAAATGAGCCACTAGGAACGAGAGCTGTGTTTTACTGGTTGTGTTTTTGTTGAAACCACTGCAGGAACACCCAAGCTATCACACACACACACACACACACACACACACACACACACACACACACACACACACACATTTGGAATTCCAACGCAATGAAAATGCAAACAATTTAAAAGTGTGGCGAGTGAATGTGCTACTGTAGCCCTTGAGTTTTCTTTAGTTAATTCTACAGTACAACAGTAAACACGTACAGCTACTGGGAATACACATTCTCTTTCCTTTCCGCCCAATATTACAAAGCAGACTGCACAATTGAAGTACCGACAAACTACTCAATTAGTGGAAATCTAGCTGCTGTTCATACTCTCAATGTGCAACACTGGATTACATTGCAGCGTTACAGCACCGAAGGCCGCAATAAATAAATAGGGCAGCTCAAAGAAAAGTACTGACAGCACAGCTTAAAACACAATACATTACCCCAGAACAGAAAGTAGCAAAGGTTTAAAGTTAGTTAAGCAGAGAGAAGCGGTGGGTGTCACATCTACTATCTATTTTGGGTGTACAAAAAACTAATTGTGTGTATTCGGAATTGTCTAAGAATATGACACTGAATTGTCTAAGAATGTGAAAAAAGTCAGTGAAATAAATCCACTGATTAATGTGTTAATTTAAAAGCCAGAAAAGCTGTCCTTCCCTCACGTTTACAATTACGTTTCGCATTGATTGGCAGAATCCTGTTATCCGGGGAGGTGAAATTAAATACTTCTTACATTTCCGAGGCCGCATTTTTGAACACCCTACTACTGTATCTACAGTACCCTCCCAACTTTACTGCTTCCAAACACCGTATTGCACAGTATTTGAGGTCTACTTGTTTAAATTTATAATCAGCAATTTTACAGTCTCACTGGCCGGAACAAGCATGTTAACAAAGAAAAAAACATTGTACTTTTTGTTTTTTGCTTTTAAATGTTTAAGGGTTAATAAACACTATGTCTAATGTGCAGTGGCTTTTAAAGAACAGCACAGAGTAAAAAGCACCCAGATGACCTCTCAGCTTCAATGGCTGGAACTGGAAGCCGCGTCACGCCTTATATGGTCACCCTCAAAGCTGGCTTTCCAGCCCGCAGTTAAAACAGCACAGCATTGGATTGCAATTTAAAAAAGGCCAGGCATTTTAAAAATAACACTCTAGAGTACAGCAAAGCAAACAGAAAACACAGTGAGATCTGTGCATAAAAAGAAGCAAATCTAGAAACTGATGACCTCCAAAATAATGGGAACAGGTTCTGGACATGGGTTAAAGGAATTCAAATCCCAGGTCTCCTGCATTAGGTTTCAAATCAATAAATAAAATAATACACTTTGATTTAAAAATAAAAATAAATAAATTCCCAGAAATCTCTACCAAATAGAAAGCTATAGGACTGGGCCCTATTACAGGAGTGTCCAAAGTGGGCCCTTCCACTCCTGGTCTTTGTTCCAACCCTGTTCTAAATTGTTTAAGTAAACCAATTAAACCTGCACCCAGACCCAGTACTTAATTATCTCATTTTACTTGTTAAACCTGGAGTGGAATGGCCCTCCAGGACCATGATGGGATACCCCTGTGCTATCAACTTTTTAAAAAACTACAGATGCAGTGGTTTTTAAGGTAAAGACACGTGATGTGCACGATCTACACATTTAGAAACACCAGAGATGGAATGCTGGTTAACACTTTCACATGATAGGTTACCAGGAGGCTGTATGGATGACAACTAAAAACTGGAAATACAACTGTTCTCATTTTCAACATGGGCTAATAAGGTTAAATATTTTTATTCTATTTTCAAAACTAGATGGAGCCCACCTTTTCAACGTCAGAGCTCAAATACAAATATTTCACAGACTCATACAATAAAATATTTGTGATGCTTGGCAACACGGCAACAGAAGGATTCCTAAAAAAGGTATTACCAAATACCGATAGCATAAAAGACGTCAAACTTTTTTTTTTTTTTTTTTTTTCTTCTAAACACTCCAACGCAGATTGGATGGGTTATCCAAACAAGGACATCTCAGTTTAAAAAAAAAAAAAAAATCGAAGTTTGTACGTTTGTTTTACATTTCATTAAATAAAATAAATAAAAAAACTACTCATTTTCATTCTGGCTAGATTGCCTGCTCTATCCAGTGACCTTGCAACCTCGACAGATAAAGCAAAATCGCTTGTGCTGGTCAATGCAAGGGTTAAGAGAGGATGTGGAACAGCGTGTGAGAATCACAAAACAAAACAGCAGCGATGAGGTAATAAACCACAAACAGCACAGCTCGCTAAACCTGCCTGCTTTTTCTTGTCTCTTCAAATACTTGTTGAAGTTACTGTTTAAACTCGTACACAGGAACTACAATGAATGGGAACGATGATGCAGTCATTTCCCCCTTGCGCTACATGCGTACATACTGTACAGGTCTTTTTAAAGGAGAGCTCCTTGTTAGAATTATCGTGGTTTCTGGGCTTAATAGAAGAAGGCCAAAACCCCCTGCAAAACCTTAGCAACACAATAGTGTTTCACGTATGCTCGTTTCAGACTTTGCCTAAAACTGAACGTTTATAATGTCAATTCAAGGGATTCATTATATATTCTCATGCATTTCACTGGCTGGGAAGCGTACAGTACATTTTAAGTATCCATCTATTACACAATTTAATTTGGATTGTTTGCTGTCAACTATCTATACTGTATTCATACTGTAGTTTACACTTATATTTACTATGTGCAGACAGAAGGCAAACCTTGTTTAAATACCAGTTTGTTTACATTGCCCAAACTATGTTTTAGCTCTAGATACACTGGCTATTTCAAAGGTCATTCTTGAAGCAAAAGTGTTCTTGTCTTTCAGCAGTAAGTGGTTACGAATGTTTAATTTCTGTAATCATGTAGGTCCAGTTAAGGATTCCAAACAAGGTATTGACAAATACAGTATATATTTTCTTCTCAAACCAGAAAGGAAGGGTTATCAAAACAATGGCATCTCGGTTTTTAAGACAGGTCTTGAAAAACTTTTAAAGAAGGTCGTTCAAAACCAGGCACATGGGACGGGGTAACAGCAGCTGGCAGCTGGCAAGGAGACTTCGACCAAGGGCCGGTTTGGTACACAATTGTAAAGGTGAGGGAAGGACAACTTTTCTTGTTTTGAAAAGACAACATTAAAATGAATGGATTTATTGAACACCTGCCGATAAATACTTCTAAGGCAACTCCAAGTCAGAGTATCAGCACAGCCTGCAATGTGGATACTGTAGCAGGCTTTACAGTACAGGGATTCTTTGGAGCCAGCTGCTCTGCAGAGTCTGCTGAACTAAAAGCAGCCCCTGCTCCTGACTCTTCACACCTGTTCCAGCCTAGTGGTGACAGTAGGGAGGGGATATTATTTACTGCTTGCATTACTGTACGAGGGTTTTCGCACTGTAAAACTTAAGACACAGATTGCAGAGACGGAGCGGCAGGCTTGTGCTGCTCCCTGCTACAGTGAGATCAGAGTGAAAGCAGTTTTCATGGAGGCCAGTTTTATTCCAAAAAAGGAAACCTCTACAGTAGATCAATGCAGGATAACCTTTTACGGTGAAAAAAGCCACATTAGTGATACACAACTAAATAAAAAGGCTGTTTAAATCAGATTACTGTAAAAACCACTTTATAAATCAGGTTTCCAGAGACACACTTTTTTGCATTCTGACTGGCTTTGCAGTAAAAAGCTTTTTTCCCCAGCTTTCTCCTCTAAATCAGAAGTGTGACACTGTGGAGCTAAGAGCCAAATATCCAAAGGCCATGCGTGGGCCAGGCCTGCTCCAGATACTGTACTTGAAACATTATAAACCCCTGTACCTTTGCATTACAGTGCACATGAACTACAGTCAGAAGCCAGTGATGCAATCTCAGTGCACAGTGATCCTGAAGGTGTTTTGGCTACAGGCACATTTCAGTGGGTCATAAGGCTGAGAGCTCGATCATTTCTCTCGGATTACATTTTACTACTCATTCCACAATGTGAAATAAAAGGACACAAATACAGATTTATCAAAAATGGCACAAAGGCAGAGATTGAGTGCAATGACTTCAGATCCCCCAGCAATACACCAGCATTGCAGCGTTCCAGATAACTACCATCATGAGCACAGCATGCTGGTCTTGCGAGCACTAATGTGCCCAGAGGCACTGCAGCAGTATGAGGACTACTGGATAAGCACGTTCTCATGGAAATGAGGCAGAAGAGCACTGCACACCACAGGACAGGGTATCAGGGGGGCTGTCCGCATAACGAAAGCATGTGTATCTTGAGGTTTGGAGGATCAAGGATTTAATAAATTTTACAATCACCGGCTCTGGTCAGAGCAAAAATCCACAGAACCCATTCTTATTTTTTTCAATAGTGAATTTAAGGCTTAATTCATTTACAGTAGAGCTTTAGGAGGTGCAAGGAGGAAATCCTTTGAACCCACAGTATTCAGGTTTCACTCCTCAGCATGTGCAATTAAACATGTTTTGGGAGTTCCTTTTAATTTTAACCTTTTACTTAAAAATCCAAAACAAAGCTGAATTTTGTATTGCAGTTTCATATTAGGTTATGTTATGAGATTTCCGTGATCTAGCCTACAGACACTGTAACCTTTCAAAACAAATCTTTCAACAACTTTCCAAAACTGATTACACTAACAGAACGCCACCGCCCTTTCTTCCACGTTTACAAGAAATCTATCTTTTGTTTGAATGTAATGTACCGCTGGGAGCCAAGTATTGTGTGTGCGATACAATAACATAGCGAACACAAAGAACATTTCATAAACAACGATCCGTACGCAGAAACGGTTATTTATGCATGGCGTGTATTTTATTGAACAGAAATCAATCCAGTTTCTGGCATACAAATATCTCAGCAATAAACCAGGGAGCAGTTTGATCCATTCCTGCTTTTACTAAGAGTTTAATAAGACACACCTGTACTTGTTACCTATACGCTGTGGCTAATCAAGCTCATAGTGAAGCCTGGAATGGGTGAAACTGCTATGCAATCAGATCTTATTTCCATCCCTGTAAACTCCAGGTTCTTGCGGATACAGCTCAGTTTCTCAGCACTGCAAGTTCAAACGATCCCTTGCCTGCTACTGTAAAGGGCAGTTTCCTTTATAGACACACAGGAACTCCAGAGCCATTAGGCAGTGTGGCCCCACCTTTCCAAAGCCCACTGCAAACATGCTAGAGGAAGCGTACAGTATTTGCATGTTACATCCACCGAGCCACCGTCTTACCTCAAGGCACCCAGTTTGGATAATTCCTCCAAGGAACCTCGATGTCACCTCCAGGTGACAAGAACAAGTTTCAATGCCAATTTGTGACAGATCCAAGAGTCAGGCCATCTGGTTTTGACCTTCCATGCCATCTGTGGGTAAAGCTCAATCGCTTCAAATGTGCTGCAAATATAAGTGATGCCTTTGTGACTTCCCCCACAGAAATGCGTACAGTATGTACTGTACAGCTTCAGAGCACTTGAACTTTGAGTCATAAGCATGTAGAGTCAGCTAAATTGTGCTACTGGGCCCACTGTACTGTACACCTGGCAACTTCAAGAAGTTCTCTCAGTTCAAGCTGCATAAGCAAGAACATAAATATCTTAACTAAGTTTCATCACAATCGGATAAGCAGTTCTCAGATAAGTTGGTCCTAGTTAATGAAACATCTGATCATAGGGAAGGGTGATTCAAAACAATGTAAAAAAAAACAAAAAAAAACAGAACTAATGCTGCCAAGGGGATGCTACACAAAAAGAGATGGAGAAGAAAAGAAATGAATTATGCACAAATGTGATACATTACAAAACACTTCTTTGTATGGCAATGTAATTTGTTTTGAATAATTTAAAGCTATTAAAAGCTAAACAGTTGGCCCGTCTACAAGTTCAGACAACCACTCTGCATAAACTAGAACACAAAAGGACAGACTATTCCCAGAGCCGGTGCAATATTCAGCAGCATGGAGGCAGAGTGCAAACGCGAGGGCAGGCAGATAGGATCGTCACAGCCAACATGCGTAAAATCAGGGTAGTCGACCGTCTCCCACTGAAAGCTGAAAAAGACGTCATGTGTCTGAAGCTATTCAATAATACGAATGCTGTTGTTCAGAGTCAAGCCATCCAGCAACGGGATTGCATTGCAGCCTGGTTAATGCTGTACGGCTGCTTACTGTACAGCAATCTGAAAAAACACAGGTCTTTGCAGCATTAAATCTAGAAAACAAACAAAAACATGGTTTTGGTGCTGCAGCTGTAGTGCTAATTTGCTGTAATGCAAATTATTTGTCAAGAACCACCAAAAAGTAATTTTTTGATCTCCACCTTTGAGCTGCACGAACCGATTATTAGTTGGATAGATCTCTCCACAGACGAGGCTCACTGGTGTTGATTGGGCTAATTTATCATTCAAAAGAGAAAGAAGTGAAGAAACAGCTGTTTGGATTTGTGTGAATTGCTGTTCTCTACAGAGTTTAAGAAAAGCTGCAATCAAACTCAAGCAGCTGTTTCTTCACCCGTTTCACTCTGAATGGTGAATCAGCCCGATCAACACCAGTGACCCTCACCTGATCGTCAGCGTTCGATTTCTGTGGAGAGCTTGATCCGTAAATCGAATAGATCGTTTTTTGCAGCTCTGCTCTACCACTTGGTTCTCGAGGAGAGCATTCTTATAAACTGGTGCCTGTTCTGTGTACAATACAGAACTTCATTGTATTGACGCCTTACTGCACAAGCCACTGATGGACTTGATTAATATTATAACCACTTCACACCATCTGGAGGTCTCTGCAGGCTAGAGCAGAACTGTTTTGAAAGCAATGCAGTCCAGTCTGGAAACTGATCTGAATCAGTCCTTAGTAATTGGGGTTTATATTTTTCCAGTAGAAAGGTTAAGTCTGGGAACGTCTCAACACCACACCTGCACATGTGCTGTCTGCACCCAGCGTGCCTTCACATTCAGAGGCTTGGTTCATTATCCAAGCCACACACACTTCCACGATGAAGACGAAGAAGCGCAGGTTCTGGCCATTCCACATACATTCTTTTATGGGGGTGTAGTTTTTCTCCTATAGCTAATTCAACTACAGTATGCATTAAAGAGCCTAGGACTGTAACTTTTGCCATGCAAGTATTTTTTTTTTTTTTTTATATAAAGCCAACAGGTGCAAAGCAGACCAAGAAAAAAAAAAAGTGTGAGAAAGGAAGAACTACTAACTTGATTAAAGATCATGTGTACAATAGAAGTATGTAAATAAGACTCTTATTGCATAGCAATTTCACCCAATCCAGGTTTTTCTTGGAGCTTGATTAGCCACAGTGTATCTTAAGCCCCTTTCACACTGGCATGCTCTACCTGGGTCAGAATCTACCCAGGTCAGGACCCGGTGTCATGTGGGTTGGGTACATGATTTCTCATGGCTTTTGATAAAGCAGGGTTGACCTGGGTGACAGATGCAAGTACACAATGTGCGTATCAATGCCCAGGAAGCAGCTTGTTACTGACGCTTCCATCCAAGCTTCTCTGGACTGAACAGTCGGCCAAATTTGTAATTAGAGCAAATGTTTCTACATCCCTGCTGCAATCTGACTCATGCCGTGTTTCAATCAACAAAAATATGGCTAAACAGAATAAACAAACGTTCCTCACGGAAGTGAAACTTTCACGCAGGCGTGGCTGTTTGTTATTGCGTCAGCTCACGAATGGCAGTCAAGGACTTGGTGTTGCTCAGCCTGGTCAAAGAGTGTCAATCCACATCCTGAGGTGGACCGGGGTAAAAGGAGTGCCAGTGTGAAAGAGGCTTTATTAAACCAGGACTGGATCAATCTGCCATGTAATGGGAGCCTTATTTCCATTCCTGTCATAATTAAATTACAGAAGTTGAGCTAAAAGCTAACATCATAATTGGATAACAGGGTGCTCAAGAGTAAAGCCTAACATACTATACTGCACAACTCAATTCCTGCGCGATGATTAAATCAATGGTTATTTCCACCTGTAATTGCAAAGGCTGGGAAGCTCAAATAAACTGCTTCTTCCCAGTAACCACTGTACTGCCCGTGAATCAGCTATTTAATATAAATCTACTTGCAGTAATACATGTACACTGCAAGCACTTTAAACAGTAAAACATGCATTAAAAAGGAATTGTGTGGGAGTTTAAAATAGCAGAAGTGTCATGAATACACACTAGACTATGCTGTGCGGAACTCTTTTTACAATTACATCACACAGTGCAAACTTTAACAGGAATGAACCCAGGTAATATTAAGTCACGAGATGGAATCTCTTTGCCATTCACTTGCATTGGCAATCCAAACCATGTTCCATGCAAGAATACAGTACACAGTACAGTTTGGATAATGCACCGTCACAGTCTCCCATTCACCGCACAGAAGCAGCACATATTGTAACTGACTTATTATATCATTTAGGAACAAGGCACTTGTCATGTACTGTACAGTGAAATCATGGAGTTATTCTGCGATTGCCAACTCCCTGTCTAATATAAAAACCTTGGTCTCAATCCATTTGGAAGACAGTTCTAGCCTTCTATATTTGATTCACCCACTAGTTACTGCTTGAATAATCTAAATTCTGTGAACGCCTACGGTCACAATGTGGATTAATTCAGAACTCTAATGCAGAAGAGCAGTAAATTCATATGGCTGGACAATCTTTCAATAGTAACAAAGCTTGTTCAAGGAGGGTTTCTTCTGTTAAATCAATGATGGAATTAGACTCCTATTGCTACGAGCCTGATTAGCTCAGTGTACCGGTAACAAGCTCAGGGGTGTCTTAATAAAACTTGTAGTAAAACCAGGAATGACTCAAACTGCAATGCAATGGGAGTGTTATATCCATCTCTGTATATGGTTTCAAATGATTGTATCCAGTACTTGAGGATAACAAACTCGAGTGAACTCTCACTGCCTGCACTTTTGACCCACTCCTCTCTCTACCCTCAAATCTGTGATAATGCACAGCGCATAAAAATGAAGGAATGTTGCACATCAACATTGCCATGTGTCACCATCAACTGTACTTTGTTCTTGAGCAGATAGACTGAAAAGGTTTCGTTTTAGAACAGGGAGATTCCAATATGAAATAACAAAACAATTAGAAGGTGTCGGTGGAACATCGTTCATTTCTATTGATCAACTTCAAATTGAAATACTGCACCAACCAGCTACAGTTGCATTGATGCAGTTATTCAAGTCTATATAAAAAAAAAGAGCTTAAAATAACAAAACAAAAATCCCACACGTACAATTTAAAACATTTTTAAAATTGTAAAAGTACTTGTATGCACCCAAGAAGTGACAGAATTATATTTATTTATATGTAACTGTAGCTGATACAGTATATTGTATGAGGTTTGACTACCAGACAAAGAGCTAAGGTTTTAAACTATATTCCGTAGGTCTTTTAATGTGAACTGTTTTTCCTGTAAAGATAAAGAACTTTAATCAGCCTTGTAAATCAGTGAAAATTCCAACTAGCCTATTTCACAATGTTCTTTTTCTTATGCAGCAGTTTTAGAATTTAAGACTTCAGTTCAAATTAGGATCAGAATCACCACTCAAACTGTAAAAACACAACAAACACACTATACAAGAACTCTTCTGAAAGATCGCTTCAACAATTTGGAGAAAGAGAAGACTGCCATAAAAAGCAAACCCTAGCCTAAAGTAAGTCACGTGTCAAATGGCAAACTGCTCAAGGCCGTATAAAACACAACTGATTAGAGCCTAGCAATCCCTGAGAGCTGGTACTCTTTAAAAGAGGTACTGTTTTACTGCAAGTGCTCTTCGTAACTTGAATGCCAACCGAATGTGGAAAACACTCCGAAGGTCACTGCACATTGACCTCGACTGGTGTGCTATTTATTTAGACAAGAACTTGACTTGTTATTTTTTGCTGTTCAGGCATTCATGCTGAAAAACACAAAAACAATGAACCTATGATTTGGGCCAAATCGGAAAACAAACAATTAAACCAATTTGCACAGTTCATTTAACCCATTAAAGGTATAAAAGGGACATACTGTATGTGTCCCACAAATTAAAATGGTGTATTTTTTGCAATGAGGCCTTTATATTAAAGACTTAGGCGTTCCTTACTGTACGTTACAGAATCCATAACAAACTGCAGAGTCAATATGTACTGTATGACGGGGTGTCATGGCAACAGAACAAGGACAGTGTTGAACTTTAATCAGCTTGAACGCTGCTGTAATTCTGATAAAGGAGGACGAGCTGAACCCTTTACTACAGTAACACTGTACACCTTTAACAGTAAGAAGGGAATGATTAATTGTGTATCAATGCATAGTTCTCCCATCCTTACACAACACAGTACATAATATAGTTACTCATGAGTACTGTTTGTACATCGTATTCCACCAACTCTTTCTTGAGCAGGGAGTAAAATGTGAATCACTGTTTGCATCAATATATGCTTTCTCAAAAACAGCCGACATGAATGATCATTATTTCAAATACAAAGCTATAAAACTACAAAGTCTGAACTACAACAGATAATGTACTACTTTAGGGAGCCCCAATTTACAGCGCGGTCTATAAATTACAATTTTAAAAGTATGGTACGAGAACCAACAGAAGAAAGGGGAGGCAGGTGATATAGCAAAAAGGATGAAAAGAAAATGGATTTTTAAATTTTGGTTAGCACTTATTTAAAAGCAAAGCACTTCAGATAAAAACTAAAGCAGGGATACCAATAGTCTGGAGTTTAAACATTTTCCAACTATTAGATGTTTTAAACAGTCGACTATAGAGGTCTGCTGCAGTGGTTTACAGCATTGTGTGTGTACAGTGAAAGGTTATTTCTAGAATTATTGAAAAGTCTTCTCTAGATAATAATACATGCTGGTACACATGCAGACTCATTCAGCTTAATGTCACAGTTCATCATGAAAAAGTACCACCCCAATGGAGAACTTGTCAATGTTTGTTTTGACTGGTTACAAAAATCCCCAGCTGCAGCTTGGTGATTGCCCAAGTAGAACAAGTTCTCTCACCTACAAAAGACTGCGACCCTGGTAAAGGTCAGCCACACCTCCAACAACAGTAAGTGAACACAACAAAGAAAGGAAAATGTGTTTGGCCAATAATGGGGTAGCAAAGTTCCAGGAGTAAATCAGTTTAGTCTTTTGAATAGAAACCAACTTCTTACTATGACAGATTGACACACTGTTCTTAAGCAGCTAGACCCCAAAATGTAATGAACTAGAAACCAAGCGAACCAATAAGCGAAGTTGAAACTCGATCTTCTGAATCTTAACGGCATGAACCTTGAACAAAAAAAGGCATCGAGGTGAAGTGAAACAACTTGAGCAAACCTGACCTCTGCATCTGTATCCTTGATTCCTTCATACTTGACATTAGAAGGATGGAGCGATCAAATAAACGTGGAGAGGAGACCCTGCAGTTTTTCAAACCCAGCAGCGGGATCTTGTTTCAGAGCACATTTGCAGCAGCCGTATTATTTGATCCACGCTGATGTTGTAGTGTGAAGTCAAACATGTACAAACAGTTGCTCCTAGTGGGAGCTTACAGTTTCAGCCACGCTACAAGACACCAACATGCCCATGGCTAGTTTCCAGACAAAGATCACAGGACTGGGCATGCTGGAGAGGCATGAAACATACAAATAAAAATAAAAAAAATCCACTGAACCAAGAACGACAAGGCAGGCAAAGCCATCTCAGATTACTTGCTAGAAGCAGTTAAATTCCAGTTTATGGTTAAGAGGTGCAATTAGCAACCAACTTCACATCAGATAGCTGACAGAAGAAATGAGTTATTCAAAAGCAAGATGCAATAAGGTGTTCACTCTAAACTGGCCCTTAAATACAATCAAAACATGTGATCGTAATATAATACACATACACATGAGGCACCAGGGTGATTACTCGATCAATGCATGTTTAATTGAGGCTTGCTCTGCCTCTTGGTGTTTGTAGTGCAATGCACTTGATTCATTTTAAGTAGGAAGTAAGCATTATTTGTGCAAGCTTGCAGAGCACATACTGACAATGATTTTTTGGATGTTTGTTTCTGTGAATGCTTGTGAATGACTGTGCTGGGCGGATTTAAAACGTGTATACTAGGGTTGGCCGTGCTCCGGCTCCAGAGACTAGTGCTAAAATCGGGGTCTGTGAAACCAACCATAAAAAACTGGAGTGGCTCCAGTGGTTCCTCTCCAGCCAGGGTGTCCTCAGCTCACCGCGCACCAGCGACCCCTGTGGTCTGGCCGGGCGCCTGCGAGCTTGCCTTTAAGCTGCGTTGTCCTCCGACACTGTAGCTTTGAGGTGGCTGCACGGTGAGTCTGCAGTGTGAAAAAAAAAGCGGTCGGTTGACGGCACACACTTCGGAGGACAGCTGCTCTTCGCTGCTCCCGAGTCAGCGCGGGGGTGGTAGTGGTGAGCTGAGCCTAAAAATAATTGGCTATTCTAAATTGGAAGAAAATGATAAAAAAAATTATATTATAATAATAATAATAATAATAATAATAATAATAATAAACTACTAAATTTAAAAAAAGGAAAGGAAATCAGAACTAGAAGGAAACACATCATGCAAATTACATTGTATTCCATAAAAATAAACTGGTTTCTGTGCAAGTCTTCACATTAGTTTAGTATAAACGTTTATGAAACTGTCCCTTTTTTACAGTAAAACACCCCAGCTCTGCTCTACAGAACCTTGGTGGTCTTTTTATACAGATCAAACCATGCTGCCTTGTTGTTAACGTGCTACAGTATTTTATTAACTTTCTCTACAGTCTCCTCTGGATGCAATCAAAAGCATGTTTTGCTGTCGCACAATGCAGATTGCGTGCACGTGCAAACAATTAATTGAATGCAGCCTTTGGTATAGTATCAGGGGGGGCTGCAAGTTAGCACGGCAAGAGTCAGGAGGTGGCCCTGGTCTGTGATTGGGAATATTAGTGTCACACACTGTAGGGCTAAAAAGAAATTGAACAAGTCATCTAAAAAAAAAAAAAAACCATGTTGAAAACAACAATAAAATGTTATCCACCAAAAAAAACTGAATTTAGTTATTTAAAATTCTCTAGCCACTGTTAAGTTGCAACAACTCCTTTCCAAGAGAGTCCTGGAGACATCAAACAAACACTGTGTTGCAACAGTCACCACTCCATATGATACACAATAAAATAGAGAAAAACCATCTGCAGTGGCAGCAGCAATTAAATCAATAACAGTGACAACGAACAGACCAGCTAGAAAAAGCTTGATCTGAAATGTTGGTAAAGACCCTTATCATGCAGTATTCCATAAGCAGAGTGCAAGCTATGCAAATGAAAGAAAGGACTAAAAATCAGGATTCAGATCGAGGGACAGTGAAAGCAAAGCTGTCCTCCGATCTTGAGGAATCACATCAAGCAAGATCATGCCCATGTGAAATGCAGAACATGGGTAAAAGAAGCAGGAAGGAAGCCTGGGTCCCTACAGCTAAAACTTCTGAGAACTGCAGGGCAGGCTACACCATTGCACTGGAGTGACGACTCAGCCACCAGGGGTCTATTGCCGTGTGAAGTTGACCATTGTGGCAGTACACTGCAGCTGTCCATAGCAGATACCGTACTGGAATAATGCCCACCCCAGATGACACCAAGAACTTGAAAAAATGGCAAGTGCCAGCATATCAAAAGGCAGGCTAAATTACAGGGCTCCTGTTTTGAAAACAGCTGCCTGATGCTTCACGATCTTCCTGTGTAACTGAACTGTTTGGTAAATACTGTACTCCACCCCCTTCTTCCTGTAAATTGTCATTACTAGTCAAAGCCTATTCAAAACCTGCAATCAGACTGATTCAAAGCTGAAACAGCACCTAAAGCGGTCTCTGCTCAGCTACAGTAATTAAACTAATTAAAATAGAGGTTCCTCTTTAGGAAATGTGCACTGCATACAATATTACAAGACCAGGAAGAAAGAAGCAAAGTAGGTTCCTAGGGCGTGGAACATGCTAGCCCTGCACTCAGTACTGGGCTTCAGAACTTTGTTCAGGTACATTATTGAAATGGCCAGGGGTCACGAGTTTGAACAATCAGTTCCCTGGTACTGTAAACCTGTTCAGAACTGATCGTATCATGAAAAAATCTCACCTGAGTTTGAAGGTTTTTCATGCAGCTACTGTACAAGTCTGTTTATATACTATAATATATTAAACTGAAGGTAGTTCAGAGTCTCAAGCCACTGGTTCTGACAGAACAGCGCGTGGAATTTTAATATGGATTGTGTTTAGATTTATAACATATTTGTAGCAATCTAATAAAAACTTAAACTGGAGTACAGCAACAAGCCAACACCATGTGCTCATAAACACTGGTACCCAGTGAGTTTTTATTTTATTTAAAATCCAGACTTATCGTTCATGTGTTTCTGGCAATTCCTAGGCAGGCTACAAGCTGTCTCCAATTTCTCTAAAAACCGCATGCAGTTCACAGTTCACCACTGAGACGCTGGTAAGAGCAACGAAGTACAAGAAGCTTGGTAACATGCAAACTCAAGCTGTGCAGCAAAATTGCTAGGTGTATTTGTTAAGCATTAAATTGAAATATCATGCGGAACTCGTATTCTTTCGATACATAAAACCCCCAGTACACAGCTGGTCTGGAGCACTGGCTGGTACACAGACCTGTTCTGACGTTCAGTTTACGCACTTAATAACCTTGAACTTGTAACCGCTGTGCCGGCCGCGGCTGCATGAACAGGGACGAGTTTGTTTGCTTTTGGGAGCTGAAGCGAAGGATCAAACTCAGCACTGCAAAACCACAGAAGATGGCAGAGAAGATTAGCTAATGATTACTTCATTAGGTTCCCAGAAGTGTGATCTTCCTAGATAACAGTCCCATGCATTAGGATAGTTATTACAGTACCTACAGTAAACAGAATGACAATGGCCTCATACGTTTAACTGCCAACTGCCTCCAAGTTTAAACTACAGAGTAAATAAAAACAATTTAGCATTATATTTAACATAATAGCACTTTGGTTATTAACCCACTATGGTTAATATCTGTACAGTATTGAAGGGTTCCAGATATAAAGCACGTTAATACAACAGAGCATTCAGTACACTGCAGTGTGCTGGTTTACAGGTTTCTTACGTTTTTATGTAGACCTGCATTATAGCAGGCTGTATGAAAAGAAATCTGAACAGTAATGTACATAATACCTACAGTAGTACTAAGTTGTACAGTAGGGATTTAACGATTCATTGTGTATCGTAATAGAGGCCTGTATCGTTTGTATTGTGATACAAGCCCAAAAGCACAGCTCATTGTAGATCATCGAATAGTTCTTGAATAAAGAACAAGTGCGTTTTAGAGTTGGCATGAACACATACTCTCCTTACCGATTACCATTAGGCAGGATGAAACACTGGATTCTTTTAAATCTAAAAATTGAAAACATACTTTTTTTTTTTTTGTTTAATGTGCTTTTAAATAATTGGTTATAACTGGAGTGTATTGTATACATGAGCCATTTTGTTTTGTTTTTAAACTTTGTACAGCGCTCTGGGATGCCTTGGCATGAAAGGCACTATATAAAAATAGATTTATTGTATTCTCATTTAAGTTTTGTCTTTTAATAAAATCGTCATTCAATGATCTTATGCGTCATACAAATAGCTTATTAGGACCATCACATGCACTGCGATCATATTGTATCACAACCTGCATGCTGCGATATGTATCGTATCATTACACTCCTACTAGGTTACTGTGTGCTGATGATCCAAAAATGGGTCTTGGGCAGAACAGCTGCTGTCTGTGATAATGATCCTCAAATGAACCTGTGCAAACTGCACGATTACATAAGGGGATGTCCACTGTGATCCAGTACGGGGGCTGGAGTTGTCTATTGGATCAGTGGAATATGAAAGTGCTGTAACTTGTGGTACGGCAAAAGTAAAGGAAAATCTTCCTGCTCCAGCTGCACTGTGCATGTACTGTGCAGGAGGGCTGCACTGTGCAAGTACTGTGCATGTGCTGTGCAGGAGGGCTGCACTGTGCATGTGCTGTGCAGGAGGGCTTGGCACTTGCCTTGTTGATGGCTGTGGCATGCGCTGTAGCCAACAATAAAAACTCTTCCCATGGGAATTGTGACCAAAAAAATAATAATAAAAGTGTGAAATACTCCAGGCCTGGGGAGTGCTTTTATCACTATAAAAACACAACAAAACAATGTTACAGTACAGGCCACTCCGAGTTTATCAATACAAACTGTAGGGAACAGCTGAATAGGCTTGCAGTGTGTGAAGAGAATTATTTTCTAAATGCACAGAAGTAATTGAATCTATTTGGTCTGTGCTGTGTGTGTGCTGTAGCTCTTAGTAAAAGAGCAATGCAAATCTATTGGTCTGAATTAAACAGAATAAGTTAGGAAAACTGTGCTTACAAAATTACACTTAACTGTACAGGGATGAAAATAAGACTTACATTGCATAGCAGTTTGATCCATTCCTGGTTTTACTGGGAACTTGAGAAGACACACCTGAGCTTGTTACCGATACATGGTGGTTGATCAAGCGCGTAGTAAAACCTGGAATTGGTAAAATTGCTACGCAACAGGAGTCTTATTCCATCCCTGCTGTGCATTTAAGTGCACACAATAGTCTTTGAAACCAAGAAAGACTTTACAGTACTGACCTACAGGTTTACTGTACTGTTGTTATAATGCTTAATTTTGTCACCATCGCTGCACTACACTTTTTGGAGGGGGTAGGAAAACCACAGAACATTAGCTTTTACCGAATGAACAACAGTTTCCATGGCGTGTTTGGAATGTCTGCATCCCCATGAGCTACTGTACACAGAGGCAGGCTGGGTCAGTGAAGAGGTTTCACATGCAAATACCGTCAGCCAAAGAATCTTCA
The DNA here is from genome assembly GCA_030684275.1 of Acipenser oxyrinchus oxyrinchus. Lineage (NCBI taxonomy): Eukaryota > Metazoa > Chordata > Actinopteri > Acipenseriformes > Acipenseridae > Acipenser > Acipenser oxyrinchus. The sequence goes on from CM060256.1 coordinate 32,345,925, forward strand.
GCCCTTCAAATGAAATGCTAAATATCTGAATGCACAAAAGGGTGCTGTTTTCTACACCATGTTCAGCTTATTTAATACAGCGACACTATTATATCAGTTTTTTTACATTGTTTTTAACTATTTTCTAAACCTGGTTAGTTAAACCTATTAATGCCAAATACAGTACAGGGACTCCTGTTGCACAGCAGTTTCACCCATTCTAGGTTTTACTACTAGCTTGATTCGCCACAGTGTAAAGGGAACAAGCACAGGTGTCTTATTAAACTCATTGTAAAACCAGGAATTGGGTTAAACTGCTATGCAATGGGAGTCTTATTGCCATCCTGGAAATACAGTATAGACATTTTAAATTAGTTTTTTCATATCAGCTGCTTGATGAGATTCTGGGATCAACAAACTACTAACAACCAAACAAGCAAGATGGGCCGAACGGCCTCCTCTCATTTGTAAACTTTCTTATGTTCTTAAATTGGATGGTTGAAGCAGAGGGGTTAAAATAGAGGAGTCAGCACAACCCACCCAATATTAAATCAGTAACACCTGCCACAGACAGTGCAATCAATTCCTGCAAGAATCTCCTGGCTTCTTACACAAGGTCCTTAGTCTGCACTCTGCCTTTTTAAACAACCAACCAACAGTAAACTGCAAGTCTGACAGCAAATAAACAGAGAAAATCACATTATCCTATATTAACTGAGTGTCAAGAGTTGCACAGGTCGAGCCTTGAGGAAACTTCACTTAAAGTCTCCTGTATGCTGAGAAGATGCATGTGACTGATGATCCCCATCCCCCTCTTCAATTTTTAGCACCAATAATCTAATTAAGAATAGGCTACTGGCCCAGAAAACAGATCACCACCTCAGCATTCATGTTCAATTGAAATGATATCACCCGCTTCAAATATACAGTACAGGTTGTCAGTGTGTTAACAAAAATAGTCAAGGTGATGGAAATCTTAATACCTTATTACTAAAGCCCCACTTCTATCATATTAGAAATAGAAAACTATTCCAGTTTCCTTGTGCAAAATACAGTAAACAAGATCGCCAGGCTGCTATGGCTGGCTAGACAGGGATGGAAATAAGACTCCCAATGCATAGCATTTTGATCCATGCCTGGTTTTACTAGAAGTTTAATAAGAAACGTCCGCGCTTGTTACCTATACACTGGGACTAATCAAGCTTGCTGTAAAACCTGGAATGGGTGCTACTGCTAAGCAATAGAAGTATTGTTTCCATCCTGCTAGACAGGATGGACTGAACTGGGGGAAGTTTCTGGGCCCCCTATTCCCTCACAAATGCACACTGTGTATAATTTTAATCTGGTTTTGCATATAACTATATTTGTGTACGTTTATAATTTTCTCCACAAGCATGACCTCTCTGCAAAAGCGCAAGTGGTAGGGTGGCAATGCAGTATACTTTATCACCAAATAGTTAAAAACTGGCAACAAGTCAAAAAAAAAAAAAGCAAGGCTAATCTCCTGCAGGCCTGTGTACCAGCTTTCATTCCTCACCATCTACAAAGAAAAAAAGACAACATATGGGTGCTGCTTTGAATATACAGTACTGCGGTGTTCAATTCACCATTCTCGTGCTAAACCCAAATCTAATGAACGTAAACCAGTAACACTCCAGCCGATTTTAACTGCAGAATGCTACTGTTTGAGAGAGTAATGCCACGATTAACGTGCTTTTATCAACATGCTAATTAACAGATACAAAAAAATAATCCAGGCAATATGGTGCCTTAATTTGCATCCAAGCACAGACTTAATTAGCATACTAAACTTTAAAAGGCTTCCCAGTGATTTGTATGCAAAAAAATACTAAAAAACTATCGTATTTATTCTTTTATTTAGACAAATTTAGCTAGAGTACTGGTATTACAGTACATTGTTGCTAGCTAGTTAATTATTCACGCCGTTTACATTGACAGCACAAACCAAACGAATGACAGCTATATTTTAAAGATAATATCAAACCGTGCTTAATAACTTCATATTTAATACAACAACAATAATAAAGGCTGCTGTTGCTAAATTGTTAAGCAACAGTGTGGATAATACACGCCTCAGTTGATTAGCCTCACTAATCTCAATCAACACAGTAAGAAATTGTTTTGACCCGGTGAGCCTATACTTACTCTGCAGAAGTTGGGTTTGGACAGGGGTTTCTTGAAGAAGGACGTCCTGGCAGTGAAAAAAAACTCTTCAGAGTCATCTTCTAAACTACTGTAGCCGCTGCTCATCGTGCTAGTCCACGTCATCCGAGATACAAAATAATAAGGCCTCACGTCCGAATAAACTTTCAGAAATCCCCTCGAATTAATTAAAACTAAAGTCTTCAAAAACGTGCAGCGATCAGGCGACTCGGGGTACCCTGCTTCCCGTATACCCCTAGTCCCAAGTTCAAAACAGTCCGTATGCAAAGTAACCGGCTTCTATAATGTCGTGCTTAGTCCCTTTTTAATTCAAACATACAAAGTTAACTTAACGTAAAGTACCCCTCATCCGCACGGTCTTTATAAAACACAAACAAACCGTTCACTATTAAAAAGTAGATTCAGCAATCAAGTACTATTAATTTTAACCATTTCCGCTTGACCAAGTGGGTAGGTGGTGCTGTTCCAGTAGTCTAAACTGCAGACTACTTTAGGAAAGCCCAACACAAATCGGTTTGATTTATACTGTACTCTGGCGAGAGCACACCCACACGAATACAGATGAAGTCACCATCTATACGCTCACCCAATCTGCTCTCAGCAGCTGCTCTGGACAGATAAAGTTACTTCCTGAAAACAAAGGTGTCACAACACAACACAGCAGCTGACTGCTGGGTTGTCTTTATCCCATCTACAGTAATCAGGTATCACAATAGAAGGTGATAAGGGATTGTTAACAACCACGTGAGTCTGCGTGCCGCTGACAGACATGTAATTACTGCAGTTATTTTGTTTTGTACGTAAATATTAAACTTCAAAAAGAGTGAGGCGAGGCACACCGCTTCAGGCAAATCACAAAACAGCTTGCTAGATTTTAATTGGATCATTTTAAAAAGCTCGCAAACACCGAAGGTATCTTTCTATGTAAAATATGTAAAAATAAAAAATAAAAAAAAAATTAAAAAGTCAAACTATTTAGTTTACTGTAGTACGCACATGGCATTGGATTTCTTTATACTTTTAATTATTTATTTTTTTTTTTTTTAGTGTCATTTGATACATTGGTAAGCATGGATGTTAATATTACAGTACAAAAAACAAACAACGTATATACCAGTGGTTACTGGCTCCAAAAAGTAGTCTATTACATAGTATCAATTATTTTAATATAGAAGTAATATATTACTGATTACTTGTATTACTTTTCCTATAATAACAAAAATAATAACACACATAACAGATAATGTGAAAGCCAAAAAACCTTTATACAATGAGTTTTGCTGGCTGATTACCAACTGAAGTAATGAAAAGCAATCTCCATTACTTCTGGCCCTGAAAAGTAGTCTGATTACTTGTCAATATTATATTTTTTTAGAAGTAATATCTCACTGTGATAAGTTGCTCAAAAAAGTAATCTGATTACAAGTCATTCTTTACTGTAAGTAACAGCAGTTACTATAACAACCCTGTTTATAACCCTATTCACCAAAGTTAGTTATGAAAGAATTAAACCGTGTAGCAAATTTAAAATACTTCTTACCTCAATGAATAAGCAGCAGACAAAAGCAAGTTTGCGGAATTTCTTTTTGTCCTGCATACTTTTAAAAAAACTTTTCTTTAAGTAATGGATCGTTCAGCTGGGACACCAAAAACTACGGTATCCGAAGATGAAATGAATACAAAACAAATTAAAGTCTAGTTTTCAGTCTGCTTGAAATAGGGTGTGTCGAACCCTGCATGACAAAATCTTAACCAGAACTTCAAAGTGCTGTTTCACTGCAGGACTCTGTAATCTGCCTTTCACGTCAAGGGAATGCCAATACCTCAAGTACCAACTGAAACACCCAGAAAAGGAACACTGTGTCTCTCGTATAACCAGCTAAATGAAGGCTTGTAGCTAGAAAACAGTTCACTAAGAAAAAACAAAACAAAAGACGGCATGCTTTTTGCAGCATTCTGGATAAGACTCCCGTTGTATAGCGGTTTGATCCATTCCTGTTTTTCCTGAGTCTTATTAAACTCCATTCCTGAGTTTAATAAGACACACCTGAGCTTGTTACCTATACACTGTGGCTAATCAAGCTCATTGTAAAACCTGGAATGGGTGAAACTGCTATGCAGTAGGAGTCTTATTTCCATCCCTGTAACATATCACCACGAATCATGAATGATAATCGAGAACTTTACATTTTACTGTCTAATAGTGAGCAGAAAATTAAAAGCAAATGTAAAACCACATGTGTTTTTACAATACATGTATTACAGTAATAAGAAGCAGTGTTAATAGTCTGCAGGGCAGAAGTTTTTGATTGAATATCCATACTGGTGAGTGAATGGTGTTACAGTCCGTCTCTGTCTAAATTGACATTAGTCCACAACATACATAAAAAACACCATCACGACTAAAATACTAATGCTTATAAGCCAATGTTAAATACATCAGGTCCTCAAAGTGTTAAAGGTTTTTAGTGTTTGAATACCATTTGGAATAAACTGACTTAATTTCATTGGTTTAAATATTTTGTTTTAGACCTGCTGATGCAGGTTATCGAAGACATTATCGTAACATACAATGTAAAACTGAGAAGAAACTACCCCAATATTATGATACATTCAATAGCTTGTGCGAAGAAGGTCTTTTGCAAGTTTCACCACAATCGGAGATATGCAAGTCTGAGTGTGACTGTGTACATACTGATGCTCATCTCTACTGAATCCTCAGGTGCTAATAATAACTTTAACTGTATAAAAACTAGAAAGAAACTGCTGGGAACAACATATGCTCCTTCCAACAACTAAGTCTCTTGTCTGTTTTTTACTGTTACAGATTATTTTTTACAGTCGTTTTATAGAACTGTTAGGAAATTCGACTTTGCATTTGCACATCAGAAAAGTGCCCTAGGAAATGTAACCGACATTACCCCTTCAGAAATGCGCCCCTCCCAAGTTCCAAACTGCTTTGAAGTGCCTTAATTAAGAGGGAAACAATCTGGGTTTTTTCGGCCCATCCTTTCTAACTCCTGAATGTCTGGATGGAATGTACAGTGCTGTGAAACACACCACTGATTTTGGGAAGGATAGCGCCTGGGGGAGAGGAGGTCAGGATAGGGCTGTACATCATTATCAATATTTCAGCTCCAGTAGCATTATATGTGGTACTTTCAATAGTAACACTTCCATGTTTACAATTATCTCTATATACAAAAACTGCAGTATACTAAACTGTGCAGTTTACACTTCACAGGTTGTGTAACACAACATTTCCTTCTGCATCATGAGTTGAACTCAATCTCGTCTCGTTCCCAGTATCAAACTGGGGCTACAGCCGGTTCCACCTGCAGTCTGCTATCCTATCTGCAGCTGGGCATTGCTCAGCAGTCAAAGATCACCTGTATGTATCACATGTTTGTACAATTGCTATTAAATAAATTCACCAACCTCCAATATTTCCCTGATAGTATAATATATTCACAGCCTACAGATTTGTTTCCTATAGTGTTTAAAACCCGCCTCTTGTGTCCTTTGCATTGCTTCGCTCATTAGGCAACTTCCACTATCAGCATAAATTGGAGAGATTGAGTCCTGCCAGCCTGCAAACCTTAAACAGGACTGACAGAGTCCCAATTGAAGCAATCTGTCTTGGATACAAAAGCACCTGCCAACCTAGCGCCTACAATCAATTCAATTAATTTCAATTCAAAAGTGCTTTATTGGCATGACAGACATCAGCAGCATTGCCATAGCAATTACATTACATATCACACATTATGATCAGCTCTCTAACAATCAGAACTGAAAGTGACTTGAAGCAGGGGAGGTGCAGCTTATATTACGGGATGCATATTTTTCTTAAAGAGAAATTACACATTTTTATGTATGTCCTCTGCCCTGTAGTAAAAAAAAAAGGTGGTTAAGAGAGATGATTTTAGTACTAGCGGAAATACGATCCGCATTTGATACAGTAGTTATTTTAAAACTGATTCAGGTTATAGCAGGAAACAATTAATGGAGAATGACAAACTGACTTCAGCGGTTCACTTTCAGTACCATATATCAACTGAAAGGGTCAAACGTGCAAAATTTCTGGATTTGTTTTCTGGCTTTTTTGGCAGGGCTTGCATTTCATTTTCTTCACAACTGAAAAAAGAGATACTCACAGAAATAGTTGCCCAAAACAAGTCAGGCAGCCAAACCAGAAAAACAGAGCTGTTTTTTGGCTAGAACATTCCTCCTCACATAATAAAAACCTCCAACTCAATCCACATCCTATTCTATTTATTAAAGATGCTGTTGTCTGTACTGTTTTAAACTATTTGATACAGTATGTACATTTAATTTCTACCCAGCAAGTGTAATTTTTTAAATTGAGGTTAAACCCTATATTACTTCAATAATTAAGATAAATGGAGTGTGAGACATTGGAACCAGGGCAAGCAGAGTCCTTCAGGAACAATAGGTTGTATTGGGTTTTTGTGGGAACTGGTCCCACTGCCTCACCTCTTGCACACAAGTGAGTGTAAAAGAGACACTTAAAATATGAGCAACACAAAACAGTGCTGCAACTAACAGTAATTTGTTTTTCACCAGCTGTCTGCTCCCTCCACTGTTCAGTAGCAACTGTCTCCTCTCTCCCTGCGATGTAGCAACTGTGTTCCATAGAGCCATGCCTCCCCATAGAACCATGCCTCCCACAGGCGCATTCTGATAACTAAAGCCACGAAACCACACCTCCCTAACTAACAGTGTGGCATTATTGCTACTTAGACTGGTATTTGAGGAAACATCCACACAGTAAGCACAATATATGTGTCTCGCTCCTTTATTTAGGAGTAGCGGATGATGAATATGTATTCCCCAGTTATTATGCATGGAATATACACAACCCAGTCTTTTGTTAAATATAATATTGTAATAACCACTTTAATATAGGGGGCGAGTCAATAATATAATAAGAACCAGAGACTAATCGGATATGGTAATGATACCTGGGGAGAGGAAGCCGGGGTACATGCTATAGCGGGTTTTTTGTCTGAAAAACAGTAAGCTCAAATGTTTACGAGTTGTTTTGCATACCCTTGCCTTAGTTATGGTTATTCTGAGAAGGCACCACATTTTCAGAGAGAGCATGTGTCTCAATGTCTCTAAGGCCTGTGATTTATTTAGAGTTTCTAAATGTATGAATAATTGTGTTTAACATTAAACTGATGATTTGGCGAGTGAACGGTTACTAGGCTGCACAAAACTGCATGTCGCTCTGTTTCAGTTGTGTGCAGTTGTTCAAGTGAAGTAATGAAATGTACTTACAGCAAGACATTGCACAGGGGAGGCACCCTTTACAGGATGAGCTACAGTATAACACATTCAACAAAGTGGAAACACATGCACAGTTCATACAGGGAGGCACACCGGCTTTATACACACAGACAGAAAAACATCTAAATAATTACTAAATCAGAACAAAAACAAACATTTTTAAGTCATTTTCCTTTTATTCAAAACCGGTTCTTTGAGCACACATGCCCTATACCTTTTAACCACAACTACACAAAGCATTCAAAGTAAACATTTACCGGTAAACAGGAATAAAGATAATGCTGCTACTGGGTGAAGCTGATGGAATAAACATGACATTTACTGTATGAACTATAGAATATGAAAGCGAATGAAAGACACGTACTAGTACAAAATATATACATTTACACAAAAAACACCAACATAAACACTACATGTGAGGGTGTTGAAACCATAACATCAATGAATGGATTTATTGAAAACCTGCTGATAAATGCTTCTCAAAAGGCAACTCCGCGTACAAGTACCAGTGTTCTCTACAGCAGCACTTGGGGTTCCTCCAGTCGAAGATGTTATCATTACACCAAAGCGTAATGTGGATGTTCTGTATCTTCGAGTGAACACACTCCCTCACTGTGGCCAGCTTGTTCTTTTGCTAAAGTTGATACACTTGGTACTCAATGCACTGATCTCTTTCTGTGGTATTGTTTAGCAAATCTGCATTTGAATCATAGAGGGAACTATCTTTAGGAGAGGGACACTTTCATCCCATTCTGTTGATTCAGTAATGCGTTTGTATTGCACAGTAAAGGACAATGCAAGTTTTGATTACAATTAGCGGGTGATTCAATTAACCAGTGATTCTATTAAGTGGTTAATAAATACCTGGTAGTATCACTTAGGATTCCCTTTGATCTACAGCGATATTAAAGTATAAAACCAAGAACTAAAAGATCTCCAAGGGGGGAGAGAGGGAGTGGGGTGTTACTAATGTTACTAAAGTTGATTATAAACCTTCGGTTAGCCTTCTTTTTCAACTACCTTTTAGGAATCTAAACAAACTGATGTGTAAACGAAGCCTGTCGCCTTCCAGAGTCGGGGGCACAGAAGACTATGAAATAAAACAGTACAAAGACACCAAGAGAACTATGGTTTAGTGTTAAATAATGAACCTGGTCTGCAGCTTTAAAAAAAAAGCAATGCCGATAATCATGTGACTGTCAGGTTTTTATAACAGATGATGAGATCATGCGTAATCTTCAACCTAAAAGATTACATCTGTCTTCTGCAACAATAGATCAGTCTGAAAAGACTCCGCTATCCACAGGCATAGAAACTACACACACATAAATCAGACCATTGTAAAGAGATCCCTATAGTACACATTTACACTGCAGTAACGCCCCACACTTACAAACACATTGAGAATGGAGGGAGTTCACAAGACTGAAAAATGTCTGCACCTCTGAAACCTCTATTATCTTCAATGATTCTGATCCATATTAATAAAATGTCTACAATGTGAGGAATAAAAATAAGAAACAAAAAAAAAAACATGATTCCCTTAAGTTTCACATAGTAAAAGCATTGCAGAGTGCAATAAAGCAAAGTGAAAGCATGGTAAAGCATAGGATAGGATTGTAAAGCTCAGAGATGTATGATAAAGCATATTAAAAAACAAACCATGGTAAACTAGCCCTTATAAAATCTCCCATAGTAAAAGCAGAGCAAAGTTAAATAAACCACAGTCAAAGCATGGTAAAGCATAGGTAAGCATTGTAAAGCACAAAGAGGTATGGTAAAGTATATTAGTAAAAATGGCAAACCAGGGTAAATAGGATAGAAAGGGCTACATGACTTTCATTAAATTCAAAATAGCTACAATCCGTTAACATTTAAAACCTGCTTAAACTATGACACTATCTATGGCAAGTTTTCATGAACTGACCGCAGCTAGACGGCACTGTAGCTTTGAATGTGATCAAACAAACTGATACCCAGCAGGAATTGAGTGATCAAATGGAATACTATTGATAAGCATGAACTTGTCACAGCTACAGTACAGGCAGGTCTAGTCTTGCAGAGAAGCAGGTACATTTCACCTTGGTCTATAGTTTGAAGTCTCCCAGAGAAACTGGGCTTGAATAGACTTGTGAGGAAAAAGAGCACAGGGTAATAACACAGACATGCATGTCATTTATTGCGAGCTCATTCCTAATAGAAAAAATCAAACCACTAGCTTTAAGCTGATTGTCCCAGTGTGGTTTGGAAGATATCCACTGAATCACCTTCCTAATGCCATCACAGAACCGTCTTTAATGTGAATATGTCTTCAGTTGTTTAAATACTGTAGAGATGTTTTTGAACTGTGCCTCAAGATGCTGTTTTCCTGGTTAAATAAATGTAAAAAACAAAATAAAACAATGTTCAGTTTCCAACTAAACTATAACTCCTGGTAGTCTGTTTTGAACAGTACTATCACAGTCCTCTGAAACCACAGCTCATCAGAAAGCTGTCACTTCAGCTTGCATTCCCTAAAAGGTGTTTCCCTCACCCCTTTAAAACGTGGTACCGGACACACACACACACACACACACACACACACACACACACACACACACACACACACACACACACACACACACACACACACACACACACACACACACGTTTGTTTATAGTGTTTATGAGGACTTTGCATTGACTCTCACTATATTTATATTTACTATTCCTAACTCCAGTCAAACAAAACTCCACACAGTGTGAAAGTCAACAACAAACAAAATATTTGGGCATGTTTAGTTTGTTTTAAAAAACAATAATGACTGTTTAATATTTGTTTAAACACTATAATGACTTGGCCTGTGTCCTCATAAGGTAGGTTTTGTCAGACTTTCCTTCCTTGTGGAGACTTTTTGACCCAGCAAGCACTATAAACCTGCCCATAAACACACACACACACACACACACAGACACAGAAACACAGACAAAAACACACACACATACACACACAGAAACACACACAGACATGCACACAGACAGACACAGAAACACACAGACAGACACACGCACTGGCCTGGAATTAAAACAAAACAATACCATGATTGTATTGTAACACCTGTTTAAGGGTGCTTAAACCTCTAACAAACAAATCAATATATACAGTGCCTATAGTAAGTATTCACCCTCCTTGGACGTTTTCAGTTTGTTGTGAAATCTTGATGCATTTAAATGGGATTTTTTTTCCCTTTGATTTACACAACCTACTTAACATTTTCAATGTGTGAAAAAATGGGGGGGGGGGGGGTGAAAAAACAAATCAATTAAAAATAAAAACCTGAAAAGTCTTAATTAGATAAGTATTCACCCCCTTTGCTATGACACTCCTAAATAAGCTCAGGTGCAACCAATTGCTTTCAGAATTCACACAATAAGTTAAATGGAGTCCATCTGTGTGCAATAAAAGTGGTTCACATGATTTCAGATTAAATACATCTGTCTCTGTAAGGTCCCACAGTTGGGTAGTGCATTCAATGCAAAGATACTACCATGAAGACCAAGGAGCTTTCAAAACAACTCCAGGATAAAGTTGTGGAAAGGCACAGATCAGGGGAGAGGTATAAAAAGATTTCAAAGACATTGAATATCCCTTGGAGCACAGTCAAGTTGATCATTAAGAAGTGGAAGGTATACAACACCACCCAGAATCTGCTTAGAGCAGGCCGTCCTTCCAAACTGAGCAGCTGGGTAAGAAGGGCATTGGTCAGAGAAGCCAGCAAGAGGCCAATGACAACTCTGAAAGACCTACAGCGTTCCATGGCTGAGATGGAAGAAACTGTCCATGTGTCAAAAATAGCTCAGGTACTTCACAAATCTGGCCTGTATGGAAGAGTGGCAAGAAGGAATCCATTTCTGAAAAAGCCCATGTAAAATCCTGCTTGGAATTTGCAAAAAGGCATGTGGGAGTCTCTGAACAGATGTGGCAAAAGATTCTGTGGTCCGATGAAACAAAAATTGAACTATTTGGCCTAAATGCAAAGCGTTATGTCTGGTGCAAACCCAACACAGCACATCACCCAGGTAACACCATCCCTACTGTGAAGCATGGTGGTGGCAGCATCATGCTATGGGGATGCTTTTCATCGGCAGGGACTGGGAAGCTTGTCAGGGTAGAGGGCAAAATGGATGGAGCTAAACACAAGCAAATCCTTGAGGAAAACCTGCTTCAGTCTGCAAAAGACCTAAGACTGGGACAGAGATTCACCTTTCAGCAGGACACTGACCCCAAGCACACAGCCAAAGCAACACTGGAGTGGCTTAAAAACAAGAAAGTGAATGTCCTAGGAGTGGCCCAGTCAAAGACTTGAATCCGATTGAGAATCTGTGGCAAGACGTGAAGATTGCTGTCCACCAACGATCCCAATCCAAATTGATAGAGCTTGAACAATTTTACCAAGAAGAATGGGCGAATATTGCACGATCCAGATGTGCAAACCTGGTAGAGACCTGGTAGAGACCCCAAAAGACTCACAGCTGTAATTGCTGCCAAAGGTGGATCTACCAAGTATTGACTCAGGGGGGTGAATACTTATCTAACCAAGACATTTCAGTTTTTTTCACAATAAAAAATCTCTTGCCTCTTCAAAAGTGTTGAGTAGGTTGTGTAAATCAAAGGGAAAAAAATCCCATTAAAATGCATCAAGATTTCAGGTTGTAACACAACAAACTGTGAAAACATCCAAGGGGGGTGAATACTTACTATAGGTACTGTATATACAAAATAATGCATAACTCATAAGAATAAGCCTCGCCTCTTCCTAGCACAATATTCACCCTGACTAAGGGTGTCTAAATCAATAAGACAGAATCAAGTTGTTTTTCTAATGTTCCCAGTTCTGGATTTGATGCGCTTCATATACTATTAAATGCAATATTCAGGGGAATGCGAACCCAGGGCTTTAAAACACAGTATTATTCTTCTTTTTGTGCTGAAGATTTTTTTTTTTATGCTTGTCTATTTTACTTAAATGCTGTTATGCTGGCTTTTTTTGCAAGGGTTAATTATTCTCTAGTTTTCCCCTCCCTGTTCTAAAAAAAAAAACTTTATAAACTAACCCTTACAAAGGTTTCCCATGGTAAAAGCATAGCACAGTGTAACAAAGCACAGTGAAAGCATGGTAAAGCATAGGTAGGCATTGTAAAGCCCAGAGAGGTAAAGTAAAGCATAATAATAAACACACAATGGTAAACTTTTATCAGGGTGTGCACAGTTACGTCAAGTGTTGGGTTTTATTGCTATTGCCAGGCAACAGCTGTCTGTTGTCAAACAAAACTGGACGGCAGCACTGTGAGGTGATGTACGAGACACTGCTTAAGCCACTTTCACACTGGCATGCTCTACCCGGGTTTAACCCTACCTGGGTCATGACCCAGTCATGACCCGGTATCATACGGGCCAACAACGTGATTTCACACTGCTTTTTGAAGAAGCAAGGTCGACCTGGGTGACAGAAGCAAGTACACAATGTACTTAGGCAATGCCCCGAAGCAGCAACGTTCACATGACCACCCTTTCATCCGTTCAGTTTCTCAGCATTGAATCGTCGGCCCAAATGTTGATTAGAGCAAATGCTTCTTCATCCCTGCTGCAATCTGGCTCATGCTGTGTCTCAATCAACAGAAATATGGCTAAACAGAACGAACATAAATGTTCCTTGCGGAAGTGAAACCTTCATGCAGGCCTGGCTGTTTGTTACTTTGTTGGATTACGAATGCCTGTCATGCGTTTTATCTCGCTCAACCCAGGTACGTGCTTTCACACTATGCAGGATTGTGACCCAGGCAGCTTTCACACTATGCTGGATTGTGACCCAGGCAGCTTTCACACTATGCAGGATTGTGACCCAGGCAGCCAGAACCCGGGTCGGGACCCATGTATGAGACCCAGTGTGAAGGGGGCTTTAGTGACTGCTCCTCTTCCTATTCAAGGTGCCACGTACAGCAGGGGACTCAAATGTGGCCCCTCATACTGTGCTTATGTGATGAGTAACTGGGGGATCGTTACAGTCCTGTATTATATACATTATAATACAATACAATGCAATGCAATACACTAAAATGCCTCGTCAAACAAATAGGTTTTTAACCTTGATTTAAAAATTGAGCTGCACAGCAGCGGTACTAAAAATAAATAGTCAGAAAATGAGATTCAAGTTTGACAAGTCTTGGAAATGGCAGCCCTGTTATAACCTTTTCTGAAACTGTCATAGAATGGTTGTGCTGCACTGTGACAGTTAGGATTAGCTGTGCCCTAACAGCTTAACCTCCCCTTTGGGGAAACAAACAAACAAACAAGCACAGCCTGATCTCAATACAATGCACTAAGGGCTTCTGGACACCCAGGAATGATATACTATAAGAATGATTGAAGGACAATGCTGGTTTAAACAGGATAAGATATACATTTTAAAATACATGTTATATTATCAGGAGACGTTATTTATTCTTGATGTGAGGGGTCACTTTTATTTACAAGGTGATGTTTTTCAAATCCAAATGTTGTTTTTTTGTGGGGTTTTTTTGTATTGAGAATATGTATTTTTTATGAATGAAAATGATGTCATGTCCAGTATCTCTGATGGAAATTAGTGCAGCACAGGAAAGAGGTTGCTGAGACTTTTTAGAAGTTGTTTAAGATGCCTGATTAAAGCACACAGTGGTCTCACACCCAGAGGTTTTCATGCAGGTAGGTATATAAAGGATATAAATGACTCATCTTGGTCAAACCCATTTAATATCACTTCAGTGGGTCTGAACTTAAATACTGAGTGTAACAAAGTTCAGCAATCACCTGGAAAAACATAGAAACATTGATAAAAAAAAAACCTAACAGGAGCCCAAATGTATATTACATGGTGTGTAAATGAGATTGATATTAACCACAGTGTGATAATAGCCAGTGATATTCTTATTAGAAGCTGGTCCCCAGTGACTCCTGTTATAGCCACTCCCCTTGGAGGGTGACATCATCGGAGGGATAGTGGGCAGGTTGTCTTTGCTTTTCTGAAAACAGAGGCAGGGATAAAATGACACAATAAAAGATTTGATCCTGTTTGTTTTTGCATGGTCTGCATTATCGATGGCTAATCAAACAATTAAAATGTCTTTTTTTTTTTTATTCCTGACACTGTCGCAGAAGTCTGAAGGACTGTTTTTAGGAGTGTTATATGAAGCCCAAAGCCCAATTTGAATATTGAAATCAAGTTTGCAGTTCAAAGCGCTGTTTAACCAAAGAGGTATCTTTTCATAAACACTCTTTAAAAAATACTCACTGAAAAGATATTCCTTCAAACACTCCTTACAGTTTTATAAAAAGGACTTTACATTATTAGAAGAGAGTTGAAAAGTAAACCGTTTATCCAGCAAAATACTGTATGTATTTTTTTGCTCAACACATTTCAACCAAACCCTTCTGAATATGTGGAATTTCAACAGAGATAAAAATGGTATTTGTATTTCAAAAGAAGAAAACTATAGAAAAGATTGAAATGTGTGTTCTATTATTGGGCACACATACTCTGCAGTGTACTCTGTGTGCAAGCACACTCTAACAAAGACCTGAGCAATCTGACCACAGATCATCATGGTAACATTGTTCTGTGAATGACACAGGTGAAGGAAGTTCTGCTTGAGGACAGGTGAGTGGGTAAGCAAGTCTATCCTGATTGACGAGAAATTATTCTTCAAGGTCAATGGAAACTTGCTAAGAGCAGGGTTGACTCTTTTTGCAGCGCAGTTTCACCCATTCCAGGTTATAAAATGAGCTTATATGAATGTATAGGGTACAAGCTCAGGTGAGTCTTATTAAACTCAATGTATTACCAGGAATGGATCAAACTGCTATGCAATGCAACTCTTATTTCCATCCCTGAAAAATTGTGGAAAACACCAATTTAATGCATTCTAATCACAGTTTCATCAAGAAAACTCTATTATAACCCTCATTGACTGTTGCAGACAATCATTTATTTATTTAACCCTTGATATAACCCTTGAGATGCACCACCTTGTTTGTAAGGGGGTCATACACATTACAAATACACTCAAACTCCCAATATAAAAGCAGCGAATCAAATATCAGCATTTACACTGAAGTATTACAAATGCAGTCCGTTGTCTTAACTAGTCTGATAAAGTGCTTCTGAATTTCTATTTGTTTGTGCTCGTTTCTTCTACTTTCTGGAGCTCTCTATATGCAAAGGCCTGCTACCCACATGTTTTTTCTTATTTTCGGAGACACTTCAGTCATGTGAGATCTCAAGGAATAGTGTTGACCAACCTGTTTTAATTAAAACTGGACCTTAGAGATCCCCGAGCATCTCCTCTGGTAAAAGCATGGCTGTGTGCTGTGCAGGGTGAGTCATACAGTCAGGGGTGTGTAGGTTCACGTCCTTGCTATGCAAAGTCACCGGTCTTTGGTGGGGATTTTGGAGGCACTGTCGCATTGGCTCTTTGCCTTCCTAACCACGGGTTAGGAAGGCAAAAACAGCAGGGACTGTTTCTCCTCATCGCGCTACAGTGGCCCCTGCTGGCTGTTATGCTCCTTATTGTCGATACAAAATTTGGGGTAAATAGGATTCATATAATGAAACTTGGTATCAATCATGCACTTCAATTTTGAACAGAAAGGAATATCTCAAAAATGGTTGGGAAACGCATATATGGTACTTTGCCTGAATTCTTCAATTCTCACAGCTGAAGCTAATTGTGTGGGAGGAGGATTGAATGGGGGTCCCTTCAGGGCAGGGTGAGAGGGAAGGGTGGGTACCCTGCCACCCTGCCGAGCCCCTTGAATTGCTGCACTAGAGATTGGACTGGGAGCTCGAGAACTAATTCAGTGGTATTGCCATGATTCTGGGTAGCACCACTTTAAGTGTTTATGTGTTTCAGCTCCTCCCTATGCTCAATTAAGAGTAACAGCCTCCAGCTGATGTTATTCATCCACTAGCTGTCCTCTCTCCCTCCCTAGCTGGCCTGCTATCTTCAAGGACCCCGCTCTCAAGTGTGATGGACCATTACAGTATGTTCACGAAATTCTTCAATAGCTGTCTGCGCACTCTATGTGATGGGAAACAGGCTTTGTTGATACACCACTGTGTTTACATTCCTCTGTACTGTGCTGTAAAGACACAAGCACACCTAAGCACAGCCCCCCTTGTAACCTGCTTGACTGCATGTCACTCTTCAAGTCAGGCAGGCATGCTAGTGGTATGCCTTCTGCAGCAGTATATAGATGTTTTTCTCCTTTTGAAATTCATAATTTACCCTTTGGAGTGAAGAAAAAGGTTTTGTATATTACAGTGATGGAAATAAGACTCCTATTGCATAGCAGTTTCATTCATTCCAGGTTTTACTACAAGCTTGATTAGCCACAGTGTATAGGTAACAAGCTCAAGTGTGTCTTATAAAACCATCCCTGTACAGTAACATTTTTGAGGAAACAAATGATAGCTGATATTTTCATTGCAAGCTTATCAGGTAATACATTTCTTTTCAAATATGTATTCAAGCATATTTACACTTTCCTGGAATTCATTTTAAATGTCAAATGCATTCTTTTAACCCATTAAGGTACACAAGGAATTGAGAGCAACTCAAGTATCAAGAGGAGGAAGCTGACAATTTGGATGACCAGCCCTGTTTCATGCACCTCATGCAAAAAAACCTTGTACCATTTCAACCTGTATTTTGAATGCCATTTGAATGAGTTATTCATGCATATCTTCAAACACTCAGTCAGAAAGGAAAGAAGAAATCAATGTTTTGGCTTGTGCCCGCATCATGACACTACACAGTTTTTACAAGAATGGGTCTCAAATTATTATTATTATTTATTTATTTATTTATTTATGTATTTACATGGGAGCAGCTTTAAAGAGACTTTGGGATCCAAACAATAAAATGTTCATGTTTAAAAAATAAAAATAAAAAAAAACATTTATGAAACAACTTAGTACATTACTCACTGTTAGTCTGGCCAAAACATAATACAAAAAACAGACACAATTTTGAACTGTTTTGTCTACAAATATAACTCAGTCAGTTCCTATAGAATAGTTTTTCTCCACTCTGTATATAAATTGATTTCTAAATCATATGGTTTTCTGACTTTTTTAACACCCTTTCCTGAAAGCAAGTCTGCTTCTGAAGTCTGTTTTTGTTATGAAGCTATGAATTTATTTTTGTCTCTTCCGTATTTTCTAAGGGTTAGGGGCTACATTGACTTTTGCGTCTCTAAGAAAATGCAAACGTTACTGTCCCTGCAACATTCCATGAGGCCACTCCAAACCCAGCCTCTGATAAGGGCCTCATTGTGCTGGTCAGTGGACCCCCTAGTTAAACTCCTGACTGGAACACAGTGTCTGAGTGTCTGTGCTCTTCAATGGTTCTCTCTGGAGTTCCAATAGCGTTTCAACGTTCTGATGAATGTTAAAATGGAATTGTGTGGTGGCTAGATAGTGCAGTGGGCAAATTCACTAAACCATTATGTTTTCACATCTCTGGAGGCTGGGGTTCGAATCCAGCTCAGGCAACAAGTGAAACAAGTTTGGTTGCTTCAAGGTTTCCCTCTCCCATTGAAACAGTGAAGGAATTACAGGAATTGTACTGCTCTCCCATTGTTTTCTATGGAGATCAGCTGTTCTGTTATTTCTCAATACTGGAATGGCAAATAAAGCACAGCTGAGGAGATGACAATTCATTAATGGCATCTGTTGCAAAACCATTGCTTTGACGAAACATTTATATATAAATAACTTTTTAAAAGTTACAGTAGAATAGGTATAAAAGCATTGCTGTGGTGTGTTCCTCTGTAGAAATTAATCCCATGATCAAATAATTGACTTCCCACTTCCTTTATCACGTCGTAACAAATCACAGCAATGCCATTATCCCTTAAGGCGACTTTTAACCTTTGTGTAGTGTCCGGGTGAATTTGATACATCTTTCAAAGTACAACATTTAGTCCATGTTGGTCCGCACATATATACCCAGCTGTCTGACAGTTCCCTTAAAACAGTGCCAGCAGAGAAGGAAAGCGGTCAGGGGAAGTCTTAAAGGTACGGACCAACATGGGAGAGGGCTGCTCTACAGTAACGTACCAGCAGAGAAAAAATAATGTATTTGAAATGAGAAGTTCAACTGCACAGTTATCAGGGGAGCAGCTGAAGATATTATAAGGGCGAAAGGGCAATGCATTGTAAAACCTAAAGAAACTACATCTACTTTAAGCTGTTATTGAATGTTGGTCAAGGTTCAGCTGAGTTTACAACCATGAATATAGCAATTCCCTTCAGACTCATGCAAATAAATCAGTAGCTTACACATGTTGCAGCTTACTTCAGCCATCAACCCGCCATACACAGCAGTCAGCTGGCATTACAGCCTGGCTCCCAAGTTAAGGTGTGACGGGAGCCTTGCTTCTCACCTCTGGAGGTCAAACCAGAGTCAATGATTGTGAAGCTCGGGGAAGCAGAACGAAAATGTAACCAAAGGAGGAAAAACTGTTAAAATATGATACTGTCACAAGAAATCTCTGCATGGCTTCCTGATATTGTCAGCCTCTAAGGGGAATAAAAAGAGTATTTGTAAAACTGTGCTGTTCAAGAGACCTTTACAAAGTCTCACATGACCAAGCTCAGATTTCACCCCTCCTCACAACCCGCTGATTCTATTGTAGATTGTTTGCTGCTCCTAAACTTCCCTTTAATACGCACAGCATTCTGACTGGAAGTCCTGGGTGCACCAGTGAACAGGACCGCAGTCTTTATAACCCGCTGTGGGAGCAGCCCAGCTTGTTATCTTCGCTTCCTACAAGAAGAATGAGAAAGGGAAGTGTGCCGTGGATCTGGGAAGTGCTTCACACTGCAGAGGCGAGCAGATGGCTGCAAAATCACAAAGACAAGAGCAATCTGTCAGCATGCGGTTCAAGGCAACAGGCCGCAGCTAAAATAGAGAACCGGCTTCTCCAAAGTAAAGGTCTACATGCACTGTATGTGACTATTGTGTGGTCAATGCACATTTTTGCAGCCATTTTTGAAATTTCAGATTCAGCTTTTTCTTTCTTTCTTTCTTTCTTTCTTTCTTTCTTTCTTTCTTTCTTTATCTTTCTTTCTTTCTTATTTTAACTAAGCTGCTTCTTTCTTTCTCTCCCGAACTCAGAATGTCTAACATACTCCCTGACTGCAGCAACTCCCCACAACAGCTTAGGGGAACTGAAGGTCAGTAGGCTTCCTCCGATCCCAGTATCAAGCCAATTGCCTCTTTACACCCAGGGGCTCTGTAGCAGACGTTGCATAATAAGGCTATATTTCTATCAAGGGTTTCTGGTGACATATAAACCACGAGAGTGCAAGCTTTATAGGATTTTTATAGGAAAAGTATTGTTCACCATGTATTATAATAATATTAATAATAATACAGTGCTCCCCCTTTATAACGCTATAGCTAGGAGCCATAGTTAAGAGACCATATTGTTTGTGTTCCATCATAAGGAGAATACTAGTGTTAGTGTAATGGCATTATGGGGCAAATGGGAGCCATGACCGTACCGCCTTATAACCTGTTTCCATTCCCTTGTGGGTTCCAAGTCAGTGACTGTCTGGTTATGTTTGTTGTTGTTTTTTTTGCATGTATGTCCAATCCTGCACCACTTTCTTCTCTTGATTTGTGTTTCTATGATTTCTTGTTGTGTTCTTTCCCAGAGATCATCATTCCTGATGGTGTTTGGCCAACACATTTCTAAGTTTGTTTTTTGATGCCTTTGTTGTCCTCCATGTTTCTGCTCCATACAACAGCACTGATTTTACATTAGTATTAAAAAAAAACTGTAATAATAACAATACATTTTTCTAGTTAATTGTATGAATTCTCAATGATGTGTTTAACAGTTAGTAGCCTTCTTTAGATTTTTATGATGTTTGATTTCATTCATTCTGTGTGGTTCTCATTGCAATGGCTCAGTTGTATTTAGGTGCTTTGAGTTCAGGACCTGCTCTTCAGTTCTACTTGCCTGCCGTAGACATATGTAATGTAGGCTAGATCAGCCACAGTGCCGTTATATTAGCAGGCACCATCACCATCTGGTGTGAGCATAACAAACAGAGACTTGATCCAAAGTAGCTGCAGGTCACTAGATGGCGCTGGTTCTTGTTTCTATAAAGACACTTTGGCTGATCTTACATACTATCTGTGTATAGGGGTGCCATCTCTGAGGTAAAGCATATTTTAAAAAAACAACGGGCAAACCAGGGCAAACCACGGTAAACTATGGTAACTGCATAATATAACCACGGGAAAAGCATGGTAAAAGTGCAAAAATACCAAGGTAAACTTTTATAAAGGATAGTCTTCTACAATTTTTTTTAACCTCAGAGCGTAAAAGTTGTCAATATAGTTCCAATTTGATCCCACACTGCCTGAGACCCTTGCTTTGAGATGTACAAAGCTGTGTTCTAAAAAAAGGCTCTAATCAATTACCTGATACTATCACCATGTGCAAACAAACAAACAATTTATTGAAGCTGCTTGTATCCAGTAGGCCAGTGCAGAGACACAAGAGGCTTCAGTGACCCTGCAAGTGTCCAAGACATCATTCAAAACCCAGGCCTCCCTTGCTCCTAGTCTTAAGCCTTAACTGCTAGGCCACATTTCCAATCCCAGGGAACTTCAGGCCCCCAGAGAAAGGCTGGTTTTTATAATCATTTATACATGTGCGCTCACAAGCATATCAACCCACCACATTAGAAAGAGGCTGGTAGGAAACAAGAGATAAGAGACAATATCCAGAGCATTACGAACAGACCACAAGTAACAACCTCTGCTTTGTGATCTGGGTTCTATATATAGTGAGGGCCAGGTTCAAAAAGGACTCAGAAGGAAATCTTTTTTTTTTCACTACCGCTATTCAAGGAAATATTAACACTTCAAAACCTAAAATAAATAACATGGTGTGTTTAGTGTTGTGTCAAAAAAGTTTACTTTATTATAACAACATTCCCTTATTGTTTTTACTTTGAGGTAAAGCCCATTTTTTTCCCTGCCACAATGCAGTTTCACTTCCTGTGTCAGAGCTCATCCATAGTAAATAGTCTGGACCAGCATTCTGGGACCTCTGCTGTGACACGAACCACACTGGATACAGCAAAGGTAAAGTATGGGTTTCTTATAAAAACTGCAGGGGGTTCTGTAACACTAAAGAACGCAAACATACACCTGACAGTAGTTATATCAATTCTGAAACATAACCTGACTGTGCAAACCTTAAACTGGTGTGAACGACACAAATCTACTGAAATCTTAAAGGAAAATACCTTGGATTCCACTGTAATCCAAAAGCACTGCACCTCCTGAAGAGCCCCCAGCTAGTAAAACCATTACCAGCCCAACAAGGGCAGCACAGTGGGTTTGCAATGAATCAGCATTGCAGGAACAGATACACTATCACACAGTCTGTCTGGTTATTGCAATGAGCTACCAGTTCATTGTCTGTATTGTGTGTTCATTGTGATACCGTTGAGAAAATATGGAAATGTACCCGCTGTGTTACCATTCTGTCTGCCAATGGCAGCCTTGTCCCATTGCAGCTGCCCTTTGTGCTGCCATTGGCCATGAGTAGAACACAGCACCATGCCACTGCTGCGTGGCCATAGGAGACTTGGTAAGAGGTTGGAAAATACCAGGGTCCTACCGGCGGGTGGTAATTATTGTTGGCGTGATCCCCCTGATCGAGCGAGGAGCGGGGCTCCACTGATTTGCCATTCTGATGACAGTCCAACGTCAGCAGGTCTCTGCAATGGGGGTGGCAGGTGTACTTGCAATCTGAGAGAGACAGAGAGACAGAGAGAGAGAGAGAGAGGATTTAGGGTAACACTTTACAATGTCTTTCTAATTACTGTGTATTTACATTGCAGTTACATAGTAAGTCCATGTGTGCTTACACATAATTACAATGTTATTTTGCCTAGTTACAATGTCCTTTTTTCATGATATATGTAAGTACACAATTGTATCAGAAAAGGGTTAGGGTTAGAGTTAAAAGCACACCTTCTTGGCATCAATAGCAGTACTGTTTTGTAAAAAAAAGCGACTTGTCATCGCAAAAGTGTCTTGAGGGACACCGATTGGTTTATTAAATTTTTCCAGAACCACCATCATATCATTGAATTATTTTGCATTCTGATTTCCATGAGTGCACCTCATCACTACAAAATGTCAGTAAACAAATGGTGAAACACAACGCTGTTTCTCTTGCTACACAAAGCTGGAAATTGTTCAAGCTCTTGAAAAAAAACCTGAAATCAGACACAAGCCACCAAGCAATTTGGTGTTCACCATTCTGTTAAATAATGTGCATGTCATGTATATTGCTGCTGCTGTGTTCATTTAGTTTGACATTTAGTTTATTAACGTTAAGTTAATCCTAAGTAACAGCCATTATTTTTCCCTCTGCCATTGTGATAGCCTGAAACACACCCGCCAGCTAATTTCATAGTGCATAGTGATTTAAGCTTTTGACCGTGTTATTTTGCTTTAGTTTTATTAACGTTAGTTTGTCTGTTACTTTTTTATTATAGTTTATTAACATACACTTGCATATTGTGTCTGGGGGCTCACTCCGTCTTAGAGAACACTTCGGCTATAAGAACACTTCGCTGGCTTCCCGAGGGGTGTTCACTTAGCCGGAGACTAATGTATTGACTTATTTTTTTCTTAAATTGGACATTTTTAGATAATCCCTTATGCCTGCTGCTAGTTGTGCTTGCAATTTGCAGATGCCCCCTTAACAAGCAGCATGGTGCCGACATTCTGACCAATAAAACAATCAACAGCACTTATAGCACTGCTTGCCAGTCTTCTAAGATGAGGATTGCCTTGGGGGTTGGAACTGTATCCTTGGACTACAAACTGTACAAGTGCAGGTATTTTAGATACAAAATGCATCCGTCCATTTTCCCAGACCCCGATTAACACAAATCATGGACTACCATAGCTAAGGGAGCATTAGATTGTCCAAGATTAGTGCTAATCTGGGTTTATGAAACCAGTTGTTCATCTTTAAAACACAACAAACTTTCCTTTCAGGTAAACTTGCCATGTAATTGCAAATGTCCACATCACAAGATTGCAATTATAAAAGGTTATTGATTAATTGTTATTGATTATTGAGCTGCGTTGTTCATTTTCAGGTGGCCTTTTGTAGTATGCAGATAAATAAAGGGCTTTAGCAGGGACGGTGGTTATAAAACTATAAGATCTGTATCTTCAAAACCGCTATCGTCCCTGCAATGGGATTCCAGATAAGCGCTACAAAAAGCTTTGCATGCCGTGCTTTCAGGTTGTCTTGTACCTTCCAGGTGATTTCACCTGGAGAGTGGAATTCTCTACACTTCCTTTCCCACCATTAACCAACCAGCTGCTTCCCCTAAAGAGGTCAAATGACCTAGAAAGTATAACCTCAACTACCTGAGATTAAAGCTTGCTAACAAAGAGCTTTCTTTCATCTGGTTTGTTACCACTATGGCATGTTTTTGAATAAAAACACATGTTTTGGTTTAACATAAGCACAAAAAACTGCACACGTGAGACCTCTTGTATATAGTGCATGAAAGTGCCAGCAGGCAAAATATATGGCATTATTGCATAGTTAGAAAGCCTTTAATGAGGACAGGCAGTACTGGGTATGATGGAGCACTTACTAGGGAACCAGAGACTGACCTTGCAGTGGAAATACATGCTTCACAGCCAGCCTCACTAGTATTGCATCCTCAGACTGGTTTTCTTATTTATAATTCATGCACATGTACCCTGGCAATCCTTTTCTAAGCCACAGAATCTCACAATCATGTTCAGGGTTATGGGAAAACCCATTTGTAATAATCTTCCATACTCTTCTGTGTAATTTCAAAGAAAGCAGCCCCTGTTGATGGACCAGTTTGTTAACGTTGCTGAAATGTAACTCCACAAACTTAAAATGGTGCAAATAGCTTGACACCCAAAACAAAATACTGCTTTTAAAAAAATAACATGAATTTAAAAGCTACCAGTATCATGCACCACAACCTTTATCCACAGTATGTACATATAACATACAGATAGAAAGGTGCCACATATCTCCTCGTTAACTTTACAGGACATTCTTTTGCACAACTGGATATTGCTGTTCTCCTAATGCAAGTGTCTAGCCTGTTCCACCATAACCCCCCCGCCAAGGGTTTGCATCACCTAAAGTAATGTTGTTAAGGATATTGTCTGCATGTGATCAGATAATGGAATCTGCTATATTTACAGCACTGCAAGCAAACTAACACACTATCCCCTCCCTAAAGAAGAAGGCAATGGAAGTGGATCTTCAGTACTGTCTTGCAGTTATAAAATCAGCCTGCATTATTAAGTAATTGTACTAATGGAGCCAGTACTAAAATAATTGCAATTGCTGCTTCATTTTCACCCTCAGCAGCATGAAAGTATGAGGTGGGCCATTACTTGCAATGCACACCATTTAGCTGACAAGACAGGAAATGCTGCCCATTCCAGCTCTAAGGACAGAAGTAACAAGTTTGATTGATCGATGTGTCTTTCAAGCAGATTTGAATTTAATTTCAGCCAGGGCCAATTAAAGAGAACCTATTATGTAAAACGTTCAAAGCAAACATTTAATCGAATAAACAGTGTCAACTCAAATCAGTTGTAAGTTAAAAAAAAGTGAAATAACGACACATTTCATCCAAGCCGGAGGTTAAACACAATCCAGCAAATATGAAGTCTGTATCTGAAATGGTATCCAAACTGTGGCTGGAGGTTAAAACAAATGTGACCGCAGAAATTGTTCGTTTCTTAATTTCAACCTGTTACTGCCCAAGAGAGTCATAGAATACAGCTGGGAACTAAATCGGAGGGTTATCTGAAGACTGTTTCCTAAAAGCTGCTTAAAGTCGGTCGTTCAGAATCCAAAACACCACATGATCGCAATATATATGGCAGCTGTGTTCGGTCAGATTACTGTAAATATGAAATCTCAAATAATCCCTGAGATAAGGGGACCATCCTTTAACAAGGACACAGGTAATTAGTTTCATCCTCTTTCTGGTCAAGTCTGACTTGATTAACTACCTTCTGATGGAACTGCACCACTTTAACCTCAACTGAACCATTTCAGCAGAGGGGAGTGTTTGTTCTCATTCAATGTAACAGTCTATTTTTAGATTTTATAACAACATGTTTAGATCTGTTCTGTGGCTATCTCAAATCACGTCAACAGTATTGTCTCTTCTGCTTGTTTGACTCAACAGGAGTGTGCGAGAAGCCGCTCTCAACGAGATTATAGGCAGCCATGGACCATGATACGTGCTTAGTGAGCACAAAAACAAGGAAGCAGCATTTAGTCTGGTTAAGCAGCCTTTTCATGGCACTTCAAGGTCTCTCTGATCATTGGTATGGCTCTTACAGCCAATAAGATCTGTTACAAATGAACAATTTGAAAAAAGAAAATCTGGTATAGGAACAGGAGTTAGTTCAGAGGACTGGTCGTGTTTTACTGTTGATTTGTATTGTGTGTCTCATGCTAAAAATACTAGCCTGATATCCTTGTAAATTATTATCTGTAAAACGGACATTTGAAATAAACAAGTTGATGCCTTTTTACAGCAGTCACCTTTTATAAAGGCAATTTAAAAGTTCAGTGTTCAATCCTCTTTTATTCATTCCTGCTTTCTATAACGGAGTTCCAAGATGATATTTATCACCTCTGCTAATGAATGCCTATTAGACACACACACTGCTGTAGTAACAAGCAGGCTTCAGTATACACAGGGAGAGGAATCGTGTGACCCGATACAGCAGCTGAAACTACATCTGAACAAAATAAACAAACTGGACTGATAACAAAGTCTGCTTTCTGATAAGTGCACAGCAGGATAAACAGTTAAAGAAAGTAGTAAAAGCAAAGGAATTATTTTTCAGTGGAAAACTGATGTGCAGGACAGCAACTTAATACCTGTGCTTGCGTCAGCTTTGTATTATTATGGTCCTGTGCAAGAAACTGACTCTGCAAAGACTTTCTGGTTAAAAAACCTCATACTGTTGCTGCTATGATTTGCTGCTCCGATATGACCAAACTGGATTTTGCTGATTTGTTTTCCATGCAATGGCTGATGTCATAAATCATACAATGCCATGGTATCATGTTTCCTATTATAACACAGTAAACACTGTATCTATCTCCCTGTCTCTCTATCTAGCTATCTATCTATCTATCTATCTACCTGCCAGCACAATATAACAGCACATAAAGGAATACATTTAACAGAATTTGTCATGTTACATCCCTTTAATTCTGATGAAAGTAAAGCAGAAATAATAATAAAAAAACATCACTGCTTCTAGATCACGTTCTGTATGACCTTCAGTTCAAACATTATATCTCATGTCTATACAGTATGACGTTGTTAAATTATATTACTACTATTAATATTATTATTATGATGCTGATGAAATCCACGCTGCTAGGAAATAAACCCCTCTTCCCTTTCTTACCCGCTTTGGCTCTTTTCTTCACCTGAAATGTGATTTTTCCTGATAGTTTGTAAAAAGCCGTTCCCATTCCAGAAAACCAACGAGGCTCATCTATAAGAAAACCCAAATCTGACTCTGACTGATGCTTCAACAGGCTAAAGTTGTTAACTCGCAGTCACACTCACACACACAATGACTGGGATGATTGCAGACGGATTACTGTTTGAACAGAGAGAGACTCCATCCCTCTCTGCCCAGCTCATTTGCATGGATGCTGGCGACTCGCATGCGTTTGTGCTGAGCAGGGAAATTTGACTGTCAAATGAAT
The DNA here is from genome assembly GCA_030684275.1 of Acipenser oxyrinchus oxyrinchus. NCBI lineage: Eukaryota > Metazoa > Chordata > Actinopteri > Acipenseriformes > Acipenseridae > Acipenser > Acipenser oxyrinchus. The sequence continues at coordinate 32,373,277 of CM060256.1, forward strand.
TGCTTTCTCTGCAGCGCTCGGGAATGGAGCAAAGTGCAGGAGCCGTTGATGGTGGTTTTCTTTTTCATGTAGATATATTACAGACACACGCTACGCTTCCTCACAATGTGCGATTGATAAATATTTCATGAAACACCTTATTGTTACTTAATCGTATGTGTAAAATGTATTAACGTTAAACCTTGTTAAATAACTAACAAAATATTGGCATATGTCTTACCTGATGTGCACACTCATTGCACAATTGTGCAGTTTTGAAAGAAACACATGCACTAGAAAGCATGTGCTTCCATTCTAAAAACATCTGGCACTACACTAAGTTAACAAACGTTCTCTACCTGCCTTGTTCTTGCAAATAGAAATCTATTTAACCTAGTGTAATGAAAGATATTCTTTTTTGAAAAAATTACATGTGTTTCTTTCAAAACTGCACATTTGGGACCTATGTAATGAATGCAAGTACATAAGATTTATGGAATTGTTTTTTTTAGCTACATTTAGACACCGACAAAATGTGGCCCTACTACTGAAGGTATATAGAAGTTCCTGGAACACATTCATTTTAATTATTTAAAAAGTTCTTAATTGAATCAATTTAATTCATAATAAACTTAATTTAATTCATATTTAACCGGTTAACACCTTATTAAACAGATGTTATTTATTTTAATTTCCTTTTATGAAAAGTGTTCTAATTAAGAGGTTCAGAGTTTCTCATTAGGGAGGTAATTTAACAGCTTTGATACACTACTTGGTGGCCTTAATATTGTCTTTACATTGTCTTCAACAGAAGCAAATCCAGACTGTGAGAAAGAGGCCATGATTGTTAAGTGCTTTTTATACTGAGGTTGATTAAGAGTATGTTATATACAGTATGTAGTACAATATTTAGAGATTGTTAATAAAACCATCACAACCCCACACTAAAACATACATGCCCATTATACATGCTCCCTTGAGAAAGATATGTACAACTGTGACACGCTGAATGGTGTGGTGCAGTAGAAAGTGAATGTCCAGACTGAATTCTCCCATTAACAAAAAGGTTTTAATAATTAATAATAATAATAATAATAATAATAATAATAATAATAATAATAATAATAATAAGCCCCAGTACCAGCGATGGTAATGGGGCAAAACTCAGCGTCCTGCTAAAACAAAAGTAAACAAAACACACTCCAATAACCACAGTCCTCCGTGCACGAAAATGTGCTCTTCTCTTTCTGGGTTTGTGGTGCGTGCGCTGTGCTGTGAAGTGCTGTGCGATGAGGGGCGTGCTCTGGGGTATGTGCTGGCTCGCTGGCTACAGCCTCCCGTCCTCCTGCTCCTCTGCTAACACTCAAAAACAAAACACGTAATCACAAAACAACAACATCGGCTCCGGCCGATCGCTTTTAACTCAGCGCAAGGGAGGTTTTGGCGTAGCTGCTTCCCCTTTGTACCCAGCAAACTCCTCCCTGCAGTCAACGCGTCGCCTGGTTTCTCCAATAGAGGGCTGCCCGCAGCTGACTGCAATGGAATCGTCCTGAGTACTTGCAGCTACGCGCCTCCTAATATGGTTACCTTCCGGTTTCCAGCTACCACCGAGGTAGTAGATCTAGGAGGCAGCTTACCTTCCCCTTACACAGCGCCCTTTCTAATCGGGAGGGAGATTTACAGCATCGATCCTTTCTCTCGCTATCACATATCTCACCCCTCAGAGTGATGCCGAAGGAACACTCGGCCAACTCTACATTCCCCAATGGTCCCCCTCCCTTGAAAAAAATCTGCATTTTGATGCTCCTTACCCGCACGATGTTTCACTGTATAGTGGAAGGGTTGCAGCGCCAGATACCACCGAGTTATCCGGCGTTATTGTCCTTCATCGTATGTAACCACCTTAAAGGAGCATGATCAGTGATAAGAGAGAAAGAACGCCCCAACAAGTAATAGCGAAGAGCGTGAGTAGCCCATTTGATGGCTAAACACTCCTTCTCAATGACGGAGTAGTTAATCTCCCTAGGAGCCATTTTTTGCTCAGATAAATAATAGGGTGTTCTACCCGTCAACTTGTTGGGACAGAACCGCCCCCAGACCAATGTGGGAGGCATCGGTCTGCAGGATGAACTCTTTGCTGAAATCTGGTGAAATCAGAGCAGGAGCTTGACAGAGTCGCTTCTTGATCAAATCAAATGCCTCCTGACACTGCCCTGTCCATTTAACTATTTTTGGAGCAGCCTTTCGGGTGAGTTCTACCAGGGGTTAACTATGGTGGCATACTCGGGGATAAATCGGCGGTAATAGCCGGCTAACCCCAGTAGCGATCTCACCTGTGACTTGGTTCTCGGGATCGCCGTCTCCACCAGCGCCTGGACTTTGGAGGCGATCGGCCTCACCCGGCCATTACCCATAATGTAGCCAAGATATTGGGTCTCCTGTTTGCCAAATGCACACTTGCCCAGCTTGGCTGTTAGCCCCGCCTCCCTCAGAGACTGGAGGACGGCTGAAACTCTAACAATGTGCTCCTTCCAGGTGGAGCTAAAAATCACCACATCATCAATGTAGGCGGCGGCATACTGATGATGGGGAGCTAAGACCTGGTCCATCAGTCTCTGAAAGGTGGCAGGAGCTCCATGCAACCCGAAGGGCATGGTCGGAAATGGAACAAGCCATCTGGGGTAGAGAAAGCAGTTTTCTCTTTCGAGCTCTGAGTCAGTGGAATCTGCCAGTATCCCTTCGTCAGGTCCAAGGTCGAAATCAACAGCGCCTTACCCAGTCGGTCGAGGAGCTCATCCACCGGGGCATTGGATATGCATCGAACTTGGAGATGACATTAACCTTTCGAAAGTCCACGCAGAACCGAGTGGAGCCGTCCTTCTTGCCCACCATCACGATAGGACTGCACCACTCGCTCGGGAAGGTTCAATGACTCGAGCTCAAGCATATCCTCCACCTCCTTGCGAATAGGAACCCTGCGACTCTCTGGGATCCGATGCGGTCTCTCCCGGACCCTGACCCCTGGTGGAGTAATAATAGCGTGAGAAATAACATTAGTCCTGCCGGGCAAGTCAGAGAAAACATCATTAAACCTTTCCACTAACTGGTAGAGCTCTCGTTTCTGATCCGGAGTAACTGTTCCCCATTGGAATATGAGTTGTAGCTGGTGGATTGACAGTAGGACCAAAATCCTCTTCCAAACTGTCACCAGCTACAAATAGGGCCTCCCTTTCATTCCAGGGTTTTAGCAAATTGATATGATAAATTTCGGTTTTATTTCGCGATCGGGTTGTCTAATTTCATAATTTACTTTACCAATTTCCCGAACCACCTCATATGGCCCCTGCCACTTAGCATACAACTTAGATTCCGATGTGGGAAGTAGCAACAGTACTTTATCACCTGGCGAAAAGTCGAATACGTGCTTGTTTATTGTACTGTTGCTCCTGGCGATGCTGAGCTAGTTTTAGGTTCTCCTGCGTAAGCGACCAACCAATGCTAGGCGGTCTCTTAACATAATTACATATTTGACTATGTTTTTAGAGGTTTTGTTTGCTCCTCCCACCCTTCTTTCACAAGATCAAGGATACCTCGTGGTTGCCTCCCATACAGCAGCTCAAAGGGAGAGAACCGGTCGAACTCTGAGGCACCTCTCTCACTGCAAACATTAGGTAAGGGAGGAGTTTAGCCCAATGTTTTTGCTCTTGGTTGACAAACCGCTTCAGCATCTGTTTCAAGGTCTGATTAAAGCGTTCCACCAAACCGTCCGTCTGCGGGTGATAAGCGGAGGTTCGGATCGACTTAATTTGCATCAATTTGTATAATTCTTTCAAACATTGTGACATGAAGTTCGTTCCGTGATCAGTGAGGATTTCTTTTGGAATCCCTACTCTCGATATAATATTCACTAACTCTTTAGCAATGGCTGCGGCACTAGTGGATCTCAATGGTACTGCCTCTGGATATCTGGTCGCGTAGTCCACCACTACTAAAATGTGCGTATATCCAGAGTCAGACTGGCTCAATGGACCCACTATGTCCATAGCGATGCGCTCAAAGGGAACTGAGATCAGGGGCAGTGGGACCAGCGGGGCGGGCGAACCCGCCCGGCGCTACTTGCTGGCATTCGGGCATTCCGCTACATATCGCGCCACCTCACTAAACACTCCCATCCAATAAAATCGAGCCAATATTCGTTCCCGAGTCTTATCAATACCTAAATGGCCCGAACAGGGGACATCGTGAGCCAACCGCATGATCTCACGTCGAAAAGACTGGGGAGCGAGTAATTGTGTTACAATCTGACTTGTGCTCGTGGCTTGGGATACTCTATACAGTAAATGCCCGACAATAATGTGGTGGGGATATGTAAGCGGCGGCTATCCTCTACATCCTTCCCTCGATAGACCGAACCTGCCCCCAGATGTGGGCCAGCGAAGGATCGTTCTTTTGTTCCAATGCTAGGTCCACATCTCGGTCCCAGAATTTCGGGATATCGGCGGAGCTAAAGTAGCTTCAGCACTGGGGGCCTCAGTAACCTGCCCCGCAGGTCACACTGGGTCCCAACCCCTTTCCCTTACATTTGACTGATCCTGAGGCTTCCCCACCAAACCCCAACCTTGTTTCATTAATGTTCCCTCCCATTTTTCAACCCTTCGCTCTTTTTTGTTTTTGGGCGAAATCGAGAGTGGAACAAGTCGGTGTGCAGCGGGAAGATATTACCAATAGTTTCCCCGCTGCTCCCATGGTCTTACCGGAGACTGGCTTTACCGTTTTATTAATCATGCTGTCAAAATGCGGCCAGTCTCGACCTAAAATAACTGGATATGGCAGCTTCTCTGCCACAGCCACGATTACACGGCGGGCATGACATCCAACTGTCAAATCTAATTTGGTGAGGGGTAGTCCTTGTTATCCCCATGAATACAGGAAATGACCACGACCCTCGTGACCACCAAGGTACCCCCTTTAATAGAGCTCGCCTAATTAAAGTCTGCCCACATCCTGAGTCCACTAATGCGTGGGTGCTCACCTCACCAACCCGTACATTAACAACACAAGGCCCCTCCCAATCATTACCCCTGGTCTTACCTGATGCTGTCAGGACGTAATGGGAGGTCACCCCACACTCCATGGCCACTGGACAATTCCGCCAGGTGACCGACCTTCTGGCACCGGTAACATGTGGGGCGAAAGGGTGCCCACGGAGCCTGCGTGTCCCGTTGCCGGTTTGGCAGCGGGAGGGGTACTCTGCTCTTACCCGCTGGGGGTCGCCCTCGCTCTCCACTGTGTTGGAGGAGGCCGCCCATGGGGTGACGTTGCAGTGCTGGTCCGTGGGTAGTGGGGGTGATGCGTGGTGGTGGTGTTGCCGCTCGCGGTCTATTGGAGGCAGGAGCAGGTGGGGCAACCACTGGAGCAGCAGGTATTGCGTCCTCGAACCCTTCAGCCAATCTGACCGCTGCCTCCAGCGTGGTGGGACGGTGGCGACTGACCCAGTTCCTCGTGTCTGGCCCCAGCACCGCCACGAATTGCTCAATGGCAATGAGCTCGGTGACCTGCTTTGCGCTATTGGTGCCGGGCAGAGCCACCGGGTCACGTGGTCCACCAGCTGTTGTGCCACCACGCGGGTCGCAGTCCTGGGGGTCGCTGGTATTCCCGGAACCGGCGACGGTGGGTTTCCTCCGTGATGTCGAGTCGCTGGAGAATGGCCTGCCTCACTCTATCATAGTTGAGGGCATCTTCATTGGTTAAGGCTTGGTAGGCTGCCTGGGCCTCCCCAATCAAATTGGGCCCCAACTGGGTAGCCCACCAATCCCGAGGCCATTGCGCTGCCGCTGCCTGCCTCTCAAAGGCTACCAAATAGGCCTCAGGATCATCCTCCAGCGACATCTTTACCACCCTTATCTTCGGTAAGGGTGGCGTTGGTTCTGTCGCCGGTCCCCCGATTGGCTTCCAGGAACATGGCATGCATCCGCTCCATCATGGTTGCCATTCCCTCCTGGTGTCTTCGCTCCTGCGCCTCAATATTGCTCCTAATGCGCGGCATCCATCCCGAGTCCCTCTTCTGATCACCAACTGTGACACGCTGAATGGTGTGGTGCAGTAGAAAGTGAATGTCCAGACTGAATTCTCCCATTAACAAAAAGGTTTTAATAATAATAATAATAATAATAATAATAATAATAATAATAATAAATAATAATAAGCCCCAGTACCAGCGATGGTAATGGGGCAAAACTCAGCGTCCTGCTAAAACAAAAGTAAACAAAACACACTCCAATAACCACAGTCCTCCGTGCACGAAAATGTGCTCTTCTCTTTCTGGGTTTGTGGTGCGTGCGCTGTGCTGTGAAGTGCTGTGCGATGAGGGGCGTGCTCTGGGGTATGTGCTGGCTCGCTGGCTACAGCCTCCGTCCTCCTGCTCCTCTGCTAACACTCAAAAACAAAACACGTAATCACAAAACAACAACATCGGCTCCGGCCGATCGCTTTTAACTCAGCGCAAGGGAGGTTTTGGCGTAGCTGCTTCCCCTTTGTACCCAGCAAACTCCTCCCTGCAGTCAACGCGTCGCCTGGTTTCTCCAATAGAGGGCTGCCCGCAGCTGACTGCAATGGAATCGTCCTGAGTACTTGCAGCTCGCGCCCCTCCTAATATGGTTACCTTCCGGTTTCCAGCTACCACCGAGGTAGTAGATCTAGGAGGCAGCTTACCTTCCCCTTACACAGCGCCCTTTCTAATCGGGAGGAGATTTACAGCATCGATCCTTTCTCTCGCTATCACAACAACATATCGAAACATTGGGCAGCTGGCTCTTTGAACTAATACACACATACATATATATATATATATATATATATATATATATATATATATATATATATATATATATATATATATATATATATATATATATATACACTAAAAGTATCGGGACACCAGTCTTAAAATGGAGGGGTGGGACTTTTATCATCCATTGTACCCCACCCAAACCCCGTATTTCTAAATATCTTGGTATATCTGAATACATAATCCTCCTCTTTAAATTAATATAAGCTAAATATTTTACTGAGAAGGCCATCTCAAGAGTGCAGCCCTTCCCCAAAATGCTATCCATTTTCTAGGAGAGAGAGACAGGTTAGTAAAAAATCCTAATAAAAGGTTACAGCACTACAACGCGCCTGCTTTTCAAATTGGCAATCTGAGAACTTTATAAATCTGCTCTCGAGTTCCTGGGTGTAAAGATGAAGCTGGCTTGGTCATGGGATCGGAGGACGCCCGCTGAACCTTCAGCTCTCCTGAGCTGGGTGGGAAACTGCTGCAGTGAGGGGACATCGGTGGACATTTTAAATTGGGGAGAAATAGAAACCCAGTCAGAAGTCCACATGCAAACTGCAAAGTGAGGACATTCATTTCTATTCTTTTTGTCAACTGGGGCCCCTAGAGGACCACCAAATACACGAGAAGAAGATATCATCACTCACTGGCTTCCTGAACTCCCAGCGATAATTAATGAAACATCTAAACAAGGAAGATGGTAGTTTGGGATTTAATTTCAAATCAGATAACAGACAATAAAGAAACTCAACCTAACTGCATACTCTCTATTTAATGTACATTTTAAATCACGTAGGAGAAATCAACCAATCGCTTTTATGGATTTGTTAAACTCCCAGCACATCTTATCCTGTGTACAGATGCCATCAAAAGTTTCACTACCCCTCCCTGCTTTACACTACTGCTTATGCTTTACCATGCATTCACTATGATTTAATACACTTTGCTATGCTTTTACCAGGGGACAAGGGATGTTTTATTTTTATGATGTGACAAACACATTGTAATCATTGCATTTTCAAACGCATCGGCAAAACAAAGGCAGCAGCACGCAATCACACTAGAAAAAACAAAGTAACAGCCATGGGCTTAATGTAAGAAGAACATCTTCTGTGATCCAATGATTTGTGAAGTGAAAGAGATATGCCTGTGGTCTGTATGCCAGAAAGCAAAACAAAGTTTTAGCGAAACGGTTATTTATTGCTGTATACGGTAGTGGAACCTCAGAGAGAATCATAGAATACAGCAGTGCATCAAGTATAAAGACTCACATTGAGAATGCAGTGTTTATAAAACCTTGCAAACGTGAAGTGGATACCTTAAATAGAGGATTTGGCAGCGAGTCGCCTGCAGACTTGGAACACAAGGGTTAAATTCTCTCATACAACAGCCAGATTCAATGACTCTACAAGGTGTAGCGAATATGAAACACTGAACACTCAATCATGGGATAAAACTTCTCTCTGACAGTATACAGGCAGACACACGTGTCTAATGCTTTCATCAGTGTGATTCCTTAAGAGCCCGGGGATCCAGCACTTTGAGTTACAATGTTATTGTGACCCATAAAAGAGACTCCCAGGACACCAACCCTTACACAAGCCAGTCACAGTATCACTCTAACAATAGGATGAAACTGAAGGAGACACTTCCCAGAAACAGTGCAGTTCAAATCGACACACACGCACACGTGATTTACAGAAAAACCTCCATTCCACCACTGTTCAGCAGTCCTGCCTTCTCTTCTCAATCCATAAACTCCAGTTCAGTAAGGATTTCTCTTTCAAACAATGATTTTCTGAAGTGAGGTAGGGGAGGCATATTAGCGTTGCACCGTACACTGAAGCCCATAGCTAAAGCATTGTGCAATGAAGCCTGTGCAGCGCTGATATGCTTCCCCGCCTCACTTCCCAAAATCTGCCTTAAGTCTTTTCAGAAGCAGTTTTTCTGACTAGCAGGCACAAGGAATTACACAGAACACACAAAATAGGATGAGAACCAGGAAAGATATTAAATATCTGGGAAATGCAGATAATATAAAACTATACCTTTTATGGGTGTAACAATTAATTGCAAGATGGTCCACCATTAAATGATCATTTGATCTCTAAATGCATCATACAAGTAGACAGGGCAAGCACATGTATCGCGACAAATATTGTATCATGACCTGCATATCGGGATACGTATCGTATCGTGACATTAGTGTACCGTTAGTCCCCTAATACCTTTATTATAGTGTATAATCCTATTCCATTCAGTATTTATGAAGAATGTTGAAATTCTTCTGTGGAAGGGTGGGGGTATTCACTGACACGGGAGACATAAGATTTTATTTGCAAACACTGCACAGGTGCCCAGATTTATTTATTTTACTTATTTATTTTTTTATTTAGTTTAGCCCGCAGAGGGCGCTGTTGTCCGTGGTCTGGATACTGCCGACAGTAAACCAGGACCACGGGGTTACCAACACAGGTATCCCAATCCGTGCACCTTCAAGTGCTCAAAATAATAATGAAAACAGAAGGCGAGTCTCGGTCCTACACTCAGTTGTGCCTATACACAGGGGTTGGCCAGGGTTCCCCGTACCTCTACAGACGTCCCCTCGGTACGATTTATTTTTATTCATGAAAGGCTGCCCCCTCAGCCGGGCTCACCTGCTCCTTGTTTCACGCTGGCCTCCTCTGCCAGCGACACTGTATTTCCCCCAACACGGCCACCCGAGTGGACAACCAAGCCAGTTCTTATGGGCTGAGCAGTCTCCCAAGGCCCGCCCCTCGGCCACTCAGAGAGAGGGAAAGCACACACACACTCTTCCCCACCTCTCCGTGTCATCGCCATGGCCAACAGGCGGATCCCACGAGACTGCTGCCCTCTACCTCCAGTAATATGGATGTGCCAGACAGTCAGTCCAGATCTCCCCTGTTACACCTTCCTACACAAAACAGCTCTATCTTTACATCACAGAGTGTGACATCAGTGTAATCCACATCACGATACTATAACATGACTGATCACATTAGTCAGTCTGTGCTTGAGGTTCCTTATGGCAGGGCTGTGAGAAAAACACCTCTTGCACCTGCCTGCCATCACCATGCCATACTGCAGGGGGCGCTATTGTCCTTCCCTTTTCATGAGCAGTAAAAACAGAAGCACTAAAAATGTGCCCTGTGTTGTCATTTTTAGGGTCCTCGTTCACAAAATGGGAAGCCCCATGCACTGGCCGTTTGCATCCACTTGTCATCAAGGGTGGCCAAAGTTGTCTCCTCCACTCCTGGTCTTTGCTCCAACCCTGTTCTAAATTGAACCAATGAAACCTCCATCCAGACCCTGAAGTCATTCATTATCTCATTGTACCTGTTAAACCTGGAGTGGAATAGCCCTCCAGGACCGGGATTGGACAGCCCTGCTCTACATGGTAAGCAGGATAACTACCTTGCATTTGCACCAATCTTCACCAAACTTTTAGCACACACTCCTATTGATAAACTCTGGCTTTTATACAAATATTATTACATGATTACATAGCTGATTAATCTGACCTCAGTTATTAAAATTACATTTCAAATCAGTAAAAGAAAAAGGAAACAACAACATTGGTTCATTTTAAATGATATAATTTGCAACTTGAATTAAGAAACCATCAATGAGTGGAGTGTACATACATACAATCATATGTTGATCATGACAAACCTTTTTCATGACAAAGTTTTTTACATCACTAAAACAGTGATCTTACATGTAAGTTTAATTTTCCGGGTTGTACAATGACTGTCGTGGGTCAGTGGGTTTCATGTGGGTGACTTGGGTGTTCTGGATTATAAGGAGCCTCATGCGTGAGAGCCCATGACTTCAGTCAAATATTGATTTAATACAATGAAAAGGAGGTCTTTTGAGAAGGAAGTCAATGAATTCATAATCAGTTTACTAAAGAGATTATGTCTGCCATACAAACAATGTTAATAACGGTTGCTAGGTTACAGTCATAAAGGCTGTAGCAGAGAGGCTTTTATTAATAATTAATCTCTTTTTTTCTTTTTTCTTTCTAAGAACTTCCCTCACAGGCTCTAATTGCCAATTTCCACTTGGTGACACACTGAATCCCAGTACTGCCTGACTGGCACTCTGAACTTGCAATGAATCGCCACTCGGGGGGGTTGCTGCCAGGGGTCCTTGGTGGGAGGTTCGGCTGCAGGTTGGATGAGAGGCCCCAAGCACAAAGACACACAGCGTTTCAGGGAATTCAACTTAAGACTTGTATTATATCTCATGAGTTATACATAACTTGGCTCCTTTCTGTAGCAGTATCAATCCTACACAAACATAGGCGTTGGGTATACTATCTCTACACCGGTAACTATACCAAACTCTCTCCCCTCTCTACCTCTCATTAGAATCTCACATGACCTTTAAGCTGAGGGAACACAGAGCCTCTTTGTGGCTTGGAACTTGGTTTCAGGAGACTAGGTTTTAGGCCACTGCATGGTACACCAGGGGAGACTTGGGGTTTGATACAGCAACCTCAAACTAGGTCTCCCGGTGGTCTCCTGGAACCAGGTTTCAAGCCACTCTACCTGAAAAAGTGGCTCTGTGTTTCTGTGGCTGAGATGAAGCAATCCTCTGGCACACCTGAGGTTCAGGTGGGATAAACTTGCCTAAAGACACATGACCACTGCAGGAGAGCCGCACTAGGTCAGAGGTCAAGGTGAAAGGTTGACAGCAATATATACACGGCATCGTTTTATACAACCCCGCTGATATATCCGCAAATAGTATTATGATGAAATTAAATTAATTATTAAGAGGATTGATTATTCTATTACTTTCTTGATAATGTATACTAGAAGATACTAATGTACCCCCTATATGAGGAACTCTTTGGTGACCATGTCAAATGAGTACACTGAAGGAGGCGCTAGCCAAAGCGTTTTTCTACTTGACTCACAGCCACCTTGGTAAGGTTGGCAACCCTGACTGTTAGACCCTGAAACAACCCAGCCTGGGCATGCAATGCAGGCCTCTGTAATGCCTCGAGTGGAGAACACAGGAGGACACGGGAGGCTGTTATTATTGTTATTATTATTATTATTATTATTATTATTATTATTATTATTATTATTATTGTGAAATTAACCTGGATTTTTGTTTTATATTTTGCCTTGTGGAAAGGAGATTAGCTCTCCTGTTTGATAGATTTGGAAGGGTTTGGACAAACCGCAGTTTGAATCTTCTGTTTTGTTTGTGCCTTAAAGGGCCACAGCCCTAATTTAAGAAATGTGCACCACACAGTACTTCACCACCAACACAGTCTCCACTTTCCCTCTTACCAACATGACGTGGTCTGAGTAGAGCTCTGTCCACTGTCTACCACTAGGGCCACTCAGCCACTGAAGCATTAACATAGACCTTGCTCAGATTCTGAGAGATCATGCATCAGGACAAAGCAGTACTTGTATTTCTGTGGCATTGCACGTGAAATACCTGCACATCCTGAATTAAAGTTAAAAAAACAAGAAGGGATCTTCAACACAAGGCACTGGGAACCAGTGACAATGGTGATTAATTCAGGTACAAATGGAGCAAAAAAAGAGCAGGTTTAGCATTCTTTCAAAATGGGTTAAAGAAAGCAACAACACTCAGACATGTAATTCGTCCAAAGGTAAAATAAATAGACAGCAGAAACCTTGCAGACACATAATTTCAGTAGTCAGCTCAAACATCTACCTAGGAGTGGGTGTAAAGCAGGGGTGCCCAATCCCAGTCCTGGAGGGCTTCTCCACTCCAGGTTTAATCCAGGTTTAACAGCTAAACTGAGATGATGAACTGCTGTACTTCAGGGTCTGGATGGAGGTTTAAATAGCTCAATTAAACGATTTAGAACAGGGTTGGAACAAAGACCAGGAGTGGAAAAGCCAGCTTTGGCCACCCCTGATGGAAATTTAAAACCATGGAGTGAACTAAAACCAAACACCTGAAACCTATACTCTAGCGCCATCTTGTGGTTATAAACGTTCACAGCAGCCCCTTCTACCAAAATAAGCTAAAGAAACATTCCCTGCTTTAACCAAAGCATGTCTGTAATCACAGCCTCCCTGCTTTAACCAAAGATTTTACAGAGGCATGATGCATTAGGGACAGCACATGATGTAATAATCAACCACGGTCACAAGCTGGTAAATTCATAATGAATTCCAGCTGATTACCACAGGAATAACACCGGAATATCTTCTGCACTTCCTGTGAGTTCTGATGTCATTCATTTTGAATTCAGCCCTGTTAATTCATCATGATTTAAAACATTACGGTTCCCCTTTCCCCCCCATCCGTTCCTAATGAATTCACTGTTTATTCTTCACTAATTCATACTCTCTTACTCACCCACCAGGGGATTGTGAGAAGTGTTCATTCATGCATGAATGCAGACCTTATACATGTGTATTCAAACAAAATTCATTATGAATTTGCAGCCATTATTTGAAAGTGTTACCCACAATCTTATACAGTATATCTTCACAAGAATCTTGAATTACGCCTTCTACCACCCAGTCCTACAGGACAACCTTGCCCATTGTGCATGAGGAGCAGCCCAGCATGGTGCTGTGAGAGCAGTGCTAACACTGTGTTTTTCTGAGAATAGGGTTAAAGCACTGTGACACATGGCTCTCAGATTTCACTCTGAAGAGACCAAAATGAGAACATGGTAAATGAGGCAATACCAGTTAGGGGACCTTTTAAGATCTATTATACCTAATGATTAAAACAAACACTAAAGAATCTACTGTAGACTGTGGCTATGGGGGAACTGTAAGTAGGATTTTTATGATGTTGTACACCTCAATCCATACTTCTGTAAAATATACAATCCATAAACTGAATATTCTGGATCTGAGTATGATGCATTCATGGAGGGATAGAAATAAGACTCCTATTGCATAACAGTTTCACATATTCCAGGTTTTGCTTTGAGTTTGATTAGCCACAGTATATAGGCAACAAGCTCAGGTGCGTCTTAATAAACTCGTAGTAAACCCAGGAATGGATCAAACTGCCGTGCAATGGGAGTCTCATTTCCTTCCTTGTACATGGCAGTAGTGTGCAGAATACTAAAGTTTCCTGTGCAGCATGTAGCGAACTGGTGGAATTGTCTCAGAAGACAGACATGCACACTGAGACTCATTTGTTTACATAGGATTTCTGCCCATGCACGCTAATAACCTGTAATGATAAGGCATGACTTCTTTAATTTAGCAAGGTCATAAAATAAAGCTATAATCACACTGTCTTAGTATAACCACATATTTTCCTTTTAATATGAATAATGAAACGTCGGTCTGCTTGACTTTCTCTCCGAGTTACTGATTAACAATCACCAACTTTCTCTGCTTCCCTGTACAATGAGTAGCACCATCTTCCACACAACAGAAAACACTACACAGCAGCTGACCCCTGCTCAATGTGTGTGCATGTTGTGCTGGCTGTGGTGTACAAGTCAGGTGCTCTGTTCCAAGGTCAGATTCCTGCAAATCTGTAATGGACATTTTATGCAATGGCCTTCCCTGATAAAAATGTCCCATAGTAAAAGCATAGCAAAGTGTGATAAAGCACAGTGAAAGCATGCTAAAGCATAGGTAAGCATTATAAAGAATAGGGAGGTATGGTAAAGCTTATTAATAACATGACAAACTGGGGTAAACTATGGTAAATGTAGAGTATAACCATGAGAAAAGCATGGGAAAACTGAAACAATATCATGCAAAAATGCAGTGGAAAACTTTTATAAGATTTTTCAAAGCAAGACTATTTATTAAAAATAGAAAATAGATGAAAGCTTGATAAAAGTATATTGTCACAGCCAAGGTTTATAATCCCAGTACCCTGAAGAATCCTTAACAAAACCATTAGCAGAGCACAGCATCACCAGCAATGGCAACACAATGGATTTGCGCAGTGGTCCTCATACTGTCACACGGTGTGCAGGTGACAAAGAAGGTTAAGAGCTAAGGTTTAACAAAACTGCACGAATGTTTGTGTTCATTAAACATGTTTAAATATAACAGGGATGGAAATAAGTCTCCTATTGCACAGAAGTTTCACAAGCTCAGGGGTGTCTTGTTAAACTCATAATAAAACCAGGGGTGGCTCAAAGTGCTATGCAATGAGAGTGTCATTTCCATCCCTGTATAACATCGATTTTGCTGCATTTTGACTGTACGTGTTTCTGCCAAAGGCTCCGGAATGCCCTGTTTAATGTGGCTTTCAAACCCATTAAGAGCATCGACTGGGATACCACCTCAATCAAGACAGCCATATTGGGGAGCTCGTAGAGTCACATAAGGCTCAAGCGCCATTTGCTGGGCAGCCCAGTTCAACGGTATGACTGTAGCCTTCCTTATTATCTGCAGTGAGAAGTGTTGCCACCTCTTGTATCTTTGCTGCAGTATACAGTATTTATACTGTCTATTACCAATGCATCCCTGAAACTTGTCTTCCACAAAGCTGTACAGATTATTCAATTGACACCAATGAGTTTATTAAGCACAATGGGCAAGGTTATCAAAGCTATTTACTCCAATATTTTTTTTCTGAAAGGGAAAACAATCGTTTCAATAACTAAACCCACTCACAAACAATCGTTACAATAACTAAACCCACTCACAAACAATCGTTACAATAACTAAACCCACTCACAAACAATCATTACAATAACTAAACCCACTCACAAACAATCGTTACAATAACTAAACCCACTCACAAACAATCGTTACAATAACTAAACCCACTCACAAACAATCGTTTCAATAACTAAACCCACTCACAAACAATCGTTACAATAATTAACCCACTCACAAACAATTGTTACAATAACTAAAACCACTCATAAACAATCGTTACAATAATTAACCCACTCACAAACAATCGTTACAATAACTAAAACCACTCACAAACAATCGTTACAATAACTAAACCCACTCACAAACAAACGTTACAATAACTAAACCCACTCACAAACAATCGTTACAATAATTAACCCACTCACAAACAATCGTTACAATAACTAAAACCACTCACAAACAATCGTTACAATAACTAAACCCACTCACAAACAAACGTTACAATAACTAAACCCACTCACAAACAATCGTTACAATAATTAACCCACTCACAAACAATCGTTACAATAACTAAACCCACTCACAAACAATCGTTACAATAACTAAAACCACTCACAAACAATCCCAGACTGTTTACAAGTCCGTAAATATTTTTTTTGAAAACATGTTCATTGCTGGTTTCTTTCTGTGTTGGTTGTCGTGACAGGGTGAAGGCCTCACATTAAATACTGTTTATTCTTGTCACTTATGTAAATAGCTTATTTGTTTTGTGCCGGTACTTGTTTTCCTTCACTTCCATATTTTACAGTAGAATGTGCAGAATACCACCAGCTACATCAATAACCATATGATACCACCACACATCAATAACAGTGTAACACCACCAGCTACATCAATAACAGTGTAACACCACCACACATCAATAACAATATAACACCACCACAGATCAATAACAGTATAAGACCACCAGCTACATCAATAACAATATAACACCACCACAGATCAATAACAGTATAACACCACCAGCTACATCAATAACAGTGTAACACCACCACACATCAATAACAATATAACACCACCACACATCAATAACAGTGTAACACCACCACACATCAATAACACTATGATTCCACCACACATCAATAACAGTATAAGACCACCAGCTACATCAATAACAGTATAACGCTGCCACACATCAATAACAGTGCTATCTTTATTTTCATATTTGTTCACTTTATTTATGGTGTAAATGTTCAATAGTTTTGGTTGAATATGTGTTCTAAACCCAGGAAATGGTTACATTTGTGCCTTGTTTAAAATACTTAATTTCCATGTCAGAATGTGGATACAATGGTGAAAACTATTGGCCATGATTGGTGGTCCAATTAATTCATGATTCAATTTCGTTTAAATGATGCGGACGTGTATAAAAGGCTGTGTGTTCAGTCTTGTAAAAAAAAAAAACACCAACCTGCACCCTTTAACACCAGTTCAGTAACGGTTTCTAACCTTTCAAAATGGAATGTAATACAAAATGCGTGGTACAAGAGCAATGCGCTGATTGTAAAATCAAAACTGTTTCTATTTGGCTATGTTATTGAGTGCTTTAAAACTGACAGCAGGAAGAAACTTCTGTGAAGAATGGGTACTGCGAACATTCCCCAAAACAGACAACTGAGACATACAACAAGCAGCTGTGATCAATCAGCTTCCTTCAGACCTGATCCGGCCGGACATTCCACAGCTATTTCAACAATTAACCTGCTTTTTTCCCATTGGCACAGACAATGCAAGTACAGACTCTGTTCTGATAGACGAATGGGAGTTTGCAGGTTAGATGTGTGACTGCAGATGTAACAGGCTAAGAGGTGGTCATTTCTAGATTTATTAAATTATTCCTGTACTAGGAAATGAAAGATTCAGCATCAGCAGGTGTTTAAGCAACTTATAAACTGGGGGCAAGTTATGCAAATGCAAAATCTGTTTTGGAAGAACAGGAAAACAATCTCATATTATTGAATAGCTAACAGTGGAGGCAGCCATGGGACTCATGGGGATTTAGGCTGCCCAATTCCTTTTACTCCCACGGAAGTTCGCCACCGCAGCAACTCCCATAACAGCTCGGGGAAAACTGTCAGTAGGGTCCTCCAATCCCAAGACCAAGCTAAACCTTTGCACTCATGAGTTCTACTGCAGATGTCAGTGAGCCACTGGGCTCTGAAAGACAAAGGCAAGCCCGACAGGTGTCTGCTTTGTGCTCCCCCGGCACACCACGCGAGCACGCCTTTATCAGGGCAGACCCTCTGGGACCCCTACACTCCCCTGACTGTGTGACTCCCCCGGCACACCACGCGGCCACGCCTTTATCAGTGCAGACACTCTGGGACCCCTGCGCTCCCTTGACTGTGTGACTCCCTCGGCACACCACGCGGCCACGCCTTTATCAGTGCAGACACTCTGGGACCCCTGCGCTCCCCTGACTGTGTGACTCCCCCGGCACACCACGCGGCCACGCCTTTATCAGGGCAGACACTCTGGGACCCCTGCGCTCCCCTGACTGTGTGACTCCCCCGGCACACCACGCGGCCACGCCTTTATCAGGGCAGACACTCTGGGACCCCTGCGCTCCCCTGACTGTGTGACTCCACTGGCACACCATGTGGTTGTGCCTTTACTAGGGAGGTGGTGTTTATAACAATTGTTGGGATAAGTGACTGTTGCAACCCTGGGGATTCTGTAGCGCAGAAAAATGCTTTAGAAACATGAAACCCAAGCCTCAATGCATTCCGGTAAGTGTAGTCCTGCCGTGAAAGGCACCTAAGACAGGTAAAACATACCAGAATGCACTGCGATGTGAGTTAAAAAGCCTGATCTGTCCCAAACTGTCCTAGTGTACATGGAGTCGTATGGTAACCCTGCCAATGCACAGATACAAATACAGCCAGCTGGAGATTTTCTCAGCCTGACCTGTGTTTTGACCTGGGGCTACTGACACCATGTGGCTGCCTCACAATATATTATTATTATTATTTATTTCTTAGCAGACACTCTTATCCAGGGCGACTTACAATGTGTGTTATACACACAGTCACCACTGTACAACTATTGCTTAAGCTTTTCAATTGCTTTGACGAGAGGTCTTTGTGTTCTACTGCCTCTCTTAATGCACCAGTGACAAGGTCCAGTCAGGTACAGCATGCATTAGCAAGGTCCAGTCAGGTACAGCATGCATTAGCAAGGTCCAGTCAGGTACAGCATGCATTAGCAAGGTCCAGTCAGGTACAGCATGCATTAGCAAGGTCCAGTCAGGTACAGCATGCATTAGCAAGGTCCAGTCAGGTACAGCATGCATTAGCAAGGTCCAGTCAGGTACAGCATGCATTAGCAAGGTCCAGTCAGGTACAGCATGCATTAGCAAGGTCCAGTCAGGTACAGCCTGCATTAGCAAGGTCCAGTCAGGTACAGCCTGCATTAGCAAGGTCCAGTCAGGTACAGCATGCATTAGCAAGGTCCAGTCAGGTACAGCCTGCATTAGCAAGGTCCAGTCAGGTACAGCCTGCATTAGCAAGGTCCAGTCAGGTACAGCACGCATTAGCAAGGTCCAGTCAGGTACAGCATGCATTAGCATTTTATTTCTAGGGCTGGCTTTAAAAACTCTCTATAGACACTTGGTATTATCAAAAAAATGTATTACACACATTTGATATTACTGTTTACTATGAATACATTTTATCTACCTTACTTAATTCAATGAAATATAAAGAATTTCTCAGAATGAAGAAATACTGAAATAAACTTACTTATTAAATACATTTAATGACAAACCTATCGACAGAAAGTTTCTTTCATTGTCTTCAATGTTGAATTGTCATTGAATGTATTAAGTTTAATTCAGTAATTCTAAATTTAGCACCAACTTTATAGTTATGTGTATTACATTTCTCACAATGAGATTTAATTTGAATTCCTTTTGTAAAACAAATACAACTCTGCATTTTTTGTGTCAAGTTCTTCTACTAAAAAAAAATTACCTGTTTTTACGAAAAAACTACATAGGGTTAACTGTGAATTAATTGCACAGAGCTATCAAAAACAACACTTAGGCTCTCTCATTCACTGTAATGCATTGTTTTATTTGCAAATGTACTGTAAATATGCAAATGCAAGTCACTGTTTTAGAACGTTTTTAAAGAGAAATCGAATTGCTATGAAAAATACTGATTTCAAAATTGAAAAACAAATGCTTGTAAAACCTTTTTCATTTTCTTTTTATATCAAATGCCTTAAGTATGTATCTGCACCATCACCTGAAAAACGAGAACAGGCACAAAAAAAAAATTCATTCAAGATGAAAAACTTATGCAATGCTAGATCTCTCAACCTGTCTTGTATACATAAATAAATAAACACTTTGAGGTACCTTTTATTCCCCCAAATGGAGTTTTTGTGTTCTGATAACATTTTACATGAAACACATATCGCGCCAACACCTTTCCACAAGCGTTTATAAAATAACAATGTCAAGACTATTTTTAAACCAGGACACAGAGTACCTGCCAGAGGGCATTAGAGTAGAAAGTGGCAGTGTTACTTGGGCAGACGTGTCAGTCTGGAGGTGTTCCTGTGTTATTAATTTATTCAGAGGGATTGTGCTTCGTCCACTAAATTATAATTAGAACATCGAACTGTGATGTCTGACCAGTGGTTAAAAAGCTCTTTAAGGGCCCTGGAGAAGCGTCTGTGTCTTTGACACATTAAAGCCTATTACACAATGATGCCAGTTACACGCATAACTTCGCTCCTGCTGTCAATATCCATTCATAGCTATCGGTCAAACAGAAAGTATATCAACACCACCTCTGTCTATGCTAAGTACATGTTAAATGTATGCATGTGGCTGAGTGTCCCGCCCCTATTTATTTATTTATTATTATTTGTATTTTTGTTTATGCACGCTAAAAGCGCGCCTTTTGTTATTGTTTTTATATTTAAACACCCCGTAAGGATGCGTGACTGATCAGCTACTGATTATTTAACTAGCTGACAGTCACGCCTCCTTACCAAACGCAGAGACTGTGGCCGAGGGTAATAAGATAATTAACAGCTAGTTAACCCTCGGCCAGAGTATAAGAACCTGCAGCCGTCAGTGCTGCAGGGTTGAGTGTACAGAGCAGAGTACGGAGAGCGACGAGAATAAAAAAAACAATTGCTATATTTAAAAATATACTTGTTTCTGTTTATTTGTTTGTATTATTATTTAATTAAATACGCTGACTGCAGTATTGTTCAGCTTCACCCGCCCATCCATTGTTTTGGTTCCGTGACGTCACCACACCTCACTACTGCAAGCCATCCTGCCACAATGCATGATAACCATTGTAATGAATTGGCATCGCCGCCCACTGAATTGGAATGGAAAGCAAGGGCTGGGTGCGAACCGCTAACAGATCAAAGACAAACAGCAAATTAGCAAGAACTGTAGTGGAGAGTTAAGTGCGAGCCAGTCCAAAAACACAATGATCAGTAAATCAAATCCCACATCTCCTTGGGTCATAAATAAGGTTGTCAGAATAGAAAATGGTTTAAGTGGAAATGTCATACGCACAGTGCTTCCTGTTATTGCACAAAATCTGATACTCTCAATAACTTGTGCGAAGGAAAGTCCTCACCAAGTTAAATCGCATTTGGAAAGAGTACAATAGCACAAAGATTAGTGCTAATCGGGGTCTGCGAAACTACAGGATACGATTTCCACTATACTTTACAAGCACTGACTGTAACTGTATCCTGCTTCTTTAATTCAAAAAGCTAAACTATGCAGGAGTTCAAATGGGCACGGTTTTGGGACACAAACTGCACCCTACAGTTATATGCAGGGTCGGGGTCAATTCTTGTTTCTCAATTCCAATTCCATTTCCATTTCCATTTCCTTTTTAAAATCAATTCCCAATTCCAATTCCCATTCCCTTTCAATTAATTCCAATTCATTCTACGATGCTGGCTTTATTGAGCAAACATATAAACAACTTGTCAACAACAGCTGCAGTTACACAATTACAATACAAATGTATGAAATCAATTCAACTTGTTGTTACAACAAATCACCAGGAGCTGCTCAAATTTAGAGTCTGTCAGGTTACACCTTTGTAGGACTTGGAATTGGATTTGGGAATTGATTTTAAAAAGGAATTGGAATTTAAAAACAGGTATGGACCCTACCCTTGTTATTTAACCCCAAACTGTGTTATAACAGCTATAAACACACTTGTAGGAGCTAATTACAGAAGACCAAAATTCCGACTTAAGATAGGAAAACACAAAGCCACTTTTTCAGGAACAGTGGCTTGTAACCTGGTTCAAGGAGACCGGGAGACCTAGTTTGAGGCAACTTTGCTGTATCAAACCCCAAGTCTTCCCATGTGTGCCGTGCAGTCTCCTGAAACCAAGTTCCAAGCCACAAAGCGGCTTCGCGTTCCCTCAGCTTCCCTCAGTTTCTTTAAGCTTACAAACCTAGATACATTATTGTTCCAGTATCTTTGGCAAAAACCAAAACATAAATACATACATACTTACATACATACATACTGTACATACATACATACTGTACATACATACATGCATACATACATACATACATAAAAACACAACATAGAATTCCCATGGTTGAGGTACAATACCATTTTCAAATTTTAATGAAGTCTTAGAGATTCTTCCATTACAACAGCAGGCCCCGTGAAGTAGTGGTTTGTTTTGGGTCTTTATATTTACAGGAAATGTTGGTCCCTTATGCTCCTAGTCGCACCCTGAGATCATCAAATGCTGAACTTTTGATATTTCCAAGAAGTCGTCTAAAATCAGGAGTGCCTTTAGTTGCTCTGCTCCCTGCCTTTGGAACTCCGTCCCAAGTTAAATCAGGAATGCTGGCGCAGTCGAGTCTTTTAAATCACATTTAAAAACAGATTTGTTTGCGATGGCTTATTCTTGAGCTGGATTAATTGGTCAATGAGTTTTTATTGTAAAGCACCCTGGGACGCTCCACATGAAGAGCACTATATAAAAGCACGGTTTATTGTATTGTATTGTATATCCTGTCTGCTCTGGATAAGCACAGATGCTCTCTAGTTAACGCTTGTGCCTGGGTGGCCTCAGCCTCTGTGCTATAAATGGAAGAGTGTTGCGGTCTCCTCACAGACCTGAAGAGGATCAGGATCAGCTTTCAGGAAGCAAAATAAAAATAAATAACTAACAACAAAACAAGCTGTGCTTCGTGGAGGAACCTACCGGCAGATTTCCAAAGGAGCTGGAGCTTCAGACGTCGGGAGCTGCTCACCATTTTGGGGAAGCGGTAAAAGAAGTGGGTCACCCTTCTGAAGGTCCTGTTGAAATCCTCCGCCAGGCCCATGACTAAAGCTGGAACAGCAGGTCCTGCACTAGGAGGCCAGTTCCAAGCACACTGGGGATTGCTGCTTGAACAGGGTGCTGGATCCAGTGACACAGACGTGTGGCATGTTTGAAGTGAACTGATCCTTGGCTTGCTTGGTCTCAGGACCACCTGCTTTTACCCCCTACCCCTCACCACACACCCCTTCCTTGCAGACAGCCCCCCCTTCCTTCAACCCCTCCTCTTTTCCTCCAGACAGTATTAATAGCCTCCAGGAGATCCCTGTGACAGATTTTTGACCTGACCGTGTCGTCTGAGGAGCTACGCTTTGAATGATGAGTTTTGTCACAGGGTGCTGTGTTTTCTGATGTGTGTCTGTGAGTTTTGCTTATTTGACAATAGCCAGCAGGCCGCTCTCAGGCCATGATTTTCATTAAATCATTGTCAGCTTGAATCTAAACATTCTTTAGGGAATGTTCATTTCAATATGGGACCATTCTTTCATAGTTTGCCCAGTCTGAGCGCTCCAGACTTTATTGGCTCTCCAGTTGGTTTGTTTGAGCTACAGAAAAAAAAATCCTACTCGAACTCTTCTAGGGTCTAGGATTGCTTTATTTGTGTTTCTGCTATCCTTGTATCAGCTGTAAAAATCTGCCAAATAACAAAAACCACACTGTGTTTTGATTAAATAATGGGTCACATCATAAACGGTCAAAAACTTTACCTTTATGACATTTTGTCCATTTTGTCATTTTGTACTTTTTAAATCTATAGTCCCAGGATCAGTTACTATGAACTAAACAGCAGCAGGGGGTTATCAATGTTATCTACAAGCTTGGAAGTATTGATTTTCAATACATATTATGGAGGCTTGGTGGTCCAGTGGCTAAAGAAAGGGGCTTGTTACTGAGAGTTTCCTGGTTCAATTCCACCTAGTCTTTGTAAGTTGCTTTGGATAAAAGCATCTGTTAAATGAGTAATTAATAATAATAGTACAGTGTAGTGCTATATAATATATTACATAGCACTACACTGTACTTTAAATACGGGAGATTGAGGCCTTCACAATTCCTATGGCAACGGGGCAGAGGACACACATCAGGAAGGGTTACCAGAGGGCTGTTTGTGTTACTTTGAATAACAGAGTTTGTACTGAAATTGTGACTTTGCTAAGTCTTTCGTCCAATCTCATTTAAAAGCCTTCCATCCAACTACCCCTAATTGTGCGGTCAGGATTCATTAGATTCACAAGATCCTCAGGGCTGTCAAGCCTTCAGCAGTAGCTCTTGGACACAGAGCTCCTAAATCAGAATAATTGGAAAAACATACAGTAGCTAGTATGTTTGTCTGTAGAACAAAGCGCTCTAAATTGCTGTTTCTGAGATGTAAGAGTTTTCTGTAACTTTTCAGTAGCTAAGGGGATCTTAGGAAATGAAACAAGCACTCTGTGGATCGACTGAGCATGATGGCCCCATTCTTACAGATTTCAATCAGGTCAAATTCCCTTCCTGCTCTCATGTTACAAGATTTTTCTATTGTTTATAAAACCCTTATCCTTCTAGAACATTAAAAAATACCAGAAAAAAAACAGAAACAAACAACAGCAGTGATACAATAACTGATGCGTTTGGGTTTTCTTGGTCTCCAGTGAATGATTCTCTGGCTTCTGGTGTGGGAATTTCCAAATGAGGCACTTTCAGTGCTTGGGATTACAACAAGTAACATCGCTCAATTATTACTTATTTTTCATATAGGTTGAGATGCAATTATATTACTAATCCATATATTGACTATATAAATACTGAACGGTATCAACTGTATGTGTATATTCTTTTTTTCAAGCAAAATATTCACTAATAATAATAATAACCAGTGTGGCACACACCAAATAAATATAATGATGAATTTGTATTGATGAGCATACAATTGTCATTGTATTTATCTTGCTCTTAATTGTATTATTACTTGTACTGTGATACTTGAAATGTATTTGCTTACGATTGTAAGTCGCCCTGGATAAGGGCGTCTGCTAAGAAATAAATAATAATAATAATAATAATAATAATAATAATAATAATAATAATAATAATGGGATAAGACATGCTGGTCCTTATTAAAGAAGCACAACAATGTTTTTCAGCTTTGATTTTAAAAGGAGCTTTCTTCACCTCATCTAGTGTATTTTATAGACATGTTTAGCTGATTCTATTAAAATGTATCACCAAACAGGCGGTTCTGAATCTCTTGTCTTGTTTCATATTAATCTATACCTTCCAGGAATTCCTTATGGCATCCAATGGTTGAAAGAGATCATATCATTTCTGAACTTGTATATCTTCCTCTATCTCAGCATGACAGGAATCACATGCAGACTGAGAGACACCCAGAGCAATAATTAAGCAATAAAGACATGTCTTATTTAGCTTTCAAATTTAGCTTCCACATTTTCTTTCATCTCAAATTTGTTGAAAATGAGAACCGTATTTCAGTAAATAAGTTTCTCAGGAGTAAAATTAAACTGCAGATGTCATTCATGCATTGTCTTCCTCTACATTTGACAGTTCTTTATAAATTCGGTTTTAGGAACCAATATGAACATGGTCACTTTTGCCTCTCAATACAGTTCAAGCAGCGCTTGTTTGTTAGAATATTCAAATATGTGCTCCAGCACGATACAAAGTGATACTGTACTATCTGTATATCATACTTTATCTGGGTTTGCCATGTTTATTAATATACTTTACTATATCTCTTTGTGCTTTACCTATGCTTCACCATGCTTTCACTGTGCTTTATTACACTTTGCTATGTTTTTACAATGGGGAACTTTTATAAGGGTTTGTTTTTATAATACTATACCATACCTCCCTGTGCTTTACAGTGCTTCACTATACCTCCCTGTGCTTTACAGTGCTTCTCTATGCTTCAACATGCTTTCACTGTGCTTTATTACAGTTTGCTATGGATTTACTGTGGGAACTTTTATAAGGATTGCTCCAGTTACAGCTTTTATTACAAGCATTCTTTTCAAAGACGCTCATGTTATAGCAAACATGCATTTTCAATTACAAAACAACATAAATCTGGTCCCAGCACTAAGTAATATAAAGCTGTTCCTTCAGGTCCATTATGACTGTATCTAAAGAGTAACCATTGACTTTTCAAGGTTTTATTTCAAATTCAGTCAAACCTTTAAATATCACTTCACAATGGCAAGCAGAGTTGGCTTTATCAGGAATTCACCAATAACTTGGCGATACTAGTGCTGGTACAACACACTGTTTAGCTGTGGAGCTCTTAACAAAATACTAGGTATTACATACAAGTTCATTTATAAAATGTATTTCAGTCAGTGCAGTTTACTATACTCTATGTGTACAAAACACTGTACTTAATTAAAAACAAAAAACTTAGAATGTGCAACCTTGTACTGTATGTCAGTATATTTCAACGTGCAACAACTTAAGTTTTTGTAAGAAGTTAATGTAAGTCAGCTTCTGTACAATATTAATAGACCTTTACATTACCTCTGTGGGTTGTACAATGCTGACCTATGCTTTACCACACTGTATTTGTAATCTAGCCCTGAGGCTGTAAGGACGGGAGGTTGCCCTGGATGAGAGACAGCAGTGTGGACACTGCCATGCATTCCAGTTCTGTCACATCACTGAAGTCAGTAAAGAATAGACGCTGCTGCCCCCAAGCACTGTCTCTGAGAGAGAAGCTGGGGGGGTTGGTGCAGCTAAACACAGAAGCTGCCCAGGATGCAGAACAAACGGATCACAATCCATTAATATCAATCTGACGTTAAAGACAAAGAAGACTGTCACTTTCATTCATTTTTTTATATTATTTTCCCTTACTATGTTTGCAATCATTTTAAGTGGCTCTGCCCTTTTAAAGTTTACCCCAGTATTTTTTACACTATTTTTGCACTTTTACTATGCTTTTCCCATGGCTATATTATCCATTTACCACAGTTTACCCTGGTTTGTCATGTTGTTTTTTTTTTAATATGCTTTACCATACCTCGCTATTCTTTACAATGCTTACCTATGCTTTAGCATGCTTTCACTTTGCTTTATTATACCTTGCCATTTTACTATTTTATAAAGGTGGGATGTGTCGCTCCAATATTTTATAATTACGATTTTTCTCTAAATAAGCCTTTATCAGGCTTTGAGCTTACTTTGAGCTTGTCTGGAGAATCCTAAGTGCCAGGAAACACTTGTGCCAGTATATGAGCTCTTACCTAGATTTCCCTATCCATGTTTGTGAATTTAGTGAGGGTGTTTCTTATATCCAAAGGCTGTTGGTAGGAGGACAGCTTAACGGTTACACTCTGGTGTACCAGATTGTGGCAATGTGCCCCGCCCCTGTGTGCATTTGTGTGTTATATGTTGCGTGTGGTGTGTAAATGTTGGTGTATTGTAGTTGGTACACGGGATACAATGTGGGTAATGAGCACGAGTGTTTAAAATGTATAATTGTATTTAGGCACGGGGATTGATCACTTCACATGCATTTAAAGTATTTAATAATATGTGAGCTCAGGGTTGCACGTGCTGGGATTCAAGTGAATAATTAATTGGTAATTGAATCCCAGCACAACTGTATATATAGATGCACATTTCATTCACTCAGGGTTGTGTGTTCGGTGAGTGGAGAATGGGTGTGGAGAGGAGAGAATTAAAAAAAAGTAAGCTAAAAGAATAACTGTTATTTGTTTTGACTCACTGTGTTTGTCTGTTAGTCCACTGTTCGTTTAAGTGTTAGTCTGTTTTGTTTGTCTATTTATTTTGGCCGCAAGTGCCGTGTGCTGTTTTTGTTTAAAGCCTTTTATTTTGTTCATTATTAAACCGCGCAACAGCGCAATTCACATTTCACTTCACAGTACTGTGTGTTTCTTCAGGGTCTGATGTCACCACTACAGCCTGCTTGTCACAGAGATATACAAGAACATAAAATTATTATAACTGCTGATATCATGATTAAGCAGGATATCGTATTGTTGCGGGATCCCTATTCCGAATCAATGTTTAAGGTCTCGCCCGTATAGTTTATTTAAGACTCACGAGAGGTCACACCTCAGTGTTCATTGACACTCTCCAGTATCCCTGGCTGGATGTGTATTTGCACACTGTAGAGGCAGCCTGAATCCTGTGTGTCAACACACCATCTAATAAAGCATGTGCATGCTTCCTTAACTAATGTGTTTAAAGTGTTTAGCTCGGTATCCTCAAGGGATAGTCCTGAAACGAAAAACACATTTGCAAACGAATTACTTGCAATTTCAGGAGGGATTTATCCAAGGGCTAGATGTTTTCTTTACCATACTGCTTCAAAAAGAACTTCATGTATTTCCTGTAAATGCCTGCTAGGGAAACTTTAGCACTCAGAGCCAACTGTTTAGCAAAAGAGTCAAACCAGTTACCAGGGAGTACTTGAGCCGTAAAAAAACCCAGTTCAGCTGACTCAACAGAAGCAGCTAGACCAAGACAATGCTTCAGTAGATCTCTGCTTATTAAAACACAACATCAATCTGCTGCATTTTCACCGCACTTGCTTCAACCTAGGACTGTGTCCTTGCAGCCTTTTCAGACCCACTAAAACCATCAGAAGAGCTGTAAACAGAAGCCCAACGAGCCATGTATGGCTCCAGACAGCCCTGCGCTACTTCATTCTTTGAAAAAGGCAGCCTGTGATCTCTCCTGTTCAATACAAACTCAGAAGAGACTTCAGAACTGTTTTGTGATCAAATGTTTTATTCGGAATTCAAGAGAACAATACAAACAATACAACATAAATAACAATTCCCCAAGAGTTTCATTCGGGCAGCAGTGTGGAGTAGTGGTTAGGGCTTTGGACTCTTGACTGGAGAGTTGTGGGTTCAATCCCAGGTGGAGGACACTGCTACTGTACCCTTGAGCAAGGTACTTTCCCTAGATTGCTCCAGTAAAAACCCAACTGTATAAATGGGTAATTGTATGTAAAAATAATGTGATATCTTGTAACAATTGTTAGGCACCCTTGATAAGGGCGTCTGCTAAGAAATAATTAATCATAATAATTTGACGTCTACGAGGAGTTAAATATGTCCTATGCAGAAAATTGTAATGAATCCACTGATGATTAGGATTTTTGGAGGCAGAGCTTAAATCATCCCAAAGAGTTTCCCAACAAATTCCTTCATTTTCAGAAGATAAATCGCTGTTCCCAATAGTATTGACCACCAAAGGTTTATATGAGGCCTGAGACTTCAGAACTGCTGTCTGTAAGTCATTTGAAAGTGAGATGAGGTTATGAACTCTAACACCATGAATGCAGATGGGCCCGGCTCTTTTGCATAGTGGTTAAGACGCTTGTTCCTCCCTGTTACATTAGCACTGATGTAAAGATAGTGTCTACATGCCCAACAGTGTATCACTCTCAACCAGGACCAGACAGATTCCTATTTTGTTCCTGGCAATTAACTTCCGCACTGAGTGTTTTAAAAGCCAATTGGAAGCAAATTCACCCTGGCATTCTGTCATTGGAGTTGAATGAATAAACGCAAGATAGATTCCAAAATGATATCCGGTAAAAATAAATAAATAAATAAATAAATAAATAAATAAATAAATAGCCTCACCAGCCATGTATATGAAAAAAATTATTCAACACTCTACATTTGCTGTTCTGTCTTTCACAGCAGCCTAAACTATGCATCCAACTATACAGATTAGACATGACAGATCCTGGACTGCCTACTGCTAATGTAGGTAAGGTAAAGTCACCCAGTAATTGAACTTGATTGTGGGAAGCTGTATCTTTAAACTCTCCCCCACGTAGCAGGCTGTGTGTATCTTCTCCCCACTCCATCAGGTTTTTTTCTCCAGTAAGCGAGAGTTGTTATTATTTAAAATGAAGGTTTGTTGTGCACGGGTGTTTAATGTCGGCAGGGAAGGTTTAATTGCCTTTCCATGCCAAATCACTTCACATGCAGAACGTGCCTGAGCCTGATTGAATGATTAACAAGCAATCGAGCCCAGGCATAGCTGCATAAAAGAGGAAGGGCCCTCTCACTCTGGGTTGGGTTTTGTTCAGTGGAGGAACATTATTGAAAGATACAAATAACTGCTACTCATGCTGGCTATAAACCAGAACGTTACTTGCTTCTGTGTTTGTTCACTGTGTTTTGTATTGCCTGTTTGTTTTTTGGCCAATGTGCCATTTTCTTTTGAACGGTGTTTTGTTTAAATCTTTTATTTATGATTTAATAAACACGTGCATCAGCGCTTCATACCTCATAGTACCGTGTGTGTCTCTTCCTGGTCTGACATCACCACCAAGCCTATCCGTGACAACTCTTAAGTCACATTCTTCACATTCCACTTGGCGTTTGTTGTAAAAACACTTTATTACTGTAGTTCTATTGTACCAGATACAGCTCCCCAGTCATCACAGGAGCCAGACAGAAGCCAGGAAGCAACAGCTAATGCCAAAGGTTTTGCATCACCCTAGAGAATTCACTCATTTTGCTTCATAAAGTCAAATGAAACCTGCTGAATAATGTTAACATACTGAATCACATGCTGCTTTGTAGTTTTCCATATACTTCACAAAAAACGACACATTTTAAAATGTGACATTTCGAAATCTAACATGAAATACTGCACTACTATTACGGCTTCCAGTAGACTTTTGCAGTTCTGTAGTTTCTTTGATTACACGATGTTTATAATAATATAATTTATTACTGTGTCTCAATCCAAAAAATCTAGGTGATGCAAAATGTTTGACCAAACCTTCATGACGTTACACATCAATAGGCAAGGGAAAACCTGTCCTCCCTTGAATCACCCTGTTACAATGGTACATACAGTGCACCTGCTTTATACACAAAGCCTGTGGCTCCCCTTTGCCCTATAATACCATTCCACTAGTGCTTTTATTCTCTTTTTAAATGTGGATCACATATGGCACAGTCCAGTAACTACAGCATCATAAAGGGGTAGCCCATCCAGTACTGGGAATTGGTAATATAAAGATTGCAAATGTACCTTGGAGCTGACATCATGGCTGTAAGAGTTACATTCAAAATACAGGAATTGACATTGACTTGTTTTGGTCATCGACAGCTGACCATCTTCCTAATTTGAAAACATTAGCTTTCAGATACATAAATGCAGTAACAAATACAGCTGATGCTGAGCGCATTCTCTTTCGTAAGACAAACTGAAAGAGCTGGTGTTCCTTTATTTCAATCTTGGAATTTAGAAAGACTTTATGTTAAAAAAATTCCATTTTTTCTACTTATTTATTTATTTTTTTATTATTATGTTAGTATTTTGATATCCAGTATGCGAGAAGAACCCAATACAACTGCACAATACTTTTGTTACTTTGCACATACTTGTACAGAGATACAGCATAATTTTGCAATTTTTTTTTTTTTTTTTTCTGTGCATAATTCCCTGGGGTGTAATTTAGATTCTCGGTTTGCTCGTGTTACCTCAGCAAGCAACAGCGGCCCCTACTGGCCAGGTGCCAGGTGAACTCAGGCGGACACCTACAGGGCTGGCCTTCATTTTCCAGGGGCCGGTAGCTCGCCGACATCCGCAGTCAAGCTCCTGGGTGCCGATTGGCTTACTGGTGGAATTTTAGGATGCCCACTGGGTGTTTAGAAATGTCATCACATAGTACAACAACAACAACAACAACAACAATAATAATAATAATAAATTGTAACAGGGGTGGCCAAAGTCTGCCCTTCCACTCCTGGACTTTGTGCCAACCTTGTTTTAAATTGTTTAACTGAACGAATTAATCCTCCACCCAGACCCTGAAGTAGTTAATTATATCGTTTTACCTGTTAAACCAGCAGTAGAATGGCCCTCCAGGACTGTGATTGGACACCCCTGAATTATAACTATACAAGTGTATCTTTAGTCTACAGAATTTCCACCCACAACACTGGTTTTGTTATGACTTACTGTCCCGTTCATGCTTTTTTTTTTTTTTTGCACAATCATCTAACAAATATTACACAGTACTGGATGTATTTTTGCAGAAGGATGATCTGGGAACAGCTTGAACCAGGGCCATCGCTAGGATGCTGGTTTGTAGAAACTCAATTAATACATATCCCTGGGATCTCTGAAGCAAAACTAACCCTGAACATTCCCTTGACATGAAATACAAAGATAGAGGTGTACAGAGTGCAGTTTGAGGTGTACTGTTATATTTCTTGAAGGGCAACTGAGCTCTTTGTGAAAACAACAGAAGAAATGTGTTCAGAATTGAAAGGTTTGAAACAATATTTTACATCATGAAAACACTAGCACGTTTTAGGCACCTGCATGCCATGCAATTGCACAATGTCTGTCTCTGTGCGATTAATGTAGTAAAATGGAATACATTTAATACCTAGTGTATTGTCCTGTTTGAAAGTCATGGCGTCATAGTGTAGTATTACTGGTAAGAATAAGGTATAGGGGCCCTCAGAATCGAGATTTATTTGGGCCACTGCAGAACAAACGCCGCTGATGCATAAAAGGAAGGACCGTTTAATGTAGTCACGTGAACTCAACCTTCAGTAGGTCACTTATGTCTACTCACCAATATATTATAACCCCGCCAATAAGACTTCAATGATTCAATGGCTTTGACAGTGCAGCCGGGCAGCTGAGTAAAATGATTGCATATAAAAATGAAGTATATTAAGTTTAACACACCCATTACAAAAGCATACTGTGGTTTACCATGAAAAACGCATTGCAAACTTTAGTGACGCACAGCAAAGGCACAGTCAACGCGTGATAAAGCATGTGGAAGGATGAAGACCAGCAAACAGAAATGCTGTAGGCTAGGTGCAGGGTGCGTTCACGGAGATCATTTTGCGCAGATTCTGTGCAGAATCTGGCCAATTTAGCCAACTGTTTTCTAAGAATTTAGCCAACTGTCTTCTAAGAATGATCTCCGGCAACGCACCCATTGGCTAAATGGTCAGACGCTGCACAGTAATAACACAAAATGTGCGTCTACAGTCTCATTGTGAGTTAAACTCCATCGGTTCCTCTGCACATACTGCAAGGCATCGGGTTTATATAGTCTGTCCCCTTTATTAATGAGACTCACGATTACCGATCACGGGAGATAGGATAAATAATTAACAAATTGTTGGTAAATAATGTACTGCGCCCTGCTTATACGCGTGTGGTTGAATGAGAACAAATGGGACGCACTACCACGTTATATAACTGTGTTGAAAATGCTGGAAACTTCTGTTAACAAAATATTAAGTGTGACAGAAAACACAAGATCGATATAAATAAACACAGGGTTTTAAATATGCAGGCAGGGCTGTTCTCCATCCACGTTCAATCTTATGCTGTGCTAAGATGGAATTCACATTGTATTTTTTTTTTTTTTTGCAGTAAATGTAGATTAACTGAAAAATGTAATAAAAAAATATTTTGGTATAACTTAATACTGACATAATTTTTGTCTCAAGCAAAGATTAATTAGCATTACAAACATCCGAATGGTGTATTTCCTTTAGAAAAGTTTCCTACCGTGAAGTGTAATGGCGCATAGCAAAGCGTAATAAAGCACATTGTATAGCCATAAGAAAAGCTTGGTAAAACTGCAAAAATAAACTTTTATAAGGGTTTCACCGCTACACACATCAAATCTCTCGACAGTTGACACCCTTCAAAACAAACCAGCCCACACTGCAGTCAGTGTATTTGGAGGTAGCTACACACCGTACTATTTGTAAACAGACCCGTTTTCGCATACCTGAACATACAAGGCTGCTTTGCAGAATGTACTGGCAGCAGTGGTCACACCAAGCCCCAGCGGGGCCCACACAGAAACGGTGCCCCTCTCCTCTCTCTTCTCTCACTCGGGGGTCTTTCCCGGGCGGCTCAAAGATGGTTCTCACATCGGGGGGGCGGTATCCTCTCTTCCTGCAGCGGGGGGCTCCAGCGCCCACCCCTACGGGACTCTGTTCCGCTGAATCCCCCGGCGCTTCCCAGTCGCAGACATCTTGATCCGAGAAGATTAGGCTCTTCGTCGGCTTGAGCACCTTAACCGGGTTCTTTTGGAGCCGCGTTTTCGCTTGAGGAGGAGATACCTTGCTGACGTTCCCCTTCTCCGCTGCTATGATCGAATTGGGTTGTGGCATTTGTTTAATAGCAGTCGTAGTCGCCGCCATGGATATATATATATATATATATATATATATCACCGTTAATTGGAATTCAGCGCAGTACTTATACATTGATTCATATCACCGCTTTTGAGTCATGTAGTTACATAATCCATTCAACAGGTACAGCTGGTTTGTCCGGTCCGCTTCTTAGCTACAACAGCAAAACACTTCAGTGTCAAGAACAGAAGCTACAGTTAAATGTACCCTCCCTCTTCGCGCACCTTCGCTAATTTCCCCCGAAGCCTCTACCGAGTAGGTGGATGAGATATCGGGTTTCATTGAAATTAACTCAGTAGATACTGTATGTAGGCATTTCTCTCTAAAGTGGACAACGTGTGCCGACTCGTGTTCATTTAGGCTGTGTGGTCAAGGATGTGGTGAAGAAAAATGACTGAAAAGGATCGGGTTCAAAGTGGGTATGTGTGTGTGTGATATATATATATATATATATATATATATATATATATATATATATATATATATATATATATATATATATATATATATATATGATAAAAATAAACACAATTATTGAAGGCTACGAGTAGAGTGTTAACATTGCGCATACTAAAAATACTGCATCGGGATCTGCATCAGGATTCTGTAAAACGTTATCGCTATAAGAAAAACACTATATGGAAAAAACACCTATTCGATTTTGTTTCTTCTGTTTTGCTTCATGAGAAAGAGACTAGCCTGTTTCGACCTTTATGCACCCTCCTACCTCCTATTATTTCTTCTTACACCTCCTCTCGCCCACTCCGCTCCTCTCCACCGGCAGATTAACTGTACCCCCCACTCCCTCCGCCTCCAAATCCCACTCCCTCTCCACCCGTGCCCGTCAGTGGTGGAACGACCTACCCACGGATATCAGGACTGCTCAGACGCTGACCACCTTTCGGTGCCTCCTCAAGACACACCTGTTCAGACAGCATCTGTAAACCTCACAACTCTCGACTATACTGGACTATATGGCACCCAACTGTATCAGTACTTGCATCAGCTTGTACTTGCACTGAACTGCTCAACCTGACACTCAACTGTCAGAGTGCAGGTAGCTGGCGCTCAGTTGTCAGGTGTTTCCAAATCCAAGATAAATTACTAGTGTTAGCTTGCCATATAGACAGACAGACAGACACACACATATATAATGAATAATTGCAATGATTTCAAACATAAAAAGGCAAGGGGGGCAATTAAGCAATGCCATTTGATGTTACTTACTCTTCCGTAGGCTGTGTGACTCACAGAGTACCGTGCTGTAATGATTGGAAAGAATATGCTAAGGGGATGATCGCTTCACCGCGTCCCCGTCTCTGAAATGCTCTTTGGGGTAATGTAAGACGATGGAAGCATGTCAATTGTAAACATGATTGCAGATACTGAAGCTTGTAATATTACCAATGTTCATTAGAGGGCGTCATAGCATTTCTTGTTCAAATTAATAAATGTTGTAATGCAGTAACAAGCTGTGGTGTTATATTATATATATATATTATACACCCACACACAAGTAACTCCCCCCCCCCATTTTGGCAATAAAAAGAACAAAACATGTATGCTTTACATTTTTAATGATGTTGCTGAAATTTCACATAATTACACAGGTGTAAATCTTTAACCAATACATTGCCTTTCCAATTTCAACTAAATCACACATACATCTACAGAACAGCATATTCAGTTGTGGTAAAATTTGTGGTTGGAGCATCCTTTAGCAAATGTGGGTAAAGACTATGTATGTATTTGCAAGATTACAGATAGATGATATCAAGATCTCTATATTATTTGTTTTTTTAGCAGACGCCTTTATCCAAAGCGACTTACAGAGACTAGGGTGTGTGAACTATGCATCAGCTGCAGAGTCACTTACAATTACGTCTCACCCGAAAGACGGAGCACACGGAGGTTAAGTGACTTGCTCAGGGTCACACAATGAGTCAGTGGCTGAGGTGGGATTTGAACCGGGGACCTCCTGGTTACAAGCCCTTTTCTTTAACCACTGGACTAAATGAGAACAATAAATCGATAAACTGTTAATTCACTATTTTAATAATTCAAATAAATAATAATCTTAGCTATTAAAGTACTGACAATTGCTCATTATGTATTTCTAGTGTGATGGGTATCCTGTTCGATCTCGATTGTCCTTAGATAGAGACGTTTGCTGCTTTTAATTCTCTCTAATGAAGTATAAAAAAAACAGTGTAACAAATCATCATATGATGTGATTTCCATCTGATACAAACATCAACATTAGGGTTTATATTCCCCCAAGAGAACACCTTCATACAAACCATATTAATGTATTATAAAATCACAAAAAAAAGATAGGATTTGCTATTAAAAACAAACAAACATGTATTTGTGCTGTTCTACACATGGGATACAATCTATATCTGTGATTGGCTGATACTTTGTAGGCAACGGATATAACGTAATAACTGGGAAGCTACAGAGACAATAGCAGTATCAGAAGCACGTGTAGGTGCATGGCCTGGGGGCCCTATAGACATCCTGTCTGCAAGGTGTTTAAATTATTCTAGAAGGATGCAAGATCATTCATTGTTAACGCCTTGAATTCCTTCTGGGAAGCTGCATTTGAGGCAATCTGTCCTTCAGAGTGACCGGTCGAGATTGTTCCTCTGGGACACTGAAGCGCCTGCCAACCGAGCACTGGGCATAAACCCTTCATCAAACTCGGTTACATCTCTTGTTTCTTGACCAATAGAACGTAAACAGGCTTGCAACAGGGAGATGCAGCTTCTATATAATCTAGAAGACGCATCAGGAGTGCCTCTTCCATGACAAATGAATCAGGCATGCGAGAGTGAGAGTGAGAGAGAGAGAGACCCTTAACACTGAAGTGTGTGCTACAGCTGGCAGGCACTCCTACTGGCTGTCCCACCCCTGTGTCTCAATTACATTTTATTCATTTATTTATTTATTTTTAAAATTTAGTGGTCGCCAATTATTTTTATTGTGTTCTCCCCAATTTAGTAATGTCCAATTATTTTTAGGCTCAGCCCACCGCTACCACCCCCGCGCTGACTCAGGAGGGGCGAAGACAAACACACATTGTCCTCCGAAGCGCGTGCCATCAGCCGCCCGCTTCTTTACATACTGTAGACTCATCATGCAGCCACCCAGAGCTACAGCGTTGGAGGACAACGCAATTCTGGGCAGCTTAGAGGCAAGCTTGCAGGGGTCGCAGGTGTCCGGTGAGCCAAGGATACCCTGGCCGACCTAGCCCTCTCTCCCCAGGTGGCTCAGCCAATTGAGCGCCACCCCTGGGAGCTCCCGTCCTCGGTCGGCAAAGGAATAGCCTGGACTCGAGCTGGCAACGTCCAGACTATAGGGCGCATCATGCACTCCACGCGGAGCGCCTTTACTGGATGCGCTACTCGGGAGCCCTTCAATTACATTTTATATATTGGCCCTTCAGTTAGGGACAGAGATGCAAGTTGAAATTTCAAAGCTTTACAGTGGCTCGTTTTTGCATTTTAAACAGTTCTCTACTAAAGAATCGGCTCAAAGTAAGTGGACACGTGTAAAATCCAGACAGACTTTGGCAGCATTTTGTTCTAGCAAACACTATTCTACTTCCTCCTCTTCAGCGTTGTTCAGTGCCTTTTCCTGGAAACAAAATAAAAATATAATTACTGTAATTTTGTATAAAATAAGCATTCGTATAATGCAAAATGTTTAGGTGTTTTCTTTTTTTACTAAAATTGAAGAAAATGGCAATTATCACCTAACTGAAACATATTCAGAAAGGTGCATATTTACCATGTTTACAAAGGCACACTTTTCCAGTTTGCATAAACTAGGCCTGATGACAATGTATGGAGGCTGGACAACAGAGGAGATAAGGACGGGAGACCCCTTCCCTTCCACAAGACTAACTCTACCGTTTTACATTCAATTCTTTTAGTTAATTAGTTAACACATCGTGTGAAGAGTGTCTCGTCTTTCTAAAGATCCCTGGATTGTTCATTGCAATCATTTTGCAGTGCAGCTTTCAGGCCACTGCACGGCACACCAGGGAGACTTGGGGTTTGATACAGCGAAGTTGCCTCAAACTAGGTCTCCTGGAACCGGGTTTCAAGCCACTGTTCCTAGAAAAGCTGCTTTGTGTTCCCTCAGCTTTATAGATCAGAATGTGGGGGTATATTTATATATATTTTAATTCAGTTTAAAACAAAGTTTAATAAGAGAAGCCTGAGCTTGTTACCTCTACACTGTGGCTAATGAAGCTCACAGTAAAACCTGGAATGGGTGAAACCGTTATGCAATAAGAGTCTTTAACAGACATGTAGCTAGCTAGCTGCTTACCCAGCCCCCGTGTCTCTGAGCCCAGGTGCTGAAGTGCTCTCTCAGGTACTTGGCTCCGAAGCCCATGCTCTGGTTCATGGGGTGGTTGTCGACGGCGGTGAGCTTGGCGGTGATGTCGGCAGTGAAAGCGATCCTGGCTGGTTCCTGCGCTGCAGAGACGCAGACTCTCTCCAGAAACATGTCCGTCACCTTCTTGAAGAGTGAGTAACTGTATGCCTCTTTGAAGCATTTGGAAAGGTACTTGTCGGTCTTAATCTAAAGAAAAAATATATATTATAGTATATATATATATATATATAGACACACACACACACAATCTAGTTAAATGTAAAGATCATGTACGACCAGGCTCCTCAATATAGACTCTGATGCCCTATTGATCTAAAGAATGTCCGTACCAAGTTTCATCACAATCAGGCAAGTGCTCCACTAGACATGCATTCTAAAACCCAAATCAACATCTTGGTATCCCAACAGAGAATCCCCTCCCTCTTCAAATGCATGCAAACTAATTTAATGAACCATCCACAAGTGCTTTTTTAAATTTATGATTCTTGACTTTTATGAATGAATAAATGTAAATAAATAAAAATAACCCAATTTTTCGCTACAATATACGATGTCCAGTTATGTTCCTCAACACAGCAATACCTACAGCAGTTTAGTAGAACTGCTGCCACCTAGAGGACACAATTTGAGCTCATCAGACACTTGGTGAATTGGATCCGCTGAGGATTAATGCAAATCTGCGATCCCCTGACTGTATGATTCGCCCTGCACACCACGCAAATGTGACTTTAGCTGGGAAGACACTCAGGGACCCCATATCAACAGCCTAGTTCAGTGACGCTGTCCCCACTGCTTGAATTCAGCTGCAGGTTTTCCTCCTCCTTACCTCCTGGTTCAGCTTGTCTCCAGATTCTTTTAATAGCGCCACCAGCTTCTGAATAGTGTACTGCTCTTCATCTGCCACACAAAGGAAATACAAGGTCATTTGGCCAGTTTGCTATTAATGTGCCAAGGTAACAGGGATGGAAAAAGACTCCTATTGCACAGCAGTTTCACCCATTCCAG
This sequence comes from Acipenser oxyrinchus oxyrinchus, assembly GCA_030684275.1. NCBI lineage: Eukaryota > Metazoa > Chordata > Actinopteri > Acipenseriformes > Acipenseridae > Acipenser > Acipenser oxyrinchus. Next base: position 32,412,690 of record CM060256.1, read on the forward strand.
GTTTTAATATGTGCTTGATTAGCCAGATTGTATAGGTAACAAGCTCAGGCATGCCTTATTAAACTCATAGTAAAACCAGGAATGGACAAACTGCTATGCAACAGGACTCTTATTACCACCCCTGTTTTACCCTATCCACACTACCTAAATATTGTGCGATCAACACCCATTGAAACCATGCGATTGCCATTCCCTTCATCCATTCACACTCACGGTGGTGGCACTGTATATAGGTAGTGTGAACAGGGTATGATTGAACTTGTTGAATTAGGATTGAAGATTACCTTCGATGCCATCGGGTTCGATGCTGTCTGACAAGCAGAACACCCCTGGCAGGTTCTGTCTTGAATCCACGATCTCCTGGAGTTTCCCTGCTATTTCCTCAACATCCTTTTCTTCAGCTAAAACCAATCACAAATCCAATTATTACTAAACTCTACATCGAAAATGAAACAGCAGTACCCATACACCAGCGTATTTAAAGACCTTTAACTATAAAAGCATTACTGATTTGGCAGCCGTTTAAGACAGTGGGACAGAAACTTTTTCTCCTGTGAAAAGTTTATTCCACTACTTTCCAGAATGTAGGTCCTCACTTAAAGGAGTGCTAACTAATGCAATTAAAACACATCACCTTTATTAACATTATTACTGGTCCCCTATTTTTTATACTCTGCAGAATCTTTTGGTTATTCACAGGTTTCTGTTTTTTTTTAATTACATTAATTAAAGGATATGCAATTATTCAAAATACACAACAGCATCACACTTATATAGCGCCTTTCAAGACCAGGTCCTCTCAAAGCGCCAAACACATTTTAGCAGAGCAAAATAAAAATACTACAGATAAACTGCAGGCCACATGGTGTCATTCACCAGCACAGGTGATAGGAACAGGTGGCGAAAAAACATGGCTAAACAAAATCTTCAGCTACAGGATACATGACTTTGCTGCTAAAGCCTGGCTAGAAATGCTTTCACCATGTTTTTATTGCAAATAAAACAGCAATAAACTTCTCTTAGAGAGTTGCCAGAACAGGTGATAGGAACAGGTCATCAGCACAGGTCATCAGATACCAGGAAGCAGCTGCAGGGTTTAATCTCTAGTGTTGTGTTTGAAATCTCTGCATACCATTACAAGACCGAAGTGGAAAATACAAACGAAGAACCGAAAGATCTTGAACACAAGAAAAAGGGGGACCAGTAATAACACTGCTAGTGTGCAGAAGAGGCAAAGCAATACAACCCTGGTGAGCAAGCCTTGTATTAGCAGTTTGATATGAGCACACTCCAGTTCAAATAAGGTCTCACAGACTTTACTCTGCCTGCTGCGGAACAATACTACTACACAGATTCTATTTTAACACCCTGGGCTGTGTCCTTGCTTTCGTATCAGGGTCACTACAGTATTTGCTGCAAATCCATTCTGTTGCCGTTGCTGGTTCTGCTGGGGTTTCTTCAGAGGACAATACTGGGATCACAAAGGGAGTTGCCAAAGCCCACGTTGTGTTCCGTTACCTTGGTCTCTTGTAGGTGGCTGCTCCGAGCGCTCTTCCTCCTGAGGACGCACACACTTCGGAATCAGCTTCTTCCAGCCATGCCTCTTCTTCGCCTTGCTCGTCTCGCTGGCCTTGTGTTCCCGAGCTGTAGGGCTGGGTTTCTCCTCCTTGGGGCTGCTCTGTGCTTTGAGCTCAGGCCTCCTACGCTGTGCATAGGCCATCAAGATCCGGAACTCCATGCAGGCCGTCTCTGTGCCGTTCATCTCGGAGGCACCAGTAGGACACATCTTAAAATAAATAAATAAATAAATAAATAAATAAATAAAATGATGCATCAATACAAGTATACCAGACACTGCACACACCTTACTGCATGAACACCACAGCTGACCTCTGCATTAGACATGCAGGTCTTTGTTTGCTTATTGACTTTGTGCCCACAGGCAGGGCCAGCACAGGTACATCTCAATAGTGCAGCACTAATACAAAGAGAGGCCTAAGATGACCGTACTCAATAAAACAAAAATAATAATTACAAACAATTACTATTATTCATCCAGAAATACATATATACATACAGTATAAACATACAAACACATATGAATTGTGTTTATATATGATATATATTATTATGATAGATATGGTCTGTGCTATACTACTTCCTGCAGTTCAGGACATGAGAAGCCTGGTGTATTACTCTGCTTGTGATGATTCAGTTGGGCGATGTCTTTCTATGAAAATCGCTGCTGTAGGCAGTGAAAGTCACTAGATTTGTGCTAGTCGCTTTTACATTTTTTTGTCGCTAGGGAAACATAAAAGTCGCTAGATCTAGCGACAAAATCGCTAAATTGGCAACACTGACTCATCTCCACACACACCCCCCACCCCAGTCCCTCACTCATTGGTCCAGCACTCCCTATCTCTGACTGCTCGTGTCAGACCTGTTCCCACCCCCCTCAGTGGCACAGTCACACACAGGCTGTCTTTCAGCTCTAGTCACACAAGCACCAAAACACAGAGAACACTAAGGGTCCATTGCAGCGTTCCAACATTAGTACACTTGATGTGTCTAACTAGCGGATTAAGCAGGTTTAATCCACTTGCTTAGACTAAGTTAGTCCACTTGATGTGTCTAACTAGCGGATTAAGCAGGTTTAATCCACTTGCTTAGACTAAGTTAGTCCACTTGATGTGTCTAACTAGCGGATTAAGCAGGTTTAATCCACTTGCTTAGACTAAGTTAGTCCACTTGATGTGTCTAACTAGCGGATTAAGCAGGTTTAATCCACTTGCTTAGACTAAGTTAGTACACTTGATGTGTCTAACTAGCGGATTAAGCAGGTTTAATCCACTTGCTTAGACTAAGTTAGTACACTTGTTAATCCCGGTTGCAGCGCACCAGAAGATAATCACCACAGGTGGATCATCCGCTAAATCAGACTAAACAAGATCCTGATTGCTGCATACCAAATCGGACGCGAGATGAGTTCAGGTGGACTAACTTAGTACTATGAAGTATAAGACTAACTTAGTATGCTTGATTTTAACACGAAGACAGCGGCATTATTCTCTGAAAAGTGAAGTCTTTTGAACCTCAGTCTGACCCCTTTGAAGCATTTGGTTCAGTAAGGTTCACTCACCGAGTCACAGAAATATCCTTAATGAAACTGACAATTGCACTATGTAATGATATAATGTACCTTAATATAAAGTTGGTACACTATATTAAGCAGTTCTTCATTTTCTTAGGTAGACAGTGAATGTATCTGGTAGTTTAAATAAACTACTAGAGCAATGTGCCACCCTTTTCCTTTTTGTCTAATGTATTATGGTTGAGGAACAAAGTGTTCTGAAGAGATTGGTTTTGTTTTTTCATTAAAATATTGTACAAATTGTAATAAAGTGCTGCACAATAAGATACTGTGTATTTAAATAATAAAAAGCATGCATGTTTGATGTATTCAGTTTAACCTGAAATGTCAGTGTAATGTGTATTAAATATAAACAACACCTTTAGAACTTAACGTATGAGAACTTAAAATATGATCCGTGTGCAGAATGTGCATAAAAAGACATGTAGTAGGCTCAATTATATCATGAATATAGGTGTACTTTGCCCAAATCACGCCTAATGTAATAAAAACGCTTTTACCATTTTATCATTAATATATTATTTGCTTTTTTCATACCTTTTCATATTTCTGACTTTTTTGCCAGTTCAATATCTTCAATGTATTTTATTTATTTATTTTAATCAAATGCTAGTAATTACAATGCACATGTAAATGTTCGAGTTTGTCTTTACACTTTAAATTGTGATTTCCATCCGCATTTGTAATGGTTCATTATCGGTCTAACTTGTTCCACTTGTTCAGGTCAGCTAAACCAATTTTCAGGATTAGCTTTTTGGTATGCTGCAATCAGGACTAACTAAGTACAGAGCTGCAGGATTTGCTAGACTGCATTTTAGTCCACTTGATGAGGACTAAGTCACGTGTACGCTGTAATCGACTCTAACAGATCTGAACAAGAATAACAGTTTACAAACACACATTATTTACAGAGTACTCCCATCCCCTTCCCCAGTCCATTCCCACATTGTCTCCAGCTTTTTGAAGTAATGTTGCATTGTTTGCTCACTGACAGAGTTCCAAGCATGCTTTAGCAAGAGCACAGCATCTAACTGAGACATTTTATTTACACTGAATTGTCATGCTGATGCTCATCGCTTTTCTCTTTCCAGCCAGGCTTGCTTACTGTTGCAGTCAGTGCTGTTTTTTCTGACATGCGTACAGGGATTAAATAGCCAAGGTGCAGTACAGGGGTAATTGCTCAGTAACGAGGTGAAAACAGCTGATTGGCGGATTAGTACGAGCGATTACTACAGTAATAAGCAGTGCATTTGTTATTTAAATCTATGTGAATGGCACAGAACAAGATCCAAACAGCTGAGTTTGCCCGAAATATACAGCGTGCTTAACAAAGTATAAACTATGCCTTTGTTATTGAAATCAATGGGAATGGCAAACGCTATTTGTCCGATATAAAGGGCTGCCAGAAATACACCGGTATGGTGTAAGTGGTGGCGACTGAACTGCATTATTTGGAGCCCATGCAAAATGTACTTTTCAAACTATTTCTAATAGTGAACAGAAAAGATTATATACAGTATTCTGCTGAAACAGGGAAGGTAACAGCTGTACTTCAGTTATGACTCATGCCTCATGCCCACTTCCAGCCTGTCACTGTTGCTATGCAGTTTTTACCAATAGAACCTCTGTACGTGGTTTCAGTTTCATCAAATTTAGCTACCCAGACAACTTGTTTACTGGAAATATCGTGAATGTGGTGTGTTTTTTCAAGGCATAGTGATTTCAAAGCAATAATCACAGCACCCATATTTTACTGACAAACTACAGCACATGACAGGGGGGGTTACATCTGCTCATTTGTAGGCTTTCTAAATGTTTATTTATTTATTTTTATTTTTTTTAACAGATACTCACAGGTAAAAGACCCCCCCCAAAACAGAAAGACAGTGTTTATCCTAGTCATTATTTTTCGCAGGATTTTTACCAGCCCTAAGGTGGCTGATTTCGCTGCTGCCAGTAACTGCACAAAACAAATTCTTAATTTAGCCACCCTTTTCACTTTCTCTAAACTTTTTAAAGTCAATAAAACAGAAGTATTCCTCTTTTCAGCCCTGATGGTGTTAAACTACTGGTAGCAGTCTTTTTGTGGTTTCTTACTGGCAGTAGAATTTGTCCTGGTAATTGGAAACCCCAGAAAGACTGCTGCCAAGAGATTTTCTGCTCGTTCTAATCACTCGTTATTTTTTTTCATGTTCGAATTTCACTCAACATTTAACAGATTATTCAAATATTATTTAGTTTTGAATTTAGCTGGAAAACAAAACGTAGTAAATTACTGTAGTAAAAAATATACATAATTATTTATATATATATATATATATATATATATATATATATATATATATATATATATATATATATATATATATATATATATAGTAGCGATCTCGGTTAACACAAGCAGGCGATCACACAGGGCAAGGCAATCCACACATAGGCGGAGGGCGGGCGAACCCCACACCTCTCGCACTAAAGTATAGTGCTGATACCGCTGTACAAAAGAGCCGGTAATTACGTCACCTACCAGCCCTGCCTTCCCCTGTGCACACTACACTAATTTTATATATATATATATATATATATATATATATATATATATATATATATATATATATATATATAAAAATAAATAGTCAATCTCAGGAGTAAAATGAACCTGCTTCCCCATTGAATTAGCTATTAAAGAGAAAAATCCTTGGCAATGGGGATGTAGCGAGGCAGCCATGACAGCTCTAATTGTGAATACCAGCTGTAGCGAGGGGTGTCTGTTTATTTCAGATGTTGTTTAAGCACTGGTTTCCTTTGTGCGATATCTTTCATACAGTCATTTATACTGTAGATTCTGATGAATGACCGAATACAGTATGAACATGGGCATTTTCATCACTGAACACATTTCTCAAGCAGTGTTTGTTTGAACATTTGAACGACGCCAGAGATAAAGACTTATTACCTAACCCGTTCCTGGTGCAGCTGACTGCATTGTGTTAGTACAGAAGTATAGCACACACTGCGATTCCCATCTACGCTGTTCATTGACTAAGCAGTTCTCAGAATCCCTCAACACTTCAGAACTCCAGAGTACTCTTCATCAATACCAGAAACTACAGGTCCACTCGCTTCAGAGTACTCTTCATCAATACCAGAAACTACAGGTCCATCCACTTCAGAGTATTCTTCAATAATACCAGAAACTACAGGTCCACTCTCTTCAGAGTATTCTTCAATAATACCAGAAACTACAGGTTCACTCACTTCCCGCACGGTATCAAAAACAAAAGCCAACTACAAAACACCTTAAAGTTTCTCACTATTAATGGTAATAAACAAACCCCAGAAAAGAGAGGTCCAACTGAATTGTGTCAAATAATGCACCTCAGCATTGAGGCCCAGTTACAGCAAGCTGCCTAATTCTAATGGTACTGGACCCTATTCATAAAAGGGACTGTTTTAAGGAATGGTTTTTCAAGGACTGTTATTTAAAGCCTGTAATGCTTAATTAACACATGGCAAAAAACTTCTAGTTTTTATATGGGGACATACAGAGGATAGCCTCATGAGTCAGATGCCATGTTTTTTCTGTAAATAAACCTGACATGCGTACAGGGATTAAATAGCCAAGGTGCAGTACAGGGGTAATTGCTCAGTAACGAGGTGAAAACAGCTGATTGGCGGATTAGTAAGAGCGATTACTACAGTAATAAGCAGTGCATTTGTTATTTAAATCTATGTTAATGGCACAGAACAAGATCCAAACAGCTGAGTTTGCCCGAAATATACAGCGTGATAAAGTAGTCGCCAATTATCTTATTATTTTCTCCCAATTTGGCATATCCAATTATTTTTATTAAGCCCCCGGGCGGCGCTCTGCCAATTGTGCACTGCCTCCATCGTCGACAGTGGAATACCCTGTACTGGAACCGGCGATGTCCAGGCTATAGAGTGCACCCTGCACTCCACGCGGAGCGCCTTTACCGGATGCGTATATAATGCCTTTACACACAATTGAACCTACCTGTGACACAATGAATGGCAGATAATAAATTATTCAAACAGTAATTATGTTATTTAAATTAAAGTATTTTTTTCATACGCAGGCCATTAACAACAAATCATTATTTATACAGTGAAAACAAGTGGTCAGAATACTTCAATACTTTAAATAAAATAAAATATTGAAGGCTGTCAAACATATTTATTATACAGGAGGAGAGAAAATAAATGAAATGCTTTCGTAGTTCTGTTAATGGAGTGTGTTAATTCCAATAGAAAAACACCAACAGTTGAGGATAGGCTATTTACATGTCTAACAGGCACGGTTTAATAGCATGGAATACTAATAAAACAAACAAGTTAAATGATTCTGGTTATTACTATTCGAGACGACACAGGTTGTGTAATAGTACAACACTGTCATAAAATCGTTAGATTTGTGAAATTGTTGGTTGCTTATTGCCATTGGTTAATATTACTGAGCCGTTACAGTTTCAGTACTGTTTAAATAATTATTATCGTGACACGTCACTTCATACCTAACGCAACTAACAAACATAAAAACTCTACATACCTTTTCTTAAATTATTACGAACAGCAATGTATGCACTGAAGGTCCCCCGTGTCTCGCTTATCTTTTTTTTCTGGAACTCTAAATAACAAACTTTTGCAGCGAGTCAAAAACTTCGGACTAATAGTTTCACCTTCCGATTCAGTTTTTGTGTTTGAAATACTTAAGACACCGCCCGCTTTTTACGTCATTAAAGAAACTCCCTCACACGTGGTTTATATGTGTGTTATGTGGATGAGAGAGAACCAGACTGTCGCATTAAGTTTGGTTTAAGATGCATGTAATCGTGTGGTTTTTTGAATGCAAACTAAATTATTTCCTCTATGCTCGGTAGATAAAAAGACCTATTCAAAATAATGCACGATAAATAGCAGCGTCGTTCAAATAAACGGGAGTAAACAGTAACTAATACTTCACACATTTTTACTTTCCGCAGTTTAATCTCATAGTATGTGTGGTAAGTCAGATGTCAATTGAGTATCGCATGAAGTGAGACTCACTCAACGCAGGCAAGCAAAATAATCTCACGCCAAGAGGAACAGCGGTTTCCGTTAACCTTTACATATTTATGTATTTTTACAAAAATATAAATGAAACGTTGCTGGTTCTTTAAACAGGCTTTGAAAAATCAGTTACGCCTGCTCCCTCTCTTCTGTTGAGATCCCCTTGCCATCCAAACCGGCTATAAAGGAAAAAAAGCTATTCATGCCGCCTACTGGTTAATTTTATTATTGCACTTTGTGGAATTAACTGTCCCAATAATATCCATATTTATCACTTTCTCGAATTAACTTAATTAGGGCACTGTAACGCCACATTGTTGGTTAATATTCCATACCAATTTAAATCACGACTTCCCCGTTTTCTTTAATGTGCCACACATCTTTTTATATATTTGGGACAGAAAGTACAGTTTTGCACACAGCAAACAAACCACACTTCTTTTCTATATTAGTGCTTTCTGTCCCTGGCACTTGGTGAACTCCTGATTGTAAACTTCACTTATTGTAACAATTTGAGATGACAGTAAAAGAGTCTGACTGTGGTAAAGACACCGCCACCAGGTGTTTCGAATTGTACAGCAGTGTGCACATTTATTAGAACATCCCATTGCTTCTGCAGTTTTCATTTGTTGTGCAAATGAAATCAAACCACTGGAACTGAAAATCTTGGAAAATTGTCAAAATAGGCAAATTAGTGATGGCACATTAGTGGTTGTCTAATTTAATTGGTGACTTGAATAAGCCACACATGCAATTAATTTAATGTAGTAAGACAAAAGGAACACATAGGCACAAATGATAAAATGCATGAGACTTGTTAGAAGTTGTTGAGATGCCTAATTAAAGCAAAAATTGGTCTACACACAATTCTCTATTTAAATAAATTAAAAAAAATATATATATATATATATATATATATATATATATATATATATATATATATATATATATATATATATATATATATATATATATATAAAGATCATTGCTTGGGTGATGCAAAAAAACGGGTCTGTCATCTGCAGCAAATAGTTGAGGAAACTTGGGACCTTTTTAAACTTGATAGTTGTTTGTTTTTTTACATGTGAAATGTTTCGTTCAATTTGATAATCACACGCACCACAAACATTTCGTTTTTTCTATCCCGTTATGAGTGACACACAGTCATACTAACTGACTAATCGTAACTTCTTCAGAATTGACTGGCTTAATATAAATACTGTATAACCTGCATCAACAGGTTCTGCCTGATTGTATATATTTTAAAATGAACTGCTGCGCAAAGCATTATCTTGTTGAAACCTTTGGTTGTACTTGATTGTACTTGCAGCATTTATCAAGGAACTAGAATGTGTGTCAGCATGACTCATTTTCAACACTGTTGTTCTCACTTCAACCTTAACCCTTTCAGTCCTGAATTATTTTTGTCGAGCTGAAGAATGCAAAATTAAGCTATGTAATTCAAAAAGGAACCCTTTTTATTGAGTATACATGAGAACAGGACAGCCATATGTTTTACATATATTTTGGTAAATGAGACTTTCAAGTCCTCTCAGTACTTTAAGAACTAACCGGTGCTAATATAAGGACGGACCTTGAGGTCCTGCCAGGACTGAAAGTGTTAAAGAGACACTTGCTTCCAATGTCATTTTATTGGATGCTGTTTGCCATCATTGATTCAGAGCTCGGATGCTTCAATACTGAGTTATTGTCATGTTTCTATATATCTGTCTTGCTTTGAGCTTGTTTGGAGAATCCTATCTGTCAGCACTGAACAGATATCCTCATTCCATTGAAACCAGGTGGCAATGTGGCCTTTCATCTCTGCCAGCCCAAACTACTATACATCCCTAGGGAGGGTGAGTAGGTGGGGCTGGCAGAGTGGAAAGGTCACATGATGTGAATGGGGTGAGGAAGTCTGCTCAGTCTAATTTGCAAGTCCAAACAAGCTCACAAACATGTAGATATACAGAAAAAATATATAATAACACAATACTGGATCAACAGAGCACAGAACCACTCCACAACTGCCAGACACCATACAAATTCAAGGGCAAGGTGAACAAGGGCGTCTGCTAAGAAATAAATAATAATAATAATAATAATATCAGTGACTTAACATGACCATAATCTAGGGACTGAGACATTCAACTGATTGCTTGTTTTGTTTCACCCCTTTGATTTTATTTTTATTTCATTTATTTAACCAGGAGATTTACTCATTGAGACCGAGGCCTCCTTTACAAGGGGGCCCTGGAAAACAATAATTAAAAAAAAACACTTGCAAAGTGCCAACAACACAAGAAAAACATTGTGTGGTTCAAACTTATTCAGCTGCATAGAGAGATCAAAGAACACAATAAGACATGTATCTATTTGTTAATGCGCACTGAAGCAGAAGCTTTGGTCGGAGGTTCTAAGCAATTCCCCCCCAATGCAATCTTTAAAACCAGAGAAGGAGAGATTATCAAATTCCATCTTCATACTGTGTTGGAAATTGATTATTTTCTCTGATTAATGGCATTCTGCAACATTGTGAACTGCAGAACTGAATTACATCTGTATTCATCTAGCTATTCTGTATTCAACAAATTGCTTTACTTTACCAGAGCTGTTATATATTGTTATTGATACACCAGCGTCATATATTTGAACTTTAGAAGTATTGGGATTCCCAGGTAATCTGAGACTACCGGACTCCTTTAGTCTAGCCTTGCATTGTCACAGCTATGTATTTTAATGCAAAAAAGCAACATGTATTTTAGATTGGCCACTTTTTAAATGCAGTACCTGTCTTTCTTCAGTTGTGAATACAGGGTGTGGTCATGTTATTGGAAAGAAAGGGGAGTTCATTCCCTGTAACTTTTCAATGTAAAAATGTACAAGTAAAACATCTGTGTTGCGGTGTTGTGCCAAATAGTATCTCCTAGCAGTATTTAGCACTCTTGCCAAATACTGTTTCCAGCACAATTGTAATAATAAAGTAATAATGTGCAACATATTGTATAATTGTATTAATTTGATATTTTAATTGTTTTACATTCTTTGTTTTTGAAGATCAGGGAACATTGTACTGCTAATTAGTGTATTTATTACTATAGCGGAGCAGAATACTGTCTTTATTCACCTTTTAATGTGTGTAATCATGTACTGAGGATGCAAAAATAGTTCTCACTGACATTTAAAAAAAAAGCTATATTTATATTTTGTATAATAGACCTAAAGTTAATAAATGTGAAGGTTGAGATATATTTATATTTTGTATAATAGACCTAAAGTTAATAAATGTGAAGGTTGAGATACTCAGCAACAGGTTCTTATCCAAGAATTAAAGATGCACTCTACACTCTACACGGTAGGAGTAAAACCATTGAAATGCAACACTTTTTGGGAGACGCAATTCAAAGATGGCAGAAAAAATAAACTAGGCATGCGCAAATGAATTTGCATGCGTGCTGACTGCAATTGCGACACTTCTTCCGATAATACTGAATTTGGCACAACACCGGGACTGTATTATCTATTGGCAGCAGTGCTGTAGTTGAGCCAGAACTAGCCTAATATACAAGCTAATCACATGACAGCACAACTGTCTGATTCAGTGAGTAGTCCTCTTGATACGATGAGATCAGCATTAGGAACTTATATGAACTACTTCTTTAAGAAGGCTAAAAATGTTGATGAAGACGACTACGACGGTGGATACAAACATAAAGCCACTGACACACAGACACGTAAATAAAGTAAAGCATTCTCACAAGATGGAAAAAGACCCTTTGTGGAAATACTTGAAGAAATGAGATAAATGCATTACCTATTATATGTGTTACAAGAAGTTCAGTATACAAATAAAATGGGAGCATTGTATTAAAGAAGAATAAACAGCTGACATTAGCATGCATTATAGCATTGCAAGTTGCTTGGGTCTGGTGCAGAAAATTTCAAACTTTCAGTTGGCGATGACATAGGCGAGCCTGAAAACGAGGTGCAGGTTTGGGAGAAGGTAACCCCAATAGCACCACAGAGGCAGATGGAAATGTGCCTGTCTTGAATACTATTAATAGCACTGAATGACGGTTGGCATTAATGTAGGAGTCACCTCAATACCCTAAAGTCTGTTGGACCTTTGTTGATGGTGCTAGGATTTTACTATAATAAGAAATTATACAGTAATCCATCACATATCCGACTGCGATGGGACCAGAGTAAGGGCAGATATGTAAAAAGTCGGATAAATGAATCCTGTTTTAAATACCATTATACACAGCTGTAACAATTACTATATTTTAAAAGCTTGTGACAGGGTAGCCCATCTGCCATGTGGGTGCGTGCATTCGCTGCTGAGTGACAGGCAGGAGATCGAGACGGAGGCTGAAGCTACTCACCTGTCAGTGGTTTTGACTTGCTTTTTACAGAGAACAAATGAATCTTGGTTATAAATCTCCCTCCCGACCTGTGAGGTTGCTGCGTAAAAGGACTGGATGGTCAGACAATTCATTCCAAGGGTTAGGTGGAAGTCGGCCATCTAGAAAGGGGGCGGAGCTATGGTGCACCAAGTCATCGCTCCTGAGGGAAAGCGATGTGGCAACACAGCACACAGGAATATCCCCTAGAAAGTGTCCTGAGGGCATCAGATGATTCTTAATGGTTAGGTTTAGGGTTACGTATTGGGTTTGAGGTTAGGTTTTAGAGCAGGGGTTACTTAAGGTTAGGGTTAGGGTTAGGGTTAGGGACAAGGTGGGTTGATTTAGTAGAGTTGCCGAGCTCTGGAAGTGAAAGGTGGGAGTGCTTTGCAAATGCCCTAGAATCATCTGACGCCCTCAGGACACTTTCTAGGGGATATTCCTTTACGCTGCTGTGGCAACCGTGGATTGGAGGAGAAACGGTTGCACTCACTAACCAATGGGGCGTGTGTCAGAAATACAATGAATTTTGGTTGTAAATCTCCCTCCCGACCTGTGAGGGCGCTAAGCAGCGAAAGGAGAAGTCTTTGGACAGGTTGGCTTGACAGATCTTTCCCCGGGCCGGGAAGTCGGTCAATCTGGAAGAAGGCGAGACTCCATTGCAGGAACGTATTGACCCGGAAGGGAAACAACGTAGCAGCTCCAGATAGTAGAGACAGCTGCACTCGTTTACCAAGGGGTCATGCGTGATAGCATAAAGGGGACAGAGAATCACAATCTTTTCCTTCGCTTGGTTTTGAGCAAGAGTGAAACTGGAAGGACCGGGAGAAACCCAAAAATATAAAAGGATTCGTGAGTGTTTTGTTGGTTTGTTGCTATGAGTAATTGTCTTTTGTTTTGTAAATCACTAAACAGCAAACACGTATCTGGAGCTGTCGCCTTGGGCCAGCACTACCCGGAACAACACTACACCACAGTCACTGTATAATTGTTATCATACACCACAAGCACTACTGCACGCACCCAGGACTGGTGACCGTGTTAGTATATTGTGGGACGGATATTCGTGTGTATTATTTGGGACTGTATTTGGGGCTGTGCATTGCCGGGGATTATTATTTGGTCACCAGACCTGGATACAATTAAAAACTGTTTCAAACTGGATTATAACTCTCTGTTTCATTACTGCACTGCATTACCCCTGCGCCTGCACGTACCACTTACCACAGGCGTGACTGACGATACAAAAGGGGACGTGGCTAGGTGATCTGTTACTTTGTAATGGTTAAGAGAGAACCAAAGGACGAGTGTAAAATAACTGCAACTACTGTTTGTTATTTATTAGACAGCTAACACGATCCAGAGCTGTCGCTACAGGACAGCAAAAAAACGGACAACAATTCACCTCTGAGTAAACAGTATTTCACCATGAGCACTACAGCACTCACTCTGGCCTTGTGACCGTGTCTGTGTTTTGTGTGTGTGTTTAATACCGTGTTTATTATTTCGGAACTGAGCCCTGTGTTTATTGAACTGTGCAATACACATCATTGTGTATTGCCAGCCCTCCATTTCTTTACTGTTGTCCTCAGACTTTGGATTATAAATAAACCACCATTTCACCAGTACTTTGTTTGTCATTGTCTTGAGCACTGCATCACCACTACACCTGCACACTGCAAACCACTTTGCCACACTTGCTTACTCACTCTTTGAAATCCAGCCCTGGTTGTGGTTCTCTCTCACTCACTTACTCACCCTCACACACATGTCGGCAAATTTCTTTAGCCCAGTTAGCTTTGGTTTTGCAGCCAGAGGTTATTAAATTGAACCTTTTTATAACTGGCGCCCTGCTGGAACACACCTACCTGCTGATTAGATTCCACACCTGATAATCACACACAGCAGACTGACACTCCCAGGAGCGTTAGGTATTTCATTCATTTATTATAATAAATACACACCATTTACAATATATATATTAAAATATATTATATTAAAAAACCCTCTTCATGCCACTGCCCTGCCACAGTGCTGTAGACACTTACATTATAGGTCATTTACACAGTAGCAAAATGCAGAGGCTTACAAAAAAAAAAAAAAAAAATCTTACTATTGTAAGCACAACTCGCTTTTACTTTATTGTAGCCATTTTGTTTTAGCACTGTACACACGGGTGATGATGCTGATGAACTACAGGCAGCACACTTCTTTTGCTGCAGTGTGTAGCAGATTTCTGTGTCTGAGTCTCTCTCCCTACCAATACCACCTGGGCTGTGATGCTACCCGCCACATTGTGCTATTGAGAAACATGAACTTTATTTTTTATTTCTCTACATGACAAACAGATTTGTTAGCAAAGCAAGCTGACATTAAAGAAGGAAGTGCCTATAGAGCACATTTTTGTGCTGAGAAGGATTGGGGGACAGGTGGCACAAGCACTGCGCAGAAATTAAAGTTTTGACTGATAGATATGATGAATTGAGGAGGAACGTTGAAAGGCTGGACAAAGATGTGTCAGTGTTAGGGGCAGCTGTAACAAAGACAGCCTCTTGGGGGTTTCATAGGAAGTTGTTGGAAAGGAATAATGAAGTGTTAGAAGGGAAAATATTTCTCTGAAAAAGTAAAGGAATGCATCCGCGCTCTAAGTGCAAATGAGAAAAGCTCGACCATAGAAGATGACAAGCAACAATAGCAGCTGAAGAATAGATATACAGTGCCTGCATTTTTTTTTTAATTAAAAGAGGGGACAGTACAATGAATAATTTTTCTTTTAAACTTTCTTGGCTTTCATTTTATGTGCTCGGATGTCTTGCCAAAAAAAAAGGAAAGATAAGGAGTTTAGTCTTCTGGGTTTTTTATGTTTTAAATTTATCATTGTACTATATCGTCAAGGACTGGTGAGTCTGTCTTGGTTTCAGTGAGTCTATACAGTGGGTCACATGGTTTTTTGGAACGTGGTTGTTGGGCGAGATAGCTGTTTGTGGTTATGAAAAAATGAGAACTTACACTTCTTCAACAGCGATCTTGTGAATGGATAGCCTTTACGGTGAAACTGGTTGTGGAATTAAGCAGTGACTGTTCTTTTTCTGTTACAAGTATGCATTCCCAGGTGAGAAAAGAAAAGTCAAGGAGAAGAACCCCATTGTGGTCTAAATCAGATGAATGAAGGCTGCACTTGATTTCATGCAGGCTGATTCTGATGGTGAGTCAAGTACCAGGACCTGGGCAGAGACAACCATGGAACTGAAGAGGAACAGTCAGCTGACCATACAGAACTTTTCACTCTCAGACAATGGGACCACTGAAAACTGATATTCTGCTGAAGAACCAATGCCTGCCAATGGGATAATATTGTCATCTACTGTGGACATTTTTTGTGAACAATGTGAAATTTGAATGGTTTACTGTAGTGTTGAATATATCTAAAATGAATGTAGGGAAATTAATGGTAACGCAATTAACATGGGGCTATAATATATTTTGTATTAACATAGTTAAATAAATAGGTTACAAATGATAAGATTAAATATAAGATAATATTTAATTATTTTCTTTGTTGCAAAGGGTTAAAACACAATGTTTCTGGATGATCAGCAAATTATTTGGATCCCACTTAAAATAGAAATAATTAGAGGATTATTATGTATTAACTATGATTCTGGCACATCTACCTGAGATTGAGGATATTAAGAAACAAATTAAGATAGAAGTTGGTATTAGGACTGATTTCCAGGTCATTTATGGGCAAGAAGAGAAAAAAGTCATTATTCATGAAGTTGAAAACTACCTGACAAGATAGGCAATGTCAACACCTCTATTGGCATTAGGTATTCAGGGAAGGAGTATTGGGATTGAGCAGAATGTAGGTAATGGAAGATCCCATGACGGGTAGAATCAGATATTTAAAGATCTGACAACCTAAGACAGGCCCTACACGCTGCTACTCTAAAATTGTGTAAACCTTTGTTTGTTTAAGGTTCAAAGTGGGGATTGTAAGGTTTTCTATACATTGTAATAATTTTATGTGCCCCTTTAAATGGTAAAGAAGTGAGAAATCATTGAAAGTCTGTCTCTGAACATTCTGTGATTTTCCTGTGTTTAATGTAAGCTCTGAATCAACACAGGTTCAATGAAGTCTTAAAATCAAGCTGTACACAGCTGGTTTACATCAGCTGTTTGCAATCACCAGCCTTGTTGTTTCGACCTTGTGATGCGTGGGTATGGCACTTTGCCATCTGTGAGAACTGAGCAAATCTCATATCATAACAAGTTGTTCTTAAGTGTAACTTCTTATTATCTGGGTTTCTGCTGACCTTGGTGAAGGAAGAAGAAAACTGTTAATGTGCTTTGTCTCACACCATGCGTCACACAAGGGAAATAAGACCAAATTTGGTCAAGAAAATTATGTAAGCTAGCTGTATATCTGTGCTGTATGAAGTAATTTATTTGCTCAGAAACAAACATTTCTGATACCATGAGAGCTCAGAAACGAACATCTCTGATGCCATGAGAAAACTACATCTACACTGATTCTAGCTCAGAACATCATCACATTTGATTTGCTTTGTTCCTGAATAAAACTCTTTTGATTAAAACTGAAGACGACTGACTTATTATTTTTAAGAAATTGAACCTTACACATTGTTTTACTGCAATATTTGAATACATAAACAATTAATTTATGAATTGTATATTCACATAATGATCTCTAGATTTAAATATGCAACATACTTACATGTTTTTCCAGCATGAGAAAGGATTCGCTTGATTACATTGGAAAGGGGGTTGTCTATCTTTTTAAAGATGTTTTGTTTCATCCACTGAACACAAATACGAGTTTATGAAGTTTATGTGAGCAAGTGTTTTTTTCCCCCTGTGTTTTCATATTGCTTTTTTAAAAAACATTGCCTTAAATTCTCATTTTTTCTGATCTCCGATGGGAGAACTCAATCCTTTGTAGACGGATGTAGCTTCACTGCATCCAAGGCATATTTAGATAGTAGATAGCTAGATAGCATATATATATATATATATATATATATATATATATATATATATATAGAGCAGCAACCCAGATTCCTGAGAATGCTTATATTTCTTTGATTTATAAATAAGAATAAGGCGTCCTAGCTTTAAACATTTGGGTTGGTAAACTTGTTTTGGTCTATCAGATGTAGAAATATAAACCAGTAATACCACAATAAACAATGACTGCGTAACCTCTATACACGATTCTGACTAGATACAATAAAAAATAGTACATTTTGAAAATGGAAATGCAATGTTAGCTTTAAGTCTAACCTCCCTTACTATATAAAACACCTTTTTTTACAGGTAGAAATAGATCCAGGTAGTGAGGTGTTCTGTGATAAACTTGTGTGGGCTTTTACCAACATTTCACACACACAACATCATCTGTGTGCAGTCTTCTTGTGAATCTATTCCCTATGGATATTTTGCTGAAAAGTAACTTGAGATTGATGCCGTCTACAGTAAGTATTAATCTTATTTTAATATTGATAAATTACATTGTAGAGTCTGGTAGTAAGCATACATCAAACATGTTTCTTCCTCTCTTTAATATGGGTTGCAATGTTGTACTTGTGGCATTGCTATTCATTGACAATATATTTTTTGCAAAGTTGCCTATTTCATAACTGTCTTTTCAAAGGCATGGACAAAAAAAACTGGAGCATTGATTTCTATAAATGTTTATGTAACATTTGGTGTATTTTGTTATGGGTTTAATTGTGATATGTTTCCTTTTTAAGGAGCAACTTTGCAAAAGTGGTCTAACACCCCACAGGCTGTTATTGGCTCGGCTATCAATGGCAAGTTGATTGAACTGCGCAATAAAAGCGAATGAAAATTACAGCATACATGGACTCCACAAAGTGAGGGAGATGTGAACACTGAATGAGCATGTGATAATGTAGCCTTGATTTAATTCAAGAGTAAGTAGCGGAGTTCCAAAAAATATAGCGTTCCACGTCCCCACATGTTGCTACAACTGTTTAAATAACACACCTGTAATTATTCTTTTCATTGTTAAGATCCGGACAACTTTTTACACTTTTTTTCAAAGCTGTTTCTAAAATGTCTGCTCTAGTGCACTGATAGTGTAAGGATTAATGCCCACATTGTCAAACAGGTAACACAGCAATAACGATGTGGTACAGAATCGAAAAGACAGAGCACTTGTTATTTAAAAAAATGAAATATATTTTAATCGCTCTTCCTGCATTCTTGTCATGATGTTAATGTAACTGAGAAGGCAACACGGTGTGGTTGTCCGATTAAGGCCCCCAGTTATTTCAGAGACTTTGTCAAGCATTAATAAGGACTTGAACTTGGACTTTAAATAATAATCGAAATAAACCTGAGACTTTATTGAATCAATAGGTCACAAGTTAAAACTGTACTTCACGTTGGAAGTGTTTGTCTTCACTTGATTGTGGAATGAGGACGTTCCTTATTCAAAGGGGGTTAATGTAACACTGTTATATTTAAATGGTTAATCAAGGGGTAGAAGTTATAATTACAAAGTTTAAATAATATTTATTGTTAACAACTGAAAGTGAAACCAAGTACAATATTTCAAAGTAAATCAATAAGAGTTTGTGATATAGTGTTTTCCAGAGGGAATGTTTTGACGGTAGCGCAGTTCTGGTCTGGGGGTAGTGTGCTCACATCATGCAGCGAGAGGACAGTCAGTAAGTTAATGTGGAATGCCTGCAATGCTGGACCCTGACACCCTGCTAAATGTGGGATATCAACCTTAAACCAAGGGATATATGTACACTCCATGCATTGATTGGTTCTTAATTCAAGCTGCAAATTATATAATTTGAAATGAACCAATGTTGTTGTTTCCTTTTTCTTTTATTGATTCGAAATGTAATTTTAATCATTTTGGTCAGATTAATCTGTGTCCGAAATATTCTCAAGGCCGGGGGATACCCTGACCCCCCCTCTCAATCCAATCCTTTCAAAGTAGATTTAACAATGTTATGTCAGCCAGAAGCAAATCCAGTTTATTTCAAATGGGGGCAAATACCTTGAGGGCCAATATTAATGTATACATTGCTTAGCCTGCATGAGAGGGAAAAAAAAGATTCCTTTATCTGTCTGGTAGAGCCTCTCCGGTTGTAATACATACAGCATTAGATGTTTCCATTCTGAGAAAGTGTCCATTCTCTGAAAGACATTTATCTCCTTTCCAGTATTTAAGGATTTGCTTTATTTCTATTAAATGGCCTCCCACAAGATGTTACACACAACCATTTATTCTGCTAAGAAATAAATAAATAATAATGAATTTGAAAAATAGATCTAGGATATATATTACTGTTGGCTCACTACAGTAACTTTTAAAGCATCTTATAACATTTGTAATCATACTATTCCTGTTATGTAATAATTGTCAATGAAGATATCAGTATGGGTTGTGGGTTTAGATTTATATCTTTGAGAATATGTTTTGTATTATAAAATTGCATGTAAGTTATTTAAAAATATAATTAATACAAAAATGAAAATTAAGAAATTCCAGGAATTCAAACCCATTCTGGGTTCTCTCAGTGGGAATTTCCAATACAGGTTTTCTTACCTGAACAACACGTTTTATGACTAATTCCAAAGTCCTGTTATCAGCAACATGTATCATGCCATGTAAAAACTTGTTTCTGAATGCTTTGGCAAACCGGTACTGTATCTAATGTTGGCTGTCATTGACAGGAAAGGCAGTTTCTGCACTGAAAGGCATGCACTCTGAATCTGCAGGATATTTCAGTTTATTCAGGCATTCGTAATCCCATGATTTCTGTTCTTAGTCATCGTATTTTGTTCTGTTTCTGTGCTCGTTGTTATTTGTCATGTTTAATGAGTCAACAGCACATTTTACCATTGGTCTGAGCAAGCCAGTAAAAACATGACCACTAGGGGCGTGCACCAGTCATTTCTCCTCCCACCTCCCCCCGAAAAAGTGTTTGAGGGGGGAATAATTTACTGGCACACACACCCCTAGTAGTTATTATACTGGCCTGATTAATGAAATTCCACCTTGCGCAGTCTTGCTCACAGATTAAATATTCGGGTGCATATTTATGTTTAGAAGTGCAGAAACAAAGTAAGCAATTATGACAAACAACACATGTCACAGGGAAATAAATAGATGAAACATTATGCAGAGTCAGTGGGTATAAAGTATTCCTTTAGGTTCAATTAACTCTAATTGTGTTTGAAGGTCTACTAAACTCCTGCCCTCCTTATTTCACACAAGCAAACATCATCTGCAAGAGGATAGTGGAAAGCTGTTAATTTATTATTTAAATAAAAGGTGAAATATACAATTGTCACACTTATCTATAGCTATGTTATTATTCATAATCTGTTACTTTACATTTGTACATTAACAATGTTTCACTGGAAAACTGCAATATACAGCAGTGTGAACATTTATTAGAACATCCCATTGCTTCTGCAGTTTTGATTTGTTGTGAAATCAAACCACTGTACCTGAAAATTTTTGAAAATTGGCAAATTAGCGATTGTATCATTTAACTGATGACTTTAATTGGCCACACATGCAATTCATTTGAAATAGTAAGAGAGAGGGAACGCATAGCCACACATGGTAAAATGCATGAGACTTTTTAGAAGTTGTTTCTAAGATGCCGAGTTAAAGCACAAAGTGGTCTAACATTTTCACATGCGTGCCTATTGTATTAGGAGGCTGTGGTCCAGTGGTTAAAGAAAAGGGCTTGGAATTTGAACCAGGGGAGGTCCCTGGTAAAAATTCCTGCTCACTCACTGACTCACTGTGTGACCTTGAGCAAGTCACTTCACTTCCTTGTGCTCCATCTTTCGGGTGAGACATTGTTGTAAGTGATGATGCTGATGTTCACACACCCTAGTCTCTGTAAGTCACCTTGGATAAAGGCGTCTGCTAAATAAACCAATGATAATAACAATATATCACTGATTACTGACAGAAATCACACCCAGAGGTTTTCATGCAAGTAGGTATATAAAGAATATTCTAAGACAGGTGTTCTAATAAATTTGCATACTACTGTATATATATTTCACACACCCGGAAGAGAACATAAAAGGTATTTGAGGGTCTGCTTGGGTACATCCTCTTGCAACCAAATCCATGTTCTTAAAAGTTTATACATTTTCATTATTTGATTTACTGTCCCCTTGCAGTTATTCTTATTGGTTCTTATTGCAATTACTCAGATCTAGTGCTTGATTTTTCTAACTATTGTGTTAAGGGGCTTTTATCTGAGTTCAGGAGCTGCCCTTGATTTTGAGTTGCCTGCAATAGACATGTTATATCCAGTAAGCCAGATCAGCCATATTGTCTATATACAGTGTGTATTAGTAAGCGCCAGCGCCATCTAGTGCTCAACTGTGTATTCCCAGCAATACAATAGGAAACTTGATACAATAAAGCTGATCGCTAGATGGCTTTGAGTCTGACTTCTAAAAACACACCTTGGCTGATCTAAGCCTTTGTCATGAATCTACCAGGATAGCAGCTGCCAGGACCCCTTTGAAAAATGACAGTGTATCTCAATGGTTCTATCCTGGTTAAATAAATACATCTCAATGCTAAATCCTGTATGAGATGATCAGGACTATGGAGGCACCTGGGAACACTGCAGGGGAAGTTTATTGTAACACAATAGCGGTCACATGTTATTTTGTTTTTTGTATGAAATCCCCATCTAGTTTACTCTCACGTGATTGTTGATTCATTCCCACCACCAGCAAAGCAGACGATAATCTATTTAGTTTTCTTTCCCTGGAAAGTCAGCAATAGATCTATGAAGTGTATTAGTTTACATGCAGGCAAGGTACTGGTAGATCTGCACAGCCTGCCACAATGTAACAAAACAAGTTCCCTGTTTCAATCACAGCTGTGGCGTGCTGGAGCTGGCAAGTCCCTTATAAAAGTTTCCCATAGTAAAAGTGGAATAAAGCACCATCATAAAGGATAGGGAAGAACTAAAAAGCACAGAGGTATGGTAACGCATATTAAAAAACAAACTATGGTATATTTGTCTATATCAAGTACCAATTTGGAAGTATTATTGAACAGCCTTGTCCTCCACGCGCCGTGTTAGTGCATTGTGTATTGTTTGTGTGTTTTCTGCTTAGGTATTATATGATTTTAAGGTTGTTGCAACAACGATGAATTGTTTATTTTAAACTCGTTATTTTACCGCGATTGTATTACCACTGTGCATTGATTCTGATATAGACAATGGTTCATGTGATAGTTGGACCAGTCTAAAGTACCAGTTGCTTGGTGGTAGTTAATGATTTAATTTTCAGCATTTGTGCACTTGATATATTTTGCTTTGTGATATTTTTTTATTTTTTCTTTATTCACTTATAATATTTGATTTGTGTTTGTTTCACATTAGATGTTTCTTATGGTTTGATTCTGTTTTGTTGTACACATGGCTGCTAAGGGCTGAGACTTTTTACTCGTCACTTAATTGCTGCAAATATGGAAACACTTGCTGTTCCATTGGAATAACTGCTGCTACATTGAAACAGTTGTTACTATATTGAAACAATCGCTGTGAAACTAAACAAATGCTTTTCGTGCTAATAAACTGTTGTAAACTTTTAAGTGGTCTCGGTTGTGTGTTTGGGAGTGGTGCTGGTAATTGGACAAGTCCTTGCTCAATTAAGAAAATAACTTTAACGAGGATCTTCCTCTTCTCCCTATTATCATCTTGGGAGTGGCGTAGCGGCTACAACTAAACATATATTTTAACTAGTAATCGAGTACCAGAATACCAGAAACGGTTTGAAAGCGGCACACAGCAGAGCTGGTGCTGTATGGGAATTGCTTATTATTGTCAGGTGCTGTGAGGCTGACGGGATTCCACTAAACAACATGTGATCGCTGAGTATTGCACAATGCGGCAGCGGTTAAGGTGCCACACACACTCGTGATCTTCCATTCTAAATAACAGTCACCTGTTTTCACTGTAGTAACAAAGCCTGACTAATAGATAATTGTCATAGCAACATTGTTGAAAGCGCCAACAGGAAGAAACCAGTACAGTATGTTTTTTTTTGTTCTTTTTTTCTTTTCATAATAAATGATTTATTTATTTATTTATTACGCTGATTTAAATTGATTTCCCTACTTGACTGGGGAATATGATTTTGTTCTGTGTTGGGATTTAATCTTAAATCCCAGCTCTTCTCTGTAAAAACAAAGATAGACTGCGATTTACAGCCATGTTGTTATCCCTCTCCATGAATACATAGTATGTACCTCACACTTCCCATTTCTACACATAAATCACGTTCTGGAGATGTACGTGGTCAGTCTGTTTGTTCATCCACGACACATTTTTCCATATATCTGGAGAATTGCTTATATAATTGTCATGAAACTCAGTACGGACATTATTTAAGTTATGGACAATATCAGATTCTCGGGGTATAGGTGCGTGTCTGTCTGTCTGTCTATCGTCAGCTCCCCCCCTTTAATATGTTACGTTTTTCATCATGACGGGTCTAACCACTGCAGTCGTGGCAGGAAATGTATGTTACCGAAGACATTTTATCATTATTATTATTATTAACGGTGAATGATAATTTTCCTATAAACGAAGGTGTTTTACTGTCTTATTACACACGGTGGTGGCGCGAGACCCGTGTAAAATAAGATTGTCTGTGCACAATAAGGTTGATAATAAAACTGCTAACCTACTTTTTTTTTTTTTTTAAACAAACAACCACTACTACATGAACACAACAAAACACTGTCAATACAAAAATAACTAATCAATCTATTTTATATAGCGCCTTTCATAGTGGACCACCATCACAAAGAGCTTTACAAGATGCAGTAACAACAAGAAAATCCATAATACTTTAAATACAGAGAAATGCATAATACATGATATACAGTGGAAACAAAAAACAATGGCCTGCAGATTGAAAGTTTTATTATTTATTTATTAGCAGACACCCTTATCCAGGTCGACTTACAATTGTTACAAGATATCACATTATACAGATATCATTTTTTTACATACAATTACCCATTTATACAGTTGGGTTTTTATTGGAGCAATCTAGGTAAAGTACCTTGCTCAAGGGTACAGCAGCAGTGTCCCCCACCTGGGATTGAACCCACGACCCTCCGGTCAACAGTCCAGAGCCCTAACCACTACTCCACACTGCAAAAGACTGCCGAGCTCTTGATTTGTGTCACCAGAACCCCTCAAAAGAATTACAGCTTTATTATGCATAGATGGGTGTGCATTATTCCTTATATTATTATCACCATTATCGTTATTATTAACACAAAGAATATAATTAAAATGAATAACTGTTTTATATCTGGGGGAAAGGTACCTCGAAGTCTGAACTCATTTATTATTATAAAATATCTTCCGATGTAGAAGACTGTACCTGTATCACAATTTCAGAGCGCTGCCTGATCTTGCAAATCACAATCACACCTACCCTTTAAGAATATTCCGTGGGTTTCAAACCACTACCTGTGTTTGCCAGCAGATGGCACCACAGGTATATCTGCACTTCATGCAATCTCCTTTTAGGAAACAGAAAATCAATAGCAACATTGAATTCAATTTGAAACAATCACAATCACAAAAAAATACAGTTTCCTAATTATAAAGTAATGAAGAAAGAGAGAGGGGAAATATGAACCCTTTCATGCATGGCGACCTCATAGGTGGAAAGATTAAAAAAAACTCTCTTCTAGTCTTTATATGAGGACATATGGAAGACACACATGCATGATAGCCGCATATCAGGATGCCATTTCCCCCCATATAAAGCAATGGGGGAAAAAATGGTAGCATTTCAATGAAAAATATATTTATAATTTGTCCAAAACTACTTTGTTCAGTTATTTGTAAATGTGTACATTGTACATGACCTGGAGTAACCTGAACTGTGCTGCTTACACCTAGAGCATTCTTAAAGTGTTTTGCATTTCCGTTAGCTACATATTTCTCAAATGTGCAGTTTTGAAAGAAACATGTTTTATAGCACACATGTGTTTTCATTTTGAAACACAATATCTGATACTCCAAGAAATTAAAGGAAGTTCTCAGTTTCCATCCCTTACTCTCAGGACATTGTGTTACTGGTTGAAAGCCTGTCAGCTGACAGGGGAGGCACCTGATTATCCAATGACAGGGAAAGAAATTGTTGAAAGGGTGGGGACAATTTTACCCTTCAGGTGAAATGACCAAGAAGTGCAACACTATCTGAGAGCTTTTGTTTTTTAATTCAGTGCCGGATATTAGGTTTTAAAATAGCAATATGTTTACTGTAACATGTGGTTCTTTCAAAACTGCACATTTGCTACCTATACAAGCAACAGGTATGATGTATGGAACTGTATTGTTAGCTTCAATAACTTAAATGCCTTGGAGTCTAATAACGGCAAATCCTGGCCATCTTTAGCTGGTACTGCATGTTATTGACAATGTTATGGCGGGTGCCTCTTGTTGCCTCTACTGTCAGTTAGTGATGTTATCCTTAATTCTCTTTAAAAGACACAAAGCCAGATCTGTCCATTGTGATATTATATTGGCTAAGCTACAAATACTTAGAGCTGGTGGGGCCCATGTCAAAAAAAACAATTTATTAATTGAGCAATGTGAAATCCTGTACAGTCATTTCCACCCAGCGGAAGCAGCTTGGGAACTTGGAGTTAATTAAAGGTGTCTGAACAGCCAAAGGAAGCAATTATGCAATCTGTGTTGTTCTTGGCAAGGGTCTGGCCTTCAGCCACATGTTTTTCGCTGAACATTATTTGATCATAAAAATCGAGTTTTATCAAGATTATTAGACAAGGTGGGTGTCTTTAAAGAACTACGAGGAGAGATACAA
This sequence comes from Acipenser oxyrinchus oxyrinchus, assembly GCA_030684275.1. NCBI lineage: Eukaryota > Metazoa > Chordata > Actinopteri > Acipenseriformes > Acipenseridae > Acipenser > Acipenser oxyrinchus. Next base: position 32,439,222 of record CM060256.1, read on the forward strand.
AGAATGAAATCTCTTCAGCCTAGAACAAAGAAAGGGAAGAGGAGACCTGATTGAAGTTTAAAATCATAAATGGTACATGTTTAGTCCCCAAGGTTTTAAAATACATTTTTTCTCCTAAGGATTTTGACTCTCTCTTGTTTCTCTACAGTTCAGCTTCTCCTTTTGGTATGCATGTTCTTCACTTGATTCACTGAAGTATCCCACGATCCAGTACCCTGGTTATAATTGATATAATGCTCTGGCTCTGTGGCAGTAACATTCTGAGGGTGCATTATTAACCTGGAATAGTTTACATGGGGTTTCATTTGCACAGATCACAGATCAGGTACATTTTTGAGAATTATACAGCTTGCAAATGATAAACTGTATGATCAAAATCAAAATCTCTCTCAATTAATTTTTACTCAAAAGGAGCCTACTTTTAGTTTAACATACCATTGCCATGGGGAAGTTTTTTTGAAAACAAACAGTGGAGGTACTTATTTCTATTTAAATCTATTAATTCCTTTCTATTTAAACCTTCAGACATTGTGATACTGAGTATTTATCCATTTGTTTTCCTTTATTCTTCTGTATTGTACATGATCTAGATTAATTTCTTCTAAAATTATAAATTGTAGGTCATTTATGTTACGCTCATTTCTTGTAATGTGCTGAACTATTGGTTCATTTACTTTTTTTTATTTATGTTTGATAGGTGATTCTGTATTCTTTTATATACTGTTGTAACTCTCTCTCCTACATACACATAAACAAAGTCGCTATATTATCAAAGAAACATAACCTGTACAATAACTTCAGGGAGGCTGTGTGGTCCAGTGATTAAAGAAATGGGCTTGTAACCAGGAGGTCCCTGGTTCAAATCCCACCTCAGCCACTGACTCATTGTGTGACCCTGAGCAAGTCACTTAACCTCCTTGTGCTCCGTCTTTTGGGTGAGACGTAGTTGTAAGTGACTCTGCAGCTGATGCATAGTTCACACCCCCTAGTCTCTGTAAGTCTCCTTGGATAAAGGCGTCTGCTAAATAAACAAATAATAAAAAAAAAAACCATTTCCCTGTTCCATGAATTAAATACAAAAAAAACCCCACTAAATCAAGGGCAGTACGTTAGGTCTAGAAACAAAAAAACTATCCCCCATTCCTTGATGAGAAGATCCGGTGCCTTTTGGTTTACAAATGAACCCTTGAGTATACAGGGAGGCAGTATCTTATCTATGACCTCATTTTGTTTTGTACTTTTTTTCAAACAAACAATTAAAAACTGGAGACTGACAAACCCAATCACCACTGTCAATGTTTCCTGTCATCTATAAAGTGCAGCACCAATAAAGAAATTAGCCAGGATTTCAAAACATATAAGAGATGCTCTTATCCCAGGACTACCCGATGGTGTATCACAATGGATACACACACCCTCCCTAGTGCTTCACAACACACCCTGGGTTACCTGGTTCATGCAATGCTGGCCGAGTTTAATCAGACTGAACCGTGCCTAACACCCCTCCCTCTATTCATTTACAGCGCAAGACTCACACAGCAGAACTCAGGCCATTAGTTCTGACCAGCTCTGCACCTCGAGGACCAAAATGGGTGCACCCCTTCTGTAGAGCAAATTAGGGTTGATACAAAAAACTTGCCAAAAATGCATGGAAGGTTGTTTTAAAATAATAATAATAAAATCAAAAACAATATATGGGTCTCTCACAATGCATTTCTGAAAGCAGGGGTATCATGTCCAGTGTTGAAGCTTTCTGTGGTTTGGGTTTGTTGCTTGTCACATTATGTTGCACATGTCTGCATGGTCCGCCATGATCCTCTTGCAACCGGAGTTGTGCCATTCTAGGAACACCAAGGAGACTGTCTTTATGGACAGGTTGCTGACTGCAGTCACTGTGTTGAGGGATGAGCTGGTTGCACTGGCACTCTGCATCATGGCCCTTGTGAAATCCTTTTCCATGATTGTTGCTGAATAGTTGCACACAAATCTCAAACCGCTTATACAGGTCTTATGGCATTTGGTATTCTCAAAACTGTGCTTGACAGCGTTAAAGAAACCAACAACAATGCAACACTCAAAATAGGCTTTAAAAAAAGAGAGACATTTTTAAATAAAGTTTAAGCATTGTGAATCTGGCACAGTTGAACCTGTCTCTTCTGCTAGAATACCAGTACCATCAGGTAACAAAGCTGTTCCATACGCACTTTGTGGTCGTCTTGCCCACCCAAAATCTATTTCCACGTTTTAAAAATACTTCAGGCAAGATTTTAAAGACATTTATATTATAAGACATTTAGGTAACATGACTTGCTTTACAGTTCTGCAATACATACATTACATTTAAAGAATATCTACAATACCTACAATACATACATTACATTAAAAAAATTACCACTGTATTTTTAATAGTATTTTTGCACTTTTCTCATTATTATACGAGTTAACAAATGTTGTAAGCTTCTTTCTACACTAAGTTGTATTTTTAACTTCTGCATGCTGCCATTTTCATGATCGGTTCAGCAGGAAATGAAAAAAAAAAAAAAAAAAAAGCAAACAGGTCCTTAATCCTATTGGCCAATTCCGTAAAGACAAAAACAACCCTAAAACATACCAATCCTCTTCGGTTCAGTACCTAAGTCTCATAATCATTTACAGACATGGTTTGCGCCTTAACGTTTTGCAATAAGGTGCACGCAACAGGGTTTAAAATTTACCGACAATCTGGATCTGGTCATCCAAATGATCAGCTTCCTCCTCGTGATACTCGAGTCATTCTCAAATGTATTTTAAGAAGAAACCATTTGAACAAGGGCTCAGTTCCTTGTGTACCTTAAGGAGTTAAAGTCACTGAGTGACAGACCTCAAAGACAGTGTACAGGAGATAAGAATGACTAGAGCTAGTGCAAAATCTCCTGACAGCTGCCTGTTTGGGATTTCCTATTACTAGTACAAATTCTAGGTTTGTCAGAAAAAAAAAAGCCCCTAAAGACTGCTGCCAGTAAATGTAATATCAGGGCCACAAAGATAAATATTTAGATTTAATTGGCCTTAAGAGAAAAGGAAATGGGTAGTTATGTTAAGAAATTTGTTTTTGTGTACAGCTACTGGCAGCAGCAGAATCAGCTGCCTTAGTGTCAGTAAAACCCCTACTGGGAGTAATGTTTGCCTTGTGGATTATTGTATAGGCTAGAACTTGTTATCCAGTTGTAATCCAACTTGGTGTGGTCTCTTTGTGATATCAATTTCAAGGGGACTAAGGGACCCAGTCCAAAATATAACCTCAAAACCCATTTAAAAAAAAAAGTCTTTAGCGATAACTGACCTTCGTAAAGATTTGGAACACCCAACTACAGATAATGACCGCTACAGATAATGACCACTACTATTTGGTTCAAGGATTAGACTGTCCATTTTGTTTGTAGGGATCGGAACTGGACACAGTATCCCAATTATGTTTTAATCCCCTTTCCCCTTATGTTTTTAAGCCCCTTTCACACTAGTACTCCTGCCCAGGTCACAACCCTGCATAGTGTGAGACCATGTACCTGGGTCATACCCAGGGTGACACGCTTTGACCCGGGTCGAGCGATACAAAATGCATGATGGCTGTTTGTAAGCTGACAAAATAACAAACAGACACGCCTGCGTGAAGGTTTCACTTCCGCAAGGAACACTCTGCTTAGTCATATTTCTGTTGAGACACACCATGAGCCAGATTGCTTATGCTTGCCAAAGAAACAAGGTCTAACACGTGCCTTCATGTGTTCACAGCATGTTTACAGGCTATACTGTATTTAAAGCTTTGGGAGACAATGTTAAAAGGTTCAGCTAATGCAACATCCAGCAGATTTTTTCAACACTTACTGTACTTTTGCTGTATCAGTTGTTGCACATATTGTACTACGAATCAGCTGCTGGAAAGAAACCCCACATATACCTCTGCTGGTGGTTGTGCCGGGCTGTCGATCTCACATCACCTCTACAGTGACCCCTGCTGGCTAGGCACCCTAAAGGTAGCTCAAAAACCTGTACGGCTGGCCTTTGTCCTCCAGGGGGCAGTAGCTCACATCCGTTGTGGATGTGCTGGGTGTAGAGGCAATTGGCTCAGGGATTAACCTTTAGTTCTCAGTCGGGGGTAGGTGGTTGCTGCAGTGAGTGATAATGGGGGTGAAGTAATTAGGTACACTAACCCCACCCCCCAACAAAAAAATAATTATTAGAAAAAAACAACACACATAAATAAATGAAAAAAGAGGTATTTAAGCTTTTTTATTTTTTTGTTACTGAGATGACAATGACATTTTTTCAATTTTTGTATTATTATTTTTATTATTTTTTTACAAATGATTTAGCCCCTAGAAAAGGCTGCTTTGTTACATTAACATTCCCTTCACCAGAACGCTCGCACGCATTCACACATTCATACACACTCGCTCATACCAAAATGTTAACAAAATCAACAAATTGCTTTTAAAAACAACGCGATAGTGAATAGCAGACTGCTCCCATCTTCACGGTTCAGGATAGTCTGCAATCAAGTGTGCTTCTCACTGGAAATGAAAAGGAAACCAGTCTAGGCTTCCTGAATATTTGAATTCATACCAATTTAATATCCTACTATTTATATTTTTGTACAATTTTCTACTGCTGTTTCTACTTTAGATCATCGTTTACCAGGCTTACTAATATATGTCCTTTTTCAACCGTGAGGGCTGCTTCTGAAAAGACTCCCAAAAGCAGCTGCATTTCCAAAGCTGTCTTTGAACTGGCCGTGAGAATTTCTGGGGAATTTCTGTCCCCTGTGCAACTATGATTACTCCTCATCTAACTCACAGAGCAGCAGAAATTACAAGCACACTTCTGGAATTTCAGTCTTTTCAGAAGGAACTCCTTGCGGTTGAAATTCAGATACTGCGCCTTGCAAAATAATGATCCAAGCTGAAACAGCAATAGAGAATTATATAAAAACACGCATTACAGAAAACAGGTACCAAATGAAGTATGTAGCTGGCATGCTCATCCCTTTAAGCTGAAGAGTGCTAAACAGAAATAAAAGCCCTTCACCAAAAATAAATCCAGTTTTTGCATTCAAAATACATTCATTTGGCAGTTTATCTTAGTTCTGTTAGTAAAAGCCTCCAGAAATTCAGGTTGTCAGACACAAAGCGCCATACAGCACACTGGGTCAGTCTCCAATTAGGTCCTGCTAGTCCTTGTCAGTTTCTATCGTTGTAGTTTTGTTTGAAAATGAAATTGTGTTTGGTGGATATTTGAGTTACACCTACTTCAGTATTGGGTGGTTTCATTGCAGTTTGAGCCATTCCAAGTTTTCTATGCGCTACATTAGAACTGTCGGACAGGAAATAACCCAATATCGCCTAATTCCAGTACATCTTATCTTATCCTTAGGGCTTCTGTTTTCAGTTTTTGTTAATTAATTTTCAGTGCTTATTTTTAGCTAATTTCGAGTTTTATGTAAATAGTTTTTTTGGGAGCTTTCGTTTTTTATATACCGTATGAAATTATTGTTTTCAGTTTCTTTCCAAAATGTTTGGGCGTTTTTTCCTGTCACAATATGTATAGTAACTGGACAGTACTTGCACACTTAAATTGTACCTTCTTTCCTTTGCTGTCTTCCTCAACGAAATCCTTATGGTCACGGGCACATTCTTGTTGGTTTTTTACGTGTCTAGACATTTTTTTTTCCATTTCGCCACAATTTACAATTCTGTTTTAATTTCTCCCTTTAACTGTAACATATTTACAGAGATAGGCAATTGATCAGATTACTTGGTCAGAGCACTCAGACTGACACACAGATGATCCATGAAGGTATTAGAGGCTTCTCTGTCTGTGTCGCAGAGGCTGTGTGGTCCAGTGGTTAAAGAAAAGGGCTTGTAACCAGGAGGTCCCCGGTTCAAATCCCACCTCAGCCACTGACTCAATGTGTGACCCTGAGCAAGTCACTTAATCTCCTTGTGCTCCGTCTTTCGGGTGAGACATAATTGTAAGTGACTCTGCAGCTTATGCATAGTTCACACATCCTAGTCTCCAAGTCACCTTGGATAAAGGCGTCTGCTAAATAAACAAATAATAATAATAGCTTAAATTCATCAAACAAGCCTTCTAATTGTAATTTTGTTTGAAATTTCGCAAGAAAATGTAGGCATTTACTGCCATAGTGGTTGGGGTGGGTTTAAAGTATTCAGAACTAATCAATGATCGATACAAGTCAGGAAGGAGGTAGTTTTTTTTGTGTGAAGTCAACGTGAATTGAGTAACCATTTCCAGTGGTTTTCAGGTGTTTTTTGGCTATACACTGATTTCATTTTTTTTTTTTTTTGTATCAGGGGTCAGGGGCCAAAAATCAGAAGCCCTAATTATCCTGCTTATAGATGTCATCCCATGCACAAAAACATACAGCAGAAAGTTAATAGCAGTTCATGGGTACAAATGTTGTGATTTATAACATCACGTGAAAGGTGTCCCTTACTAAACAAATCATTTTGCACAGAGCAAGAACCACTCAGCTTTGCAGTGCTCTTGCCCACACAATGATACCTCTTCTCCCTGAGCAAGGACTGACTGTCAGTCCGAACTGATCCGGGTTCTCCCGCATTCCTTCTGAACCCCCAATGCTAGTCTACCCGAGCTGAGTGAAAAGACTCCATGCAATGTGAGTTTCACAGATGTTGGCGGTTCTTTCCCAGCAAGCCTTGCGGCTATGGTTGCCTTGATTGGTTTACAAAACCGAAAGGATAGACTCTATTGCTTTGCTTCCGACCATCCTAACAATTCTTCAGAGCTTTTTGTTACTAAAAAAACGATCTGAGAATATTAAAGCACGGAGAAGCCTGCTCTCCCCAGATGTGGATTCAAGGTTAACGCCCACATGTCACTTGATTGGTCAGTGTTGTGCGGTACTATCGCTTTGGGAAAGGGTCAGAAAAAAAAAAAAAAAAAAATTAGGGGCAGTTCGGATTGGCAGCCAATGCGGGTCGGCTAAATTACCATGGAAACGCAGAATCAGGGGCAGCAGGGTAGAGTGATGCATGGAAACGAGGGAAAAGAGACACTAGTGTACTCAAGAGGTATTCATTTAGATCAGGCTCACTGGCTGATAAACTGTGGTGGTCCTGTGCAAAAGTGTATCCAATTTATCTAATACTGTAGTCAAACCTGGAATGGGCCAAACTGTCACACAATGGATGTGTTATTTCCGACCCTGCTACTGTATTACTAAAAGAAAGTCTTAGGTATACAAACACAGCGGTGTTCTTCAGTGTTATATCAAACACTGCGTTGACATTTGTTCCAAGCAGTCTCACAGCAATAGTACCTCAAAGAGTGCTCCACAGTTCTTGAGAAATTACCTCAGGCTTTAGAATTACAGTTTTTGAAGTGATACAAATACTATATATTTTTTTTAAACATTCCTTGTTGTTGCACCGTGATTGCAAGCTGTCCTGTTCTGATTTTCTATTTAAAAAAAAAATTTAAAAAACTGATTTAATAAAGATTCTCATTTGAAGTGGGTATGGACCCAATGCCCAGCTGAGAACAGATGAGGCTGGACCAAGGCACAAGGAGAGCAAAGTTACTCAGACACACAAACAGTAGTCGAGACTGTAGCAGACGTGTACCAATAAGCACCTCCAAATCCCAGTGGAAGTATGGGGGGGATCTTCAAGAATTCCCAGTTCCCCAAAAGCAACTCCTCAAAACAATCACAATTCCTGGAATTTTAAAAATGAAATAAAAACACAGAATCATGACATTATTCCTTAAAAACGACATTGCTAAAAAGGTTAAAAAAAAAAAAAAAAAAAAAAGGATCCTAAAAGTTTGGATGGACTGTATCCGGAAATTGAAAGTTGATTTTCACTATCCTGTATAAAACCCGGACATTCCCCAAGGCAGTCAGTAAATCCTCAGCCTCTTCCGTGCTTGTTTAAATTCTGCATGGCTAAAGGATGCATGCCACACCTGTTTGTGCTTTCTGTAGATTGCTGCCTGTCTCCTGCTCCTCAGCAGTCCTCCTCTACGTACAGTGGGTCATCCAGTTCAGACTCCAAGTGCTCCAGCCGGTCAGTCCGCCCACTCATGATCTCATCAGGGGTCTTCATAAACCTGACCAATCAAAAGAAAGGAGCATGTTAGAAATCTATACCTAACCTTGCTGAAGCACTGCACGTGGCTCGAAATGAGGTTCTGACACTGCGACACACAACCTGGATTGAATGAGGCTCTGACACTGGCTCTAAAGGGTTTGCTTGTACTGTACCCACAAATCGCAGAATAGTGTGTCAAATACAAAGTCAGTATTTCAAATCCAGTGCTTAATTTGTGCCGGGGCTTAACCCTTTGCGGTCCTTTGTCGGACTGGGTCCGACATTGCAATTATTCCCATCATTTTAAAAACGAAAACGCAAAAAGTCGGTTTTCAACGGAAAAAGCCGAGAAAACCATTCAATGGCGAGTGGGGAGCGAAAGGAGCCGAGACAAGCGATAAAAAAAAAAAGGCGTATCTCATGAATAGTCATACTAGCCCGATCATCAGATGGGGCGGTCATATGGAAACAAGCTTGGAGTTACAGTATCAGCGCACAGAGACTATCACGGACATTTGCAGAGCTTTTTGAGATGTTATAGCAATAAAATAATGACTTGGATTGCATTATTGAGGAGTTTGGTGATAAAGCGAGTCATCAGGAGGCGATTGATCGGTATGTACGACTATTATTATTATTATTTTTTATTTGGTAGCATATGTGAAAGCGATAGCAAACGAAAGGGTGGGGCGGGGCTGGAGATCCCTAGTGAGTGCTTTGTTGATATGCAGGGCCATTTAAACCCGTTTGACTGTGGGAAAAAATACTTTTAAACAGCGCGTCTAAAATTAACTGCGCGTGTGAAAATAAATTGGACCTGGAGAGCTTGACGCAGAATTAATAAATGGACCGCAAAGGGTTAATGGATAAAAGTTAAAAATCTTATACAATACTTTGCTCACAAATGCATGCTGTTTGAGAATTTCGCATTTTCAGTCATGCAGAGCAAGCCTGGGCAGAGGGCTGTACGGGCCTGTAGCTGGAGAATATATCGAGGAGGCTAAAAAAAATAAATAAAACGTGAAGTCTTTCTTTTTGGGATATGATGTGGAATACATGATTGTAAACTTGGAACACTAGTCCAACAATTTTTTCCCCTCACCACAGCAATTCCCCACCCAGCTCAGGAGAACTGAAGGTTCAGTGGGTATCCTCCGATCCCATGACCAAGCCAGCTTCCTCTATCACTCAGAAACTCGAGAGCGAATGTCAGCGAGCTACCAGCCTCTGGAGGACAAGACCAGCCCTGCCCTGTCTGCCCGAGCTCACTAGGCACCTGTCCTGACTCCTCTCTCATTACCTGAACAACAGTCTCTGACTCCTCTCTCATTACCTGAACAGCAGTCTCTGTGCTGTCTCCTCTCTCATTACCTGAACAGCAGTCTCTGTGCTGACTCCTCTCTCAGTACCTGAACAGCAGTCTCTGTGCTGTCTCCTCTCTCATTACCTGAACAGCAGTCTCTGTGCTGTCTCCTCTCTCATTACCTGAACAGCAGTCTCTGTCTCCTCTCTCATTACCTGAACAGCAGTCTCTGTGCTGTCTCCTCTCTCATTACCTGAACAGCAGTCTCTGTGCTGACTCCTCTCTCAGTACCTGAACAGCAGTCTCTGTGCTGTCTCCTCTCTCACTACCTGAACAGCAGTCTCTGTGCTGACTCCTCTCTCAGTACCTGAACAGCAGTCTCTGTCTCCTCTCTCATTACCTGAACAGCAGTCTCTGTGCTGACTCCTCTCTCAGTACCTGAACAGCAGTCTCTGTCTCCTCTCTCATTACCTGAACAGCAGTCTCTGTCCTGGCTCCTTCCTGATGATGTTCAGCTTGTAGTAGTGCCGCAGTGCTCTGGACATCTTCTCATAGGTCATGTTCGTTCTGTTCTGTAGTTTTAAAGAAACAACGTGGAAACAAATGGATCAGGAACACACACATTGAGAAGCGAGTACAATGCACAGTGCTGGATTCCAGTAGAATGCTCACATTGAGCAGTGAATACAATGCACAGTGCTGGGTTGCAGTGGAACGCTCACATTGAGCAGCAAGTGCAATGCACAGTGCTGGGTTGCAGTGGAACGCTCACATTGAGCAGCAAGTGCAATGCACAGTGCTGGGTTGCAGCTACGTTCACATTGCTGCCGAGGACAGTGGATTGAGATGGACCTTGTGAAGCACAGGAACCAAGGCCAGATCTTGAACTGCTTTCATTTTGACACACCTTGTTAAATCATACTTTGCGAGAAATAATATTTTGTTGCAAGAAGTAGTTTTTATACTATTCAAATAAAATTGTACTCCTCTCTAAATGAATTGCTTACCTTGTGGTTTCCCCAGAGCCGGGCCAGCCCGTTGGGGTCCACTATCCGGAACACCTTGGTCTCTGTGTCTTCCCAGCGGATGTAGTTGTCGTACCGGCTGTCAGAGAGGAGCTGATACACGTAATCCCACAGCAACCGACAGTCTGAGAAGAGAAAACATCCTCCTGAAAACAGCACTTATTAGATACTTCTACTCTTCCCCTCTTAAAAGGAGTGACAACCAGGCAATAGGGTCGTAATGATAAAGCACGGAGACTGGGCTTTGAAAATTTGATGTACAATAAGAAAACAATGAAAGAGTCCCAGTTTTCTGTGTAGAACCATGCTTGTTTTGCATTGTTGTTTTTTTAAGACATACTGCACAGCAGCATGCTGCCCATAGTTAATGTCACAACTGCAAGTGACTTTGTAAGGGAATCATGAACTCATTTATGCTTGAACCAGGGTACCAAAATAATAAATAATGTAATCAGCATGTCGGTGACATTCATTCCACATTGCCACGGCTGCAAGTTTAAACTCATAAACAGCTGTAAGATGAAGTAGATTGCCATGCCCTCAAGCAGCTGTATTCAAAAATGTAAGTTTGACACACAGACAGATGCCTATATTTAACCCCAGATTCTGAGGCTCTCAACAGCTTGTGCTAAAGTATGTCCAAATCAAGTTACTGTGTAGCACTAGATGTATGTAAAAACATGTAACATATGTACCGTTGGATTCTGATACACTTGTCCCTTTTAAGTTTCATCATAACTGGCCAAACAGTTCCGTAGATATATGCTAAAATACGAGTGTGAAATACAGACAGAGTCTCCATATAGCAAAAGATTACGATGCAATAATTTGTGCCATTTGGCAAGTTTCATCACTATTGCACAAGCGGTTCTCTAGATAAAGACCTTTTTACACAAGCAGATTATGGGTTTGGACACTGAATATTGTGCCACCGGACATGGGATGTCTTGCTTATTAAAATCATTTGAATGCCATGTCAAGAACCAATGATTCTCTCCCTTCAGGAGGAAACCAATACATTCAGTCGACAAGCAGCATGAGAGGAGGTAGAAGGGGCACCATGAGTCCCATCCCCAAGCACCGTAAACCACCTGGGGAGCTGGGTTACTCTGAGTCACTGCACAGCAACGTATTCACTACTCTCTACCGCAGTGCTTGTCTGGCTTTGAACTTGCCTGTGGTTTTGTTTTACATTCCACCAGCCAGATTGGATTTGTGTCAAGTCGATCGCTGGCGTCATTTCCAGTAAGTCTGCGGGTCTCAACCAATCGCTGCCTATTTGCAAAGGGGGTGGAAATTATCTTTTTCTTCTGCCTTCCTGGTAGTGTACAAGAGCTGCCAAGTCAGAACTTCAAATACAGTGGTAGTTTCGTTGCCAAGGGCAGTTGTGAAGAATGTCATTGTTTCAGCTTACTTGGGTGATCTCGCACTGGAGGCATGAGGTGGAAGAACAAGGAAGTTTCGTGCCTCTTAACAGGCAGCTTTCCAACAGGAACTGCTTCTGTAGGGGTTTCATTGCTGTGCAGACAACATCCACATTGAGAACGTTTGACATTCATGAAACATCGTAGAAAAGTTTCACAAATACTATATTTTGGTTCACTGAACTGTCTCAACGTAGGATTGTGTGAATGTGTGAAAGTATGGATCTATCACGACCACCACCAAAAAGGATCAAGATGAATCTTAGAGTAGCTTCCATTTTTTTTCTTCCTGATTGAGAATGTTCAATTACATTCCATTCCAGCTTCCAGTTTTTCATATACAGTCGCCACCACTTACACCGTACAGGGTTATTTCAGGCAGCCATTTATATCGGACAAATAGCGTTTGCCATTCCCATTGATTTCAATAACAAAGGCACCGTTTATATCTTGTTAAACACGCTGTATATTTTGGGCAACCTCAGCTGTTTGGATCTCGTTATGTGCCATTCACATAGGATTTCAATAACAAAACACAGTGCTTATACTGTAGTAATTGCTTTTACTAATCCACAAAATCAGCTGTTTTCACCTCGTTACCTTGCCATTCACAAAGATTTAAATAAAAAAAGGCAGGACTTTACGGTAGTAAAAAAGTTTGACAGCTCAATCAATCAGCTGCTTGCACCTCGTTACTGAGCGATTACCCCTGTACTGTAGCTTGGCTATTTAATCTCTGTACGCAGTGTCAGGTTTATTTACTTTTTGAAAAAAACAGCACTGACTGCAACAGCAAGCAAGCCTGGCTGGAAAGAGAAAAGCGATGAGCATCAGCATGACAATTCAGTGTAAATAAAATGACTCTGTTAGATGCTGTGCTCTTGCTAAAGCATGCTTGGAACTCTATCAGTCAGCAAACAATGCAACATTGCTTCAAAAAGCTGGGGACAATGTGGGAATGGACTGGGGAAGGGGATGGGAGTACTCTGTAAATAATGTGTGTTTGTAAACTGTGTTATTCTTGTTCAGATCTGTTAGCGTTCTCTGTGTGTTTTGTGCTTGTGTGACTAGAGCTGAAAGACAGCCTGTGTGTGACTGTGTCACTGAGGGGGTGGGAGCAGGTCAGACACGAGCAGTCAGAGATAGGGAGTGTTGGACCAATGAGTGAGGGACTGGGGTGGGGGGTGTGTGTGGAGAGGACAGTTTAAAAGTGACCAGGGGATCTGGCAGGCGGGAGAATTGAGAGAGAGTTAAGACAGGTTGAGGTTTCTGGAGTGAGAGGAGAAGAATGAGAGCCATTGTTCACTAAAAGCTAAAGAAATTAGGTCAGCGGTTTTCTACTGCTTTGAACCGCAACTGTTGTCCGTGTCATTATATCCTGGAAACCATGCAGCTCGGCGCTACAGTATGTAAATAAATCGTGTTCGCTTGCTATCAGCTTCAACCTCTGTCTCGATCTCCTGCCTATCAGTGAATGCATGCATCCACATGGCAGACAGCTAGCCTGTCACAAGCACGAATACCCTGTATCTTTCTAAACAAGGGGTTTAGGAGAGCTCCCTAACAAAAGATGAATCTCAAAACAATAATAATAATAATAATAATAATAATAATAATAATAATAATAATAATAATAATATAGTACAGTAATTGTTACAACTGTGTATAATGGTATTTAAAACAGGATTCATTTATCCGCCTTTTTACATATCCGCCCTTACTCTGGTCCCATCGCAGTCGGATACGTGACAGATTACTGTACTTTATTACATCATAGGTTTTAATACATCTTTTTTATTAGTGTAATGAGTGTCTTAATAAAGATTTTTAATCATATACAAGCTTGTTTGTTTTAATTACTGAACTGGTGATTGGGGGACATTTTGAATGTCAGGTTATTGTGTGGCAGTTTATACCATCCACCGCTTACTGCCTGTTCTAAGCGGTGGCAACTGTACTGAACAAAAAATAGAAATTGAAAAATTTGACATTTCAAAATCGAACATGAAATGCTGTACTACTACTATGGTTTCTGATAGACTTTTTTTTTTTTTATTACATTTTTAAAATGACCCCCAATAACTCACCTGGAGGTGAACTGCTTCTTTCCTGTCATTAGCCAACGAGCTGCTTCCCACAATGACAGTCATGCTTTGCACACATACAGCGGAAGTTGAACCTACCAGAGCTCTTATAGACCAATTTACATTTTGCACCTTAAGTTACTTGAAGACACGTATCCCGGTGCATGGGCTGATGGGAAGGGTTCTCCTACCTGCTATCCTGCCGATGGGCATCCCCTGGTCCTCCGGAGGGGAGACAGGTAGGATCCCGTGGTTCCTGTACAGCAGCTCCTCTCGCTGGGACAGGTTCCTGGGCCGGCCCTCCCGCGGGGGGGCGTTAACGAGGAGCGGGTGCAGGAGCTGGATGACGCGGGGGCTGCCCTCGGAGGGTGTGGGGCACCGGTGGTTGTTCTCGACCGGTGGAGAGACTGAGAGGTGATAGGGCTCCTCGGAGACTGGAGGAGGAGGGTGGTGGTGGGCGTGGCCGCGGGGGTGCAGTCTCTCCTCCGGGGAAAGCCTGCGGGGGGCGCCGTTGAGGGAGGGGTGCTGCCTGTGCAGTTCGGGGTCCGGAGAGGGGTTCTGGTTGTTCAGTCGGGGGGAGCGAGGCGATGCGAAGCTTCGATGGTGGGGGGTTGTGATGGATCTGGTTCTCAACTGCTTTGGCGGTTCTTCGGACTGTTTCTGCAAAGAGCAGACACAAATAAAATGAGGATTGAGTTCTGTATGCATGAACTGGGCAGTCCTGGGGGCAATTACAATTACAGCAGAATTATTTTCTGTAACTGCAATTACAATCCTGTTTTGTTCAATTACAATTACGCTGCAGAAATTACACTTATAATTGCAATTACACTAAAAAAAAGAAAAGTTACTTAAACCACTACCCACATTAACATGTTTACTCTATTTATTCTAAATAAGCAATAAATCACAGGTGCAAATCACATTCCTACGTGACCCAGGTCCTGATCGAAGGGGACAGCAAACCCTTTCAAAATGTACAGCATTCCATTTATGGCTCAGAAAAAGGTTAAAGGAAGTGACAACTGGCACAGATTCAGTGTTTGAATTAGTCGAAATCTCCCAGGTTCTTTACAAACACACATCTTTAACCTGGGGTAGTAAAACTTATAATCTGCACATCTGAGACTCAGACAGCAAATGGAAGTGCCCTGCAGATCAATGGAATGATTCTGTTAGCTATAACCCCTTCAACAGCTACCTCTACCTTTCCAAGTTTATTTTTTGGCCACAGCGCTGGCAGCAACTAAGGGACCTACTTCATGAAAATATCCAAGGCTTCCCTCTTGGAAATATGACAAATCCCCTTACTGTTAGATAAATTATTAACTAGTCAGTTTAGTCTACAGAGCCTTCCGTCCAGAATAAGCAAGTGCACTGATCCGCAGTACTTCTGCATTGACAACAAAGAAAGAAAGAAAGAAAGAAAGAAAGAAAGAAAGAAAGAAAGAAAGAAAGAAAACCAGAACAAAAAAAGAGAAAGACTGCAAAACAACCATGACAAGTACTTAAAAACAACAACACAGCAGATAAGACAAGGTTTAGAAAACAAAATGTCTCATAATGAGTTTCAAATTACATGGTTACTTTTAGAGCAGGCACGCTTCCTTGTTGAACAGGACCAGCAGCTTCTTGCATGGAGGAACCAGTTTCTTATCAATAGTGCTTCCTCACCCACAAACACTATAGCAGAATACACCTAGGGCTTCAGTTTTTCAGTGATTATTAATTTCATTTTTTTTTATTTTTTAGCTATTTTCCAGTTTTATGTAGATACCGTGAAATCGTTTTTCATATAGTGTATGCGATCATGTTTTTCAGTTACTTCCCAAAATTCTTGTTTTTTTTTTTCCTGGCCCAATACGTATAGCAAATCGGCAGTACTTGCACACTAGAACCTTCTTTTAATTTGCTGTCTTCCGCAACAAAATCCTTTTGTTCACGGGCATATTCTTCTGGGGGGTTTAGGTGTGTCTAGGAATTTTTAAAAATTTCATCCACGATTTGTAATTCCGTTTCAAATTCCACAAGCTTGTAAATCCTCCCTGCCGAACTGTAATAACTTCAAATCCTGCGAGCAAGAACAACCCTCTGTATCCGATTGTAATCTCGTTTTAAATCTTGCAAGCGTGTACAATCCTACCTGTCTGAGGAGTCTCCAATAGAAATGTAGGAATTTGCTGCCACTCAGTAGTTGGCATTCAGAACAAATAAATGCTAGATACAAGTCCGAAAGGAGGGACATTGCATAACTAACATTTCAAAACATCTGACAAGTATTCAGATACTGAACACAATGTAACAAACGATTACAGGGTATACGTTACATTACCTACTATAGAGAGACAGGACCTGCCCAGATATACGACACATGTATGCGACTCGTATAACAGAGCTACTGTACTGCAAATGAAAATAGTGTGAAGTTATGGCAGACTAAAGAATATTTTATGTGCCAGGTTAAGTTTTGAATTAGTTTGACTCCGTGGGCTCTCTCCAGGGCAATGGTGATGCTCCACTCATTACAGCAATATGACTCTACCAGTAGAGGGAGCTAGTCGCTCTTACCTTCCAGCTTGTGGTGCTGCAGAGTTACCTCTTGTGGAGGCTGCAGGGAGTTCCCTGGGAAGCAGTAGGATGGGAGCAGGGTGTTTGTGTTCCTCTGCTTCAGGATGTGCTGGAGAAGCTCGTAGAGGACATCCCCTGGATCACGACAGAGAAAGACAGGACAAGTAAGAACGCTCTGCATCTATACAATCACATGCATCTATTCTGTATTATATGAAATCTCTTTATCATTGGGATTCCAGATCCTGCTACAAACATGGTAGAGTTTCCATAAACAACCGTCGCAAAGGCTGCCATTATTTCACAGCACAGCTGAATGAATGAGTGCGATTCGGAACAGAAGCACATGACTGTCGTCTTTATTAAAATCCAGGATCTTAATAAAAACACCAGAACACTTTTCATTTAACAGTTACAGGTACCGTGCATCTTGGAGATTCCTGTCTCCACACTAGTACAAAAACTCAGATTGAATCCACTCTGAAGACTTTCATCTCCCTGTACACTCGATATGCCTGGTAGCTATTGCTAAAAAAAATTTAACTTGCTTCAACAATATTTGCGCAGCGTGCAATCAATATTGATTTTTATTATATAAAACAGGGATGGAAATAAGACTCCTATTGCACAGTGGTTTCACCCATTCCAGGTTTTACCATGAGCTTGATTAGCCACAGTGTGTAGGTAACAAGCTCAGATGTGCCTTTTAAACTCATAGTAAAACCATGAATGGATCAAACCACTATGCAAAAGGAGTCTTACTTCCATCTCCAATTAAATATTAAATTTATGTTGTGGGGTGGACTGGAAAACATTGAGGTTCTTTGTTCACAGCTCAGTCCACATCTTTTATTATTGTTCACTTTTACTTTGGACTCATGGAAGTTGGCTGATGTTTCCAGCCCCCTGTGGATTCAGAGGCGCGCATATTATTGAGGAGCAGGACACTTAATTTCTCTGGAAAAACTCAAACACTTGTCACATGCTGTGTGAAAGAATAACTTGAAAATGCATCCCATTATTCTGGACACAACCAGACCAACTTCCCTTTCGACATGAGAAGTTATTTTTGGCCCTCGTTCTAAGGACTGGACACTCTGAGGTTGGATTTAACCCTTTGTATTCTAAAGGTGGTGCCATGTCTTTAACCCTTTGCGGTCCTATGTCGGACCTGGTCCGACATTGCAATTTTCCCTTTCCGGTCCAATGGTCCGACATCATCAAAAAGACGTAAAAACCGAGAAAACCATTCAATGTCCGAGTGAGACCGATAGGAGCCAAGACAAGCCGAAAAAAAAAATAAAGGGGCGTATCCCATGAATACAGACCCGACACCACAGAGATAACACGGACACAAACAAACAAGATAGCTGCTTCTCATCCAGCGCTCAAAGAATATCACAGACATTTGCATTGCTTTTTTTAGATGTTATAGTAATAAAATAACAACTTGGATCGCATTATTGAGGAGTTTGATGATAAAACGAGTGATCAGGACATGATTTATTGGTATGCAGTACTATGTAGAGGTATGTGAAAAATACAGCAAACGAGGGGTGGGGCGGGGCTGGAGATGCAGTACTGAGTGTCCTGTTGATATGCAGTGCCTTTTAAACCTGTTTTCCTGTGAAAAAAAAAACAGTGTGTCTAAAATAAACTGCGCGTGTGAAATAAATTGGACCTGGCAGCCTGAGGCAGCTGAAAAATGGACCGCTAAGGGTTAATCCCAGACACAAAACCGAACTCCTCTTTTAGTAAGAATTTTCATAAACTATACTTAATAGCTTCTTATTGTTTAGATTCCCTCTGTAAATCAGTTTGGTTTTATTCCTCCCATCCTGGTGATTGTTTACCCCCGTGCCCTCAAACACCAGAGTGTAACCATTAACCTGCTCTCCCTGCAACTCTCTGTCCCCAGTGGGTGTAAGAAACACATTTGTTTTAAGCGTTCTTTTTTACTGAGGTAATTGTGTTGCGGAGGGGGGGGGACAGGTTAATGGTTACACTCTGGTGTACCAGCTGCATTTGAAGAGAAGACATGTTTCAGAGCTGTACTGAGGCCACTGGGGTAAATTTAATCACCTGGATGTGATGAATGAAACAGAAAATGCTAGGCATCAGTAATCAGTGCGCAATGAAGTTCAGTGTGCATGTCTGCGGCACTGTCTTTTATGAGAGAATTCCACCAGTATGCTACTGCACATGCTGCAAATGGGACTTGTAGTACTCTGCATACGACTGGCATCCAGAATAATGCCGAGCACATGCAGAATATTCAGTTCCTATGGATTTCATATTCTAATTCAGTTTAAATGTCATGTCTGTGTGCTGATCGTGCAGTAGTCCTGCCAGCACTTACCGGAATGAGGGCACCGGTAGCGGAAGTCTTCCTTGGTGAGGAGCAGGAGAGCCTTGCCGTTCATTTCGAAGGTGTTGCTGTCGATGGGGTGCAGGGAGAATTCCTTCTCAGCCCACTGCAGCCACTGCGCCACATCCTCCCGACTCCAGTATAGCGGCTGCAAGCCTGCGGAGGAGAGAAGGTGCCCACAGTCAAACACACCAGCCAGGGAGGAGGAGGAGGAGGAGGAGGAGGAGTTGAGGAGAGGATCCCCAGACAACCAGGAGTCATTGTTTAATCTAGGTTATACGCTTGTTTCCATACGTTGTACTTGCTGTAGAAACAGAACACTCCACCTTAGAGAGCTGTGGTCATTTCACTCAACAGAATAGCTCTCAACAGCTTGGCCGTCCTCACTAGTGGAATAACTGCAGTACTCCACTAATGTTGAGAATGGATTTGTGTTTAACTTTGTATACTGTTTTCTTCAAATCATTATAGCCTGGTGCTTTTTAAAAGCATCCCTGTGCGCTCTATAGAGCTCTCAAAACATTGCTACACTTACCTGAAGTTCAGCTGGCACACCAGAGTGTAACCGTTAACCAGCCCCCCTACAACACCTCCACTGGATGTAAGAAACGCCACATTTCTTTCTTACTCATGTAATTGTGTTGCAGGGGGACAGGTTAATTGTTACACTGTAGTGTACCAGCTGTAATCAGACTGAAGACATTTTTGAGAGCCCTTCCTAGTTGAGTTGCGAGCCCGCTTTGGTCTATAGGGACGTTTTAACCCTGAATGTAAAATACATTAGGAAGATGATTGAACAAATGTGGCATTTCTTAAATCCACTGGGTCAGAGTGAGGCACCACCTGCATTATGGATGGTCTGTTTATGATTCAGCTCATACCAATCCCTTTAAAAGCACACTTGCTGATTCAGCCCCTCGTTTATCAGTACAGAGGGTAGATGCAGGAGGCATTGCAGACTGAGACTCTGTATTGCTACATCAGTAATGCAAACAGATATTTAAGAAATGGCTGGATTGCATAGGACTGCAAGGAAGACGTTGTCCTACCACAGTGAAACCCAAACATTGCTGATAAAGATCACCCTGTTTGAATCGTTCTTCTATTAGAAAGCCGATAGCCGTGATAAAATCTCCATTAACCACAATACAATGCAAACAGCAGTCTCTCAGTCTACTGCAATAACAAATCACTGCATTATCTGTCTTCCATCGGTTCTGTATACTCTCTGAATCCGCATAGTATATTTCCCTGTTTTATTATCATTTTCCCCCCAACAAATGTTTTATAAAGCCAGGGGGAGCGTTGCATCCCAAATTGAATGTGATTTAACCATCTGTAAAAAAGTTAGTACACCAATGTCAGCTGTGTCCAACACAAACAACATGCTGACCTTTGAACAGAGAATAAGCCTTGTATGCCTTATGCCATCAAGAGCAATGCCAAAATACTGGCATTCAGTTGTTTATAACTTTACTATAAGTTAATATGTTCAGTTGAGTCTCTTATGGTATAAGAGTGCCTTCATGACAGAGGACTGTGAAGCAAGGCTGAGCGAAAGGAGACAGACAGGGTCAACTGGACACAATATTATAAAACTGTGGTCAAAGAATACAATGCAAAAAACTTAATGCGGTTACCCACGTCTTTACAATGTATTCAGCTGGTAGTTTATCGTGCGCGAGGTGACACTGGAGACAGGAATGCTCTGCCATTTTGATTGGCCAAGAGCAGGCAGTTCTGAAGCTTCTCTATTTCCTTCCCTGCACTACAACCACTGCAGTCTGTCAAACCTTTTGCAAGAACAACACTCAGGACGGGAATCCCCTGCCCTGAATGGGAGTGTGAAGCAGTTCCTTTAACTGTAGCACCTCCAGCCAGCTTAGAATAGAGGAAAACAAAACACAAAAACTACAGTGACTGCAGAGGAGCAAACTCAGACAAACCGAGGGTACTGGCACAGCAGATCCTAATGTTGGAACAACTTTATTCTTATTTCAGAACACAGGTTTAATATCTACAGTAGAAACACAAGCAGGTAACATACTGTATATCCACCATTGTCACGAGTATATCCAAGCCGCAGGGGATTTTACCCCCAGCGGGATAGAAGAGGAATGGAAATAAGACTGACAGAAATACAATGATTCTTGGTTGTGAATCTCCCTTCCGACCGGTCAGGGCACTAAGCAGTGAGAACAGAGTTCTTTGGATGGGCTGGTCTGACAGTTCTTTCCCAGGGTCGGGAAGTCAGCCAGTCTGGGTGAAGGTGAGACTCCGTTGCAAGAACGTATTGACCCGAAAGGTAAACGATGTGGCAGCTGCAAATTGGAGAGGCAGTTTACCAAGGGGTCATGTGTGACTGCATAAAAAGGGGACGGAGAATCTCAATCTGTTCCTTCGCTTTGGTTAAAAACATAAAACAACTGAGAAGGGCGGAAAACGTCTGCGATTGCTGTTTGTGAGTGTTTACTTGTTTTTTATACTAATTATAGTTATTATTATCAGTAGACACTTAAGTTCCGGAGCTGTACGCGCACCCAGGACTGGTGACCGTGATTGTATATTGTGGGAGAGGTATCTTTTATTATTATTTGGGACTGCAACCTGTGTTATTCACCCTGCGCTTTACACATTATTGTGTATTGCCACGGACCTTTCTTCTGATCACCAGACTTGGACTTTAAAAATAAAAGCTCTGTTTTTTCCCCTTGGAATAACTCTGTCTGGTTCATTATGCACTGCATCACTCCTGCACCTGTACACAGTAAACCCACTTTGCCACAGACTCCCACTGCAGTTTGATCCAGTCCTGGTTTTACTAGGAGTTTCATAAGACACACCTAAGCTCATTACCTATAACACTGGGGTTAATCAAGCTTCTAGTAAAACCTGGAATGGATGAAACTGTTCTACAATAGGAGTCTGATTTCCATTCCTGTACAATAAGGAAAAATATATTCTTCTTGTTCATTTCACCCAGTTTGCAGCAATATTTTGTATAAGGAAAAGCAAACTGCCAACAGAACAATAAAAAAAAAGGTACACGTAAAATGTTAAATTAATGAATTTACTTGAACTTTATTTTAAGCTTTTGTGCATTTTATTTTTTAGAAAATAGAAACACTTATCTATTTAGAAACCAAAATTGCATTTATTTTTCCCCTTCCAGAGAAATCAATAGGCCTGTCTGCCTCTTCCGTCCTCAGCTCGGCTGATGGGGCCCTCTTTATTTTTGCCTGTTGCACTCAGATAAATCGAGAGCCAGAAAAGAAATCTTTAGAACAGGAGCGCCGATGTCACTGAATGACTTGTCAGCTGAACAAAGCGCTCCCTCGTGCAGCAATGTTCCTGCATTGACTCAGGTACAAGTCAGGCGCGCAGCTCATTGGAGAGTGTAGCTTGTAAACAACACCACAGTGACAGTCAGCTCGGCTCTGCGGTCTCACCAGAGTGCTGCACTTTCTGTTATCTTCCCCACGGGGGGAGGGCTGACTGACTGGAAGTCTCCCCAGAAAGTCCGTCACAGGAAATTTCCTGTGGGGAACAGCACTCATGAGATGAGTGTGATCAGAGTTCCTCTTCAGAAGAGACAAAACCAGCATCTGAGTGGAGCTGCTGCTGAGGAACCTTGCAGTCAGTGTAGAGGAGAATGAACCAGACACTGCATTCCTCCATTAACCCTTTTGAAACCACAGAATACTGTATTTTTATGAACTTACATTTTCATATTAGCACCTGAAGCCCACATTCAGAATCACTAATATTAGGTCAATTCATTAACATTGTTTTACCCATTATTGCAAATTCACAATGGATTAAATGGGTGTTGTGAGCTATGCTGTAACACACGGTTGGCTGCAAGAATACAAGCAAACACAGCTCTCTTTGTTTAGTTTTGGGGAACCCCTGATGCATACAGGTGCTGGGAACTGTAACAATGCTCAACGCCCTCTGAACTAAAAAAAAACCTCCGCCCTCAATAACAATGCATGTTCCAGTTACTGTACGCTTCATCGTCAGATTGATATAGAACCAAAATCAAACTAAATTTAAAAGCAAAAAAATTCTCTGCTGCAGACCAAATTGGATAAAAAGGAAACCTGTGTTCAATTTTCTGTTGCAGTTTGATAATCACAACTAGGCAGACGGTTCTGAAAGGAAACTACGTTATTTCTGTATTTGTGTGTGAAGGTGCGCACACAAGGATTTAAGCAGAATTTAACACCTTTCCTGTATTGACCCCAATAATAAAAGTTACACACATATTGCTTAAACATTATCATTGGACACAATAATGAAGCGCTACACACAGAAATGAAGTAGTGATCAATGACTGAATCCTCTGGAAGAAGCACGGGCATGGGATGGTCAGACTCAGGTATGCATCTCCAAGTACCTGCTGTTTTATACTGTATCTACACCCCTTTCCATGCAACATAGAGATAAGCCAGCAGCTATGCGTCAGCAACATTTTTACCAGACAACTCTTACTTGCACCAGGTCTGATGAGGTCAATTCTATCTGTTTTACTGGCCATTTCCCAGGTAATAAAAAAACATTCTTTCCTGGATAGCAGGACATACTGCCCACATAACAGCAACACAGTTACATCTCAATCATAGTTCTGTACTTAGAATCTTTTCATTAACTCTTTCCTTCCAGTTCTACAGATATATTGAACACACCAGGGGATTGTGTGGTTTTTTTTTTGTTTGTTAACGTCTTATGTATTTATCCAGTGACAGTTTAAAAGGGCTGTCTCATTTTACAGACAGAAAGCCCTTCCTATAATGCGCTCTGCCCAGCAGGTTTCTGCTGTAACCAACTGCGAGATTTCTATGGGGCAAGCAGCTGGTGTGAAAGAACAGTAGCCAGCTTTCCCACAATTCACCGCTCAGCAGGAAGTTCCACAAAGTCTTCCTTAGCACGGAATTTCCCATGGCCAAACAGGTGTTGCTTTATCAGCCTGCCGCAGCAAGGTGCATTCGTTTGAGAGCATGAGCAGAAGGCACATCAGAAGCATGACAGCTGAGGACTGGCCTCTATCAATATACTGTATATCTACGCTTGGTGTATAAACCAAGTTTAAAAAAACAAAAGAGTGTCGAACACGGACGTTCAATGAAGCATTACTTGGAATACTGGTTTAATCTGTTCGGTTCCCCCATGCAGTTTTAATTTTTTTTTTACATATTTAAAAAAAAAAATGTTCTACTTTTTTTTTTATTTTATACAGTATAAATAATCTGTTCAGAAGCTTCCTCTACATACAATGTTATCAGTCAAACAAAAAACACTTTTATTGCATTTCTGTTTGTTTCCCTGTGCTGTAAGATAACAGCACAGGTAACGTCATAGGCCAGAACTTGAGGGAATGTAAACAAACCAGACAGCCAACAGGTTATGGTTTCTGAGAAAGTTTATAACAATCACGAAATCCACTACCTAGGAGTCATATTCAAGTATAAAATAAATACCACACACGCCTATTACTAAGCTAGTACTGTGGCGACACATTTATGGGAGAGTCTCAATGTCATTATTCAAGCACTTCAGCAAGTCCCTCTTGCTACCCCACTGGCTCTGCCCTGGAATAGATTTCTCTACTGCGACCCAGCCACATACAATGCCTTGTACAGTATCACTAAACTCAATGCAATCACTATATACTAGCCAAACATGGGTTCTTTCAATTAAACAAAAATACAAAACAAAAAACACAGATAATCACAATATAACCCAGCAAAGACTCCAACTGCACAGCGGTTTAATCCAGTCCAGGGTTTCATTAGCTATACTAAACAAGATATTTATTAGCCTAGATTGCTTAGTTTATTACAGCGGGCTATAAAATGTAAAGTTTTTACTTTTTAGTATTTAAAAAAAGAATACAAACTTAACTAAACTCAGCTGCAGTATTGCTGTTTTTTTTTTTTTTTTTTAAGAGGTCATGCTCCCTCCTGCAACAATGCTGGTGATTGAAATAGTAGGTTTTATTTTTTAATGGGAATAGGGTAAATTCAACATGAATTGATTAATCATTCCCACAGTTTTTCCAGTGTTTTCCGGTGTTTATTGGCTATCCACCGATTTCATTTTTTTTTGTATCAGGGGTGTTTTAAATCTGGTTTTTTTTTTTTTACTTTATCGGGTTTCAGAAGTCCTAATTATGATACATATCCTATAGCTACTAGCATATCGTATTGTGACATTAGGGTACCATTATAGTCCTAATCAGTAAGAAATATTGCAGTACATAGAACAAATATGGATTTTTTTTTACATCCACTGGGGGCAGTGTTACAGAGGGGCAGGTTAATGGTTACACTCTGGTGTACCAGATGAACTTAGAGAGGACACATGTTCGAGGCCCTTTTAAGTCAATGGGATTGGAAGCGATTAAACAACAACAAGAATTTGTTATTCTAGTGACATTTCAATCTCGCAGCAAAATAACTAGCATTCAAATTAATCACTCTCTGAAGTGTGTTTTTTTATGTTAGTCACAGACAGAACTAAACTACAGCAAATGCCTTAAAAAGAGTCCTTTATGAAGGCTGTAAACAAGTCTTTTTTGTGGGCTGTAAGCAAGTTCTAACCGTGCCCTGCTGTTCATTTGTATCCTGGTTCCCTGCTGTATGTCAGAGCTTGCTGGGATGAGGAGGAGCCAGGACCACAGACCCCCTCCCCCATGGTGGAACAAGCCATAGCCTGCCGGGCCAGGGTCATACTGGGATGTGAAGTCACTGCTCCGCAGGAGGAGGAGGAGAAAAGGGGCTTACAGATTGAGAAAAAAAATCCCACACAAGCACTGATGTTAAAAGAAAAGTAGATTTAAAGGCCTTGGATTGTAAAAAGAGTGATTTATTAAAATCAGAGATCAAAACAATACATGCGATTCCCAAGCAACACCCACCTGCTTACTCAGGTAATGAACTGTCTGTGGTGAATCTGGGGATGTGTTTTTTGTCCACTAAAAAAGCTATTTACAGATGCATGTATAGAAGGATGGCGTTGATCGAACAGAAACTTTGGGGACCATTGATGAGAGGTTTGTCACTCTCTCTTAATGTCTCACTAATATATTGTTAAAAAGATTGGTACAGTGTGCCACCTAGTCTTAACAAAAAACAAATACCTGTCCATGTTTGGGGTCCCATTTTGATATCGTTAGGAAGTTAAAATCTTGAGATGTACAGTAGGATTATATCAATGTTTATTTGTAAATGCAGTTTTTTTCTTCATTTAAATATTGAAAATAAAATGAAGTACAAAATAGGTTCTGTCCATTTATAAGAACCAATCTTGGATTTGGGGGAATAATAATTTTCACATTGTTTGCCAAGTGGTGTGTGAAAACAGCTTCCCTTTCAGAAATGGTTCGTTCAGGCAGCACCATCTGCCCACTCAGGAAATTCCTTTAGCAAAGCTAGCTTCCAGGGTGAGGAAATTTCCCTCAGAAACACGGAGCACAACACATTCCTTCGAGCAGGATCACTGGGCCAGACCGATACCCTCAGCACAGAACAGCACAGGCGAAGCTTCTTAATTGGGAAAACTCTCACTTCACAGACCCAGTTAGACAGTTTCAGCATTTCAATGAATTTCTTAAGGAGTGTGGGGACAAACAAACGTTGCTTGACAAATTACAGAGTAACACGAATATCTCACTAATCTTCCCACTATAAATTATCTTAAATCATTTCATTTTTTATTATTGTTTTTATTATTTCACTTCTTGGCTTATTACAAAATAATTCCATACCCGTGTTGTCTTCCAGAATAGAGGGGTGACTGAATTAAAGTAAAGTAATGCTCCAATGCCCAGTTTAATTAGGCTAGTTGGCACTTGGCGTCCAGCTAGTCTGGAGAACCCTAAGTGCTTTAGTGATTTAGGATTCTTCAGAGAAGCTCACAGCAAGTTCAAAGCCAGGTAAAGGTTTAGAGAAAAACTCAGTACTGCAGCCAAGGAACCAAGAACCACATAGAACGAATGCAAACCCTGTAACAGTACAGGAATTGTTCAATCACATTTGAAGCTAACTCTTTAATGGATTATTTAAAACATTGCCGCTTTCCCCTTGCGTACTTACAACATCTCTGCGTTCTTTAATGCGACAACTTCAGTGGAGGCGATACAATATCTTCAAGAAGCGATCTGTATATTGTGTTCTAACTCTTATGCATAGCAACCTCATATGGGGATGGATAAATACTCTTGATCTTTATATGGAAGACACAAATGGATGATGACCTCATAGGAGGATGCCACTCCCCGCCACCATACAAAAGCTATGAAAACAATATTTATTATGTGTCCAAAATGACTTTCAGCTATTTTCAATATTCCATGCATGAAAAGGTTAATAGTTTTGAGGGAAAAAAACACCACTAAACAAAAACAAATACAGGTTTACCATCATGCATGCGTCTTACTATACAGGAAAACGTGTGACTTACGAAATGATTTACTGGAAGTATTTTGTTAGCCCTCAGAACTTTAGTCACATGTCACATAGAAAATATTTAGTCTTAAGCGCCAAGCTGACAAAGGAAGTCAAGTTTTTAATTGTGAAGAGCCTGTGCATGGTTTTAATTTATTTTAAACTCAGTCTGTGCGTTCACATATTTCTTAGCCTTCAGCTTCCAGTGTTGTGTCACACACCCTCATAGTTAGATGAATTGTGAAATGCCACATTAAAGAATCATGCAAGAAAAGTTCTGCAACTAGCCTACAGCATCAAAGAACAAAGGGTCGATACTCGCCCAGTAAAACCTGACTCATGCCCCCTTTCCAGTCAATGATGAAATGATGAAGAAAAAACATTCACGCATTAATTTCAGCAAAAGCAATAAATCGGTTACAGATTTTAAGCACCTAAAAAACAAGTTTTAAATATTCTTAAAAGTACGTTGTATGCATAACTTCAAAAACACTCAAAAAGAATTCTAATTCTAATGCAAGACTTTCTTTATGCTTTCTTTACCCTAATGTCGTACCAGATATCAGGCTTTAAAACGAAGATATGCTTGCTAAAAACACAGGTTTTCTTTTGAGACCTATATAGTGAATGGATGTGTATAGTGTGAAAAAAAACACTAGTTGATGTCATAAGAAACTTTGCTCTGGTGTAAGGATTAGTTATTACCCAAAACAACTGTACAATACACAGCACGTCAACACGCATGAACATTTCTACACAGAAGAGGGAAAATAAACGCAAATAAAAAGCAACTTCATAAACTCAATGACAAATGTATGAAGGCATTGAAAAAGACTTCCAGTCAAAATGTTTGCCATTGAATTTAACTCATTAAATACCAAATTAAATTGTATGTAATTTGATACATTCTAAACCAATATTTCTTCAAAAAAAATTTGTTTTGGCTACAAAGTGCTAAATCCTGTTTTGAAGACAGTCAAGTCAGACGTGCCCGTAATCAGATCAGTGAAATTGCAAGCTGGCTCAATATAGAAAATGGAGCTTCATCATCACTGTGGGGAGGAAAAAAAAACAAGAACTGTCATTTTTAGGCTTCAGCTTCTTATTCAATATAAAGGTGTCAAAAACACCTGAAAAATACAAAGTAGCCTTGATGGGTTAAGTTTATTTTATATAATAATGCAAGTAAAACCTACAAGGGAAAGTTCTATACGTATAAGACTTGCCCGTGCTAACCAGAGGGCTAAATCCAAACAGCATTCCTCTGATCTCAAACATGAATAATTGATGCCGATTACAAGCAGCTTCCTTTCCAGGAAATCTTCAAGCAGGAAGTTTGCCGTCTGCTCACTCAGGAAATTCCTTCTGGGAAGCTTCCCACCGGCAGAAAGCAGCGTCTCTGGAAAAATGAACACTCTCCAGACCTCACGACACGGGACAAAGGCGAGCAAAAAACACGTCTGTCCGTTTATAACAACAAAAATTCAATAAACTGTGAATGAATATACGCCTCTGAACTCAGACAGGGCTGCTCAGTGCAGTTCAGAGCTACGGTTTGCAACTTTGCATAGCACATAACAAATCCTCCTAACTGATCGAACAAGCGTGTGGCTTTATTTAAAGGTGCAGCGACATGATTTTAATATAATGTTGCGCATTTTTTAAAAAGGATTTTGCACCATTTTGAAAATATTCCGGTTTACAATTTTCTGTTTTGCTATCCTAAGTTAAAGCAGAAAACACAATGCATGAGGCAGTCATACTCCCTGCAGTCATACACCCAGGGCAGAAATCTTCAAGGAGGGAGGAGGCTTTGTTTGACCATCTGCAGCTAAAACTACTCAAGGTAAAACACCAGGTAGGCCTATGACGATAATGAATAATGCAGAACAACAGAGATAACTTGGAACTTGGAACAGTATCCGTGTTGTCCATTTAGGACAGCTTCAAAATCAGAGCTCAAGGTTTTGCTGTTTTTCCCACAGAACCAGTTTTAAAAGGCCAGTTGTTCAGTAAATTACAACTGTGGAACAATCCTACAGCAGAATAGGCACTCAATCATCAAATTAGTATTTTCTATGAAGGGCATTATAAATATAGTGAGCGCTTTCAAGCCAGCCTTGGGACAAAACAAAAAGACATTCATTTGCCTGTGAACTGTCATGAAGTTACTTTTGGAGAGAACAATGTATTGAAAAGTGTGCCTACTGTATGTCCAGGCTCCACTTAATTGTGTCCCAACGTGTTCCCTATCTAATATACAGGGAGAGAGAGCCATTTGTACTTCCTGAAGAATTTAGATTACAAATCTCAACTACTGTAAGCAAACTTCATGCAAAGCAACTCAATAAAACGGGCTGCATTTTAAACTTGGTTTTATTTCTCCAACTCTGACCTGAAACAACATACACCCCGGGCCATGGCTGTGAATATACCTTACAACTAGACCACCATCAGCATACAGTTCATTTAATATAAAATGTATTTGATTTACAAACAGTAAATAAAAAAAGGTTTGCTCTAATTCTCAAATTAAATATTTTTTCCTACAATGCCAGATTAGACCAGCACTACATCGAAATTCTAGAACAATGTTACATAGGTTATTGATTCATCTACTGAAAAAGTCTTGGGGAGTATCTCTACATACCCTTCATTTAAAAAAAACACTGCAATGCACATAGTGGGCAGAAGTAAACTGTGCTGTATGAAATCATGATTCTTCACTGTATTTTTGGGCACTCCTTTTAAAAAAAAACAACAAAAAAAAACACCCCTCACAATTTAAGTTAAGCCCCCTGTGGCATTCGTGTGTGGATGTGCTTGGAGTGGCAGATATTCTCAGATTATTATTATTATTATTTGTTTATTTAGCAGACGCCTTTATCCAAGGCGACTTACAGAGACTAGGGTGTGTGAACTATGCATCAGCTGCAGAGTCACTTACAATTACGTCTCACCCGAAAGACGGAGCACAAGGAGGTTAAGTGACTTGCTCAGGGTCACACAATGAGTCAGTGGCTGAGGTGGGATTTGAACCGGGGACTTCCTGGTTTCAAGCCCTTTTCTTTAACCACTGGACTACACAGATGAATCAATACTGTGCTAATGTAACACAGCCTGGCTGCATGGCTTGCTTCGTAAGTGATTTCCAATTGAGTCTGGCCGTCCTGCCCCTATCACCCTGGACTGTACATCTGCAGAAGATCCTTTAAGTGGTTCTCACACTCCTGAGAAAACTCTTCAAAAGGAGGACCTGGGGACTGGGCAGCTGAAACTTAAAAGGGGAACTGCCCAAGCTGCCCAGAATCAGAATTATTAGTGTGGGGACAAATATTAGAATATCTAAACTAACACTGTTATAACTATTACACACTCTGTAGTGCTGAATTTAGAAATGCTAAAAGAAACTTATAAAATTCAACGACAAACGTTTCAACTAGAAGACACTGAAAAAGACTTTTAGATAAAACGTTCATCCTTGAAGAGAAACCACAAATAAATAAATATAAATAAATAAACCCTAGAATGCCCATTCTACTGTACAGAAGTGTCCCCTCTTAACCCCGACTCCCTTTTAATCACACACTCCGCTGGGACCCCGCGCGGGGGTCAGGTCTGAACTTCAATAGAGTCCAATGCTCTCTGCTGAACTGTGATATTCACCTTGGTAAAAGGTGACGTATACGAATTACACCAATAACTTATACACCCCACCACGGCAGTACATTATGCCAACGAGCAAGTCACATCACAAGCGCTGTAGTACCCAAAAATATTACGATTTTGAAAGAATGACGGATGACTGGGGGTGTGCCTTTTATTTCCCATTTAACCCAATCAGAATCCTTGTTTATCCACTCGGAAGTCAGTTCATTTCAGAGCTCACTTAACCAGCACGAAAGTTAGTGCTTAAATATTCTCCCATATGTAAATAGACAGATTGGCCAGGTGAAGCTGTGTATACCCAGTGGTGTAGTGGTAAAAAAAAAAGGTGGTGGTAAACTAAACTATCCTGAGGGTGCGCAGAGATAGCTTTAGATTACACGCCTGTCAGTTGTGGCGATCGTGCAGAATTGTGGGTTAAAGGTTAATCAGAAGAGATTCTGCCCATCACTAAATGCGCCCGAGTCGTTTTATATAATACATTGGAATATGCCTTGGCTTTAACCCTTGGTATAGCCAGGACTTGCTTATCACAGGAGAGTAGGAGTGAGTAAATACTATTCCTTAAATGAGAAGTGGTTAAGCTCAGTTTACCTGTGTTTACACTTGGATCATGAATCTAAACTGTTATCAGTAGAAACTGAAACACCAGTCCTCCAAATGTTTCTGTTTTGCTTTCTGAGCTATAGGTTAAAAGGATTAATTATTTTAACTTTTTTTTTATTGAATTAAAATGTAGCCCCCTCATGACATTTCGAGTCTGATTTGGGTTGCTGAACACCAGGTTTCATGACTACAGAACTGAAGTTTATTCATAAAAAAAAAAAGCAGCTTTACAAACCGGGGGCCCAGTGCATCAACAGAGTCTCACACTAAAATTAAATAAATAAAACAAAAATAACCAACATTCAAACAGCAGTTTGTGTGGAAGTGTCCCAATAACTTTAAAATCACCTTCTGTCTCCTCACTGAAAGCAGTCAAGCAGGTACTGCATGGCTACTTCCTCCTTCCCCTCCCCCTGAGGCAGCGTGTGTGTGGCCGTGTGTGTGTGTAGCTATCTGTGTGCATGTGTAGCCATCTGTGTGCGTGAGTGTGCATGGCTGTGTCTCTGCATGCGTGTGTGTGGCTCTGTATGTGCGTGGCTGTGCTTCTCTGTGTGTGTCTTTGTCCCTGTGTGTGTCTGCATGCTTGTGTCTGTCTGTGCGTGTGCTTTACTCACGCAGGTGGTCAGGCAGTCTAACAGGCTCTTCCTCCATCCTGCTGGCCCGCTGCGTTGGAACATGTACAGGAGAGGAAGTGGAGCTTGGCAGAGGGCTGCTCGGAGGTGTGTACGAGTTTCTTTCCTGCTGTGGAGAAAGAGACAAGCTCTCCTTAACAGCATACCCAAATCACAGCGAAGAAATGACCACAGGTTATTATTTATACAGTACATAGGCTAATATTTCTTAGCTATGGAGTTTATTATGTTTTCAATTTTTGGAGCTTGTAAAAGGACAAGGGTCTATAAATGGATGAATTATTCCTGCATGTGTGACCCAAAAATTATACATTTACTATGAACGTTGTTTCTCCTTAACTGCAGTACCATTGCACAAGTGGGTCTCCTTACTGCAGGACTCGATTTTGAAAAATAAGGCACCAGGCAGTGGCGTGCGCCATGTGACATTAGCAAGGCATGCAACAACTTTCAGATTATATAGGCTACTAATTGCGATTCAATAAACCAAATACCACAGATCCATTCACAACTGTACACCGCTTTGCTGAAATACCGTTTCAACTGTTTTCCTGCTTTTTACTGCTTGCAATTTTGGTTTTGGCCTTCTGGTTTTTTTTTAGAATTTCTGTTTTTGTTGCAGTCTCTTGCATTTTTTCAAATTAGTTTAAAGTCCGTAATCAACACATATTTGTACAGATAAAACTTTGTTTTAGAATATACACGTACAAAATGTTAATAAACATTATAAACAAAGCAATTTCTGTAATTCTTGCAGTAATAAGGTGTCGCGGAGGGGACATCTAATTATACTTTCACTGTTTTAAAATAAACCATCTAATGAACTATAAGGACAATACATATTAAAAACATCGTTTTAGCATATTAAATGTTGCTTTAACAAAAGTTTCAGATGTAATAGAAATATGAAGTTCCGTTTCCTCTTACAGTACTATAATATATGTTTAGCTGTTAAGAAATGTATTCGCTTTCTCTGTTTTATAAAATGCGATATATTCCGAAACGGAAGGGACACCGCAGACTGCAGCAAGTGTATACGCCTATGATCAACGATCGTTTTCACAAGGTAAGATCATTTTCTTTTTTTAAAATAAATTGTTCGCAAATATACCTTGCCTTTCCATCCAAAAATAATGTTGACATTTTAAAACATGTTTCGTTGGGGTAGCGTAACATATTTTACATACAGACCGGTATGTGCAATGCATTCATATCTAAAGTTTGACGTAGTACCTTTTCTATCATAATCCAAAAAGCGCTTTTTTCTTCTACTAATCTCATTTTAAAATGTTACTTAACACATTTAAAGTAAGCACGCACAGCTCTCCCAAGGGCATGCATCCATCCTGCTTCTCTCACTCTTCCTCTGTCACAGTTTCTCTGCAGAGGGTAGGGGGCGGGGTTAAGCACAGGGCAGTGGGCAGCTTCAGTTCATGCTTCGCTCCACAGGTCTCTCACTATGTTTAAAATGTACTGGAGGTACATTTTAAACATAAATATAAAACATATATATCATGTACCCGATTTATTAAATGTTATAATAAGCATTTACAACAGAAACACTTAAATTCCTGCAGCAATTAATATGTCCCATAGATAATTTGTGTGTGTTAAATAGTTATGAATGCATTACCTTGAATCGAAATATTTGTTACATTGATTGAAATATCTGTTTCTACTAAATATTAAATTCTGTAAAATGTTACCATCTTGTATGAATTATCAATACAACATTGATGTATTCAGACAAGATAGTAACAATAAGGGGTGTGTATTAATATATATATATATATATATATATATATATATATACACACACACACACACATATATACATACAGTACTGTGCAAAAGTTTAAGGCAGGTGTGAAAAAATGCTGCAAAGTAAGAATGCTTTCAAAAACAGACATGTTAATAGTTTATATTTATCAATTAACAAAATGCAAAGTGAGTGAACAGAAGAAAAATCTACATCAAATCAATATTTGGTGTGACCACCCTTTGCCTTCAAAACAGCATCAATTCTTCTAGGTACACTTGCACACAGTTTTTGAAGGAACTCGGCAGGTAGGTTGGCCCAAACATCTTGGAGAACTAACCACAGTTCTTCTGTGGATTTAGGCAGCCTCAGTTGCTTCTCTCTCTTCATGTAATCCCAGACAGACTCAATGATGTTGAGATCAGGGCTCTGTGGGGGCCATACCATCACTTCCAGGACTCCTTGTTCTTCTTTATGCTGACAATAGTTCTTAATGACTTTCGCTGTATGTTTGGGGTCGTTGTCATGCTGCAGAATAAATTTGGGGCCAATCAGATGCCTCCCTGATGGTATTGCATGATGGATAAGTATCTGCCTGTACTTCTCAGCATTGAGGAGACCATTAATTCTGACCAAATCCCCAACTCCATTTGCAGAAATGCAGCCCCAAACTTGCAAGGAACCTCCACCATGCTTCACTGTTGCCTGCAGACACTCATTCGTGTACCGCTCTCCAGCCCTTCGCGAACAAACTGCCTTCTGCTACAGCCAAATATTTCAAATTTTGACTCATCAGTCCAGAGCACCTGCTGCCATTTTTCTGCACCCCAGTTCTTGTGTTTTCGTGCATAGTTGAGTCACTTGGCCTTGTTTCCACGCCGGAGATATAGCTTTTGGCCGCAAGTCTTCCATGAAGGCCACTTCTGACCAGACTTCTCCGGACAGTAGATGGGTGTACCAGGGTCCCACTGTTTTCTGCCAATTCTGAGCTGATGGCACTGCTGGACATCTTCCGATTGCGAAGGGAAGTAAGCATGATGTGTCTTTCATCTGCTGCAGTAAGTTTCCTTGGCCGACCACTGCGTCTCACGGTCCTCAACGTTGCCCATTTCTTTGTGCTTCTTCAAAAGAGCTTGGACAGCACATCTGGAAACCCCTGTCTGCCTTGAAATTTCTGCCTGGGAGAGACCTTGCTGATGCAGTATAACTACCTTGTGTCTTGTTGCTGTGCTCAGTCTTGCCATGGTGTATGACTTTTGACAGTAAACTGTCTTCAGCAACCTCACCTTGTTAGCTGAGTTTGACTGTTCCTCACCCAGTTTTATTCCTCCTGCACAGCTGTTTCTGTTTCAGTTAATGATTGTGTTTCAACCTACATATTGAATTGATGATCATTAGCACCTGTTTGGTATAATTGTTTAATCATACACCTGACTATATGCCTACAAAATCCCTGACTTTGTGCAAGTGTACCAAGAAGAATTGATGCTGTTTTGAAGGCAAAGGGTGGTCACACCAAATATGGATTTGATTTAGATTTTTCTTCTGTTCACTCACTTTGCATTTAGTTAATTGATAAATATAATCTAACATGTCTATTTTTGAAAGCATTCTTACTTTACAGCATTTTTTCACACCTGCCTAAAACTTTTGCACAGTACTATATATATATATATATATATATATATATATATATATATATATATATATATATATATATATATATATTTGATGAATGTGTGTGTTTGTGGACTGTAAGGTATCAAGTTTTATTAAACAATTTTTTGAAAATCTCTGCTGTGATAAAAAATGTGAGCAATTATCTTTTAGGCATTTAGTACCTTACTACAATCCCTCAGCAGATACAAACCATAATGAACCGATACGTATAATATGAAATAAACAGTTGCTAGATTTTACTGATATTTGACCTGATGATTAATAGATACAATTAAAAATACCTTAATTAGGTGTCACACTCACTAACTAATAGCATTCATTATTTACACCTGTAGTTAGGCTGTTAGTTTAGTTTAAATCACATATTTTTTGAAAAACTATTCAAACTTCTAAAGCCTGTTTTCCTATTTATTAAACAACCTAAAATAACTTGTATATGGTATCACTCACATATTTTCTGTTCTCCTTTATCAGATGTCAAACTGTATGGAAAGGTCAAGAAAATACAGCGGTAAGCTCAAGGAAAAGCCAACTAAATGGGAAGAATATAAAGAGAAAGACAGAAAGGAGAAGAATATGACAAAAGGAAAGATGGATTAACCAATGAGCAAAAAACTAAATGAAGAGCCAAAGAAGCTGAGAAGAAGAGGAAGCAGCGCCAAAAGCACAAGAGCAAAATCTCACTCATGACAGAAATCCTGGCTCGTACATCTAAACCACCATCTCCTTATATTACACCTCAAAGTCTTGACAAAACTGTTTCTAGGGTGAAGACGACACTTCCAAGAACTCACACTA
Source organism: Acipenser oxyrinchus oxyrinchus (assembly GCA_030684275.1). Lineage (NCBI taxonomy): Eukaryota > Metazoa > Chordata > Actinopteri > Acipenseriformes > Acipenseridae > Acipenser > Acipenser oxyrinchus. Next base: position 32,475,693 of record CM060256.1, read on the forward strand.
AAGCAGCTAAAGTTTTGTCATTTTTAGTAGGAAATCAGACACCGGAAAGGCAAAATAAGGTCTTGTTTTTGTTAAAGAAAAAGTCCAATAAAGTAAATCTTCTCAATCAAGAGAGTGAACAGTAGATTGGTGCACTGTGAATTGGACATCAACTTGGTGCTTAATTTCTTAAGAGATGACATCAGTAGAATGCTTCCTGGACAGAAAGATGTGATTTCTGTTAAACAAATGAGGGATGAGAGCATCGTCAAAAACAGCTTGAGGCGTACAAGCTTTTCAGTGACGAATATAAAGACAAAATTAAAATTGGGAAATCGAAATTCTGTGCACTGAGGCCACCTCATGTGTTACCAATGACAAGCAGAGATCATGAAGTATGTCTGTGCAAATACCATGAAAACGTACGACTGCTCATTGAAGGTGTTGGAAAGGTCATTACTTCACTGCCCAAATCAGCCGAAGAAATTCCAAGTCTCACTGTCTGCAGCATGGACTCTGCGTCATGTGTTGACAGAACTTGTCAAAACTGTGGAGCAGACGCAGAAGTGGATCTTCTATATAATTTGAGTGAAGATAAGGCAGTATCTCATTACCAGTGGCAGACAGTAGAGGATGGAAGGGTAGAGAAGATACTGGTGGATGTCACTACAGAAGAGTCCAAAGATGACCTCATAAGGGAGCTTGAGCCTTTTGATCGACATGTTTTTAATGCTAGAAGACAACATATGGAGCCAAGATACCTAAAGCAAGTTCTGAAACCGTGAGAAATAATAAAACCTTCCAACCGAGACATCAGCGAGAGATCATGTCTGCACATTGGTCAAATGCATCTGTAACCATATTTACTGCAGTAATTTACTACAGCAGTAAACAGTGAATTATTGCACAAGTCATTTGCAGTTGTTTCAGATGAATTGCCCCATGACAAATACAGTGTCTTTGCCTTTAACAAGGCAATTATTAGAAATATATTGCAAGAAACTTCAAAGTGCACTACTGGAGTGAGTGATCGGTACAAATCAGAGTAATATGTTATACCATGAATCAGATTTCGGATCATCAGCTACATGGAGCTTCTTCGAAACATCACATGGGGAAGTTGATGGTGTTGGTGGAGAAGTCAAGCATTCTGTGTGGAGAGCCATCTTGCAGAACCGTGCGGTTGTCCAGAACGCAGAGGATTTTGCAAAGGTTGCACAGGCTGAGTGCAAGAAGATCCATGTCCTCTATTATTCCAGACTTCAGATAAGAAGCACAATGGAAATGCTGCAAATGAGATGGCAGAGAGTAAAGGCCATCCCACATGCTCACTCTGTGCACTTTGTTCAAAAAGCAAACACTACTACCCGAGTAGCATGAAATTCATGTTTTATGTTGCAAGATATCTGTACTGACCACCAGCTCCTTGAGCTCCAGAGTAACGCTAATGCCAGCGGCATAACTGCACCTCCACGCGAGCCCGAGAGAGAAGAAAAAAAAGCAAATCATAAACAGGCATTGGTGTTTAAGGCGGAGACTTCGTTGTGAATAAGACAGAAAAAAAAGTTACCTAGCAGAAGTCAGAAACACTGAAATTCTCCAGCATCTCCAAGAACAGCTTTATGAGCAATTTATGAGAAAAAAAAAAAAGATTTATGTAGAAAGGTGTTCAATTATAAAGAGGGAGATGTCAGCTGGATATCTATAGATCAAATTGTTGAGAAAGTGGACTGTCATGTTGATGGAAGAGGAAGGATTCACTAGTCTAGTCCTGTTGATGTGACAGATTAGGCAGTTAAAAAAAAAAAATGTCCATTTGCCATACTTTAAATAAGAAGCACAATTAAAATGCTGCAAATGAGATAGCAAAGAAACGTTACCTAGCAGAAGTCAGAATCACTAAAATTATCCAGCATCTTCAAGAAGAAAAGCTTTACAATGTCGATTTGCTATGATTCTTAATAACAACATTTTAAAAAAAATGGACCACAAATTAACAAAAAACACGAGCACTCAGGATAGGACGGGTTTGTCCCCTCCGCAACATCCCCAACACGACGGCATTAGCTTATCTATACTTTGATTTATTTAAATAGTTGTACTTATTTACTTGCATGAATTATATTAAAAAGTATATACCTTATCTTAATAAAATAAGATACAAGTTTTATGTTTATTGTAAGTTCACAGACTTTAACTGCAGTTTGAAATTTTAAAAAGCCTTTTTCTGCTGTCCTCTCCATGACACTAATAAAAACTTGCTTGTTTAAAAAATAATAATAATTGAGTTTTTGTTTACTATTCATATAGTCAAGTAAAGTTGATGTTTATTACAAATGCAATTCTGAATAATAAAATTACAATAAAAAAAATAGCGTGAAAAAAACTGCCTCCGGGACGCTCAGGATACTGTGCAATGCCCCCAAAATGGATTAAATCAACAAACTTTTCAAACTGATGTTTTTCATTGCCGTTTAAATAATAATAATAATAATAATTATTATTTTAAATTCTCTTTTATTAATAACTTGAAATTGCCTAAATATAACAAAAGTCACTGAGTAACGGTTATTTCCTCCAAAATAATATCGTTCGGAATAAATGTGGTTATTGAAATAAAACAAAAGCTACAATGCTAATAGGTCTGCAGTCGGTAGCTATCCACTTTTCTAAAATTTCGAAAGTGACGGGTTTCATTTGTTGTTGTACTGTTGTTGTCTGTAGCAGAAGAACTACTAGAATGTGTATTCTGAGAAGTGAAAGCATGTTTAGCACGCATGCAGGTAGTACAGCCTCCTGCGGGTGATGCATATCTAGAGATGCAGGGGAGAAGCCCGAATACACAAGTACAACAACACTCTCCATCATCTTTTCAGACAGCTTGAGGAGAGCAGTGTGTTAATTAAGCTATACTGTGGCACAAAGGCGTGTGTCGTTGTGGGGCACTGCCACGCCTCTAGCGCATTACACTCTGGTGTACAAATGTTCCACTGATATTTGGCATAATCTTGCCCTCTGCCACTGAATGAAAGCGTCACAGAACAGGACATCCTGCAAAGTTCATAAGAAACACACTACGCTACCTCTGCAGTGTCCTGTGCTGACCGTATTGCAGCTTTATGTTTTTTGCCGCATTTGACTGTATTTATTCAGTGATCACACATCATGGGTAAGTTGTCTTTCCTGGGCAAGGGTAGGGCTGACTGCACAGCGATCCCCAGGGAACGGTCCAACATCCTATTCTTGGTTCACAAGGAACCAGGCAGCAAGCCAAAAAGCTCACTCAATAAGAGTTAAAAACAGTAAAACAGGCTCTTAAGTATATTGCAGATGTTAGCCTTGTTTCCACGGAAGAGATGCTTAATAGCATCTGCTGTACGTTTTCGTCTTCACAACATTTCATTTCTCATCTGTTTAACGTCCCTTTAAGTGTGTCTTCTATCATTCTCAGAGATCTTAATTTTCTGAGCCCACTTTAACGACTCAATGTAAAAAATAGATATAATCTACTGGGATTAGAAAAATAAACCGTAGCAAGGTAGTACTGGCGGACTGTCAATCAAAACACAAATCAGCAAATCAGGCTACGAGAGTAATGGCATTGGCAGCAAATGCAGCTTCTGTGATGGAAACAGAAAGAAAGCATTACAGCAGTCAGACTTTTGGTGCGTTCCCCTTTAAGAGAGGCGGGCTGTGTGCATGTGTCAGTCAGCTGCGTGTAGCAGTGACGTTTCAACACACCAGTTAAGAAAGCTTTTTTATTGTGCTATGTGTTATATGATGGAGTGCACACTTGCAGATATTGACAGCGTGTTGTTGTAGCTTTTAAATGCATTTGAATTAAACAAAGCAGGCTTCATAAACGCAATGCTTACCGGCCGTTTGTTTAAAATAGCCGAAGCAACATACAAACCGAGCTGCTTATCGGTTGTTGGCAATATCAAGAAAGAGCGCAAAGTACCGTGACAGAGATAAAAACATAACCAGGGAGGCAGGGACTTCTAGAGTTAAGAAAGAAGCCATCAGTTGCAGGTTACCGTACATTTACAGTTTTTTGTTTTTTTTTTAAACTTTGCGTGGAGATGGTTTAAAGCAAACCGCATAGCAACACTGTGTAGCCTAATTAATCTAGTTTACTTTTAAAGCAAAAAACGTCCCCATGTTTGAAGCAGTTTGCGTGTTGTTTTTGTTCACTAACCTATTTATGGATGTGTAAATGCTTTTTCTATAGATGTTCACAAATCCGACTATCACATATCTGCCTATACCCCAGTCCACAAGGGGTCTGATATGCGACGTTGTACTGTATTTACAAAAGTTACATGCTTTTGGGATATTTAAATGTGTTCATAGATTTTTTTTTTTCTTAGTTGTATTGAACGAATCTGTACTATGGGCTGAGTTTTGCGATGAAGATGTATTTTTTTTTATAGAAATGTTTTCATACTAACTTTTGTACTTGACAAGATTAATTTCAATATCCAATTGATGCCTATGATTAATTAGTTTTTGTGACTAATTTAGGCAGCGCTTCTTCCAATTTCACCTCACAAAAATGCAGCAAAAACAAAGTGAACGAGACAAGCTACAGTAATGTAAACAGATAATCATTAAACAGTTTTAAATACTGTGATTTTTAAAAAATCTTTTGCTAAATTGCATTGCCTTATATTTTACGCAGTTCTGTGCACGGGTAACATTTTGATTTTATTTTGCTGTTGGGTCGTTAACAGGGAATTTTACATACTGCTACAATACATACCGGATTTAAAAGTATGTACTGTATTACAGTCCACGTGTCGTCTTTTGGCAAGTGATATTTTCAGAAATCACATCGTTCTGAATTAAAATACTTCTGTTGAAAATATAGTACTGTACCAACAAAACCAAATACAGTACATCTAAAATGGAAGCCAACTTATTTTAAACACAGTCCTTTCAGCTATGTATATTTGACATTGTATCTTTTTTGTGTTCCCTGAAAAACGGACAAGGGTTGGAACGGGCCAAAATGAAATATTCATATGCCACACGTGTTTAACCGTCACCGAAGTCAACATTTTATAGGGCCAGATATGCGAGTGCTGACTATAACACGTTTCAAGATTAAGTAAATCGAGTTATTAAATTGATTAATCTTGTTACATAATTGATTTATTAACATGTTTGGATATACTGTTACTTGATTGATTACTCTCTTGTTCAGTCATCAAATAATGTTAGAATATGTTTTGTTGGAAAATTAAAAAAAACCTGTTTTTGCCAGATTCAGATTTTGCTGGTCATGTATTTATTTTCAAAAGGTTTTCTTTAGGTTGGGCTGCAGCAGTGGAGGAGTGGGTCTGCTTCATAGTCTTATAGGGCCCAGTAAATCCAGATTTACTAACTATTCCAGTAGCAATGTTCCCTCCTAAACTACTTCTATAAGCTGCATTAAGAAGGAGGTGGTTTGAGAAAAGCCCACCAGGGGTATGTGGCAGTGATTTCTCTTCCCTTTGAAACTTGTGTAAGGTGTCTGCTGTGGGAGGAGCTGCAGGGCAGGGCAGGCCTCACTGCTCTGTGATCCCCAGTATAGACACAGGCTCCAAACAGGATTGCAGGGCAGCACCATTCATGTAACATTTATTTACCTGCTTATGAACTAGCCCAGCATATTTTCCTGTTTCATAAAACACACATGATGCGTACGACCCTAAACCTAGATAAATAGCATTTGTAACATTTGAAATCTTGTTTCAAGGGCTTTGCAACATGGAATTATCCTAAAAGCAACTTGGCACAGCATATGTTAAGTGGAGTTCTATTTGGAAAGGAACTCTTATGTTTCCAGCCAAAACAGCATGGGGGACCCTAATAGATGCGGACCAACATGCAGCAGAGGGCTGCTGTATAGTATGGTACCTTTAAGCTTCAAAACAAAGAAATGCGTTTAAAATGAAGACTTCTACTACACAATAAGAGCAGTCCTTAAAAACACGAAGGCACTAGAACTGTACCGTGAATTAAAATGAAAATATAATCGGACACAGGGAATGTATTGTACAGTTTTGTTTAAAAATGTGAAGTACTTATAATTCCCATTAAGTTCTAGTTTATTTCCTAATTTTGGCATACCAACTGTAACTGGCATCAGCTTTTCTTGCGCAAATAAGTTTGTTCAAGGGATTTTATTATAATTGTATCTGTTAGGTGAAGTTTTCTATATTTAAAGTACTGTTGATGAGTAAAGTTCCAAAACATTATACAATCTAATACAGTTTTCACTTAATCGAATATCGTTTAAAAGCGTTTAGTAACTTGGCGTGTTTAAATAAATCATGCATAGACGGGTCATTTTTTAAGGGTGGTGCATTTCCCTATTCAAAGAATGTACTTATTCAATCAAATGTCCAGTTTTTGTTATCGATAGAAACAATAAGAGTAGTCAATAAAATCGATGTATTACAAAAACGATAACAAAATGTCTAACAATGGACTCTTTCCAAGTAAATTGCTGTTGTTGCCCAAAAATGCACAATTACGATTCTTTTTAGGAACATAAATAAATAACTTCTCGTTCGTCTTCATTTACCGAATATAATGATACACTGGTGACGCTACCGCAGTTCAAACCAAACTCGGATGTTGTTAAATACACAGAACAGTGAAACACAAAACTGTTAACGAAACAAATCGTGCGCAACTTCTTCAGTCAAAGTAAAAAATACATCAGTATTTGTTCTCATTATTGAAAACCATGCTACTTATCCAGCGTTGTGTACATTATTAAATCTCCAAACCTGCAACAGATGAAAACTAAAAACGAATAACATCATCACTTCAGCGCGCAATAATCAAACTGTTTATCCAAAGAAGAGAATGTATAATCAAAAGAAAAAGTACATCAGGTTTAAAAAATCTGTAAATACCTTTATTGTTAGTTGGAGAGGATCTTTAGACATGTCTCGTCACGCACAGTTTCAGGAAGTTCTCCGGTTTTTTTTTTTCCTTTCCCTTTTTTCCCCCTTGAAATGTACCAGAAAATCCTTTACATCCGTCTTTCGTGGCAGAACTGCTTGCAGAACGGGCGCTCACATATAAACACGGGTGTACGACTAAGTTTTGATCATTTGCTTCTTTTTAATATGCAGCACCATTCCGACTACGCTGTTTCCCTTTCTAATTGTGTTACATTTTGCGATCAGTGGCGTTGTTGCTTGCAGTGTCTTCCCGGAAGACACACAAACTGATTCGCTCATTGATCTGGTAGAAGTGCCGAGTTGACGTGTATTCCCAACACTGTGCACGCTCTCTTAAAGGGGAAGGCTATCCAGGAAATGACCTCTCGGGTTACAAGGCAGGAGGAAATTGGGAACTGAAGAGCGCTTTAAACCTATCCACAAATCGGCGCGTTTGAAAAATACAATTTATATATATATATATATATATATATATATATATATATATATATATATATATATATATATATATATATATATATACACACACACACACACACACACACACACACACACATACTCTGAGACACACGGTCAAAGACTAAATAAACATAATTGTTTCTCATATGAAGTATTTAATAAGACAGGATAACAACACAGTGTCTCACAGCAGCTGTTTTCATTTACACTCCATTTAAAATGTTAAATATACTGCAGCTATTCAGTGCTGTAATAGTTCTACATTTATTGGCTGTCATCATCTATCTCCATCTTTCAGAAAAAGGAACTTATGCATGTAGCTTCCTAGCTGTGCGACTTCCTATGCTTTCCCTGGCTGTGTGAAGCTAGCAACAGTTGCTGGCAACAATAAGCAACTTCCGGTAGGAGCAGCGCACATTAACTTCAGAATAAAAGCCCCGTATGGAAAGCAATTGTACATACACTAAACAGTAAAATACATACAAATAGCTTAGATATGAATATAATTTGGCCATTTTTATAAATAATTTCTCATCTGCTTAAACATAATCATAATAATCTTTTTCATATAGTATGGAGTGGGGAGCTCAAAACAGGCAACGTTTGCCTATGGAGCATAGATACTGCCCATTTCTGAAGAATCTAAGGATTGTAACTCAATAAAACGGACCCAGACAGATTAGGAAATAATATGGGTTGTATCATTGTTACGCCACTATCGAAAATACACCACCTTTTATACTGTTAGCGGAATGCTAAAACCATACATTTTTACATAACGAATCAACATTTAAAATATTTTTTAATTGTACATAAAAATATAGATTTGCTTTAACACTACAAATGTGTTCCACAGTGCTGTGGGGGGAGACAAAACACCCTGTTAGCAGGAGGAAATCTCCGGAAGCCCACGACTGGGATCTGTCCCTTTCCCAGGGCATTCTACCTATATAACTAAATAAAAAAATATATCAAGGAATGCTAGTCAAGAATGAAATCATTTTAAAACAATATTATTTATAAGCAGATGAAACACAATTTGAGTTATTCCAGGCCAGATAATATAAGAACATCTTGGTGCAAAGGCTAATCTAGAAGAGGGCATTCCTGTCTTCCTCTTGGTCTGGCAGGCCATGGAATTGGAAAAGGCCTAAAAAAACAAGCACAATTAGTCAGATATTAAAATGGAATGCAAACCAGTATGTTCAGTCACAGACTGCAAACTTGATAGATGATTTAATGTGTTGTTTCTTTTTTTTTATTTTTGATAATTCTGTTTATTGAGTTTTTCATTGCATACATAAATGAAGTGAGATGTCATGAAAATCAAATTAACAAGACACAAAAAGTTAGAGAGACAAGTAAATATAAAGAAGACAGAAAAAAGAAAACATGAAATAATGCCATAAGAAATAAATAAATAAATAAATAAATAAATAATAAAAAAAGGGTACTGTGGTTATACTAACATGGTACAAGGCACAAAGTGATCATGGGGGCTCTGGGGGCTTGAAGCTGTCAACATAGCTCAGAAACGGTTTCCAGTTTTTGTAGAATGCATCAGTAGACCCACATAATATATACTTTATTTTTTCTAGTCTAAGATTTTGCATTAAGTCTCTGAGCCAGTGGAGATGAGAGGGTGGGGCAGATTGCTTCCAATTGAGTAGAATTAGCCATCTGGCTAGCAAAGTGGCAAAGGCCACAGTGTCAGATTGAGCTCTAGACAAGGAGACACCATCAGGAATTACACCGAACAAAGCAGTGAGTGGATGTGGATCAAAAGGAATGTGCAATGTTTGAGACAGGGACTCAAAAACAGAGGTCCAGAAGGGAGCCAGCTCAGGTCAGGTCCAGTACATATGGATAAGAGATGCTGGGGTTTTACACTTGTCAAAGGCTGGATCCACCACTGAATATATTTTAGATAATTTGAGTTTGGAAAGATGAATGCGATGTAAGATTTTGAATTGAATTCCATTGCAGATTCCCACTTGTTATCTGAGAGGTCGACTCTGAGATCCTCTCTCCAACAAAGTCTGAGTGGGTCCAGGGAGGGGCTGTTTGGGTTAAGCAAAGTATTATGAAGTTTGGATAGTACACCTCTATCTGTGGGATGATTATTTAATAGGGATTCAATCATGGATTCAGGAGGTGCAGAGGGGAAGACTGTAACTGTAATGCGTGCAAAATCCCTGACCTGATCTTTTTAATATGCAGCACCATGCTGACTACGCTTCCCTTTCTGTGTTACATTGTGTTACATTTTGCGATCAGTCGCGTTGTTGCTTGCAGTGTCTTCCTGGAAGACACACAAACTGATTCGCTCATTGATCTGGTGGAAGTGCCGAGTTGACGTGTATTCCCACCACTGTGCACGCTCTCTTAAAGGGGAAGGCTATCCAGGATATGACCTCTCGGGTTACAAGGCAGGAGAAAATTGGGAACTGAAGAGCGCTTTAAACCTATCCACAAATCGGCGTGTTTGAAAAATACAATTATTTATATATATATATATATGAGTGTGTGGTAAGCCAGATTTATTAGACAGTTGGTCAAATGAGGCAAAAGTGTAATTAATATATAGGTTTCTAAGGGTTTTAATACCGCAACTATGCCAAGTTTTAAAGGCCAAATATTGTAAAGGGGAGGGGGGGGGGGGCACAGATGATTTAAATGTAAAGGGGCAAACAAAGACATAGATTGCAGGCCAAAGTGACATCTACACTGTGCCCACATTCTCAATGAGTGTTGCACAATAGGATTTGCACTGAAACGAGTCAGAGGAAGGGAAGAGCACAAAGAGAGGCTAGAGAGGAGGAAATGAGGAACCAGTTTAAATTGTCAGCCACGCAGGGGCAGGCTGCTGGAAATGTGAATTTAGCCAAAATGTCAGAGTATTAGCTACCCAATAATATAGTTGAAAGTTAGGAAGGGCAAGTCCCCCCCAGTGGTCTGGATCTTTAAAGGTCTTTCTAAGACGAGGCAGTTTCCCATTCCAAATAAACGAGGAGATCATGCTGTCGAGTATTAAAAAATGATTTAGTTATAAAGAGAGGGATGAATTGAAAGAGGTACAGAAATTTTGGATGAGTATTCATTTTTTAATGTGTTGTTTCTAATCGTGATTGTAGTTTTTCAGAGTTTGTAATTCAAATAATATTGTTTCCCTCATTTCCTCAGAGCACTGAACAAGGTGGTTTCCTCCAAATACACATGTTTAGAAATTAAGCAGATGTAAAGTCCACAGCTACTACCATCTGTTTGTCTGGAACACCACCAGTTTCTTTCTGACTTTGGGGGTTTAGGCAACACTTCCAATATTTTCACAGTAAAGACTGTTTAATTGCTGACTCACAAACTGGTGGTGAACTGGTAATGCGATTTCTCTGGGGTTGTACTGACTAAAAAATATTAATCAATTTTTCAGAAATGGGCAGCATGTATGCTGCATAGGCGAACTTTGCCTGTTTTCAGCTATCCTACTAAAAGCCCAGCAAAACTATATTTTCTACTCCCCCTATGTCTCTAGTTCACATTGCACCCCCCTTGTACTAAGTTACAGTCCTTAGATCTTTAAAAAATGGGAAGTATGTATGCTGCATTGGCGGATTTTGCCTGTTTTCAGCTCCCCGCTCCATACTAAAAGCCGAGCAACATTTACAATGGCTTAAATCTGATGTAACCAAACACCCGATACGCATGCCAGCGTCAGTGACAGTAGGCACTGAGCGCTTTTCACCTCCAGCGACAGTGTGTCACTGACACTGGCATGCGTTTCGGGTGAACCAAAAGCCTTTTCTATTCAGAAATTGTGTCTAGTTCACATTTAACCTCATGAATTGCATTTGCAATTGTTCTATAGTCCAAAGCATTTACTTTTTTCCTTTGTATTTTTGGTGTTCAATAGGCTCCTTTGAATCATGTGCTGGACCTCGTCCCTTTAGTTTTTTCCAATTTATAAATTCACAGAATAAAAAATATGAACTACATGCTGCATTATGTGTGTGTGGACTCACCTTGCTCCCTGTACTCAAACTGGTTTTAGAGTTTCTTTGATGACCATTTCCCTTCTTGTCATCTTACCTGCTCTCAGCCCTTCCTCCTCCCCTTTCACTGTACCTGCTCTCTGTCCTTCCTCCTCCCGTCACTGTACCTGCTCTCAGTCCTTCTTCCTCCCCTTTCACTGTACCTGCTCTCAGTCCTTCCTCCTCCTGTCACTGTATCTGCTCTCAGTCCTTCCTCCTCCCGTCACTGTACCTGCTCAGTCCTTCCTTTCCTCCTCCCCTGTCACTGTACCTGCTCTCAGCCCTTCCTCCTCCCTGTCACTGTACCTGCTCTCAGCCCTTCCTACTCCCGTCACTGTACCTGCTCTCAGCCCTTCCTCCTCCCCTTTCACTGTACCTGCTCAGTCCTTCCTCCTCCCTTCACTGTACCTGCTCTCAGCCCTTCCTCCTCCCGTGTCACTGTACCTGCTCTCAGCCCTTCCTCCTCCCGTGTCACTGTACCTGCTCTCAGCCCTTCCTCCTCCCATCACTGTACCTGCTCTCAGTCCTTCCTCCTCCCCTGTCACTGTATCTGCTCTCAGTCCTTCCTCCTCCCGTCACTGTACCTGCTCAGTTCTTCCTTTCCTCCTCCCCTGTCACTGTACCTGCTCTCAGCCCTTCCTCCTCCCTGTCACTGTACCTGCTCTCAGCCCTACCTCCTCCCCCGTCACTGTACCTGCTCTCAGTCCTACCTCCTCCCGTCACTATACCTGCTCAGTCCTTCCTTTCCTCTTCCCGTCACCGTACCTGCTCTCAGTCCTACCTCCTCCCGTCACTGTACCTGCTCTCAGTCCTTCCTCCTCCCGTCACTGTACCTGCTCTCAGTCCTTCCTCCTCCCGTCACTGAACCTGCTCTCAGCCCTTCCTCCTCCGTCACTAAACCTGCTGTCCTTCCTTTCCTCCTCCCGTCACTGTACCTGCTCTCAGTCCTTCCTCCTCCCATTTCACTGTACCTGCTCTCAGTCCTTCCTCCTCCCCTTTCACTGTACCTGCTCTCAGCCCTACCTCCTCCCGTCACTGTACCTGCTCAGTCCTTCCTTTCCTCCTTCCGTCACTGTACCTGCTCTCAGTCCTTCCTCCTCCCGTCACTGTACCTGCTCTCAGTCCTTCCTCCTCCCCTTTCACTGAACCTGCTCTCAGCCCTACCTCCTCCCCCGTCACTGTACCTGCTCTCAGCCCTACCTCCTCCCGTCACTGTACCTGCTCAGTCCTTCCTTTCCTCCTCCCCTTTCACTGTACCTGCTCTGTCCTTCCTCCTCCCCATTCACTGTACCTGCTCTCATCCTTCCTCCTCCCCTTTCACTGTACCTGCTCTCAGCCCTACCTCCTCCCCGTCCCTGTACCTGCTCTCAGTCCTACCTCCTCCCGTCACTATACCTGCTCAGTCCTTCCTTTCCTCCTCCCGTCACCGTACCTGCTCTCAGTCCTACCTCCTCCCCTGTCACTGTACCTGCTCTCAGTCCTTCCTCCTCCCGTCACTGTACCTGCTCTCAGTCCTTCCTCCTCCCGTCACTGTACCTGCTCTCAGCCCTTCCTCCTCCCGTCACTGTACCTGCTCTCAGCCCTTCCTCCTCCCGTGTCACTGTACCTGCTCTCAGCCCTTCCTCCTCCCATCACTGTACCTGCTCTCAGTCCTTCCTCCTCCCGTCACTGTACCTGCTCTCAGCCCTTCCTCCTCCCGTCACTGTACCTGCTCTCAGTCCTTCCTCCTCCCCTGTCACTGTATCTGCTCTCAGACCGTTTGCTTTACCTGTCATAATAACTGCTCCTGGCTTAATCTGCATAGCTGCCTGATTCTTAGTAAATGACTGTGGCACAGTGGTTTGCAGTGCGCAGGTGTAGAGGTGATGCAGTGCTCAGGAATAACAGACACAAGACAGTTCATGGTGAAAAACAGCTCTTTTATTTGGCTGAGTTGTGTGCTCGCAACTCTTAAATAATAATAACTGGCTCCACACACCAATGTGTATCGCTTAGTTAAACCACGGGGTTCAGTCCTGAAATAATAATACACTAAACAAGACACAGACAAACACAACACGGTCACAAGTCTAGAGTGAGTGCTATTAGTGTAAGTGGTGAATTACATTTTTAAATGTGCACAATGGTGAAGTGTAGTCCGGGTTTGTTTGTTGGCTGTTTAGCTACAGCTTCCGCTACAGTTTAGTCTTCTATAAATGACAAACGTGACAGTTTAATAGAGAGACAAAACTAAACACCAAAAACTCACGGTTTCTTTTTATAACAGTACGTCCTTTACAGGTCTTCCCGTAACCATAACAAAGGAACAGATTGCTTGGCCACATCCCCTGATATACCTTCAGTCCCGCCCCCTTCGGTAGCGAGTGCAATCACGTCTCCTCCAATCCATGACTGACACATCGCCTACCGCATTAAGGCAATGACTTCTGGTATTGTGGCCCCGCCCCCTTCGGCCGACTTCCAACTGACCCTGGAACGAACTGTCAAACCATTCACTCACTGTTCCTGTTATACAGCGCCCTCACAGGTCAGGAGGGAGATTGTTGACTAGGATTCATTCGCTCTCTGTCACAATGACTGACTTAACTTATTAACTTTTTCCTTTCTTTTGTCTCTTTCTCCCTTATTTCTGTTCTTGACTCTTCCCTCTCTTTCTGAACTGCTCCGTATTCCTCAGGGTAACACATGGCTGTTGACTCAAGGATGTGGTAAACACTACCACCACTCAAACCCTCAAATCTGGCAACAATACGTTAAGATAATATTCTTGAAATAGGATAATAATGCTGGCATTGTAAAGGTGCTTGGATAAATCAATGAATTGTATGAGGGAATGTGACTGAGATTACAATTAAGCAGCCAACACTCAACTTATTTTAATTCATTATGCACATTTCAAGCACTAATATAGTGCATATACAAAAAAAATTAACTAGGAACTAAGAATGCAGTAGAAAAAAAAACATATTTTAGAGGGACTTATTTGTATGAATAATAAAAAGTGGCAGAATTTTAGAGAGATTATTGTACACAACATATTTTACATTTTTATATATATATATATATATATATATATATATATATATATATATATATATATATATATATATATATATATATATGTAAAATACAAATATATATAAAAACAAAAAATACTTTAATATGAAAATGCGTGGGTAGAAAGACTCAAATGTGCACTTTAAAATGTAATCAGTCTGAAAAATTGGACAAAAGCTATTATTGCAAATTCTTTAGCACAGAGATCTGTACTTCAAATATATTTATTAAACGTATATTGTAACAGCTCAGTTTAAAATAATGAATGAATGTGTGTAGATTCAGATACCAATTAAGAAATAATAATAAGATACATATTATATTTTAAAAGAATTGTCATGTATATTACCTGATATTGATTGTAAAAAAAAAGTATGGGTCAAACTTTTATTTCACACAGATCCTCCGCCATTTTCCGCTATTCCGCAAGTTAGTATCAACAACCGGAAGTGAAATTGTTGCTCGCTTCACACAGCCGTTTTCCCTCACTATCCTCCTCCCTTTTTTACAGATATACTTTTTGTAGTTGTGTGTCTTTCTATGTCTTTCCTACTTTTCCTGAAAAGGAAGTTGACATTTTTTCAGATCTGAACTTCGGCACTTGCTTTCTTTACATTAGCTTAATGTCATCTTGCAGGATCTGCAGCCAAACCCGTTGTCACCCTTATGTCACCCTTATTATCACCACATTGAAATGACCCGGCCTGAATGGAATGGATGTCAATGGGCAGGTGGCACTAGCAAGTTTTTTTTTATTTTTTTAAACTAGACATAGTCCAGGAAGTTAAACAGAATATTAATTATTAAACATAGTCATAATTAATAAACACACAATCCATGAAATTGATTCATGTAGTAGGATACAGTGGGATACAGGCTACATGAGCTTAAACAGCCACATTGCTGCAGTGTTTCAGTCTGGGTGTGGATTAACCAAGGCAGACAGCCTCTGTTCTATTCAACTGGAGTTATAGAAAACCTTTTATTATTATTATTATTATTGATCAACCTTGATACTTATCTAGGGTCACAAGATTTTTTTTCAATTAGTTGAAGCTGCAGCAAGTCCTGAAGCAATTAAATTAAGTATATATTGTGGTGAACCTGGCTTCCCGCAGGCAGGCGCTTCTGACAGGTAAAGGTGGGATGTGAACCCGGGACCTCCCGCTCTGAAGCATAACGTCGATACCGCTGTACAAAAGAGCCGGCTAATGTCTTTTTAGATTGCAACCCCTATCCCCATGCATGCTACAATATTAACATGATGATAATTAAACATTGGGTGTATATAAGTATATATTTTAAATGAGTTATGAAAATGGCTGTGTTAACCAAAACACAAAAGGCACTAAATTTAAAGGCTAAATTGGACCGATTTGCCTTTTCTCATATGTGAACGCTCCATATGTGAATTATTACACACATAAGCACAATTATTCAACAAGTAATCCATAAAAGTTTCTTTATTTTATTTTTGTATAATTAATGACAAGTGCTTTCAGCTTGCGGAACATACTGCTACAGTTTTGTGAATAGGAAATAGCAAAACCGGTCCTGCATTGGGTCGGGTTCGGGTCGGAATCGGTGTTAATTTAGTCAGCGTTTTTTATTTTAGTCATAGTCTTAGTCTAGACGATGGCAACCTGTAGACTTTCAGTCCAGTCTAGTCTGAAGATTTCATTTAATCATTTTCTTAGTCTAGTCAACTAACACAGGTTAGTATGAGTCACTGTTTTAGCCGCATTCCTTATTCTTTTGTTTGTCAACCTTTCTTTTACAAATTGTTTGGTTTGTTTTGTTCATCAGAGAAGTACTGCCAAACTTCAGTTTTTCTTCTCCCACTTGTTAGCATGATGCTTCATGATTTGATTTGGTGTTGATGTGCTACATCAGTCAGAAAGCTTGAGTGCGACAGGCACGCAGTCCTGTGTCGTCCCCGCCAATATTAAATCAGTTAAGCAAATCAGCGAACTCAGTAAATATTTTTTAAACCAATTACCATTTCTGGTCTTCCTCCACACTACTGAGTGCGTTACACAGCCAGTCTCTCAGAATGTGTTACTAATTTATTAACTGCCAGTGCACGTGGGGCACGGAGCTTGCCTGCTGTGTGTATTAGTCAATCAAATTAATAGTTGTTTTTTTTTCGCTCCGTTTGCTTTCTGTGTGGATGTGGTTGAGTGAGAGGGTGGGTCGCTGTCGTCTCAGGCGCCACCTCAGTGTGACCGACAAATGGCGCAGGCTATGACCGGGCAGCTGCAGCGGTCGGCAGAGGTGAGAACATCTGCGACAGTGAAGCGATGTCTGGTTCACCAGGGGGAGCATAACAAGAATCTGGGCAAAGAACCGTGCCTGGTGATGTTGCGACCTGGGACGTCTGGTAATCCTAAAAAGGAAGGAATTCTTTTTTTCTGTAAAAATAGGAAAATACAGGCTCCTTTGTGTGAGAAACACAGGTGGTGACACAAATTTCAATTTTCTTGGGCTAGTTGATCGACCTTGACCCTTAACTTGAACTCCATGAATTTTGGTAACCAGATGTTGATTATCATACTGGCAAATAAACATTTAAGAGATAACTAGAGTGGAGTGTGTGTCACAGGCAGGGTTGTGTGATGACGTTAAAAACCTTATAATAATACCAATTATATGCTTAATGCATTCTCTTGTTTGAGCTATTATATGATAAATGTTTCATCTTTTCATATGCAATTTGGGTGATACTTGTGATTATGGCAATGCCATGGTAGCAAACCATGCCATGTGTTACTGTTTCAGGGCCACAGTGCAATATTTCTACCAAAGCTGTTGTGTTGCCATTGCTGGTAATGCTGTTGTCTGCTTGTGGTTCTTCTATAAAAGTCTCCCATAGTAAAAGCATGTCAAAGTGAAATTAAACACATTGAAAGCATGGTAAAGCACAGGTAAGCATTGTACAGCACAGAGAGGTATGATAAAGCATATTAAAAAAACAAACCATGGTAAACTAGCCCTTACCCATAGTTAAAGCAAAGTGTATTAAAGCACAGTCCTAAGTTGAGCGTCCTGAACTCTCTTCACACAGCAAAGCAAACTGGCAGACAAACCCACATCTGGACCTCCTGGACAGCGATTGTGATGTAAAAGAAAATGAATCACAAAATACACTACAAAACAAAGATGTTGCAAACACTAAAATCATCATACAAACTCAACTGACTCCTCTATGTCGCAGTGAGAAAGTCAGACGGACAGTTCTGTGCCAAAAAAAATTTAATAACTATGCGCTATGGACTTCAAAAACATGACTTTCTTGACTGATTCATAAAACAAATATGGACTGCAGACCTCAGCTCATAATGGAAAACTAAAGGGCCCTTGGGAAGAACTTTATTTCCCTCCAGGGGACAATGCTCTCAGTCTGCGGCTTCAGGCATTGTAGTCCCCTGTTGGTAACTATAGTTCTTCCCTTGGGGACCATAGTTTCCCACTATTAGCTTCCTCTCCAGTCCATATTTACTATATATTGCCCCCTAGAGGTCAGCTTTTTCCATTACATTACATTCCAATGAGAAATCCAGTCTATATTTATATTATGCCACTTTAAAAATCTCACCAGCACCTGTTGTCCACAAGGTCTTCTTGTCAGATTGGCCTTTTGTAATTCCAGTAATGTTGTAAATCATCTCTATCGATCGCCATTGCATTTTCTTTTTGGCACACCAGCATCTCTGAAGTCAAAATCTGAAGTTCTGCAAAACCAATAGATTGTTTTGAGTGAGCATTATTTTTTGAAGCATTAAGGTTTACATTACTGTTTCATTTAATTTGGGTGAGAGTTGTCTGCATGCCGCATTACATCTGGGGATGTATGGAGTCTGTCTGTTTGTCTGAAAGCCACTCTTCATTTATCAAAATGCAGCGGCACGAATATTGATTGGTACAAAAAGGACTGAGCATATTGCACCTGTTTTGGAAAAATTGCACTGGCTGCTTCATAGTTTCATATTACATTTAAGATCTTACTCTTGACTGATAAGGCTGCTGGGGGAATATTTCTCTGAATTGCTCCATCCCTTTATCCCTTATTTAGGTGTGTCACTCTGGGAAGTCATTTTTCTACTAGCGCTCCCTCCCTCTAGGATTCCCCACCTCCAGTTGTCAGAAACTCTGACACTGGAGGAATTTAAGTCTCTCTTAAAAACCTACTGTTTTTTCCAAGCTTCTGGAAAATAGACATTTTTTTTAGTTTAATTGTCAGTATTTTTATTGCAATTAATGCTTGATATTGTAGTTGAATTTTTGCTTGTTGTGTAAAGCTCTTTGGGGTGACTTGCCATGAAAGGCACTATATAAAAATAAATTGACTGATTGATCCAGAGACTCCCTTGACAAAGCTATGGGGTGTATCACAATCTGTGGTTCTGTGGAGGGTGTCTGCCTGTCCGATCGCATGTTTGCATGTCACACTGCCATTCTTTACATATATCTAGAGAACCACTTATCTAATGACAATGACTCTTGAAAAGGACATTCTTTAGCACAAGGTATACAGAGTATCACAATCTGGAGTATATATAGGGAACCTGTCTGTCTGTCTGTCTGTCTGTCTGTCTGTCTGTCTGTCTGTCTGTCTGTCTGTCTGTGTCTGTACAAAGCATTTCTTCAATTGAGATAAAACCATGCCTGGACATGCTTCAGCACAAGCTACAGTGTGAAGGCATCTGTTCCACTGTCGGTCTGTCAAACTAACAGTTTTGAGCATACAGTGGATATGCAGTACCGGCACAAATCATAGAAACAACAGATGATTTAGAGCAAGACTACTGGTGGTGATTGTATTGACCAGTTTTCCTCATTCAAACCTTTAAGTTACTAATATCTGGGTATACAGAATAGATAGCCGTCTCCTCTTTAAAAATGTGCTGAATATCTTAATGAGCAAGACATCTCACAAGTAGAATGGTACCCTGAAATATGATTAACTTACTAACAATCCTGAATGACTGGGTGGAGCATTTGTTCTGTATTTTACACTAAACATGATATTCCTGGGTGGTACAATATTCAATGCAGTGCTGTCCTTGGCAGGCCTTAGCCAGTAACCCATTTTTGAGGGTAAAATTAAGAGAAAATGTCACACCCACTCATTTAGTAAATGGATCATATTTGGGGTACCACAGCACTTGTGAGAGAGACTGTTCATTAAAATTGTATATTTTACACTTATCCCTATCTCACTTAACCCTTAATGTAAATAAATAAACATTGAGACTACACCATCCACTCGATATATCGTGGGTGTCGGGGTCCAATACAAATCCGCTATATATAGAGGGCCGCAATATAGCGAGAGTCCCATAGAATAACAATAGGCTAACAAATATTGTACAACCACTCCCCTCGTTCTATCGGAGGCGTCAGGGTCCAGTATAAATCCTCTATGCAACCTGCTTTTCCTAATTTTCCGTATAAAAAGCAACACACCGTTTTAATTCGTACTGTGGAGCTTAACTGTTTCTCGTCAACTTCAGTCTCCAAATAATTTAATGAATCTTCCTCTCCTTTCTCAAATGCCCAAACCGCTGCATTGAAAGAATCCATTCCCAACATAGGAGACGTAGGAGCCAACGTCACTGCCCTGTGACTATTGCTAGTGCATTGCTTAAAAAAACCGCTTCAGCAAGTAGATATTTAATTTGCTTTGTGTTATTGTGCAATGCGTGTGTATATGATAACAGTACGATGTTAATGCTTTGTTTTTAATTGTTCTGTATATTTTAGTTTGTGATGTGCACTACAAAATAAAACGAACAGTAATTCTAAGTTAAATTGTCTTTGTATAGTGCAGCTAAGGCATGCGCAGTTAGACTGTACAAATGCGGGAGCCAACTCCAGGACCGATATATCTGAATCCGCAGTATAGCGAGGGGCGATATAACGAGGGGTGAGTGTATTTGTTTACAATATTTTGTGCGACTCTTGCCCCTGTTGATAACTGTTCATTTGACTTGGACGTTTAAAAAGCGCAATCATTTTGTGACACTGCAGTTAATAAAAGGTAAGAAATTCATTTTAAACCCTTGGTTCTTTTGAGACAACATGGATTAAAAAAAAATGTACTGACGAATAAAAAGAGGAGCTAATTAAAAAAAAAAATCAATAAAACAAGCAAACACTTAATGTACAGAAAAAAAAACCTATTACTATATGTCATTGTGGGGCATGTGGCTGGGTCTTGATTGAATAATTGATGGTCAGTGAAGGCGAATGCCCATCCTGAACCGTGGGAGAAAGTTTGAGTTGTTTTTTGGCCAGAGCGCTACCCTTTCACAATCATATTGCACGTTTAGCAACTGAATTGTTGTGTACACGGAATGTACACAATCCAAATAAATGATTTAACACGGCCCCCTAGTGATAACCTTTTAAATTACATTTAATGTGTACAAACTCCAAAAACACAAAAAGGTGACATAACCTGGGCTTCAAAAAAATGTTTCCCACCCTCATTAACATGAAAACATTTGATGCCTCTTTATGCAAAGTGGAGGAAGCTAGTTTGGTAAATCAATGAAATGTATAGAAAGAAAGCTGAAACGTTTTAGCTCTGAAAGTATTGAAACTACCAGACAAGTTTGAAATCAGTAACTTCACTTATCTCCAGAAGAAGATTTTGAAATCAAGTAAACCGTTATAAACTGAAGCAGTTTTAAATTTAAGAAAATGTAGTTCTGGCGGCCATCTTGTTTCACAAAAGAACACATTTTTTCCTTATTTGAATTCCATTGCCACCAGGATGATGCTTACCAAGTTCAGAGTTATTTGGTTGAACGGCTTACAAACAGAAGCAGTTTGATGTTTAGTGTGCGTTTTGGTGAATTTGGTGGCAGCCATTTTAATAGTAAAATTTAACACAGCAACTTCTGCTTTGCAAACTTGAAGCGGGTGTGGTTGCTGATGACGTATGCAAAGTTTCAGCTCAATCGGTTCACCGCTTCCTCAGAAGAAGATTTTGAAAGGTCAGGCCGCCATCATGCTTGACGCAGTGGTACACCATGGGCTGAATGGCCTCCTCTCGTTTGTAAACTTTCTTAACAAATGCCCCACCTACACTCATTCTACAAGTCTTCTGTCCCAGTAAGTGTTGGAGGATAACGCTTTCTATTAGTACAGTTTTCCTTCTCTCATTTTACACCCATATATGTTTTTTTCATACATTCACAGTTCTATGTACAAAGGTAGCACAATGTGAATATGTCATACCTTGGCAATTCTCCTGTATTGAAGGTACCAGAATTTGATGGGTGCTTCTGTGATGTCAAAATATCACACCTTTTCCACCTGGAGCTGCATTAGTGACAGGTTATAATGAACTGGGGTGGAGTTTGTAAAATATTTGCAGTCACTATTGATGCATTTTTCTCTTTTGCTTTTTTTATTTCAAAGAAATGTACACTTTAACGTCGTTAACAGCAGCTGTCTGTATTTACTATGAAACGAATTTGTTACATGCAGAGTAAAATGTAACATACTTCCACATCCAAGGACTTGGGTATTAGCTTTTGGTGAGATAATGTCATAGTTTTCTTAGGAATGTATGTCAAAAACTACCAAGCCTATTTATAATGTCAAGCTGTTTAGAATGTCAGGCATTTCCATCTGTGGACGATTAGAAGTATGCACTGCAACACAGTATCAATCTAGACAGTTATTAAGAGGCACAGGTTGATACATTTAACATGTGGCATTCTATCAGTATCAGGACTGCCTATGGGTTGTCAGAAGTATCAACTACAACAAAGTATCAATTTAGGCAGTATGTAGGTCACACAGGTTGATACAATTAACTTGTATCATTCTATCACTCTTGCAGTTAACCCTTTTATGTTTCCAAGTGGGAAAGATTGCACATACATTTACACGTTACTTGTACTTTGCACGCAATGTCTGTAATCTCTCACTAGATGTAATCATTAGTATTTTACAATGTATTATGACTTGGAGTATTTTTTTCCTTTATATTTGCATAGTCCAACTGTTTAAACATTATTTATAACCTACAGTTTAAACTGTTTGGATAAGGACTATTTGACCAATACAATACGATAATATTCATGTTAAGTTGCTGAAGGGCAATGGACTCTTAAAACCCATAAGTGAAATACCTGATATAGGCCTTTATTGTTTGTTTGTTTTTTGCGTGTGATAGGTGAATAAAATATGTTGAATTCCGCCTTCTATCATGTTGACGTTTGATAAACCCCTACGCAGAATTTGGGGCGTTATCGAAAACAAATCGGCCCAGAATGGGACTGAAAAGCAAAGCGTCACAGAATTTGGGACGTCGCTTGAGAACGAGCAGTCTATATGTAAAACTACTGTGAGATAAAGAGATAAACTAATGCATCCTGTAGCAAAACTGTAATAGTGGGCAATATATATATATATATATATATATATATATATATATATATATATATATATATATATATATATATATATATATATATATATAATTTGCAATTAAAATAAATCATGCAAAAGACTATAGATATATGCTATTTGAAAGAAAAAAGTAGATCACCACTAAATGCCAATTCTTACATTCGTGCATAACATGACAACTTATGTAAAGTAATAGTCACCCATCGTTAGTACAGCAAAATACCACATTATATTTAATTGAAAGGTTCTGGAAAGCAGATATTTCTCTTTTCTCCTCTCTCGCTCTCTCTCTCTCTCCGATCACGGTGTTGCATTGCCTCCAAGCGTTCCCACTCGTGTTGACGTCATATTCCTCTGACAGACAAGGACCAATTAAAACACGAGATTTTTTATGCGGTTCCACCCCAAAAACCCAATACGTCTTGCAGGTGTACCCTTCTCCAAAAACCGGGTCTGAGTCATACTTCGAGGTCGAGGTGAATACTGGGCAAGCGCAGTATACGCAAAGTATGAAGCCTAACACATACACTTAGCAAACCTGTACTGAACTATAATATAGGGCCTATGTATTGAATTGTAAATTATTGTTACAGCCTAATTTTTTAAAAAAAGTACAGATTTCGAAACGACACTCTACATTGCTGGGTTAATAGTATTTTCTGTCGTCTTATTTACTCCTCACATCGCATTGTTAACCTTGATTTTATTCTCGCATAACGCAGTTGGATGAAAAGCCCACACCACGAGTGAGTGATGTATCGACTGAGCCATAATGCTGAGGGAGGCAATTGCGCATGATATTTAATACAGGGCATAAGTTTCAGTTTCGTTTCATCAGAAAAAGGTTCGTGTTTACTCCATAGAGCAGAGTGACCAAGGGAGGTACTGCTGGCAATCAGATTGTTTCGAACTTACTCCTCAACAGTGTAGGCTAAACATGACTGCTTCCACGGTTACGAAAATTCTGTGCTCCAATAATGGGGCTCTGGACTACAACGAATTAGTCGCCAATATCGGGTTTTGTGGTATCTTAGGTTCAAACAGTCTTTTGGAACAAAGTTTGCGAGACCGGCAAAAGTTCGCAGTAGTTCAAATCAACGGTGTCAACAAAATTATTGCTAAAACCTCCGTCAGGCTCTGTAAAGCAAAAGAATGCGAGAACTGCAATAATCTGCATCTTTGCAAATTCTATCTGTTTGGGGAGTGCCAATATAACAGGGGCAGGTAGGTGACATTTTGTTTACCAGCAAAATGGATACAACATATCGCCGTGCATAGTAAATAATAAATATCTAAAGGTCTTGGATTGTTTGTTTGTTTTGTAATTAAATGCACACGTTGTAGTTTTTTGTATGCATTTAAACGTCAGTAATCATGACATTTTGTCTTTTTTTAATAAATAGTTTCAAATTTGACTGTGGAACAAAACGCGGCCCTACTCAAAAAGCAAGGAGGTTTCAGTAGAACTTCATTTAAGCCGAGTTAGCTCCAATAAGAAAAGCGAATTGCTGTATAAAATAACCAACAAGTCAGAGCTTGTGAATTTCATTGGGAAATATAATTCATGTTTTCCAGTGTTCCAAAAAGTAATTTTTGATTGCAAAGCACAGTTGGGCGTCTGTTTATTTTCTCGGACTGTCTTATCAGTCGTAATTTAGTTCATCGCACATTTCACTTAAAACGAATTATCACAGTTCATTTGGTAATGAGCAGCACACCTGAAAATGACGTTAAACATTAAAATGACATACATTTTATAAATAGGAATAATAATGTACCCACGATACATCTCTGTTCATTGATGTCTGTATGCATTCATGGGATACATCGATATGGTAAAGTTGTCGGGTTATTTCCAAAAAAGCGAGAGACAATACTCAAGATACAGTACTAAAAGTAAAAAAAAACAAAAAAAAACACGCAGTATGGGACTTTAGCATTGGTGAGCACAGGTGGTCTGCTGGTTTCCAGCAGGTTAAGGAGAAGGTGCTGTTCCTGAAAAAAATAGGTTAATTACAAAAAAAGTCTTTAACAGTAAAGTTCTTAAGTCAGCTGTCCAAAATGAATCTATTAGCTGTAAATTGTGTCTGTGATTGTACATGCTGGGTGCCCAGGCACAGGAAGAGACCACAGGGATAGTAATAAGACTCCTATTGCATAGCAGTCTCACCCGTTCCAGGTTTTACTGCCAGCTTGATTAGCCACAGAGCATCGGTAACAAGCTCAGGCTCCATTTACAAAGCTTTTTAATTTAATAGTTGTGAATACATTAATTGTATTGTCTTTACATATAAATATTAACCAAAGTCTCCATTTAGCACTCTGTGTACTGTTATTAGTCAGAAAGCAGGCCACTTTGTTTACATTTGGTCAAGATAGTTTTAACTGTGTCACTTCCTGCTCCTTTGAACCCTGCTTGTGTGTCAGCCACTGTGTTATCCAGACAAGCAGGCAGCTGATTAAGCCCTTCCAACAAAGACTACAGTGCATTAAAAAAAGAATAGCAATACCGTTGGAAATTCCAGCAACTGCTGGGGGCTGGTAACAAGCTAACTGTTGGGGAAAAAATCCCAAGCAACATTTACAGCAAATATATTTGTCAGTTTTCTGTTACGTTTATGGAAAACTACAACACTGTATGTAATTCAATATGTTAATGGAATATTATTCAGCAGGTTTCATTGGACTTTATGAAGCAAAAATAGTTAAGTTTATAGGTGATGCAAAACTTTTGGCCATAGCTGCAAGCAACAAAGAGTTGCCTGTAGAATATTACATGAAAGGGATTCTTATGTAATCTTTCAATGGACCAGTTTAACCATCTCCCTCACCCAGCACCAAGTCTCCTGAACCAGCACGACCAGCCCTGACCAGCTTTGACTAGCCCTGAGCAGCCCTGACCAGCTTTGACTAGCCCTGAGCAGCCCTGACCAGCTTTGACTAGCCCTGAGCAGCCCTGATTAGCTTTGACTAGCCCTGAGCAGCCCTGACCAGCTTTGACTAGCCCTGAGCAGCCCTGACCAGCTTTGACTAGCCCTGAGCAGCCCTGACCAGCTTTGACTAGCCCTGAGCAGCCTTGACCAGCTTTGACTAGCCCTGAGCAGCTTTGACTAGCCTTGACCATCCCTGAGCAGCCCTGACCAGCTCTGACCAGCCCTCATCCCTGAGCAGCTCTGACCGTCCCTGAGCAACCCTGGCCAGCTTTGCCCAACCCTGACCTGCTTTGACTTGCTCCGACCATCCCTGAGCAGCTCTGCCCAGCCCTGAGCAGCTCTGCCCAACTCTGAGCAGCTCTGCATAGCCCTGACCAGCTCTGAGAAGCCCTGAGTAGCTCTGAGCAGCTCTGCACAGCTCTGTCCAACCCTGAGCAGCTCTGCCCAGCCCTGAGTGCCCCCGAGTAGCTCTGAGCAGCTCTGCACAGCTCTGAGGAGCTCGGACCAGCTCCGAGCAGCCCTGCCCAGTGACCAGCTCTGCTCAGCTCTGCCCAGCCCTGTGCAGCCATGAGCAGCCCTGACCAGCTCTGCGCAGCTCTGAGGAGCTCGGACCAGCTCCTAACAGCCCTGACCAGTGACCAGCTCTGAGCAGTTCTGACCAGTGCTGACAAGCTCTGACCAGCATACAGTTAGGATTGTGTACACTAAATGTAGTTAGCATGCACTAAATGAAACAAAACAAAGGATTGCTGTCTCCCAGGTACTTTGAAAAATAAGAAACTAGGCTTTCAGTGAGTTGGCATCTTGACAAATCCACAATAAAAAATAAAAAAATTACGAAAACAATAGAATATCTTGCGTTATTTTTTAAATGTTTTGTAATTTAAAAAAAAAAAAGTATTATAATGTATGGGTCACGTTGACCCATGTGGCGGTTCCAGGTAGAACTGTTTATAACTTTATAATTTTTGCGATTCTGGCTATCAAAAGCCATCGGTATATTTAATTTTAATATATTTAGAAAAAGTCAAAAACTGACATACACATATGATTTACAACGGAAGAGTAATTAACATTTTAAATGCAAAATGGGTCACATTGACCCGCGTGGCGGTTCTAGTGTTAATACACTTTACCATACCTCTGTGTGCTTTACAATGCTTTCACTGTGCTTTATTACACTTTGTGCTTTTACTATGGGAACCTTTTATAAGCGTTAGTTTAGCATGGCTTGTTTTTAATATGCTTTACCATATGTACCTGTGCTTTACAGTGCTTTACCATGCTTTGACTGTGCTGCATTACACTTTACTGTGCTTTTATTATGGGAAGTTAGCCAGCTGCTAGTCATCGAGCCTGGGAAAGGCACCTGATTGGCTGAGTTCACCAAGGCTTAGATTTCAGTCCCATTTTTATGGGAGCTTGGACGGTCTTGAAAGCCATTTTAAAAGCGCAAGAAAGCCTATATACTTGGCCAGGGTTTGTATGTTAGAGATTGTTTAGTTTTCGAATGAACTTTTAAGCCTAGCATTATGATATAAATCACGTGGTATTTATGTAAACTGCTTATCTGAGTACACCTGAAAAACAAACAAAAACATGGCCTAATACCTACTAACCCTATCTGTAGATTGTTAAGCTTGTGAAATTATTCGTTATTCAACAATGACTGTTTGGAGGTTTCATAGAGCTGTTCGCCACATTGTACATTTATCACGTAATTAAACTAAAATATTACTCACCAAAAGGTGCAGTACACTACATGGCACAGTAAACATTCGCTAAGATGCATTCTTTGTGTTGCTTCATGTCCTCGGGTGAAAGTACAATAACCTGAGTAAAAGACTAGGTGTATCCAGGTACTGCAGGAACGCAGTAATGTTCCCTTTAAAATGTCCCTGTGGCAGATAGAAACGTGGCACTACATGGAACCATTCCAAATGACTACTGGGACAGACATGTTGAACAAGCGCAGCTTGAATTGGAGGGGGGAAACTGACCATCTTTGTGTTCGTTCCTAAAGCAGAATTTATAAATGACTGTTTCCATGTGCAGAGGAAACCACTGCATACATGACATCCAAAATAAATAACGCACGTTCTACAGCACAGATGAGTGCTTCTCTGTTTTTGATAGGGCGCAGGGTTTATTAGTTACAATGGTATAATTAATACATAAAAGAATATTGAAAAATGTGTTGTTTTTTTTTAAATATTACTTTAACACAAGAAACTCATGCTCGTCTCAGGATGGGATTTCATACAAAATTGTTGCAGTGTTTTTTTTCTGATTGCAGACGAAGATGCCGCTTCTGCCACGACTTGACCACGCAGCACAATGCTCAAGTCCTGAGAGACCACGACCTCCAGGATCTGGACAGGAAGGAACTCTGCCTGCTTCTGCTTCAGAACGACCAAACGCTGCTGCCACCGGTAACGTCTTCCCAAACCATAAGACTATCAGTCCAGTAAAACCAGTACAGGGACCAGCAAAATGTGGCCTTACTCTCTTGTAACAAATTAATACCATACAGGGACTCGTATTGCACAGCAGCTTCATCTATTCCAGGTTTTAATCCAAGCTTGATTAGCCCCAGTGTCTGGGTACAGTAACAAGCTCAGGTGTGTCTTATTATGCAATAGGAGTCTTATTTCCATCCCTGGGATACATAATAAAAGTTTGATTAGGCACAGTGGCTAGGTAGCCGGCTTAGGTGTGTCTTATTAAACTCTGATTTCCATCCCTGCTATAGTTTAGATTATTTAAGTAATTAGCCACTTTATTTTGCATGTTAACACTTAACACACAGATATTATTTATTTTATAAAGATTATTAACTGTTTTAGTTTGTAATATACAGAGTATTAATGAGGAGGTAAATGAGTACCCATATAAAAGTTTACCACTGTTTTTTTTGCATGGTACTTTTTGCTATTTTCCCCTGCTTTTCCCATGGTTATACCGGGCATTTACTACATTTTTTCATGTGGTGTGTGTTTTTTTTTACTATACCATACCTCTCTGTGCTTTACAATGCTTACCTATGCTTTACCATTCTTTCAGTGTGCTTTATTACACTTTACTATGCAAGGGTGAACCAGGTCCAGTATTGACTCCCATTCTCCTGCAGGTGTGTTATTCATTCAATAAAGGCAGCGGTCAGTATGGCTCCTGTCCCGACCAGGCGAGCTGCACCCGGCTGCATGTCTGCGAACAATACATCAGGGGGCACTGCAGACAGGGGGTCTCGTGCAGCAGGTCCCACAGCTTCCACGACCCCGCCATGCTGAGAATCCTGATGGACCGGGGGCTAACCGAACAGCTGATCAGCACTCTGCCCTCGGTCTATCTGAACATCCTCAACATGAAGAACACCAGTTCGACTGCCAGTGATCAGGGTGAGACGCAGATCCGCACTGTGCTTGAAGGGTTCATTCAGCAAGGCCATTTGCACCAGTCCATTCCTATTAGGCCCTATTCACAACATAACTTGGGAGATATTTTAGTACTTTTTTTATGAACTATATGAAATCAAGTTGTCAAGCTGTTATGGACTGTCTTTTGGTTTCTTTTAAAAACAAACAAAATATCAACATTTTATTTATAAAAAGGCAGTGAAAAAAAACATTTTAAAATAGCTTAAATAAGTTAAAGCCCCTTGAATTGGGCCCTGTCAAGGGGGGTTGTGGGTATCTGCTGACAGACGGGAGAGACACAGGAACTTTGAAATGCCACTCAGGAACACATGATTTACAAATATTTACAGTTGCAAAAAGAGGTTGCTGCCACTATCGTGCTAGCAGTAGTAACAAAATAAGAACGAAAATACTAAATAAAACACAATGGGAAAACAGAGCTACCATATAAAAGTTGCTCCAACTAAGAGAGGTCCTGCTTTAGGAACCTAATGCCCTCTTTGGTGAGGTATGAAATCTGCTAACTAAATACTATGCTGCTGTACGAGCAAGCGGCCCAGGTCACAAACGCGGTCGTTGCTCGTTTTCACTCATCTAAGAGTTGCTGAGAGGTTTCTGGAACAATGCTGCCTTTCGTACTGTTGCTCAGCACGGGGGAAGGTGTCAGCGGCTCCCTTTTATAGTGAAAGGCTCTGCCGGGACACACCCACCAGCCTGTCAAAGATCCGCAACCGACCAATCCTTGACTCTGATTCCTTCTAAACAAACATAGTAGTCAGCGTGTCACAGGCGGACTGTCTGTCTCTCTCTTGCAGACACACGCATGCTTCCAGGAAGCCAGTGACAAGACACTGTCCCTGTTACAGGCCCAATAAAGAAAAATAGAACAAAAACAATTTAGGAACGCTTTGGAGTCCTTTTAAATTGACCCTCTGTGCTGTTAGTTTTGTTGTTATTGCATGCAATGTTGCTAATTGCCCTTTGGGACAAAGATAAATCGGTCATTGTGTTGGTTTTCATCCAGTGAAATTGTCATTTTCTTAGCTAACGTGCACTTTCTGTAGTATTATTTTAATGAACCTAGTTATATTGCCACCCTTTCTAAAGCACCAAGGTGGCACCTTTCACATGACATACTTGCCTGTGCAATGAAAGAGGACTGTATTAGCATACCTGGCTGGAGAATGATGCTTTATAAATAAATGAATATATATCTTTTTTACAGATAAAACTGAGATATGCATCTACTTTGTCAAGAAAGACTGCAAACATGGAGGTAAGAAATGTGTTCACCACTAAAAACAAACTTAATGCCTTCTTTTAAATAGTGTTTACAAAACAAGCTTAACCGGATAAATGTTCATAGAAACTAGATATCTTATTTTCAGTGAGGCGGTTTCAGCACGTACGCATTATATAAAAAAATAAAATAAAATAATAATAATAATATATTGTCCATCAAATCAGTACGAAGGTCACTCTTGAAATCAGGACTTAAAGGATGTGTTGCAGTAAGAATACCTCTTAAGAAAGGGGAACAAGACTAAAAGGCTAAAATATGCACAAGAACACAGAAATTGGACTATGGAATAATGGTCAAAGGTGCTTTGGACTGTTGATGGATGGACAACGACACCTGTGCCTTCTGCCAGTTCTGTTGTCAATTCAACGCTTGTCTTCTTTCTATTCCTTATGGATGTTATCTTCAAGTATCGATCATCATCGTTAGACAGCTTTGTGGGTCTTCCAGCCCTGGGTTTGTCAATTACAGATGATGTTTCTCTGTACTTGTTGATTATGCTTCGGATACCACACCTTGAAAATCGAGTGATGTGAGCTATTTCACTCAATGTTTTTCCTTCTTTATGCAAGTCAAGGTTGTTATAATAGTAGAAAACACTAGTGGAGGCTTTGAGTAAATTGTTGACGCTCATAATGCATCAGAGTAGAAAAATGCATCCTGTCACAGCAGTGTGTATGTATGTATGTATGTATGTATGTATGTATGTATGTATGTATATATATATATATATATATATATATATATATATATACATACATACATACATACATACATACATACATACACACTGCTGTGACAGGATGCATTTTCTACTCTGATGCATATGCGTCAACAATTACTCAAAGCCTATATATATATATATATATATGTATATATATATATATATATATATATATATATATATATATATATATATTCATCCTAGACCCCGATTAGCACTAATCTTGGACGAGCTAATCTAGTCCTAGATTAGTGCTATTCAGGGTGTGTGAAACAAGCTGATAGTGAAGTAATCAAACATTTCTGCTGGTGCCTTCTTCTTTGTTTAGCTTGTACAATGGTTTAGTCCTTACAATTGGTTTATACAGTTTAGTGTAGCTGTTGCAATTGGATTCTAAAGTTTGGCTGTTGCAATTGGTTAATAAAGTTTAGTGTAGCTGTTGCAATTGGATTCTAAAGTTTGGCTGTTGCAATTGGTTTATACAGTTTAGTGTAGCTGTTGCAAAAGTTTGGCATGTAATTTGGCCTCTCTTTGCAGCCCGGTGTTTCAAGGCCCATTTCGACATGCCCTACAAGTGGGAGGTGTGGGCGGGGCTAAGCTGGTCAGCTCTGCCCAACAATGAAGAGATTGAAAAGGAGTTCTGTGACCCGGCCAACACATGCAGGTATGTTTGGCTGGGAGACCCCAGCATCAGTGCACCAGTGCTGGAGGCTGAATCTCTAGTATTGTATTTCTCTCGTGCTTTGTGCAGGATTATAATCATTTAAATCTACTTGCACAAGATCTGCTGAGAGTAACAGTAGTTAGACCCACACCTAGAGTATCCACAGCATAGCATTGTTTAACACAGGTTCCACTTGCCTACACACCAATCTCAAACAAAGGATTTGTGGCTGGGGCCTAATTAACCATGCATCATTCAATTAAGGCTCCAGCCACATTCTCACGTGTATTTATGGCAGGGAGGATTTTAACACCCTCCCTGCCAACTCTACATTTCCAACACACACAAATATACAATTTACATTTAAAGCTTTTTGCCCTGAAGAACAAGGGGGCATAAGTGGAAGTGGAGTAAAAGTAACTTTACAACGGAAGGTAGGAAGCACTTTTTTACACAGATGCATGGAATAGCCTACCAGGTGACATAGTAGGATCTAAAACACTGGGAACATTTTGATTCTGTCTTACTAAATTAAATCACCCTAGAATGGCCTTTTCCCGTTCCCAAACTTTTCTTATGTGTCTCTCTTCTCATCCTTGCATAAGATTGGTCGACCTTGACAAGTTTTCTAATGCAGGAAATATTCCAAGCCTGGTGTCTAATCAGACCAGTACGGTAAACTCTCTATTGCTACTGCAGCAGCGGCTATCCATCTGTAGATTTCCTGACAATGACCCAGGGAGCAGCTCAAGTGCGGCGCCTCTCCACTGTCTCCTCCGTCACCAGACCTGACTTCATCCTGACCACAGCCTGGACCTGGTACTGGCAGGATGAGTTTGCACAGTGGATGGAATACGCAGCCTCAGTAAGTTCCAAACATGAACATTCTGGAACAGGTCCCTGCTTTGTGGCAATGGGAGCACAGGGGCAACCCCTATATCACGGTCAAGTAGCACATGCTAACTTTGCAATGTTTTAACCAATCTGAACTTATATACGCTGGTTATCCATTGCTGTACTATGTAACCATATATGATTTCACCACAACCCTTTATAAAAGTGTTCCACTGCATTTTTGCATGCTATTCTTTTGCTTTTCCCATGGTTATACTATGCATTTTGCCCTAGTTTACATTGGTTTGCCATGTTTATTAATATGCTTTACTATACTTTGCTACTTTGCTGGTGTTTACAACTCTTACCCATGCTTTCACTTTGTGTTAACTCCCATACCAGTATCCCACTCCCTTTTAAAAAGAAAGCAGTGTATCTGACTGGCAGGCATAATTCAAGACGAAAGTTTGCTTTTCAATCAATAGAGTGACGTTCACCATGCCTCATCCATCACAAGTGAAGACCTGGAGAAGAAATACCTGGAAGACAGCAGCTCAGTGCTTCAGTTCACAGCAGGCCATCAGGAGTATGTGATCTCATTTAAAGGTAATGTAACATCTCTGTCAAGCATTCCAACCTCCTGCAGTACAAGGGAGAAATGTAAGCATGCCTGAAAGTGAATGAACAACCACTGTACCCCGTCCGATTTGTAATGATTACCTCCATAACACATTCGAAAAACACTGGTGTTTGGTCAATAGCCCTGTAAATAACACATCGAGGAAACTGTGATTTGTGTTTAGTTGACAACCCCTGATCATGGTGTGACCCAGACATTGGTTTGGATTAGCTGATCTGCCAATGGAATGACCTGATGGGTCGCATTGGTGTGGGTCGGTATTCAGACTACAGTGTTTTTATATCGGCTGCAGTCTGTTTGAGGCCCACCAGGGAGCAGTAGTATTTTTAGTTTTTATTTTAATAGCATTTGTTTTTCAGACATGATCCAGGTGAACAAACGGTATAAGACCGTGAAACACGTCCGAAGGCGACCGGTGTTTGTTTCCAGGAGCGATGCAGAGGCCATAAAAAAACGGTAACAAAGAACAGCAAAACTTAATTAGAACACATTGAGAATATTATTGATTTCCAATCTGTTAATTGCACGAGTAGTTTGTTCATTTGTCTTATGAGCAATAATTATATACCCAGTCATTCAGCATTGTTAGTAAATTTAATTGTACTGACCTTGAGATGGATTGCTCATTAAAATCCTTAGCATATTTTAAAAGAGGAGTCAATTCTCTATTCCAGGGTGTTTAGTAAGTAAGGGGTCTGAGGCAGGAAACATTGGCAATACAATTCCCACCCCTAGTCTTGCTGTAAATCGGCTGTCGTTTCCAAACTTTTGAACACTACTGTATATGTGGTAGGGGTGTAACAATTCATTAGTACACAACCGTGTGCACATGGGGAGGATGCAGGTCATTCCTGAGACAGAGAGCTCTGGTTTAGTATACACAGCTGTGGAGAGGGATATGTATGTAAATGACGTTATCTTTTTTTATTATTATTATTTCTAGCAAAAGTGGACCCAATAGGTCGTTTACTCCCAATTTCAAAGCTGTTCCGACCTACTGGGATAAATCCCAGTTGCCCGAGACAGGATTCAAGGTAAAGGATTTGAACTCTTCAATAAACAGCCTTTTATCTTGGGAGCCACATGTCTGCTGCCTGCTGGTAAACTAGTTATGAGGTTCTGTTCCACATGCTGGAGTCTGCTGTTCTGAACTCGAAACGAATCAAGCTGTGGTCCTTCCCATGGGCTGGTATATAGACACACTTTACATTGAATAAAAATCCACTGAATCAGGTTTATAGATTGTATGACGTCAGTATTAAAAGATCCACTACTGTTTTTTACACCATTTGGGTTATAGAGAAAGTAGCATTAACTACATACAATAAATAGTGCTGGGACAATATCTGAGTATTCTAACAAAACCCTGCTTAAAATGAATTGAGGCGAATATGACCCTGTTCATACTGCATTCATTTATATAACAGCAATTCTAAGATATTGTGCAAAAATGATGTCTGAAATAAATAACACACATTCTACTGTACAGACTCTGTGATGGTGATGGGTTGCCACTGGCATTATTTTACTCCCAACCAGACCTCCTCATTTTTTTATAGTACAAACTGTACTTTAGCTTTCCAACTATTTAAAAATGAAAGAGTATTCAAATATCTGTTTACATTTTGAAGGAATATTCAAACATGAAAAACCATGTTCGTCCCAGCACTATAAAAAATAAATACACTGAGATTCATCAATTGGGCTTATAAGTTGCATGACAGCGGTATTCAGACCTAACACTGTTTAAGGTCATTAGAATTGGTACATGAAATGGTAACACTTTTTTTTTTGTGGTGTCTAAATGATTTAAACAGCTAAGCACCGGCCATGCTGATCTTTTGCTTTTGTTAAAATAACATGCAGATACAATGGGATGTCTGTCACTGCCGTACTTGTGAATCTTAAATTCATCCTTAACGTTAAAACACTCACTAGTGCCAGATTCACAAGTACTGAAAAGAAACGGCAATCAATTCAATGCCTAGTGTTCTGTCTAGAAGTCTTTTTGAATGAATGTCTTCCAGGTTTGCAGTGCAAAGTTTCTTTTAGAATTTCTAAACTTACTGTCGGTTCCCTTGTGGTGTGGAGATCTGCCACCTGAGTGTTTCTGTTTTACCTGTTGTTGATGTGATGCTTTACTCAGTCGTTCCGAGGCACTGGATTGAAGTTCTGTCGGATTTCAGCGCTCTGTTCCTGTGCAATGTTTTTGCAGAGGATTGCGGTGCTGGAGTCTACTGAAGAACATAACAAGGTGAAGAATCTCTTCAGGAAGACCATGTTTGGCTTCACCATTAAGAAAATTGAAAGAATCCAAAACAAGTCTCTCTGGGAGATCTTTCAATGGTACGTTGAGGCTCTGCACAGTCTGTTTCCTAAATGAGATGTCCTGGGGACAGATAGTGCACATGTACAGAGGGTACTACACAGATGTGGGTCACAGAGTTAGGTAGAGTGGTGCATCAATTACTACCCCTCGTGAGGAATTTGTACATGACAAAGTGCTAGACTGTTTAGGTGAAATCTACAAACTTGCATACTATCAGGTATGAAAATGTGGAGATCTAGTATAAATATAAAAAATCATATGTCACATATTTTAAATGGTCATTTGATTAAAACATAATGCCCCCCAAGAAAATAAGCTTCCCTGTTCTGCATGTTTTGATCATATACCAACCAAGATAAGTGAAGAGCTTACCCCAGCCACTCTGCATCTATCCATCAGTCACTACACAGAGGTTTCTAAGGACGAGGTCGTCTGATCTTGATACAGTATGCTGTGCCGTACAGGATGTTTCAGTTCACACAAGAACCTAAAAAGTCTAGTTTTAAATAAAAAGTCCTGCAAAACTTTTTTCGTTCCAGGCAAGCGGAGCAGATGAAAAAGCACAACCGAGGGAGAAATGTCAACGAGAAACTGCTGTTCCATGGCACAGACTCTGCTTACGTCGACGCTATCTGCAAGCAGAACTTTGACTGGAGGATCTGTGGGGCCTTGCGGAACAGCCTATGGAAAAGGTAATGAGGTTGACCACCGTGTCATACTGAAAGCAGGGCCAGCTTCCTCATTTGCACCCAGGAACACGAGCGGATGTGAGTTACCGGCCTCTGGAAGACAAAGGCCAGTCCTGTAGGTGTCTGCTTGAGCTCACTAGGCGCCTGGCCAGCAGGGTCCAGTGTAGCGCAATGAGAAGAAACAGATGACTTCGCAATGCCAGAGTTGTTTTTTAAAGTCATCAAAGATACACATTTCCATTTTACTTTACGTTTTATAAAGCATTAGGCGTGATGTCACATAACCTTCATATTATGCTGTGTGTGGTCTATATTAATAATTCTGTTTTCACAGGGAGCTACTTTGCACGGGATGCCAAGTATTCTCACAGCTACACTGGCTCCTCCTCTTCCAGAACCATGTTTGTGACCCGGGTTCTGGTGGGCGAGTCCATCAAGGGAAACTCTGCATACCTGCGCCCTCCCTCCAAAGACGGTGGGGATACTAACTTCTACGATAGCTGCGTAGACGATACCCTCAACCCATCCATTTACGTGGTGTTTGAGAAACAGCAGGTATACCCAGAGTATGTTATACAGTACCAGGAAGACAGTCCATTACAGGCTCCAACACCCAGTTATGTCATGCAGCCAACGCCAGCTCCACAGCCTAAGCCAGTCTATACATACGTGAACACCCCAAGAGTGTCAGTTCCTCCAGCCAGCACTTCATTTACGTCTAAGCCAACTACATACCGCTATTCACAACCTCCTCCCCCACCACCAAAACCAAAAGATTCATGCACCATCTCTTAGTCATTTCTCCCTGTATGAATTAAAGAAAGAAACAAACATTTTGGAGAGCTTTGTATCATCAGAATCTTCATTGTATCCCTGATATGGTTCCTATTTTGTGTTCCCCATCATATTGTTTCTGCATCAGTTATTATTTACCAGCTGACTAACTATTCCAGCAAAAAAAAAATTGTATTCGACCACTGGGTCTCATTATTCAAAGCTGGATTTGAATTGAAGTGAACTGTTTTGATAGAAACGTCTCCAGTGGGGTGTACAGCTGTGGTTTGATTCCCCTGTGTAACTAATTTAAACCACCTTACTGCAGAAATTCAGCTTTTAGGAGTCTTTTCAGAAGCAGGCCCCTGAGGCTGAAAAAATACATTAGTTAGTGAGCCTTGTAAATGTAAGAAATAGAGAATTACACAATTAGTAGGATAGTAATTAGGGGGGGGGGGGTTAAATGTATGCAATGTACTAAATTGGTGATTTGATCACATCCATCAACACAAGGCTCTCAGGGCTGTCTGTACCCATGTCTTAACACACGCATAGTTTGTCAGGACTCAGGTTTGCAGTTGTCTGTGTCTGTGTGTTTTTTTTTGTTTTGTTTTTAAATCATGCAGGTAATATAGCTGCGTTGTGTGAGGTGTAAGCTTTGTAAGGGTTCGGCCGTACTTCTGTCTCAGATGAATGCGATACATCAGCCGCAGACAGCTATAAAAGCTGTGCAGCTTCGCTCCGACCATGCAGCAAATGTTATTAACATTATCTGACCCTATGCGATTTCAGGTCGCAGACACATGAGAAAAGGCTGAACGACTTTCCAAAAAAGACGCATGTCGCAAGAGTGTGGATGATGTAATTCCACTGTATTGCACCTGTACTGCAGTAATACTGCTAGGTTTAAAGGTCTACTGGTTGATTGTTAATTCTTGCCAGAATTATGGTAGTTGATGTTGGGTAATGGTAGTTTTATTTTTCAAATGACCGTCGCTAGATATATAGAGAAAGAAAGAAATGCGATTTTAAATCTTCCTACTACTCGCCGACTGTATTAAATATGTTAAAGAGAGCTTTTGTACCGTCTCCCCCAATTCCCTGTTCCCAAAGGGTGAGGGAAAAGAAGAATCAATAAAAATCAAAAAAAAAAAGAAAAAAAAGAATCAATAAAAATAATTGTTCGCAAAAAAGAGTTCCCCTTGATTTTAAGTTTGATATTAATTATGTTGATGCAGTTTTAAGAACTGTAATGAAAGCAGGATTTCACTTCCCACTTTTCTAGAGTTTTAGTGTTTTCTGGACATGCAATATTGAAGAGCAAGTTGAAATTTTGCTTTTGTGGATTCTACTGCTATGCCGGTTTGTTCTTCGTTCTTTTAGACAAAAAAAAAAATGTTTGTGGCTTTTAGTGTTTTGTTTCTTTATTTAAAAAATTGTCAAAACTTTAATGAATTAAGAAAGGAAAAAAAAAAGTGTGTACCATTATATTAAGACTTATACTTTATTGAACCCCCAACATTTTCAATGGGACCCCCAAAATTTACTGTGGAGCCTTCAGTTTTTTTAGTGGAGTCCTGGTCCCTCGATGGGAAAAGGTTTTGGAGAGCCGTGTATCAACATGGCCTCAGCTTACGTGAACCTTTCAGTTTAAGGTTTTCAGCCTTTTTGCAGCGACATAATGTGCTAATCTGAAGGAAATAGGGGTTGCAATGCAGTGGGTTGTGCTGTCTGTGTTTATTGTACAAGTATATAACAGTCTGTTCATTTTAATTACGCTAGTTATAATTCACCTACCCGTTGAAAAGCACCTATAACCTGTGTACATGTAACCTGTTCTTGTTTTTGTAAAGTCTTGCTTTGTAATACCTCTCTGTAAAATGTTTTAAGGATTGTTTTAATCAATAATCTACAGATAATATATTTAGAAAAATACTCTGTAATCCAGGGCTCTATTTCACTTGACTTGGTAATCGTCAATTCTTCAGGTTCCAGTCCAATATGTATTTTATTTTAATGTAGTTATTGTACCGTTAACTATTCGGAAAGGGTTTTGCAAGTAATGACAGTGTCTAGGGTATTAATGAATTGGGCTAGGACTGCGTGACGTGTTGAAAGAATGAGAATTGCAGTGAAGAGAGATCATTGGTACTTCAATACTGGGTGGATCATCATATCATTGTGAACCACAATTGAAAAACCACATGTGAATTGTATTGTGCACAAATGTACACATTTCGGGAAAAAACGGTATACCTTGTTATACAGCTACTGTGAAGTTAGGCGTTAGATGAAGTCTGATTAAAACATAATCACAAATGACAAAAACGGGTTTGTACTTTTAACATTTCATTTTCAGATATATATACAGTACTGTGCAAAAGTTTTAGGCAGGTGTGAATAAATGCTGTAAAGTAAGAATGCTTTCAAAAATAGACATGTTAATAGTTTATATTTATCAATTAACAAAATGCAAAGTGAGTGAACAGAAGAAAAATCTACATCAAATCAATATTTGGTGTGACCACCCTTTGCCTTCAAAACAGCATCAATTCTTCTAGGTACACTTGCACAAAGTCAGGGATTTTGTAGGCATATAGTCAGGTGTATGATTAAACAATTATACCAAACAGGTGCTAATGATCATCAATTCAATATGTAGGTTGAAACACAATCATTAACTGAAACAGAAACAGCTGTGTAGGAGGAATAAAACTGGGTGAGGAACAGTCAAACTCAGCTAACAAGGTGAGGTTGCTGAAGACAGTTTACTGTCAAAAGTCATACACCATGGCAAGACTGAGCACAGCAACAAGACACAAGGTAGTTATACTGCATCAGCAAGGTCTCTCCCAGGCAGAAATTTCAAGGCAGACAGGGGTTTCCAGATGTGCTGTCCAAGCTCTTTTGAAGAAGCACAAAGAAGCGGGCAGCGTTGAGGACCGTGAGCGCGGTGGTCGGCCAAGGAAACTTACTGCAGCAGATGAAAGACACATCATGCTTACTTCCCTTTGCAATCGGAAGATGTCCAGCAGTGCCATCAGCTCAGAACTGGCAGAAAACAATGGGACCCTGGTACACCCATCTACTGTCCGGAGAAGTCTGGTCAGAAGTGGCCTTCATGGAAGACTTGCGGCCAAAAGCCATACCTCAGGCGTGGAAACAAGGCCAAGTGACTCAACTATGCAGCGAAAACACAGGAACTGGGGTGCAGAAAAATGGCAGCAGGTGCTCTGGACTGATGAGTCAAAATTTGAAATATTTGGCTGTAGCAGAAGGCAGTTTATTAGCGAAGGGCTGGAGAGCGTACAGAATGAGTGTCTGCAGGCAACAGTGAAGCATGGTGGAGGTTCCTTGCAAGTTTGGGGCTGCATTTCTGCAAATGGAGTTGGGGATTTGGTCAGAATTAATGGTCTCCTCAATGCTGAGAAGTTCAGGCAGATACTTATCCATCATGCAATACCATCAGGGAGGCATCTGATTGGCCCCAAATTTATTCTGCAGCATGACAACGACCCCAAACATACAGCGAAAGTCATTAAGAACTATCTTCAGCGTAAAGAAGAACAAGGAGTCCTGGAAGTGATGGTATGGCCCCACAGAGCCCTGATCTCAACATCATCGAGTCTGTCTGGGATTACATGAAGAGAGAGAAGCAACTGAGGTTGCCTAAATCCACAGAAGAACTGTGGTTAGTTCTCCAAGATGTTTGGGCCAACCTACCTGCGAGTTCCTTCAAAAACTGTGTGCAAGTGTACCTAGAAGAATTGATGCTTGATGCTGTTTTGAAGGCAAAGGGTGGTCACACCAAATATGGATTTGATTTAGATTTTTCTTCTGTTCACTCACTTTGCATTTTGTTAATTGATAAATATAATCTATTAACATGTCTATTTTGAAAGCAATCTTACTTTACAGCATTTTTTCACACCTGCCTAAAACTTTTGCACAGTACTGTATGTGTATATATATATATATATATATATATATATATATATATATATATATATATATATATATATATATATATATATATATATATATATATATATATATATATATATATATATATAATATGGTCCAGTGGTTAAAGAAAAGGGCTTGTAACCAGGAGATCCCCGGTTCAAATCCCACCTCAGCCACTGACTCATTGTGTGACCCTGAGCAAGTCACTTAACCTCCTTGTGCTCCGTCTTTCGGGTGAGACGTAATTGTAAGTGACTCTGCAGCTGATGCATAGTTCACACACCCGAGTCTCTGTAAGTCGCCTTGGATAAAGGCGTCTGCTCAATAAACAAATAATAATAATAATTATACCTGTATTTCTCTTTGTGTTTTAATAAAACAAAATTGAAAATAAAATTTTAAAAAAAACCAGCCACAGTTAAAAGATTTCTCTATCCATGTGCGGCACTTTGCAAATTTGATACCGTACATGTGGCGTGTTCATGAAAGGCTACATTTATATTGCAGCTTACCATACCTTTTAACTCCAGTGACCTCAGGAACAAATGAATCCTTTTCAGAAGCTGCGAGCCTTAGATTAGGGTGCTAAATAAAATTGCAACGCATCTGACAATCTAGCTGTTTGGTGCAAGGAGGCAGCATGTTCTAACACTGCTCATGTGTACTGTATTAAACCTGTGTGCCCTTTCAATGACTTTTCTGTAAAACTCTTTTTAAAAAAATACGCAGTAATAAAGATAAGTGAAGATTATCGAGAATCACCGTGTGGCAGGTGTCCTTTATTGGAGTTACGTGAACCTTTGAATGTTGGACTCAGTCGTTCTACACATCAACCAGCCCTCTGTCAAAGTCTTTCAGATATGCAGAGAACTGGCCTATCTTGAAACGGGGAGATACATCTCGTATACTGCATGCCTGTGGAAACGGTGCCCATCCCATCCATCTTTCAATGCTTTAAACATGTTATACATGGCTTTCTGTGGGAAGGAAATCAGAATCCGATACATTAAGCCGTTGCATTATAACACTATTCAAGAACTCATACAGCAATCACTCGTAAGACGGAACACAAATTCCTTCTCCTAAGGAAATCCTTTCAGGCTACGAAGGCTGAAAATAATATGTCTGATAATTCACAATCAGACACTTATTAATTTTACTAATTATAAATCTTATACAATACATCTTTAACATATTTTGTGATGATTTATTTTGCAAGTTACATTTTGTGTTATTAGTGTTGCACAGGCTTCAGAGCACAGTGCTTCATGTGTGGGCTTCAGTGTCCAGTGCATCTCATAGGATGGTAACCAGATTAAAAATTAAAAGAAAAATAGGAAAATGTAGATAATAAAAATGAGTTTATGAAGTCAGGTGATCACTACTCTCTGCACCCAGCTGCCAGGCTATGGAGGCTGTGTGAAGTCAGGTGATCACTACGCCCTGCACCCAGCTGCCAGGCTATGGAAGCTGTGAAGTCAGGTGATCACTGATAAATCCATGTGCACCCCAATCATCTCACATATTGTGTGACTCAACCATTGCACAACCTTCCCCACTCACGTGGTGATCTGCACTTGGCTTCTACTGATTGGCTCTGATTGTGTTGTAAAATGGTCATTCTCTGCAATATGTCGACTGTATATGAACGCATGGGAGGTCCACAGCACATTCATTACTATCGATGTCTTGGATAGCGTTCCTTTAACAGGTTAATAATGCATAATGAAGTTATTCTACTCCCAGTATTGGGGTGTTACACATTACTGTAATCTGATTACATTTTCAGTAACTTGTAACTGTAATTGAAACTAAATGTGGTAACAGATTACATTTTAACGTAGTTACATTCTTAAAAAAGGCAGTCAACTACAGCGTGATCACAGCACTTTGGTGTTCTATATAGAAGGGTTTAACTACAGCTTGTGTTGCTGGTTGGCAATAAGATGAAGGGAAAGCAAACCGTCCAGCACGGCAGCAGTGTCATTCCAAACAGTTTCAGTTTCGTTTCTCCTGAACTACAGCTGGCTGGCGAATCTCTCATACAAACAGAGCGAAGCAGGAGTCAAATTGACAGCATGTCTGAAGACGGCATTACCTTCCACACCACCAAGCAAATCTGCTCCAATGGGGGGTCTTTGCAGTACAAACAACTTAAAAACATTTTCAGACGACTCAACATTCCAGACCCGTTTTTCTGCGAGATCTTGAAGAACGGCAGCAGGTTTGTTATAGTTCAGGGTAGCGAGGATAAGATCCCCGGGTGTGGGGTCAGCCCCGACAGCACAGTGATTGCTAAAACCTCCGTGCGGCTGTGCAAGGACTACCCCAAAGTCTGTGGAGACTGTGAAGGGCTTCATCTCTGTGGGGATTTTGTTCAGGGGATCTGCAAGCAAAGGTAAGGGCTAATCTCGCTTTCCAGCGGTTCTGGTGTGTGGAACAGTCCAGGATCTAGCAAGAGGTTTAATTGCTCGATAAAGGGATATCTGTCAATTTTCTCCCTGACAGTAAATCAAAATCAAGTTTCATTAAAGTTATATATATATATATATATATATATATATATATATATATATATATATATATATATATATATATATATATATATATAAATTTGTTTCGTGTATTCAGTTCCATAATGCAGGCAATATTATTACCCTTTTAAGAAGTTCACCGTAGGGAAAGCACAGCAAAGTGTAATTAAGCATGGTAAAAGCATTGAGCACAGAGAGGTATAGTTAAGCGAATTAAAAATCGTGGCAAACCATGGTAAACTATGATACATGCACAGCATAACCATGGGAAAAACATAAGACGACTGCAAAAGTACCATAATAAACTCATGGGGTGAAAGTACTCCGTCAAAATGGCCTCTCACACAGGTCCA
The DNA here is from genome assembly GCA_030684275.1 of Acipenser oxyrinchus oxyrinchus. NCBI lineage: Eukaryota > Metazoa > Chordata > Actinopteri > Acipenseriformes > Acipenseridae > Acipenser > Acipenser oxyrinchus. Next base: position 32,519,758 of record CM060256.1, read on the forward strand.
TTCCTATGATTCATGTAGAGATACCAAAAACAATCTGGGAAGGGAGGAAAGTTGTAATGTTTTCGCACGTACTTAATGAAGTTGGGACTTTTTAGTATATTTTTCTCCTGTTGAACTGTAACTTGATTGAGACCATAGGCACCTAACCCATAGAGCACAGGGGAGACAAACAATATATTTTGCCAGTCTACTTTTTTTTTGCTCCATGTAAACACACTATTGTTCTATGTTTTGTTATGGTTTTGCCTATAAATGGTTTAAAATGTAAAAAACAAACAAACAAACAAGTTAAGTCATTCATAAGACGCCATCAGGGCAAAATTAAAAATAATAAATAAATAAAAACCCACAATAAAATGCCGCCAACACAAACATCGGTTTGACCCACCATGATTAATTAAATATCGGCTAGATAATTGTTAGTTTAGTTTGTTTTATTCTCTGTTAATTAAATTATATTCAGAGGTTGTTTATGTATATTTCTAAACAAGGACGTTAGTGGATTCATGTTGCTGCAGGGCCATAAGGGTTTATATTTATTTATTTATTTATTTATTTATTTATTTATTTATTTATTTCATTTATATAGCGCCTTTCATACCGAAAGTATCACAAGGCACAGTACATAAAAATACAAATAATAATAATAATAATAATAATAATAATAATAATAATAATAATAATAATAATAATAGTAATAATAATAATAATAATCATTAAAAGTTAGCAATTATGTTGCATTAAAACCACTAGGATAAAAATGCCATTTTATAAAAATGTGTTTTAAGTTTTGACTAAAAAATACCCACAGACCCAACTTCCCTAACATATGGAGGTAGAGCATTCCATAGTTTTGGGATGCCAGAAAGGAGTGCATTACAGTAATCAATTCTTGAAGAAACAAAGGCATGTATTAGTCTCTCGGCATCAGATAAAGAGATAATAGGCCTCAGTTTGGCTATGTTTCTCAAGTGATAGAAGGATACTTTAGAAACTTCCCTAATATGAGGCTCAAATGATAAATCAGGATCAAAGAGAACCCCCAGATTTATTTCAGTTTTAGGATTTGATAAGACTGCTTGGGTCAAAGTCATACAATCTTACATTTTTTAGTTGGTTATGGAAGCCTACAAACATAACCTCTGTTTTACTTCCCTTATGGAAAAAAAACATATGTGATTCACATGTGAAAACTCACATGTGTTCACATGTGAGTTTTCACACAAGGTTTTCAGACTTTCTTGTGTGACTTTTCATGTGGTAATTCACATGTTTATTTTCACATGTGGTCATTCAGATGTTTATTTTCACATGTTCCATGTGAATTTTCACATGCATATGTGAAATGTTTTGTAAAATTATTTAATATTTGTATACAATTATTCTCCACAAATCAAGGTGAATATTATTTCCTGCTATTGTACCAGAGTACATGCACACAAATTGACATTACACAGACGCACATTGTCACCAGATAAAGTCCTTTTTGTAAAGTTAAATTAAATGTATTCCCATATATGAGTAACATATAGACCAGACAATGTGAAATTAATCATTTTTAATACTGTTGCAAAATTACAGGAACACATACATCAACACATTTTAAATATAAACAAAAATACGTAATTAGGAAAAAAAGTCATTTTGATGTCCATTCTTACAAGATTCCATTTTATCTTGCAGCTTTTTTTTTAATGTCCTTTCATCCCTCAACTTTTGGGCCATGCAGGCTTTGATGGTTGTATCATCAGCATGAGGGAACCTGGTTTTCACATGATCTGCAAAACAACAATAGATTTAATAGTACTATATGTCAACAGGGGGGTTCCATCCAATGACATACTGATTGGGTTGATTGGTCTCTCTAAATTGTCCTCTGAGTCTGAACCACCCTGTGTGTTTGGAGTGTACGGTGTGTGTGTGTTGCCCTCCATGGAGTCCTGTTTAGGGTGTAATCCCAAGCTCAATACAATAGTTGTATGTCAACATCACAGGGTCATATAAATAATAATTAAAAAAAAACCATAATAAATCAAATAACAAAAGTAATAAATAACATTAAATACTTTTACTTTTTCTTACATAATAAATAATAATATTACTATAGCACAAAGGTAAGGTAAGTTGCATTGTATAGTTTATTTTATCCATTAATTTTTAAATAAATGTAGAGTATACAATTATAGTACAGAATTATATTTTATATTTGAAAGTATAGAAAAAAATTATCCTTTTTTGTGAAAACACAATATACCCATGTGGTGGATGGCACAATGTAAACTAATCAAGTGTGGTAGATAAAATGTTTCATAGACAAATTGTGCCTGAAATATACATTACCTATTATCAGCCTAACTTTCGAAGAATCCAGTGCCTGCCTGACGTCATTGCATTGGATGCCTTTTTTGCCAGTGACTGAGGACTCAATTGAATTCAACATTAGGAAGTTTTGAGACATCTAGCACTTGATATCAGCAAGGCAAGCAGCAAATAACACCCCAACGGAAGTATCACCAGGTTTCAAAGAGAAATACAGCTGGGTGTCATCCGCATAGCAGTGGAAGTTCACACCATGTTTCCTGACGATATCACCCAGTGGTAACATATATAATGAAAATAGCAATGGACCCAGAATAGAACCTTGTGGAACACCGCAGTCAACTTTGGTCAGCTGATTTTTCCTCCCCAATAGAGACACATTGATACCGATCAGATAGGTAAGATTGAAACCAGGATAAGACAAGGCCAGACAGTCCCAGTAAGTATTTGAGCCGATTTTATAAGATGGAGTGGTCTACGGTGTCAAAAGCAGCACTTAGATCAAGAAGAATTAGAATTGATGGAAAGCCCAAATCAGAGCTTATCAGTAGGTCATTTACAACTTTGACAAGGGCTGTCTCTGTACTATGTGCAGCACGAAATCTGGACTGAAATTTCTCAGATACACCATTAAGAGTTAAAAAACTTTGTACTTGAAATGCAACAACCCTCTCTAATACCAAAAAAATCTGGGGGTGGAGGAAAGCTGTAATGTTTTCGCACGTACTTGATGAAGTTGTGACCTTTTAGTATATTTTTCTCCTGATTGTTTTTTTTCTTTTTTTTATAAATTTAGTTGTCACCAATTTTTTGCCCCGGTTTTCTGCCCAATTTAGTATGCCCAATTATTATCTGTATCCTCGGCTCACCGCTCTAGGTGTAGCTCTGTGCAAAGATTTGCATGTATTTGTATTTAATGTGTGCTCAGTAAGTACATATTGTACTTTTTATGCTGAAACATCTGCCCTTTTTTGTAGGCGATTACAATACAGCGAAGAAAAAAAGCAGTACAGCTTTTTGTTTTGGGATTTTTTTAGTTCTGTTTGCACTGTTTTTTGTCAAATGAAACAGTTTTTGCAGTTATTGTGCACAGTGTGTTTGTTTCTGTAGGTTGCATGTATACGTGCTTTGTATTTGTAGTGTAATACGTGCAACTACTGTTATAAACTGCAAAAAATGTTTGCCTTGCTTCACTCGGCACCATACATTTTCAGACTTGGCTACTTTGCACTGCTCAAACCCCGGGGAGATATTTGATGTATTCAGAGTTTTAATTGGTTTAAATCACGTTTGTAATGTAAACTATTTCCTGTGACGTCAGGCCTTTGGTACTTGCTTGTCCACCCGAAGTTGGGGCCCACCCAAATTTCCATTTCTAGCTATGCCCCTGGACTGCATGCAATCGGATTGCAATTGCATAGTGTATCATGGCTATAGAGCTTCTTAATTGTAACCCCCACCTCCCCACCTCAAATAAATAAATAAATAAATAAATAAATATTTGCTTCTCTACACTGAGCAGCAGTTACTGGTCCAGAGCTTATCTATAAAAGTGAGTAGAATTTAGATTTTTGTTATTATACAGTTAAATAAACTCTTAATGCAAAAACGTTGTTTTTTACAGCTTAGTTATCAACATAGAAAATGATGTAAAACTCAGAAAAGCTGTATGAAACCTGTATTTACGATATCTAATTCAGTTAAGGGCAGATGACGGATACGGTTTTCAAAAGTGAAAAAAACTTTAATGTGTTAAAAATTAATGCAATTAGTATTTTTGGTTTCCTGTGAATGTGAACCATCCATATATATATATATATATATATATATATATATATATATATATATATATATACTTGTCACACCTTAATTTATCTATTTTCCACTTTTTTTTGCCCTTTATACCATTAAAGTGTCCTTCGATGTAACTACACATTTTTCTAGAAATAAATTGCCTTATGTACAGTTTCTATGCACATAATCATTCATATATTACTATTTAGCTATCCTGCTTCACAAGCATACAATTATATTTCCATATTTATTTCTTTTTTCTTCATTTTCTTTGTGACGATTCCACTTTTTTTAGTATGAGCTCACAATAATACCTATAAATAAAATAAAAATGACTAGAAAAGACTAAAATGTTTTTTTTACCACATTTAATTGATGTATTCTATGTGTTTGTATAAATACAACAAGTTTCACACAAATATCTGCACTTTAATACAATTAACATATCGGTTACACCATAGGACCAAAGCAGGTTACCCTGGAGGACTTCTGATTGTTATACTCAAACCATGGCCTATTTAATTCAAATACAGACCTAAATTATGTATTTATAATCATAAAGGAAAACAAACACATTAGTAGTGAATAATTGTTTAACTTTTTTGTTCTTTTTTAAATTACTACTAATCAACATTGGTGAACAGAGGAACAGAACAGAAATTTAACATAACATGAGAAAAACAACAATAACATTCTGCATTAGGCACTTTGAAAGGATCATACTGCTGATACTGGAAAGTCAACAGCTACCAGGCTTTTGTAAATTTCATCCAGTCGATGCTGCACAGTTTGGAACATCTGGAAGTGGAAGGCTTGGCTCAGTAATTACTGCAACAATATCTGACTTGTAATAAAAAATTATATCAGAAACTCTAGGCCAGACAAATGAATTCTTATCATTTAACTGACTCATGCAGTATACTTCAACTTATTTTTCTACCTCCTTAACAACTTGCCCAACGTATGGTAGTTCATCGTACATCACAATAACAAACGTGCCTGCTAGTATCTCATCATCAGGGACAGGGACATTTGAGCTGCATGAAGAGGAAATGTCATTTTTCTTGTCTTTTGTTTCATTCAGGTCAGTTTCTACAGGACTATAGCATGAGCATGTGCTTGGTATGTGTATGCAAAGTTTCACATTTGAAAAATGTGCAGTCTTGCCTATTTGTTTTGCTTATTAGCTAGACTATAATGTGTTGTCAGATTCTGTATCATATCAGATTCTGTATCGTATCAGATTCTGTATTATAAAGTGAAAAACATGAAAAAGTACCTTGATCGCCTTTTGGAAAGGTAGGTTGCTCTTAAGAACATAAGAGCATAAGAAAGTTTCCAAATGAGAGGAGGCCATTCGGCCCATCTTGCTCGTTTGATTGTTAGTAGCTTATTGATCCCAGAATCTCATCAAGCAGCTTCTTGAAGGATCCCAGGGTGTCAGCTTCAACAACATTACTGAGGAGTTGGTTCCAGACCCTCACAATTCTCTGTGTAAAAAAGTGCCTCCTATTTTCTGTTCTGAATGCCCCTTTATCTAATCTCCATTTGTGACCCCTGGTCCTTGTTTCTTTTTTCAGGTCAAAAAAGCCCCCTGGGTCGACATTGTCTATACCTTTTAGAATTTTGAATGCTTGAATCAGATCACTGCGTAGTCTTCTTTGTTCAAGACTGAATAAGGGCCTTCATTAACAAGGGTCTTCATTAACACAGGCTCTATATTGAGCTACCTTTTCCCTGCTTGACAAGGGCATCTGAAAATGAAGAAAAATGAGAAAAATATATATGTGTGTCATTTTAAACTTGGCTATTCATAAAAAAATAAATGTTTATTGGCTTTTCATAATAAGTAATCAATAAATCTGTTAAATTGAGAGATGATGCCTAATGTCATACGGTGTAACCACCAGGACATTTTGGTGTGACCTAATTCTGGTTACACCAAAAGGACATTTTGCATCTAATGCTAATGTAACAGCCAATTATTAGGCCACCTATGCAAAGCAATGACATTGAAGAAATTCTATAACAATCACATATCTAGAGAGATGTTGATTTTTAAAATATTTCTTTGTTATCACCTTATTCTATGAGTTACACTGAAGGACATGTGATTATTCCCATGTCCTATAAGGAGCCATGAATATGCATTTTTTTTTTAACATTTATGAGAGACATACTGACCTTGCTCCACATGTGCTGGGTCCCTTTCTGACTTATAATGAGTATACTGAGGTCATAGGTCATGTGGAATCTTCAGGCAATATGGTCTAAAATGGCTGTTCAATGTTGGTTACATTGTAGGACATTTGAGGACATCAATTTCTCAGACAAAAGTATCTCTCGTAAAAAGCTCATTGTGAATTTAAATAATCAGACAGCATTTCTCCTTATAACAAAAGACCCTCAAAGAATCATGCCAGTGTATTTCATTAATTGTTTTATTCTGAGTTTTATCATTTTTTTTAAAGTTTATGAAAATGCATAAGCTTTCGGACAGTTAACACCAAAGGACACTTTTACACTTTGAAAGCTCAAAAACCATAACTATTATAATAATTCAAAATAAATACACTAGTAACATTATAAATAAAATATTGGACATTTATTTTATATATAGTAGATTTTTATATTAATTTATTTTATAGACATAATTATCATCGGACAGCAAAATTGACACGTCACGTCATCTGCCCTTAAGCAGAGATTGTATATGATTTTTGCGGCTGAGGTTTTATAAAATTAATATGTGAATTGGACACATATGTAAAAAGTTTTTGAAATGTTACTGATCAAACCATGTATGTTAACTAGCCTCATGTGAGATTTATCGGGTTGATCCATCTGGTCAAATGACAAGTTGTAAGTGAAGTCATTCCTGAATTTCTTTTTCTGCAAAGTCAAGTTCAAATTTGCTTCTGAAAGTGGTCCAGAATGTCTCAGAATGCATCTGAGAGCATGTAGAACCCCAGAGCTTGGGCGGAGGGGTACAACAACAACTCTAAATAAAATGTTACTGCTTTTAAGCACTGGTAATAATCTGAAGCCTTGGTACTGCAAAATAACAGAATCCCGGTTTTACTTTAGAACTTTTGTATTTTTTTTTTACAAACTGTCAGCTGCAATTATGTGACTTTCTAGTTGTTACTTTGTTGTCCCAGCAGCAGCTGCAAGATTTATGTCACAGCAGAGCATAGACTGCAACTCCAAGAGTGCATTTCAAAACAGAGCGGGGGAATTTATTTTGAACGGTCCAGCTCAAGTCGCGATTAGACACAGTACTGATTAGATGAGATGAGCTGGACAGGGAGGTAAAGTGAGACAGCTGGACAGGATGCCTAAGAGAGAGCTGGACAGGGACACACATAGAGATGGAATGAGAGAGAGAGTTGGCCAGGGAGACATAGACAGAGGTGGGGAAAGGGAGCCTGAGATAGAGGTGGGGAAAGGGAGCCTGTGAGTACTGTAAGTACCACCACTTTTTTCCATTTTAAGTACTGGTCCAGAGCTTATCTATAAAAGTGAGTATAATTTCAGGCAAAATGATCATTGGCCATTTTCACCCATGTAAACTATTATAAGGGTGCACTCAAAAAAACGATTTTATTGTATGTATTTATTTATTTAAAAAATTCAGGATAGACCCATGTTTTTAATAAATGAATAATAAATAAATAAATAAATAGTCATATCAACTTAAAATAATAATAATATCTGTCGAATAAGAAGATATACAAAAGTAATAAACATGAGGAATGACATGACTTCCACCTTACACTTAATTTTTTAAGGGTGTGGTATTGTAAAACCTGCCAAATGTGTAGTGTAAGCATATGTAATGTAACAACAATACCTGCCCAAGTTACCTAGTTAAACAGTGTGAAGCAGTAATAAATTCAAAAAGGAGTGGTTCTCATCCTAGACACAGTCTTCTGCTCATAACCTACAAAGCTTTACATGATCTGGCTCCCTCTTACCTGAATGATCTTCTAATTCCATATGTTCCTAGGCAGCCTCTCCGATCCCAGGATGCCGGGCTGCTCACTATTCTCAGCATTTTAAAAGCTAATATTGGTGGAAGAGTTTTCAGTTACAGGGCCCCTAAATTATGGAAAGATTTTCCCATTTCTTTAAGGAAGCACCAACGGTTGCAGCTTTTAAAATAAGACTGAAGACACATTTTTATAATCGATCTTTTTTATCTTAAAATTTTCTTTTATCGTCTATGGTTTTATTGTTTTGCTGATCTTGTTTTTATTTGTATGTTTAATCTACTTATTTATGCATTTCATTTCATTGCATTCTTTTGTTCTATTGATATTGTTTTTATTTGCTTCTCTTATCTATTTATTTATGCATTTACTGCTCATGTATTTTCATTTAATGTGATTATTGTATTTCCTGCTTGTATTTTCTGTTTTAGCCATGTAAAGCGCTTTGAGGCATTGCTTTTGTGAAAGGCGCTATATTAAATAAAGGCTGATTGAGTGCATCCAGTAAAGGCTCTCCGCGTGGAGTTCAGGATGCGCCCTATAGCCTGGAGATCGCAGGTTCGAATCCAGGCTATGTCATTGCCAACCGTGACCGGGGTTCCTAGGGGTGGCGCACATTGGCTGGCGCCCGTCCGGGTAGGGAGGGCTTAGGTCGGCAGGGGAATTCATGGTTCACAGTACGCCAGCGACCCCTGTGGCTGATAGGGCGGCTCCGGTTCTGCAGTGGAGCCATCAGATCTGTGTTGTCCTCCGGCACTATGGGTGTGGTGGCCTCGCTGTGGTTCCGAAGTGCGAAAAATAACGGATTGGAAGGAGGGACGTTTGAGGACGCGTGTTCCAGCCTCCGTTTCGCCGAGTCGCCAGGGGGTTGCAGCGGTGAACCGGGATACAAATAACAATTGGGTATTCCAAACTGGGGAGAAAACCGGGGTAAAAACCATTGCCAATGACTAAATATAAATAAAAAATAAATAAATAAATAAATAAAATAAAGGTTGATTGATTGAATAAATGAAATAAACATAGTGTAACTTATTTATTTCAGTTTCTTAAATCAATGAGTAATGTTTTACTTGTATTTTAAAAATGCAAATATATATTTAAATTTTTCTCCAACAGCAGATGCAGATATTCACATGACCTTCATTCAGGTCACAACAATCAGGTGCTGAAAGCCAATCAGCTTCAGGGTCTGGAGGAGACGGAGCTATTCCTGTTACTGACTCAGAATGACCCCTCCCTTCTGCCCAAGGTGAGAACCTCCCATCTCCTGATCAATCCAGCTTCCATATTTATTATTCATTTTTTGCAGCCTTTGTAAGTTCACTGGCTTCAGACTTGTAGAACTCGAGTCGCATTTTCCGTGACTCTGACTCAGACTCGAGTCATGGCCGCAAAAGACTCGGACTTGACCTTGTGTGACTTGGGCTCGGACTCGGACTTGAACATTTTGGCTCCGTGACTCTTGAGATATTAATGACGAGTTCTCTTTTATTTTCTATTACACAAGTACTATTACAGTTACTAGGAAACTGTGCACAATAAAAACCCACCCAACAAAACATTATTCAGTCACTGGTTAGCCCTGTTGTCTTTGCAGCCAGTCATCGTAAGAATAACAAATTGGAAGCGAGTTAGGTTGTAGCGTAAACACACACCCACACAAACCCAACTGGTTGTAAACACACACCCACACAAACCCAACTGGTTGTAAACCCAACTGCAACTATCGCAGACCACATTTTTTTCTCATTTGCCTTTAGTTTTATAAGGAATAAATAATGTCAGCATGGTAAACAAGTAAGTAATTATTTGGCTTTTAAGAAGCCTTTCTCTTTACTACTTTAAACCGTGTTCGAAGTTTTTTTTAAACCCTGCAGAAATACATTTCTAAAACTGCATTCTTGAAAAATATGTAATTTGATTTTGCTGAGCTCCCTGAATCTCTGGAATATAATGTATTTGTTTGCACTGAAAACAATAGAACATTGGCCACCTTAATAATTTTACTGAAAACAAAAATGAATGAAAAAAGAATAATCGTATGTTATAATCATACTTTTAGAGCGTCTTAATTCATATCAGAAAGTCGCTGTGTGATTAAATATTCTGTTTTGCTTCTAATCTCCACTCATTCCTAGCACACGCCATCACTGTTTGCAAGCAACGTCAATGGTAAATTCAGTGTAAAACTAGGCACTAAAGTTTCAAATTGAAAACTGCCTACTTTCAAACAGGTAGATATATCAGACTGATATGTCAGAAGGACTGATTTATAGCAAAAATAAGAACGACAGAATAACTTAATACCACTTCATTTACCAAAAATGAAAGTAATTTATTACGGATGCAGGAAAAACACATTAACACACATTAACAGTACGCTGTGCAGCGTCAACCTGTCTGTGTGTTACTTCATGTTTTCATTTCATTTCATCAAAGGGGAAATACAGAAATATAATGTGTTTGTGTAAAAGAGAAAAGATAAAAAAGACATTATCTGAAATCAAATGATCTGAAGCTCAATCTCATAAGTGCATCATTGTATTACAGACTTAATACAAGTGCAAATTCAATGAAAGTGAAACATAACATTTCTGTTTTGCAAAACAAATAATACAAATAATACTAAATGTACTATTTAAGAACACAGTATATATACATTTCCGGCAATGTCTAAATCAGATTGGCAGGTGAAAGTAACTTTCATTTCTTACTGGTGCAGTGTTACATGGTACTCAGCGCACTGCACTACACAACTTCCGCTAAGAAAGCAGGGAAGCACCCATTCAAATCTGGTACGTTATGCTGTTTTCATGCTTTACATCTTTTTTAATTGGATTTATCATATTTTCCAGTCTTTTGCGATTTTTTTAAATGTAATTTATCATATTTTTCTACCATTATGAAAATAGTGTAGTATTTGAATATTTATCATGTGCAATACATTGGGTTTTGCACAAGTAAAAAAAAAAAAAAGTACAGTTTTGCGGTGGCCTTCTCGTTTTTTTTTTCCTTTTTAGAGAAATTGATTGTCTATTTCCAGCTTAAGTTTACAAAAAAATAATGTTTAATTAATGGTAAATGTACCCCGTTTTGACAATAGGAAAACACCCATCAGATTGCACCTGTACCAAAATTTAAATCAAGGGAAGTAAAGTTAAAACTTTACAATGCATTAGTAAGACCTCATCTAGAATATTGTGGTCAGTTCTGGTCACCTCGCTACAAAAAGGATATTGCTGCTCTAGAAAGAGTGCAAAGAAGAGTGACCAGAATTATTCTGGGTTTAAAAGGCTGTCATATGCAGACAGGCTGAAAGAATTGAATCTATTTAGTCTTGAACAAAGAAAATGACACGCAATGTGATTCAAGCATATTATTATTACTGAGAACAAAAATGCTGAAGCAGTGTGTAGGTAAAAAAATGCTGAACATTGCGCTGACATTTTTACTGCCGTACCGAGGCTGTAAACTGACAATGAAAATATGTTGCAAAACTAGCAAATGCAACTGATTCGTCACGTAAATGTGACCTTTCCTTAAACCTAAAGAGCTACAGCTATGGATACTGGGATACGTGTTTCTTTGTGGAGTTTAATCAGAGATAACACCCTTCCCAGGACTACAATCCCACAATTCACTGCAGAGATCACACATTCCTATGAAAGGTGAATTTTAGTTAGTTTGATCATGACAGGATCTAAATTAAACAACCCTGTCAGATTGTTATTGGTTGATACTCAATAATTGTGCAAGCCAGGGAAACCGAGGGGCTGCATTGTTTTGTGTTGAATAATGAACACATTTTATTCCATTTAGTTTCTTAAAGGTAATTACTCAGACAATGCAAGTAGTGGCACACCCCTACTAAATACTTCTCTTTTTAGTTCCCGGTGTGTGCCCATTACAATAAGGGCAGTGGAGAGCATGGGAGCTGCACCTTCAAAACAAGCTGCAAGAAACTCCACATGTGCCAGCACTTCCTGCAAGGGGGCTGCAGATTCATGAGTAGCTGCAAGAGGTCCCACAGGATCACTGCACATGCTGAGGGGATCCTGCTGCGCCGGGGGCTGAGTGATAACTTTATCTACCAGCTACCGTCAATATACATCAACAGCAACAACATTAACAACTACAGAGCCAGCTGCAGAGAAGAGGCTGCACAGGGTGGGGTACTCATTCCTAAATGCATTCTGTAACCACATGGGAAAGAGGAGCACAGCTCCCTAGTGCCACAAACACTCACCTATTAGATTGTTATTTATGTGTCGGGTTTATAAATCCAGAAAGATTTCCCGTTGTGCACTTCCATTAATTAAGTCTCAGGTGTCCAGTTTTGAAAGTTCTAGTTATCAGTGTGTATTTGTATTTTAAAACATGGTAGATGGTGCTACACTTCCCCTGTTGATTGGTATGCTTACACCCAGTAAGATGCTTTGACCCAGAAGACACTGTGTAAGGCTTGTGAATGAAGGTAAACATGGAATTAACTACTTTGTTATGCTGTAAGGCTAAGACCAGGCCGTGTTTCAAATCTGAACAATGTTTATTATTATTTATTATTATTTGTTTATTTAGCAGACGCCTTTATCCAAGGCGACTTACAGAGACTAGGGTGTGTGAACTATGCAGCAGCTGCAGAGTCACTTACAAATACGTCTCACCCAAAAGACGGAGCACAAGGAGGTTAAGTGACTTGCTCAGGGTCACACAATGAGTCAGTAGCTGAGGTGGAATTTGAACGGGGGACCTCCTGGTTACAAGCCCTTTTCTTTAACCACTGGACCACACAGCCTCCGACCATTCACTAGTTCCAAATACCCACATTACATTCTACATTGAACGTAATTGTTTAGATACAATACAGGCCACTAGTATTTACAGAGTTAGGCAATTGATCAGATTACTTGGACAGAGCCCTCAGACTGACACACCGATGATCCATGAAGATCCTGCAGGTATTAGAGACTTCTCTGGCTGTGTCACCTCTATGCCTGGCATTTATAATATAGTGGGCTCAGCATGTACAGAGGCTGTGTGGTCCAGTGGTTAAAGAAAAGGGCTTGGTACCAGGTTCAATTCCCGGCTCACTCACTGACTCATTGTGTGATCCTGAGCGAGTCACTTAACCTCCTTGTACTCTGTTGTTGTTGTAAGTGACTCTGCAGCTGATGCATATTTCACACACCCTAGTCTCTGTAAGTCACCTTGGATAAAGGCATCTGCTAAATAAATAAATAATACGTGACTACAGTTTGTTTCTGTTATATTGTCAATCTAAATTAGTTATTCAGCTGTTACTCCATTCAAGTGCAACCAACCACAAACTACTCTCTTTTAAAAGGTCACTGTGGTTAATTGTTTACCACATTTCCCTTCCCATACATTTCTGCACATGTCGTATCTCCAGTCCTTTTAAACCTAAGTTACCTTAGCAACCCTACTTATGCCAAAGTCACCTCCAGCAAACTGGTTTAACATTACCAACACACCTTTACTACGACTGCTGTGAAATGACCCAGGAAGTGCAAGTGTAGCACATAATGAGAATAAGGCTTAGAAACTGAGAACTTTCTTTAAACTGAAGTAGTACCATATTTTAAACTGATAATGCATGTTTGCTAAAACATGTGTTTTCTTTCAAAACTGCAGGCCTGACAGTTATGTGTCTTATGGAAGTAAAAACATTAAATAAATATATTGATACAATCGCCTGAATTAAATTAACGTTAATGATTCAGCTTGTTTGGTTTTGCTTTCCAAAGTAGTTGCAACAGAATCTTCTGCCAGTGCCAACAGTGACGTGGACACCAAAGAAATCTGTCTCTTTCACCTCAGAAACAACTGCGGGTTTAAAGGTCAGTCCAGAGTAACGGCTGTGATCCATAATACAAGAAATCGGTTCTGGTGTAAAAGGGATGCCAAGGTTAGGAACTTCTACTAGTCCTGCACTCCTGGGTTTCAGAACTATGAAGTATATATCATTGAAATGATCAGGCCCCTGTTGTTTACATTGTTCCTCCGCTAGCAGGAGCCTGATTGCTAAAATAAGGAGTTCTGAAAGCCAGGAGTGGATGCAGGACTAGTGTGAGTTTCTAACCCTGTATGTGTACTGTGCTTTAGCAGGGTCACTCCCTTTTGTACTGTACTGTACTGTACTGATTGATTTGTGTTCAAATATGAGGTTATAGTTCATAGTATATTTTCAACTTCCAGGCTTCTGTAAAGCAGGAGATAATCTCCATGGTTACCAGAAGCGTCTACTCAGTGTGCTCCTAGCAGCCATGACGGCAATTAAAAACTACTTCAAACAACAGAAAACGTAAGGGATGGGATGTGATTTACAAGCACCTTTGAGACTTGCTGGATTTGAGAATATAAAATGTCAGTAGAGACTCTTCTAGGATCAAATTGATCCGTGCAGAAACAATTGAATACTGTAACAACATCGTGGCATGTAAAATACTGTAAGACTGGAAATACCTTCTGTTTAACAAACTGTGATCCTGTATATAGGTTCGCTGTAGTTCTTCCCCACTCTATTAAAAACAGGATTCCAAATGCCATGTATGCATTTTCCATACATGTACGTACAACATATATTAGATTTAACACATTGTTGTTGTTCTGCACTTCTTCCAGACAAGTGTCTCCGAGTTCACTTCCATCTGCCCTACAAGTGGGAGGTGTTGAATGGGTCAGCCTGGACAGACCTCCCAGACATGGAGGAGATTGAAAAGGCTTTCTGTAACCCAGCAAACACAACCAGGTAGGTCATGACTCATAACTGGGCTGAGGCATGGAGACTGAACTGCTCCCTCCAACCTAAAGAGAAAGGGCGGTCTACACAATCCAGTGACTGAACCACTCCCTCAGCCCCTAAGAGAAAGGATGCTCCCTCCAGTCCAGGGCAGGCTTGAGGCATGGAGACTGAACTGCTCCCTCACCTTGTAAGAGAAAGGGTGCTCCCTCCAGTCCAGGGCAGGCTTGAGGCATGGAGACTGAACTGCTCCCTCACCCCCTAAGAGAAAGGATGCTCCCTCCAGTCCAGGACAGGCTTGAGGCATGGAGACTGAACTGCTCCCTCACCATGTAAGAGAAAGGGTGCTCCCTCCAGTCCAGGGCAGGCTTGAGGCACGGAGACTGAACTGCTCCCTCCCTCCCTAAGAGAAAGGGTGCTCCCTCCAGTCCAGGGCAGACTTGAGGCATGGAGACTGAACAGCTCCCTCACCCTGTAAGAGAAAGGATGCTCCCTCCAGTTCAGGGCAGACTTATACAACTGTATCTCAGTAATTTTGCAGTTTTCCATGGTTATACTATGCATTTACCATAGTTTGCAATGTTTTTTTTTTTTTTTTTAAATATGTTTTAGAATACCCCTCTGTGCTTGAAAATGCTTGCCTGTGCTTTACCATGCTTTATTACACTTTGCTGTGTTTTTACTTTGAAGTTTTAGAAGGGGTGCATAGTTTGGACCTTCTGTGTTTAAGTGGTCAATATTTTCATGCTTGGGGTCAATTCCTGTTTTTCACTTTCAATTCCATTTCCAAATCCTTTTCAAATTCAATTTCCAATTCCAATTGCAATTCCTGGAATTGATGCATCTCTCTGGAATTGCCCAGCAGTACTGCTCTGGAGTTTCGGTGTGTTGAGGCATCCTGAGCACTGCTAAAAACAACTAACAGCACAGATAAGAATCACAGGAGGGAAATGAACACAAACAATAATTAGCCTCCATGGTTTTATCTGTGATTCTAGGATAAACAAGTTTCATTTTTTTTAATCGGTTAAAAAATGAAACATAGCTGGAGCGCAATAGTATATGTTTAAAATCAATCAAATTATTTTTATATAGTGCCTTTCATGGCAAAGCCTGTAAAAACATTGAACAATAAATATGGATCAATAACAGACCGAGTCTGTAGGGTTACTAATAAGAGTTGTGTATGTAGCTTAAAGCAGAAACAACATAGTGTAGCTTCCATGGGGGAAGGCAGCAGCAGGGCTGGTAGGTGCTGTAATCACACACAAAGACATAAGCCCGATATACGCTCCTTGCAAAGGAGCCGGCTCTTTTGTACAGTGGTATCAGCACTATGCTTTAGTGTAAGAGGTCCCAGGTTCACGCCCGCCCTCCGCCTGTGTGTGGATTGCCTCGCCCTGTGTGATGCGCCTGCCTGCGTTAACCGAGATCGCTACAATATTTAACATCAAACTCCTGGCTCCTGATCATTTCAATATACTTCATTGAAGGTAGTTGCCAGGTGGGTGCAGGGCTAGCGTGAGTTTCGAGACATGACTATTATGTTTTTTTTTTAAAAACACGACAATGCGCAAGTCCACAGGGGGCCGCAACAGGAAGCATGTTCAATTCATAGGATGTAAGCAAACCCGAATGGAGCACTTGTCCTTGCTGTTGCAGCGGTGGATCTCCGGCGGTTGATTTTCTGACCATGCGGTGCGGATCGGCGAGTGTGCGCCGGCTCTCCACTGTCTCCTCTGTCACCAAACCTCCCCACTTCATCCTGACCACGGACTGGGCCTGGTACTGGAGGAATGAACACGGCAAATGGGTTGAATACGGCAATCAAGTGAGTGGGGACAGACTGATGCCAGTTGCAAAGAACACAGTACTTTTGTTTTGGAAAAATTCTAGATTCACAAATCTTAAATGACCTGTGCCGAAATTTTTATTTTTCAAGTAATTACCTTTTTAAGAAGTATTTGTCAGCAGGCATTAAATAAATCAATTTATTAATGTGTTGATTTAAAAACGAGAAAAGCTGTCCTTCCCCCACCTTTACAATTGAGCAACGATCAATGGCAGTTAACCTTGGTATTGAGTGTTTTAAAAGCTGATTGGAAGGGAATATTCCTCTCATCCAGGGCGCTGACATTTTTACTGCCTTACCGAGGCCGTAAACTGACAATGAAAATATGTTGCAAAACTATCAGATGCAACTCATTTGTCACGTAAATGTTACCTTTCCTTAAACCTAACTGAAGAGCTACAACTATGAAAACTAGGATATGTATTTCTTTGTCAAGTTCAGTCATAGATTTCATCTCGCCCAGGCCTACGATTCCACAATTCACTGCAAATCTTTCAATCGTAAAATCCTAGCTAGCATTTTATACCCGTGTTAGTTTATTAAATAGCTATATTACAGGGTGATTCTTCTGTGCCTGCAGTCTACCAACAGATCCAAAGAGCCTGACTTGAGAGCTGTTAGGGTTATCTGAAGACTTCTGGTGAAGAAGGCGCTGGTCAAAACATTTGCCTTAGTTTCATAGAACCTTACAATTTGAGTGTTATGGATGAGGTTAATAAGAAGTTTACGATCTACTCTTACACTTACTTATCAAGTGCCTTGGAGGTGGTCCTGGGTTGGCCAATCAGCATTTAGTTAGCCCCCCTATGGCATGTATGATATCAGATAGTGCATCAGCTGTGTGGTCCAGTGGTTAAAGCAAAAGGCCTGTAACCAGGAGGTCCCCGGTTCAAATCCCACCTCAGCCACTGACTCATTGTGTGACCCTGAGCAAGTCACTTAACCTCCTTGTGCTCTGTCTTTCGTGTGAGACGTAATTGTAATTGACTCTGCAGCTGATGCGTAGTTCACACACCCTAGTCTCTGTAAAGTCGCCTTGGATAAAGGTGTCTGCTAAATAAACAAATAAAAAAAATAAAAAAATTTACATTTACTTCAGGTTCCAAGAACTATTGAAGTGCAGATGTTTCTGACCCCAGACTGAATGTATAATGTTGTTTTTATAGTGATATTGTTTTTAATTATGTGAAATTAGTGCTGTCTGTTGCTGGTCATCTTGCCAGGACACCCTTGGAAATGAGGCCTCGGTCTCAACGGGTTTATTCCTGGTTAAAGAAAGAATGCATAAAAAGCATCACTTCCTCTGTCGTTAATTCTATGTAGATGAGCACACTCCAGGTCTCATGCATCTCCTCCGAGGCCCTGGAGAAGGCATTCCTGGCTGATGGCAGCGGTGTGCTTCCCTTCAGTGTAGAGCAACAGCAGTACATTGTGAACTTTAAAGGTACCTCATCACATTGCTTCTTAACAAGTTACATTACAACAGGTATCTGTCACTGTAAAAACTCATGTAATGTAGCACTAAAAAGAAACTTTGTAATAAATGCAATTTTGATTTTATTAACTAGATTTCTATTTAGTACCAAGTGTAACCCACCCACACCCCCGCGGCAAGCGAGTGCCTTAATCGCTATGCAAAAGAGACACACTACCAGCTTTTAATCTCATCTCATCGATGGGACAGAATCCGTAACGGCAGTGTACCACACAACATGCTCGTTACATGCCCATTACACTTCATTTCAGAGTTGATTTCACATTTTCTTGCCATTGTAGTACCACTGTTTCCGTATTGCTTCTGTCTTTAAGACATGCGCCAGCAGAACTGCCAGTATCAAACCCAGAGAGAGGTGCGGAGGAGACCCAGGTTTGTTTCTGCCCAAGACATGGAGAACAAGATAAAGAGGTACGACCTGCAGAAACCTTCATGTTAGTATTTCACAGGCTTGACTGCATTGCAGTGGTTATAGAACAGGCTGCTGCAGTTCTCTTTGGTGATACACAGTTGCCACACAAGCATTGCCTTGGTTACAGCGCATTGAGGTTCTCCCAGGCAATGTCAGTGTAAGACACTGTAAAATCACAACAATAAAAGGTGTATCAAGTTTTTATAAATCAGGTGGAAATCAAATGCATTTGTACCATTTCAGAGATTTACTTCTAAAGTCAATTTCTAATAAATCAAAGTTGATATTCAGATGGAAATTTAAAGAAAGTTAAAAATGTGATGAGTTTTGAAATCAAAGTCAAAGACGGTATACAGAGTACTGTGCCAAATCTCTTAGCTTGAGAATCACGACCGACGTCTTTGCAACTTGCATATGCAGGTAGCTGGCACTGTATTTCCATGATTCTAAAACAAACTGTATTAATAATCCTGAAACACACACACACACTCTGTAAAAGCTGCCTGGTTGTTAGTGGGCTTATCTTTGTGTTTCTGAATTAAAGGGAGTCCTTGGAGGCTAAAGCGATACCGAGACACTGGGACCAGTCTGCTCTGCCTTCGATCGGATTCCAGGTATAACTCTTCACTTCAGGGCCTGCACTGAAGCAGGGTCTTCCCTTTAAAGTAATTGACGTTAACAAAATAATCCCCCAAACCTTAGCCATTGTGCACTTCCATTAGCTATGTATGTCCCAATGTGCAGTTTTGAAAGAAACACATAGCGCACTTGTATTTTAATTGAAAACATGGCACCTGGTACTACTGTAGGTTAAAGGAAGCTCATGTTCGATGCCTTATTCGTGGGTTATCTGTTTGCACTTGTACTCCCTGGGTCATTTCACTGCAGCAGTGTCTTATAGTTAACAGCATGTTATTGGCTGAAAGCATGTCAGTCAATAGGGGAAGCAGCTGATTGGCTATTGACAGGAAAGAAGCCAGTGAAAGGTGGGAACAATTTCACTCTCTAGGTCAGGGGTGTCCAATCCTGGTCCTGGAGGGCCGGTGTCCCTCCTGGTTTTTGTTCCAACTGTACCCTAAATTACTTAATTGGACCAATTGTTACCAATTATTGTTCTAATTAAGTAATTTAGGGCACAGTTGGGAAAAAAAAAACAGGAGGGTCACCGGCCCTCCAGGACTGGACACCCCTGCTCTCAGTGAAATGACCCAGGAAGTACAAGACAGTCTAAAAGCATGGCTTCCAAACAGAGTTGAAATTAAAGTACATATTTGCTGTGACATGTGTTTCTTTCATAACTGCACCTTTTATACCTATAAAATGAATAGATGTGCATGGCAGAGACATTTTATGGAACTATTGTGTTAGTTACAATTGCTTTAAAGAATGTGCAACCATTTCTCTGTACAGAAAAACAGTTTCCAAGATCCCCTTTGCAATTCACAAAATTACACCTTTTAGCAATAAAAAACTAGCCTGCATGATTAATATTCCCTTCCCCTAAACTTCTTCTCAGTCTTTCATTGACCCTCCTTACCTCAGCTAAGACACTGAACTATTTATACAGTCTCTCTGTTACAACAGGGATGGAAACAAGACTTCTAATGCATTGCAGTTTCAACCTTTCCAGGTTTTACTGCAAGTTTGATTAAATAAGCAGTTCTGTATATATACCCTGTATTTTGATACGTGTAATAACTTGTACTATAAAAGGTCCTTTGCAAGTTGCATCACAATCAGACAAGCTGCTCACTAGATATATAATCACAGCAGGCAGTAGGAGCACGACAGGGATATAGACAGCAAGTGTGTCAAAGCAAAGCCAGTTGATCTAAACTTGGATCCATAATAGTTAATGGGCAGCCTGTATTAATGCCTGATTAGGACATCATTTCCATTCCCAATAGAGGTTCAAAGTTCTGTCAGGCAGTATATTCAGCCAACTCAACAGAGCAGTTCAGTTATATTAACCACTTCGGCTCCTTAGCAACACTTATAAAAGTTTACAATGTTTTTTTTTATTTTTTAAATATGCATTCCCATACCTCTATGAGCTTTATAATGTTTACTT
Source organism: Acipenser oxyrinchus oxyrinchus (assembly GCA_030684275.1). NCBI lineage: Eukaryota > Metazoa > Chordata > Actinopteri > Acipenseriformes > Acipenseridae > Acipenser > Acipenser oxyrinchus. The sequence continues at coordinate 32,540,456 of CM060256.1, forward strand.
GTGCTTTACCATGCTTTCAATTTACTTTATTAAACATTGCTATGCTTTTACTGTGTGAAACTTTTGTAAGAGTTAGTTTACCATGGTTTGTTGTGCAATATGCTTTACCACACCTCTCTGTGCTTTACAGTGCTTACATATGCTTTACCATACCTCACTGTGCTTTACAGTGCTTCCCTATGCTTTACCAGACCTCTCTGTGCTTTATAGTGCTTCCCTATGCTTTACCATACCTCACTGTGCTTTACAGTGCTTCCCTATGCTTTACCATACCTCTCTGTGCTTTACAGTGCTTCCCTATGCTTTACCAGACCTCTCTGTGCTTTGCAGTGCTTCCATATGCTTTACCACACCTCTCTGTGCTTTACAGTGCTTCCATATGCTTTACCACACCTCTCTGTGCTTTACAGTGCTTTCACTGTGCTTTATTACAATTTGCTAGGCCTTTACTTTGGAATACTTTGCAAAGGGCAAAAGCAAAAGATGGAAAGCACAGTACACTCAGCACAGTGGTGAAAAAGGCACCGTGAGGTCTGGTTACTATTCAGTTCCAATCTTGTGTAGATAATACATGCCTTGTCATTCGGTTTTTAAAGTACCTTCGGCAGTATTACAAATCTCTGTTTGTGTTACACCCAGTGTGTTTTGCACGAAGGCCTAAGCCATTAACAAACACAAACTGGCTGTGTGCTGGCAAGTGATTCCACTCAGTGATCTATTAATAGTTAGTCAGCAGCTTTTGTGGGTGTTTTTAGTCAACAGTTTCATAGAAACATCCAAACAAAAAACATTATTATTATTAATTTCTCAGCAGACGCCCTTATCCAGGGCAACTTACAATTGTTACAAGATATCACATTATACATTATTTCACATTATTTTTTTACAAACAATTACCCATTTATACAGTTGGGTTTTTACTGCAGCAATCTAGGTAAAGTACCTTGCTCAAGGGTACAGCAGTAGTGTCCCCCACCTGCGATTGAACCCATGACCCTCCAGTCAAGAGTCCAGAGCCCTAACCACTACTCCATACTGCTGACACCATCGGCCAAAGCGTTTCCTCCAGTCTTTAATGAACTCCTATTTTTTATAAGAGGTAAAACACCTGGTTATATATTTCCAGTTATTTATTTCCAGGTTTCTTCAGCACTCTCAAAGTTCTTTGTGTTTTTTTTTATTTTGTAAGACCAGTGTGACTTCCTTTTTGCTTTAAAATAATAGGAGTTAATTGCAGAATGGAGGAAATGCTTAGACTGTTTTATTTTCATTTTTTATTTTATATAAATAAAACTGGTGAAATAAATCAGTGAAAATGAGTTATTCCTGAGTTTTTCAGTTAAATATTGAGAGTAATACTTGGGGTGGGAAGGGAAGCTCACCTGCTTCTATTCTTTGTCAGTGCAAACCATGTAAAGCTGGTCTAGTTAACCTGTACCATATATAAATGTATCTAGCGAATGTAAAGTCATGGATTTTCTTGGTGTAAATCAAGGACAGTGCTCAACTAATGCATTATTGCACTACTATGATTGTAGATACAAATTGTCTTAATCCCAAGTTGTTACTTCTTATCTCATATTGTATTCTAGTAGTATTTGCACTTACTGTAAACTACACCGTACTTAAATATTGTTCTTGCACTGTAACTTTGTATTGACCTGTAAGTCGCCTTGGGTAAAGGTGTCTTCCAAATAACCTAATAATAATAAATCAGTATTTTCACGTGACTGTGTGGGCCACATATTGAGTACAAAAAACAAAACAACAAAAAAAAAACAAAGCAAAAAACAGAAAACCCCCCAAAAAAGGTAAATATAGATGTCCCCCTTGTGGAGGTGTCTAGTGGCATTTCAACACCCTGGAAGATGACACACTAACCCTGTTATCCCTCTCTTTCACTCCAGAGGGTTCCACTTTCCCCTGATAAGGAAGAGTTCAGACAGGTTCAAGGCAGCTTCCAACGGACCCTGCCCAGCGTCACCATTGAGAAAATCGAAAGGATTCAAAACCCGTCTCTGTGGGAGGTGTTCCAGTGGTACGTCAGAGCTGCAACACAACAGATACAGACAATGCAGTCTCTAAACGAAGAATGACTAGACAGCCAATACACCCACACAACTCATATATACATCCACACCTGTATTAAGCATCCCCACATTTTCATTGAAGCACTTCTCACTTCTGACGAAATGCAGGTTTAAAATTCTAATGGGGATATGCACTCTAACATTCTTCTTGTAGTTGCAGAAAGCTGTGGTAAAGTGATTTATAGTAGAAACAGCCAGAGTAGATGCCGCTGGTAAGTCATATAATGTGCCGATTAATGTCTAAGAACAGGAATGAGAATCAGAACAATACAACAAAAGTAAAGTAACCTTACCAAATATCTGCTTGGAATCTGTGCTAAAATATATATTCTAGATTATGTATTTTTGCAAAATGTGTAATCACATTATAATAATGCAATGAAGCATAGCAGCAAGTAGTTTACACTTGGAACTCAGTTCCTGAAACTATGCACGGGCATCTCGATCACTTTGCTCAGGATGTATGGTAGATTTTTTCGGGGGTTCAGTGCACTAAAATGCTAGCTGCTTGAAAAGAATCTCTCTTGCTCCAGGCAGAAGGAGCAGATGAAGATGAGAAGCGGTGGGAGCAGCGTGGACGAGCGCTTCCTGTTCCACGGCACAGACAAGGCCATTGTGGACACCATCTGTGAGGAGAACTTTGACTGGAGAATCTGTGGGGTGCACGGTACTCTGTATGGGAATGGTAAGGGAAACTAAACAGTAAGGGACAGGGTTAATGACAGTTTGGACAGCAGTGTGCACATGTATTAGAACACCTCAAGCTTTGTCATTTATATCCTTTATATACCTACCTGCATGAATTTCTATTTCCAATCAGTAATCAGTGATATATAAACAATAGGCACTTGTGTGAAAATGTTAAACCACATTGTGCTTAATTAGGCACTTAAACAACCTAAACAAAGTCTCATGCATTTTAACATTACTGGCTCTGTGTTCCTTGTCTCTTACTATTTGAAATGAATTGCATGTGTGGCCTATTAAAGTCATCAATTGCATTAGACAATCACTAATGTGCCTATTTTGACAATTTTCCAAGATTCAAGTATAGTGGTAGGATTTCATCTGCGCAACAAATCAAAACAACAGAAGCAATGGGGTGATCCAATAGATTTGCACACTGCTGTATATAATATGTATACTGTATATTACATCTCCCTTCCAGTCATGTGTGGTTTTCCCATCTTAAGAAATCATGTGATATTGTGACCTTTCAACTCTGCTGAGCCCACCTGCTGAATGGTACAGAAGTGTATTTAACAGAGTGGAACGGTAACGATATCACAGGACTTCCATGAAGCTAAAACATTAAATAAAACCCCACAGGGTTGCAAGCCAGATGGCAACCATGAGACTGAGCAAAGAAGGAACAATGATACAAAAATCGAAATTATTAGAGAAACAGAACTCAACAGAACTTTTAAAACACATCTCTGTTTTCACAGGGAGCTACTTTGCACGGGACGCCAAGTATTCTCACCACTACACCGGCTCCTCCTCTTCCAGAGCCATGTTTGTGACCCGGGTTCTGGTGGGTGACTTTGTACAAGGACAGCCCGAATACCTGCGCCCTCCCTCCAGAGACGGCACCATCTCCAACTTCTACGATAGCTGTATCGACAACCCCCACGACCCCTCCATCTTCGTGGTGTTTGAGAAGGACCAGGTGTACCCAGAGTATCTCATACAGTACACGCCAAGAAGCAATCAGGGTGCACAGAACCAGCCAACCGTCTCTGCAACAACCCCACCGTCTGCATTCAGCACCCCTGCACCTAACCCACAGCCACCCCTGCCCCCACCTGTCTCCTCATCGAAGGAGTCGCAGTGCACCATCCTGTAGGCAACGCACCACTTCTCATCACAAAGTTCAACAACGTCCTCCCGTGTATTAGCTAAAAAACGGCAAATGAAATTAGTGGTAGGGGTTATGTTTAGTAGAGCTGCAAGAACCGATTATTTGATTATTCGAGTCAAGCTCTCCACAGTGATATGTTGGTGTTGACTGGGTCAGTTTATCGTTCCAAGTAAAACAAGTGAAGAAACAGCTGCTTGGGTTTGTGTGGATCGCTGTTCTCAACAGCGTCGAAGAAAAGCAGCAGTCATCACAAATCCAAGCAGGTGTATCTTCTGAATGGTTAAATCAGCCCGATCAACCCTCGCCATATTGTCAGCACCTGATTTCTATGGAGAGCTCAGTCCAAGTAATCGAATAATCGGTTTATTGAGCTTTTAAAGTAGCTTTTAAATGCCTTTTTTCAACTTTCACTTAACTTTATACCTAGTAGTTTTGAGTTGTGTTTCTCCACTGAAGCAGAATCATTCTCTGTGCCTGTAGAATCCAAGTTGGAGGTTCCTTTTGAGTCCTCCGATTCCAAAGAAATCACAGACCAGGCTTGTTACATTCTGGTAGTGAATAAAAGTCAACATTGGAGCAATGTTCAACAGCTGCCCCAAAGGTACAGGAATGGTGACATTTGAACACATTTGTGACATTTCAGCACCCACAATATTGCTTTTAAGAGTCAGGGTAGTTTGTCCTGGCAAGTTAAAATACTGGGCAGAGCAGCTACTGGTCGAAACCAGGGTATTGCCACAACTATTGCACTGCCTCCTAATTATTCTACAATTTAACGGGCAGGTTAATTTCTCCTACTCGCAATGCCCTTCCTACTCTTGCTTATGACTGATTTAATTGAAATGACAATTGATTTTCAGGTTCATTAACAAGCCAATTCGTCACATTTCAATAGCCTGGACTTCCATTTAACTGGAAAACAACGAGGAAGCGCACAGGTAGTCGCAACAATTGGAAAAAGAAAAGAAAAATATATTCTTAGCCACCGAAGTTGAGCTTTTACTCAATGATATTTTAGCACGTCAAACTGTTATTTTTGGCAAAAGGTCCGGAGCCACTGCTAAATTTAAAATGCGGAAGGATATAACCAAAAAAATAAAGGCAACTTCTTCCATTAAAAGGCCAAATAAAGAAGTCCAAAAAAGATTCTGGGGCCTAAAGTTGTGATGCACCCCCTAGTCTCTGTAAGTCGCTTTGGATAAAAGCATCTGCTAAATGACTAAATATAATAATTATAATACAGCGTGGCTATGGGGAATCCCTAATTGTTTTCAATATCACAGTGTATTCTCAATAGTCATATTCTTTACATGCAATATCTGAATGTTTATGTATGTTTGTGAAAAATCAGAATAAAAATGTTAAATATTAATATGCATTTGTTACATATGTTTTCGGATGTAACTTTTGATTATTATGTATTTCATATACTCTAAAATTAGCCAGCCTCCACTTATAAGCCCCTGTTCGAATTTTCTGAACCAGGCACTGTTCTCCACGATAAATGAGTCGTGGCATGAGCCAGGATACTTGGCAACTGCATCTGTGATAATAGATTGAGCATCACTTACACAGTTAAAGAATGATGTTTTCATGCCTTGCATGTGGGGCTATTGCAACATGTGTGCAATCTATTACACCAAGCACTTTTGGGAAAAGTGCATCTGTGACATCAGTCAGTATCTTTGTCAGAATCTACCCCCAGCTGTTGCTGGATGGCACCAGTTGCATGAAAATGAATGTATCCTTTCCAGGTATAAGTGTAGCCTGACTGCGGGCTGTTTGTGATTCTAAATTAAGCAGATCACACAAATTCATTATTGTGCCTATATCCAATCTGTATCTACGCATAACTTGTTTATAGTTACATCTAGAAATATCTGACCGGGACAAAATATTCTGGGTTTAGTGTAGGGTTGTGTTTTCCTCATCCCTTCCCTCTCGCTGCAGTCGAAGAATTGGAAGCGCATCGATATTCTCCTTTGTAGATTACTGATCCGTAGCCATGTCAGACGTCAGCGATCGCTGTTTATGACATGAAAGGGGGGCGTGTCTTAATTAGCGAGTGTATTTTAGTGTTTTGCACCTTTTGAAAATAAGGCATTATTTGCAAAATAGAACCAAAAATGAATCTCAATTGCTTAAAAGCGCAAAGCCTAAAATTCCATTGCGCCTGCACTGACACATACGACTTTTGGAAATACATTTTGAAACTTATCTGGAGTCGCAAAGGTGTTTTGCAACCTGTTTTCCCTCTGCCCCTTTTGAAAATCTGATAGTGTCTAAATTGAAGAGTAAGTTACTCAACGCAAAACCTTATCTGCAACGCTGGCTGTGGGGCTAACTCGGGTGAGAATGGGAGAAACTGACACAAGGAATTTTTTTTTTTATATATAAAATCAATAGGATTGTAGGACGTTGGTTGCAGTTTTATGTACAAATTGTCTAAAAAAAAAAAAAATAGATATATAACATTTAAATAAATAAACAAAGTTTGTTCAAAAGTTGTGCATGCTGATGCGCTGGGGAGGCCAAATCTAGACTGATCCTCAGAGCCAGCATTGCATGATATAATAAAAATATAAATTTATATAAAGTAATGTTAATTAGAATTAATACAGATTCAAAGATAGAAGTAAAAATGATGTCACAATATATAGAACAGCTTTACATCATGTAAGAATAAATCATAGATTTGAATGTAAACAATAACAAGTAGTTGTCATGCCGTCAAAACCTATAAATACCTCCAATGTTTTGATTCAAACACAGGCTCCCTTGAGAAAGATATGTGCAACATATCGAAACGTTGAGCAGCTGGCTCTTTGAGCTAAATATATATATATATATATATATATATATATATATATATATATATATATATATATATATATATATATATATATATATATATATATATTAATACAGTAAACAGATTTTATAATACACTGATTATTGTAATGCCAGTCACACACACACACGCACACACACAAAGCAACATGTCTGTTGTTAACCAGAGCTGTCTGCAGGATGTAGTACACCACTACCACCAGCAGATGGCAGGACAGTGCTGTACTCACCAGCTCACTTCTCTACATGTATTATCTATTCACTCTTCTCAGCTGTATAATGTGTCAATGACTATAATGACAGTTTCATGAGGGATTTTTCTTTTCCTTAACTTGTTTAGTTTAGTTTATATTGAGTATGTTAACTGTAGAAACCCTGACTGCTGCAAGTAGAACCATGCTCTTACAAGCTGGTCCAAAAAGGCCCAGACCAAAAACTGGTTTGATTTTGCAGCTGAGCTCAGAAGAGGCTACATTATACCAGTACTAAACACTTTAGCAAATAGTGCAGAATGCAGTACCAGTACCAAACACTTTAGCAAATAGTGCAGAATGGCATTTTTATATAGTAACCATGACCCTATATGCACTCTATTATGAGTTATAAGTCAGTTTTACATTTGACCTTTAGGAGAGGTCAAAGGTCACAGGCAATTACATTTTTTGATAGAGTATACATGGGTTATTATATGTGCTCCATAGTAACCATGGCCCTATCTGCACTCTATAAGGAGTTATTAGCCAGTTTTGTAAGTTGATGATGTCATCCAACGTGGCCGCCATGTTTTTTATTGTAGCAACTTCCCTTTAATACCCTTTAAAGACAACCACACTAGGATCATATGTGCCATTGGGTTTGTTTCAATCGGACTAGCAGTTTGGGAGAAGATCTTTGTAGTTTGTGATTATGACGTCTGTACCGTGCGATTTTGACGTCATGCAGCATGGCCGCCATACCACACAATCAGCTTCTTACGAACACCAGTTAACCTTGGGCTATCCCTCAACAAGTTTGCCAACTTTCAGCACTCTGCAATAAGCGGTTTTCGAAAGACGAATTTTCACATTTAGGCAAAATGTTTTTTTTCAATCAAATATGGCGGACAAACCATGTGACTTAAATGACATATGTTCATTAGCACTTTCTATCTTCCTATAAGCATCTACCAACCTACCAAATCTGGTGAGTTTTCGAGCAAGTTTTGGTGGAAAGAAAAAAACAATAATAATAACAATAATAATAATAATAATAATAGACACAGCAACAACAATATAGCCTGGAAGCCTAATAACAAAAGTATAAACAAATATGTATTCAGACAGTGCTGGTTCGTTTAGTTCCTGAATAAGTCACCTTGATCCACTTCATTTGTCCTTTCAGACTCCTGCCAAAGTGGCTCTGGTTTTATAGAATCTAATCACTTAGATTCCTCATTGTGGTTTGTAATGATGTCAATATGACAACGTACATTTACTGTTGCATGCAGTCTGCAAATGCGGTTTCTCAAACAATTAAGCTAAGGGCATTTTCTTAATGTCATATACCAGGAAATTGTGCTATATTGTGAAATTCTTAAGTACTGCCATATGATGTTAGTCACTAACTGCTAGTAAACCCTGTGCATTCCTCAAACCAAATCTGTTACTGTTTAACGTTTTAATGCCTTAATCTGGAAATCTGATTTCAACTCTACAGCTCTGGCCAAAAGCTTTGCATATCCTAGAATTTTAGGATTGAGACATCATTCAAAAAAAAAAAACTACAAGAAATACTGTAGATCTCTACAATTATTTTTTTCAAAAAATGCTAATTCAAAACTATTCATACCTTGACAAGGGAAATGAAATTAATAGCTAATTGAGGCACCTTTAGCAATAATAACCTCTTTTAAACAATTTGGATATTTGTCAGTGAGCTTTTGGCATGATTCTTTAGTGATTTTTACAATTCTTCAATGCAAAATTGTTCCAGTTCATTCAAATTCAGAGGACTTCTCTTGTGGGCAGCCTTCTTCAACTCATACCAAAGATTCTCAATCGGATTTAGATCGGGACTTTGACTAGCCATTCCAGAACCTTGATTTTATTCTTCTTTAACCATTCTGAAGTAGATTTTGATGTGTGCTTTGGATCATTGTTGTGTTGGAACGTCCAGTTGCGCTTTAAACCAAGTTTTGCAGCGGAGGGTTTCAGATAATTGGCCAATATCTTTTGGTATGCAATGGAATCCATTTTACCATGTATTGGAACTGAATTTCCTGTGCCATTAGAGGAAAAACAGCCCCATAGAAGGATATTACCACCTACATGCTTTACAGTAGGTATGGTGCTCCTTTCTTTGTACACCTCTCCAAATGTAATGACTATCGGCGTGACCAAATAGCTTGATTTTTGTTTCATCACTGCACAAAACCTTTGACCAGAACTCATATCCATCATTCAAATGCCATTGTCCTTGTGACGTTTTCCTAAGAGTGTCTTTTTTCTTGGCCTGCGACCATTGAGACCTTCACCATGCAATACTCAACCTAAGGTTGAAATGGAAACCCCAGTCCCACTTGCAGCAATTCACTTTGAATATCTTTGGCAGTCAATCTCGGATTGTTATTAACCTTCCTCACAATTCTTCTACTTGTTCTTGGTGAAAGAACCTTCTTTCTTCCAGACTGAGGGATCGTTGTGACAGTACCATGAGTCTTGTACTTCTTGATAATAGAAGCAATAGTTGAAATTGGGATACTTAAATGTTAGGAAATCTTCTTGTATCCCTCTCCAGCTTTATGACAATAAGCCATTTTCTGCCTAAGGTCTTCAGATAGCGCTTTACTTTTCCCCATACTGACCTATTGGTAATGGCTGAAATCATCCTATGCCTGACCCTTTTATACTCACCTACAATCCAGCATTTTCTAGACTTTTGTAGAAATAGGCTTTGCATTATCATATTGAAATTTATAGCACCTTGTTGACAATACTATCATAGCATCAAAGGGTATGAGTACTTTTGAATTGAACTTTCTATTTCTTGTATTTATTTTTTCCTCATCCACAAAAGCAATTTCTAGAAATTATAAATTTCCTTTGGGGTATGTAAACTTTTGACTTCAACTGTGTCTGTATATATATTATAGGAGGCTGTGTTGTCCAGTGGTTAAAGAAAAGGGCTTGTAACCAGAAGGTCCCCAGTTCACATCCCACCTCAGCCACTGACTCATATATATAAAATACATTTGTATTTAAGTGAAAAATAGGTAAAACAATAATAACATTGTAATACAAGTAATACAGACATTGTAGGAATTCTCAAGTAGGTATACCTGTAATACAAAAATCTAAATTATTACAATTTGGTTTTCCATTTTTTCAATTTTACCCCCCTCCCCTAACCTTTCCCATGTCACCTGCTATGTGCACAGTCTTATTATTTAATAGAAACAAAACCAGGAGAGCATGAGCCAGAGAAAAATTAAATATCCACCTCCTAATCAGAGGGCAGTACTAGTAAGTGTGAGAGGTGTGAGAGAAATGGTTGCCACCTAGAATTAAATTTATCAACTGATCCTCTCAGGGTGAATTACATTTTTTCTAGTTTTAAAAATAACAATATGTCTCCTGTCCAACAAGAACTAGAAGGGGTGAGGGGGATCTCCAGCCCAGCAAGATCCTCTGGCCAGCCAGAAGCATAACAGATGCCATCACATCCGCCTGTCCACAATTTAGATATTGGATTTAACATCACACATTCAAAGGAACTACACAATGATGTCGCAAAAGTCTACCGGAAGCCATAATAGTATTTCATGTTTTTCATTGTGTTAGTTTTTTCGTTAAGAATATGGAAAACTACAAAGTGGTGTGTTATTCAATATGTTAACGTAACATTATTGAGCAGGTTTCATTCAACTTTATGAAGCACAATTAGTTAATTATATAGGGTGATGCAAATTGTTTGGCCATACCTGCATACAGTATATGATCTGCTTATTTCTAAGTTGAGTTGCTCTCTCGTTTGTTGAGTAGTTCTGCTTCAATATCAGCCTCAGCAACCTCTATTATTTCAATCCCATGCTTGTTTACACTGACAACAGGTTCAAACTCCACCAGTCACTTCCAGATTGATTGTTTCTTCTGATAACATTATGTGGGTAGACAGAGAAGTACAGCATGCAGAAATAATAAGGTGGTTTCACTCCTACAGGCGCTGTCTGCATACATAGCAAGTCCAATCTTTAGAGCTCTTTGTGTTAGTCACAGGACTCTGAATTCCTTAACTAAAGCACATGTCTATTGTACTATTGTATTCACAGCTGTGAAGAGCACAGTTTAATTGCATGTTTCTGAGTCTCAAACCTCTGCAGTACTTGCCAAGTTTTTTGTTTTGATATGGTCATTCGATGCGAAGGAACCAGATAAGCTGGTTCGAGATTGCTTTAGGCAGCTTGGTCCAGCTAATATTACAGCCTAGCCTTAAAGGGGTAGCCATTAAGGGGTTACAATAAATGTCCTACCCTTTTAGATTCTTCACTGCGGTTTTCGTTGTACCATTATGATTGCACAGTTGAACTTTTCATTTCCAATTGCAACACCCACTATTGCTTGAAATATTGAATCCTGTGTATCCCAAAACTAGGGCTGTGCAGGTATTAAATAAATCATAACACACCTATTTATTAACGTTTAGAGTTCAAAACAAGAAAAGCTGTCCTTCCCTCACCTTTACAACTGACTACCAATCAATGGCAATTACCTTCCACACTGAGTGTTTTAAAAATCTGATTGGAAAGAAAATGTCCTCTAATCCGGGGCACTGACATTTTTACTGCTGTACAGAGGCTGCAAACTGATAATGAAAATATGTTGCAAAACTAGCAAGTGCAACTGATTCGACGCGTACACGTCACCTTTCCATTCCCTAAACGCAAGCTACCGCTCTGCATGCTGGGATACGGATTTCTTTGTGGAGTTTAATCAGAGATTTAACACTTTGCCCAGGACTACAATCCCACAATTCATACAGTTGTAGTTAGTTTGATCACGACAGGATCTATATTAAATAACCCTGTCAGATTGTTATTGGTTGATACTCAACAGCTGTGTAAACAAGGGAAACCGAGGGGCTGCATTGTTTTGTGTTGAGTAATTAACATGTTTTATTCCTTTTAATTAGTACCTAACAATTCAAATGTCTTAAAGGGAACTACTCAGAAAATATGAGCATCAGCACAGCCCTACTGAACACACTAATGCTGTCGAAGTGCTGCATCATCTACCCTCTCTTAATGCTTCTCCTTCATATAATATCCTATTATTATTTATTTAGCAGACGCCTTTATCCAAGGCAGCTTACAGAGACTACGATGTGTGAACTATGCATCAGCTGCAGAGTCACTTACAACTATGCCTCACCCGAAAGACAGAGCACAAGGAGATTAAGTGACTTGCTCAGGGTCACACAATGAGTCAGTGGCTGAGGTGGGATTTGAACCAGGGACCTCCCGGTTACAAGCCCTTTTCTTTAACCACTGGACCACACAGCCTCCTGTGGCATGGAATTGTTGACCATGTTTATGTTACCGGCTGTCTTGCGTGATGCACTCCGTCCAGCTCTTTTGCATAGTGGTTAAGAAGCTCACTTGCAGTGTGTGTGGTCACCGGTTCATGCCCAGCCTCTATCCCATTACATGTATTAACTAATCCCACACATACTGCTTCTGAAAAGGCTCCTCAAGGCTGTGTCTTTTGGTTTAAATTAGCATATTGGCGTTGCACTGTGCACTAAAGGCCATTAGGGAAGATTTTTGCACTGAAACCTGTATGTCAATTCAGAACAATATCCTTGCTGATGCATGGCAAATAATGATGGAAGCAGAATTAATAATAGTATAATCATACAGAGCACACATAATAGGAGGCTGTGTGGTCCAGTGGTTAAAGAAACAGGCTTGTAACCTGATCCCGGTTCAAATCCCAGCTCAGCCACTGACTCATTGTGTGACCCTGAACAAGTCACTTAACCTCCTTGTGCTCTGTCCTTTGGGTGAGACGTTGTTGCAAGTGACTCTGCAACTGATGCATAGTTCTCACACCCTAGTCTCGTATCTTGTAAAGTGCTTTGTGATGGTGGTCCACTATGAAAGGCGCTATATAAAGATTATTATTATGTTATGGTTGGCCAATGTAGCCTGGATGATTCTAAAGTAGCTTTTTAATATCATGCAACAAAGGGGCAGTTCACCTGAGCTGTGCAGCTGGGGAGTGACCTCAGGATAAAATAATACTTGCAGAGCATGAGGAAGATGTGGTGCAGAAGGCTAATTCACTTGCTGGTCACCTCTGGAGGCTCGGATTGAAATCCAGCTCAAGTCACCAGTGCAATGAAATGTTTTAGACAGGAAGTTCATTCTCATTTCGAAGCACTGGTTAACCTAAGAGAATGTTTTATCAACAATCCATAATAAACATTCCTTAAAGTTTTGTGACTAGGTCCAATCATTTTGATAAAAAAAATCCTAAACAATCATATTATGTCAGTCATTCTTGTACCTGATCTAACAAGTACAGTGCGGACTGGGCTGTAAATTAGATTATGTAAAGTGGCTGGTCTTTGCTGGGGACTCCACAGGTAGTGTTGCATTAGCTCTTGAGCTCCTGCAGGTGAGGGAGGCACAATCTGCAAGGACTGCAGACCCCACTGGCCAGAACTACCCATTCTCCACACTGAGACCTGAATGAGCCTGCTTACAGAGGGAGGGGAGGGCAGTCACTGGAACAGCACAATGCTCATCGAGAATGTTGTTCTAAATGATGTTTGTGGCAATGAAAATGTGGTCTATGCATTTTAAATACGTGCTTATGGAATTGCTAACACAACTTTGGCTAAAGCACAATTGGATGGTGTACTTCTGTTTCTACAAATGTGATTGAATCCACCTCAAAGTGACTAGAAGGTTTCAATAGAGCTATAGCAATAAAAACATTGGGGAATCTAAACAAAGTTTTGCTTTCTGATGAAGCACAACAGACTGCACAAAACTGTGGAAGAATGTAACAAACATACACGCAGTACAGCAATAAATTACACACAGCTTTAACGTGTACTGTCAGAAGTTATGGAAACACTTATATACAGTAAATATTTGTTTTATTACATTTTTTTCATTGTCAGTATAAAAACTGTCTATGAAAATACATGTAAAAGCAATAGTCGAAGCATGGTGTTTCCGGTTGTATTATATAACTTAAATATCAAGTTGTAATAGACCAAGTGCTGTGGGCGTGTTACTGAGCAGGCATTGGAAATCGATGAAATGCCTTGTAAGAAAGAAAGAAGGACCTGGTGCTGAAAGTAGATACTAACTGTAACCTGTGAAGAACTGAAGGCAGTCACACAATCATTTTGCACGTGGTTTAAGGAAGTGCAGCGTTAAACATAGTGCCGTCAAAGCTAGCATTGAATGGAAGGTGTGAAAATATATATATACAGTACTGTGCAAAAGTTTTAGGCAGGTGTGAAAAAATGCTGTAAAGTAAGAATGCTTTCAAAAATAGACATGTTAATAGTTTATATTTATCAATTAACAAAATGCAAAGTGAGTGAACAGAAGAAAAATCTACATCAAATCAATATTTGGTGTGACCACCCTTTGCCTTCAAAACAGCAACAATTCTTCTAGGTACACTTGCACACAGTTTTTGAAGGAACTCGGCAGGTAGGTTGGCCCAAACATCTTGGAGAACTAACCACAGTTCTTCTGTGGATTTAGGCAGCCTCAGTTGCTTCTCTCTCTTCATGTAATCCCAGACAGACTCGATGATGTTGAGATCAGGGCTCTGTGGGGGCCATACCATCACTTCCAGGACTCTTTGTTCTTCTTTACGCTGAAGATAGTTCTTAATGACTTTCGCTGTATGTTTGGGGTCGTTGTCATGCTGCAGAATAAATTTGGGGCCAATCAGATGCCTCCCTGATGGTATTGCATGATGGATAAGTATCTGCCTGTACTTCTCAGCATTGAGGAGACCATTAATTCTGACCAAATCCCCAACTCCATTTGCAGAAATGCAGCCCCAAACTTGCAAGGAACCTCCACCATGCTTCACTGTTGCCTGCAGACACTCATTCGTGTACCGCTCTCCAGCCCTTCGGCGAACAAACTGCCTTCTGCTACAGCCAAATATTTCATATTTTGACTCATCAGTCCAGAGCACCTGCTGCCATTTTTCTGCACCCCAGTTCCTGTGTTTTCGTGCATAGTTGAGTAGCTTGGCCTTGTTTCCACATCGGAGGTATGGCTTTTTGGCCGCAAGTCTTCCATGAAGGCCACTTCTGACCAGACTTCTCCGGACAGTAGATGGGTGTACCAGGGTCCCACTGTTTTCTGCCAATTCTGAGCTGATGGCACTGCTGGACATCTACCGATTGCAAAGGGAAGTAAGCATGATGTGTCTTTCATCTGCTGCAGTAAGTTTCCTTGGCCGACCACTCGTCTCGGTCCTCAGCGCTGCCCGTTTCTTTGTGCTTCTTCAAAAGAGCTTGGACAGCACATCTGGAAAGCCCTGTCTGCCTTGAAATTTCTGCCTGGGAGAGACCTTGCTGATGCAGTATAGCTACCTTGTGTCTTGTTGCTGTGCTCAGTCTTGCCATGGTGTATGACTTTTGACAGTAAACTGTCTTCAGCAACCTCACCTTGTTAGCTGAGTTTGGCTGTTCCTCACCCAGTTTTATTCCTCCTACACAGCTGTTTCTGTTTCAGTTAATGATTGTGTTTCAACCTACATATTGAATTGATGATCATTAGCACCTGTTTGGTATAATTGTTTAATCATACACCTGACTATATGCCTACAAAATCCCTGACTTTGTGCAAGTGTACCTAGAATTGATGCTGTTTAAAGGCAAAGGGTGGTCACACCAAATATGGATTTGATTTAGATTTTTCTTCTGTTCACTCACTTTGCATTTAGTTAATTGATAAATATAATCTATTAACATGTCTATTTTTGAAAGCATTCTTACTTTACAGCATTTTTTCACACCTGCCTAAAACTTTTGCACAGTCCTGTAGATAGATATATATGGATATATATTTGACATTGTGTGTTTTTGCTTGGCTACAGTTAGCTTAACACAGAATATTTAACACCATTAAATGCAATCACTTTAATTTTAAATATTTTTTTATTATATTTTTTTCTCTGGAATTAAAGTTATATCCACAATAGCAAAACACTCAATGCTAGTGCTAAATTTAGAAATATTAAAAGAAGCTTAATAAATTCAATGACAAACATTTTGACTAAAACTCTTTTTCAATGTCGTCGTCATTTTTTAAGTTTGTTTTAGTATTTCTAAATAGGAATTTAAGTTAGCTGCCTAGATATACTGGGGTATTTTACACCATTTAAGCTAATTAAAAAAAGTAGGTGAATAATTGCAGGTGCCACTGTATCTCCTGGCTGCTGATCAAGACAGGGCTTGGAGTCTGGTCAGGGCAGCTTGTTGTTAAACAGTCACAGTGACATTTATGAGCCTGCTTCCTGTCTAATATACAGCTGAGCATTTAAACGGAACTTCTGTGGTCATTCCCACCCTTCTGTAGAAATCTGATTAACCGCTGCGGTCTGGCTTCATTAACTCAGCTCAATTCTCTCAGGATCTGAAAGGTGACCCATTTATTTTGTACATATTTAAAAGGCATGTTTATTTCTTTTGATTTAAGATCTCCAGAGTTTGCACATGGCATGCATACCTCCTGTTGCTGCAGGTAATTGTAGGTGAATGGCTCTTTACAGTGGTCAGAAAGCTATAAGCTGTAAGAAAACACTGTCTGCTTCAAAAGCAGAGTGCACTGAAGGCTATGGAAGAATGCAGTAAACAATGTAAAATTAATTAGTATTGCGGGGCACAGAAAGCTTTCATATTATCTAGCTTGAGGATAGGCAATCTATTTTCTTTTCATATTGCTTCATTCATGTCATCTGTTTCTAAGTATGGATTTTTTAAAAAAATTTTTAGAAATTGTAGATAGTGTTTGGTTACTACACTTCATGATGTGCTTTCTCTCTGTTATGTGTGTTCTGTCTTTAGGTCAATATAAAATGAATGAACTGTGGGAAGCTGAACTGTGATTGACACAGACACTGTAACCTTGCCGCTGTGATTGACAGGAGGTTCAATTTTTACACAGCTCAGACTTGCTAACCAATCTTCTATTATATGCAAACGATGTATTTGATACGTTTTCAACCAGTGCAATGTTTGTGTCATTTTAAAATGGCTTTATTGCACGGGGAAACCCCACTTACACCCCAAACAATCCCTTTTTAAAAACACTGCTTCAAAGATTTAGATTTTTACATGACAGGCAGAAATGGGGTGCAAAACTACCCTGGCACATTGCAGAAATTCTTCTCCTATGCTGTGCACAGCCTACTGTTAAAGACAATTGACTCGGATTTACACTGATCTTGGGCTTGGTATCAAGGTACAGTGGTACAACATTGCTAGTGAAACTAGCCAGGTAGATACAGGGAGCAGACTCCAGACCCTACAGTTCAGTCAAGTGCTGTCATCTGGCATTTCCGAATTTG
Organism: Acipenser oxyrinchus oxyrinchus; assembly: GCA_030684275.1. Classification (NCBI taxonomy): domain Eukaryota; kingdom Metazoa; phylum Chordata; class Actinopteri; order Acipenseriformes; family Acipenseridae; genus Acipenser; species Acipenser oxyrinchus. The sequence continues at coordinate 32,557,846 of CM060256.1, forward strand.
TCTTTCAACACTTTAGCCAGTGCTTACATGTACAGCTATGGCCAAAAGTGTTGCATCACTCCATAGAATGAACTAATTTTGCTTCATAAAGTCGAATGAAACCTGCTGAATAATATTACGTTAACATATTGAATTACATATTGCTTTGTAGTTTTCCATATTGAATAATGTGACATTTTGAAATATAACATGAACTACTGCTCTTCTGTTATGACGTCCGGTCAACTTCTGCAATATCATTTTATAGTTTCCTTGATTACATGATGTTAAATAAAATATCTAATATATATATATATATATATATATATATATATATATATATATATATATATATATATATATATATATATATATATATGTATGTATTCTAGGTAATGCAAAACCTTCGGCCATAGCTTTAGGTTGTCAGTTGTAAAGCATTGTAAAGCACAGAGAGGTATAGTAAAGCAAAGGGAAGCATTTTAAAGCACAGAGAGGTATGGTAAAGCAAAGGGAAGCATTTTACAGCACAGAGAGGTATGGTAAAGCATAGGGAAGCATTGTAAAGCACAGAGAGGTATGGTAAAGCAAAGGGAAGCATTTTAAAGCACAGAGAGGTATGGTAAAGCATAGGGAAGCATTGTAAAGCACAGAGAGGTATGGTAAAGCATAGGGAAGCATTTTAAAGCACAGAAAGGTATGGTAAAGCATATTAAAAAAGGAATAAACAATGAAAACTATAATAAATGCACAGTACAGTATAACCATGGGAGAAGCGTGAGAAAAGTGCAAAACTACCATGCAAAAATACTGTGGTGAACTATTACTGTATAAGGGCCTGGGTTGGGACAATGCTATTATTATTATTATTATTATTATTATTATTATTATTATTATTATTATTATTATTCATTTAAAAGCAGTAAAAGGTCCTGTTTGCTTTGTACTGTAATTGCAATGTCTTTTTTGAACAAAAGGGATTTTAAATATAGGTTTATAAACCTGTCTAGGCCTGTACTAATTAACATCAGAGTAAAAAAAATCCTCTGTTTAAATAAAAGTTATGATTTACTGGGCATAAATCTCTATTAGTTATGTAATGTGAATGGATGCATACATGTAAAGGGCATGAGACGCGGTCACAGATGCTTCAAGCTTAATGTGGTTTGTACTGCGATTGAGTACAAAACACGTTCAAATCTATTACAAACAAGAAAACGGTGCAGGAAACATTTCAACTCAAGACATTCCAGGGACATTCCGGGTAAAGGAGGACATTTTTCTCTTGACCAAGCATTTCTTTTTCCAGTTAGTTTGGGGTTATTTCTTTATGCTACACAATAAAACGTATATTATGTAACAGTGTTACAACTGAAACTGACATGACATGATGCGTTTTTAACTGACCCTGTGTTCAGTGTGTGTATAGCTGTGAGCAGGTAGTTTATATACAGACCCTGTGTTCAGTGTATAGCTGTGAGCAGGTAGTTTATATACAGACCCTGTGTTCAGTGTATAGCTGTGAGCAGGTAGTTTATATACAGACCCTGTGTTCAGTGTATAGCTGTGAGCAGGTAGTTTATATACAGACCCTGTGTTCAGTGTATAGCTGTGAGCAGGTAGTTTATATACAGACCCTGTGTTCAGTGTGTAACTGTGAGCAGGAAGTTTATATACAGACCCTGTGTTGAGTGTATCGCTGTGAGCAGGTAGTTTATATACAGACCCTGTGTTCAGTGTGTGTATAGCTGTGAGCAGGTAGTTTATATACAGACCCTGTGTTCAGTGTGTAGCTGTGAGCAGGTAGTTTATATACAGACCCTGTGTTCCGTGTGTGTATAGCTGTGAGCAGGTAATTTATATACAGACCCTGTGTTCAGTGTGTAGCTGTGAGCAGGTAGTTTATATATAGACCCTGTGTTCAGTGTGTGTATAGCTGTGAGCAGGTAGTTTATATATAGACCCTGTGTTCAGTGTGTGTATAGCTGTGAGCAGGTAGTTTATATACAGACCCTGTGTTCAGTGTGTAGCTGTGAGCAGGTAGTTTATATACAGACCGTGTGTTCAGTGTGTAGCTGTGAGCAGGTAGTTTATATACAGACCCTGTGTTCAGTGTACAGCTGTGAGCAGGTAGTTTATATATAGACCCTGTGTTCAGTTTGTGTATAGCTGTGAGCAGGTAGTTTATATACAGACCCTGTGTTCAGTGTACAGCTGTGAGCAGGTAGTTTATATACAGACCCTGTGTTCAGTGTGTAGCTGTGAGCAGGTAGTTTATATACAGACCCTGTGTTCAGTGTGTAGCTGTGAGCAGGTAGTTTATATACAGACCCTGTGTTCAGTGTATAGCTGTGAGCAGGTAGTTTATATACAGACCCTGTGTTCAGTTTGTGTATAGCTGTGAGCAGGTAGTTTATATACAGACCCTGTGTTCAGTGTACAGCTGTGAGCAGGTAGTTTATATACAGACCCTGTGTTCAGTGTGTAGCTGTGAGCAGGTAGTTTATATACAGACCCTGTGTTCAGTGTATAGCTGTGAGCAGGTAGTTTATATACAGACCGTGTGTTCAGTGTGTAGCTGTGAGCAGGTAGTTTATATACAGACCGTGTGTTCAGTGTGTAGCTGTGAGCAGGTAGTTTATATACAGACCCTGTGTTCAGTGTGTAGCTGTGAGCAGGTAGTTTATATACAGACCGTGTGTTCAGTGTGTAGCTGTGAGCAGGTAGTTTATATACAGACCCTGTGTTCAGTGTGTAGCTGTGAGCAGGTAGTTTATATACAGACCCTGTGTTCAGTGTGTAGCTGTGAGCAGGTAGTTTATATACAGACCGTGTGTTCAGTGTGTAGCTGTGAGCAGGTAGTTTATATACAGACCGTGTGCTCAGTGTGTAGCTGTGAGCAGGTAGTTTATATACAGACCCCCAGGACATGACAACGATTTACAGAAGGTAACCGGACTCCAGTCCACGTATGGCTGAGATACAACCCAGAATGGGCCAGAGAATAGATTCTCAGGTAATAGATTTTGTATAGAAGGAAACAATGACAGGTCACAACCAATTAGAATTAAAAAATATATATGAATTTGCTTCTTTAAAAATTGTTGTTTACCTAAATTGTTTAACCTAAAAGTGTACTTCGTTCTTGTTCAAGTCATGACTTGACTAAACATTAGTTTATCGCAGCCATTACAGGTCGTACAGATATTTTTCTGCATTCAAAAATAAATATTTACCACAGTCCACCATTTCATACAGCAAAACTTTTTTTTAAACATAAATAGATGCTGTTTTTATAAACTGAGCTTACATATCTTATTTTTTAAGGTTAATGAGGAATATGGGATTGACTGGGCTGTACCACACAGTCTTGATGTTGAGGAAGTATCTGTCCCTGAGATTCAACTTTCTCATCAGCTAACAGCACCAGAATCTCATCATTGCTCAATTCCGAAGATCAAAATGAGTGTGATTTGAGCATTTGCAGAAACTGTGCGATTAATCTCAGAAATACTAGAGAACTAGACACAGACATTCACGTTTTACAAAACATGGTATCTTTATTACAAAGATAAATTAAATAATGAAAAAATAATAAAGATGCAAAAAGATACCACCCTTATTATTAGTACCATATGTTTGTTTTTAATGAATGTGGTTAAGCTTTGGTGAACTTTTTATTTAAATGTAATGTAGCCTATATACAAGTCCCTTCATTGGGGTTTTTATTTTTGATCACGTGATGTCCCTTTAAACATATTTTGAGCCCATTTACTTTCTTAATCTAAACTTTTCTAAACTCTAATTACCAAATGAAGAAGTTTCTTCTTCTTACCCTGATTAACAGAATAGGAATTGGAATTAATTAAAAGGGAACTGGGATTGGAAATGGAATTAGAATGAAAAAAATAGAATTAACCCAAAACTCTAAAGACTTCAGTTTTTATGAGATAACATTGTTATTTCGATGTACTTGCTGGCTCTCAAATAACAACATAATTATCACATAAAAACGGAAGCTTTTACTTCTGTTTTTACAAGATAACTATATCGACACACTGACAATTTTTATTGACAGTGTGTCGAGTTCTGCTGTTTGAATGCTCGCACAGTGAAAGATGCTCATCCTTTGCCCCACCAAACTGATGCATTAGCTGCACTTGGAGGAAATGTTTTCTTCAGCACAAGGGACCATGTTGAACTGCATGAAGAAGATGACAAGTATACAGGCTTTAGAACACTAGTTGGCCTCCATGAATACAACTGTTTCCTGCAAGGTCTTTGTAACAGCCCAGCTACCTTCATGCGGATGATGATGTCTGTTTTTGGAGACCAGAACTTTCTCACTCTTCTTTGCTTCTTAGACGACCTGCTTGTGTTTGCCAAAGATGAAGCTGAAGGGTTAGAGAGATTGGAGGTGGTGTTCCAGTGCCTTCAGGGTTATAATTTGAATCTAGCACAGAAGTGCCTCTTCATGCAGCAGTCAGTCAAGTTTCTAGGACATCATCTCTCAGGAGGGGGTGTCCAGCAATCCTGACAAGATGAGGACCATTGTGGACATCTCTGAAGCTGACATGATGGAGTCTGATGGTTTGACTCCATCTCCAAGAAAAATGTGCACTTTCCTGGGGATGGTGGTTTATTATCAGCACTTCATTGAAAATTGCTCAGCCATAGCCAAGCCATTGTTCCAGCTCACGGCAGGAAAGAAAAGACCAAGGACGAGCAAAGGTGCGAAATGCCCACTCAAGCATAGGAAGCTTACACCTCCAGACTGGACGATGGAATGCCAGGAGGCTGCTAGACAGTGCTTTACTAGCGCACCCTGATTTCTCTAGGCCATTCTTGTTGTCCACAGATGCGTCCATGAATGGTCTTGGTGCTGTGCTGTCGCAGGTGCCCACAGATGATGACACGGCGTGGCCAATTGCTTTTGCCAGCAAGTCAATCAAATATGCTCAGTCAAGGTACCCAGCGCACCGTTTGGAATTTTTAGCAATGAAATGGGTCATATGTGAGAAGTTCAGTCACTGGTTGAAAGAGCATCAATTCACCGTCTCGACTGACAATAACCCACTCAAGTACATTTTGACGAAGCCCAAACTTGATGTTATGACTTTATGAGGCCTATTGAGAAAAAAACAATTGTTTCTATGTACTGTATTTTTTTTTTGGGGGGGGGGGGGTCAAATATATATATATTTTTTTGTTCTGTGGGTTAGTACATTTTTCTGTAAGAGGTCTGATGGTACTCTGGACACGCTGGTGAAAGTCAGTGAGGGTGAATGTAGCAGGGTTATGATTTCACCAGGTTTCACCAGGAGAGAAGCTGGGGTAGCACTGTTCTCAGGGTTTTCTGTAAGGGCCAGAAAGTACAGAGAGAAATGAAAGGCATAGGCAGAGATGAAGTCAGCTTTGTTGCAGGCTGACTGGCAGTTCCAGAGGTTTTTGTTAGCGGAACTTATATAGCCATGTAAGAGCAGTTGCTTTCACCTTTGCGAATCAAAGAAGTTAATCAAAGTAGTTTGCAGTAATTAGCTTAGGAATGTTATCTTAACAGCACATTAACCTCAAGGGCTTCTAAGGAAACAAGAGTGCAATCAACAGCCCAGCCTTAATGGCACAGTCAGCCCAGTCACACACAGAATTAAAACCAGTTACAGTGATCACAACTAGAATTTAAAAAGTAATAAGTTATACCATAATCCTAATCGCAAATAGAATGAAAAGGCACCTGAACCCGTCTTGCTGCTCAACACAAACTTTAAAGGTGTGTTTACACTTGTATTCCGAAATCCTTGTTAAAACAAAAGCACAGGGTTTAATAAGGACAAGGAAATGGAAGATATAATAAGGACAGGATATAATAAGGACAGGAAGGGCAAGCACTGCACTTGAGATACAAAGAGCAGCTCTTCTATCACAGCAGGGAGTAACTCAATTGTCAAAACAACCAAAAGTTCTGAATGTCAGCGATCCATATCGCCAGTCATCGCTGTAAATACAAAATAAGATCTACCGCTTTGTATCTCAAGTGCAGTGCTTGCCTTTCCTGTCCTCTGTAATTGCACAGGGAGCTGCTGGTTCCCAGTAAAACTTTCATTTCCTTGTTCTTATTAAACCCTGTGCTTTTGTTTATGTATTTACTGATACAATATGATGACAGGTCTTAAAGTTTGTTTTGAAAATATAATGATATATTTTTGGGCAGGCCATGCTTTTCTGTTTGGATCTCGGTACACAGGGGACACAGGATATATTTATGCCAGTTATGTGTTCTATCTTACTTAATACATATGTTTTTTGTTTTTGTTAATGTGTTAATCATCTTACTGTTTTTGCACTAATGTTGGTGTGTTCGGTCCTCTACCCACCCTTGGCTATATATTGCAAATTATACCACAAGTTTGGTTATGATATAAAAGATTTAGAGTCCTAGTGCCACACATTTTGTCCCGCAAGTAAAAATAATTCATATCAGGCTGTTATATCGTGCCCACCCAAGGAAAACATGCACACGCCAGGAATATTTCCTTAGCACTGAAATAGAATCCTGAATGTCTGCATCTTTAAATGTTTGCTTAGACAATATCATTCCAGGCCTTGAAGCGTGCTCTGGAACTATCAGACTGTTGCTTGGCAGGCTGCTTTTGTTTATAAGCAGTGGACTCTAGCCTTAGGCATGCCAGCACCCATTAACTCTTTATTTTATTTTGTACTCACTATGCATAATGAAATGCATCCCTGCTGTGGAGCCGGTTCATTCTGGTAGTGCCTGCAGTATAGAGGATATACAGCAGTGGTTCCTAACCCTGGTCCTGGGGACCTGTGGCAGGCTGGCCTGACAGGTGACGTCAGACCTGGAAGAAACACACACACAGCACTGCGAGTGAAATGGTGAAATGTGCTTGCTTGCATGTTTTAATAAATAAAAATCTGAACAAAACACAAAACACTTAAAACAAAACGGCAGTGGACGAACACTAAACAAGTATCGTGCAAGAGGACTCGAGTAGCATTTGTTATTTTAATATTATTATTATTATTATTATTATTATTATTATTATTATTATTATCTCCTCTCCACATCCGTTCTCCACTCTCGAACACACAACCCCGAGAGAGTGAAACACTGCCTCTTTTATGCAGCTGTACCAAGACTCGATTGCTAATCAATCATTCAATTGGAATCTCAGTACATCTGCATGTGAACTAATTGTGCTCCCCGTGCTCACATACTATACACATTTTAATCTGCACATGAAGTGATTGTGCCATCCTCGTGTCTAAATATAAATATACATATTAAATCACTTGTGCTCCATACAGCCCCATTATATCCGTGCACCAATACATATACACCACCATTAATATACCACACGCAACATATAAACATAAAATACACAGGGGCGGGGCACGCTGCCACAGGACCCCATGTGTCTTTTGGTTTTCATTCCAACTGAGCAAAAAGGTTGCAGATTTCAAGTTACTTCTAAAATGTTATAGCTAACTTGAAATCTGCAACTGTTTAAGAGCTGAAAACAAGTTAAAAGGTCTAATTAAGCAAATGATCAGTTCAGTGAACGGTTTAGTTAAGTAATTGAGAGCTCAGCTGGAATGAAAACCAGAAGACACAGGGGGTCCCCAGGACCAAGGTTGGCAAGCCCTGATATAGAGGGTAACTAGAAAGAAGCCTGATACAGCAATAGAGTGTAGGGAGACAATGCAACTAAACCTCACACTCAACACTCAATCCAATCTAAAAAATCATTATTGAAACTGAAAATAAAATACCCCAGAAAACCCTTGTATCAATCTATTTTAATTAGTAGCAAACACGTACATCTACAGTATATCAGCCACAGGAGTTCACAGCTTTGTAGTTCACAGTTGTTGCGCCACCACAGTAGGGAGCCATGTTATGTTTAATACATTCTTAATCTAAATAGAAAGCTGTTGTTTCTGTGGTGCACGTTTGTCAATGCGATAGAATGCATGTAATTTAGCTGAGCAATACGTTATAAATGTAATGCATGCTCCTGATTGGTTGCATGGATTCTACTCCAGAAGTAAAAAGACACTGCGACGCAGAGAGACTACCGCTTGGAGAGTCATTGTTAGAGCTGTAATACATGTGTATTGTTGATTGTCTATTTACCTTGTTGACTCCTTTTTTATACAAGTCACAAGCTGTAGGTATAAGACTGATTGCTGTGTGCAGTTAATAACCCTAACCTCTTCACTGACTTCACCTCTGAACACCTGTGGCAGAGAAGAGGCCCAGCACATTGGGGAATAGGTGTTTCAGCAGCTGGTGGCCATCTTGGCTCAAGAATGGAAAAATGGCCTAGAGCCAAGATGGCCACCAATTCCACAGCCACAGTGTAATTAAGTTCATTGGTAGTTTGTTTAATTGTTTAATGGAAAAAAATTATGGAATGTGGCCAGGTGGTGATTGATTGATTAACCCCTGGGCACATTCTATAAAAAGGACAAAGACATTTTTGTGGGGTGACTGTGTCATAGCGTGGCGTGTGGACAGGGACAGATTAATCTATACGCAAATTACGCTATAGCGTAGCGCCCCCAGCAGAATTAGAGCCCCTGTGAGGTTGCCATTTCTTAGGGACATTTTACAAAAACTGCATGCGGGTGGGTGGAAGGGCCCACACACACAGGAAGAGAGGCGCACAGAAGCTTGCTTTCGGTTCATTTTGTTCTTTTATGATGGCTAGGCATTTCTTTCTCGATTTATAGCATACCTAGTCTCTGAGTCTCTCACACAAGCAGCTTCCTGCTAATGTACAAACACTAAATGCCCCACGCTGTCTACCTCCAGGGAAAGATCCATCTCTAGTCTGAAGGCAAACACAGTTTAAGAAGCCTCATGCTCAGCTATGATCCGCAAAGAAAAAAGCCTACATTAAGTGTTCAGATAAGTTATCTAATTCAATTCGAAGATGCTTTCTCATTATTATTGATTGGGACTGAAAAAAATCAACAGGTTCCTACAATGTCGTGTATGGTGTATGCACCTATTTCAAACTTTGCATATGATTTGTATCAAATTAGCTTTATACTGGGCTTGTTTGTATCCGAGTATCTCATAGAGAGCTCAAAGTGACCCACCAACACATATGAGTGAGTCTCAACAGGGCTGACGGACCACTCTGTAGTGAATGAACTATCCTTTTGAGTGCAGAAAATATAAACCGTGTTCACAGCGTTGTATTGGTGCATAACCGTAGAATTGTATAAAAAAAATATAGGCTATGTAATAACCGCAGATGATGAACAGATGATGTTTCTCACATTTTTATATGGCAGCTCCACAATTGGGGAATATATATATATATATATATATATATATATATATATATATATATATATATATATATATATATATATATATATTCTTCCCTCCATAATGAATTATAAAGTACAATGCCAATCACATTGACTATAACAGTTTCTTTTAAAAATGCAATTCTCAAGTTTGCAAAACATGAAAGTGCCTAATTTTGGTTTGAAACTGAAAAAATTAATGGTTACCATGCACAGGCATGATGGAAAATACTGTAAAGCGACTATCTGTATTTGTCACCTTTTTTATTTTTTTGTGCAAACTCCATGGCCGAACATGTATTTAAGAAAAATAAAACCGTGCTCAGTTCTTCTCAGTGCTGTGAAAGAGCGGGCTGGAAATGTTCGCTCCAGCAACTACCCCGCTCCGCTCCCCCGCTCCATATACAATTGACTTGCTCCACTCCCACTCTCTGTCCCCAACGCAGGGCCAAAATATGCCAGTAACACCATTTGCCATAATATGCATAGGGTCCCCAAAATCTGGGTTAGCGTAGGGCACCCACGTCCTTTAATCCGTCCCTGAGTGAGGAGTAGAGAGAGAGAGAGAGAGAGAGAGAGAGAGAGAGAGAGAGAGAGCACAACAGTGCAAATTTTGCATGAAACCAATCAAAAAATCCTTTACAACAAATTATAACAAATAACGTAGGCCCTCCTGTACATTTAAGGCTGTAATGCTGTCTTGGGTTGAAGGTGATATTGACATTTATAAGACACCAAAAACCCACAAAGGAATTATAGCCTTAGGTATAGAGTGGTGCACATGACAGCAACGACACAAAGTAAATCTACTTAGGTTATCCTTTAACTAGAGCAGGAACAGTGCAGCTCTACTGGGGCAAAGTGAGGTCAAACTATACATCTGTGTATCCAAGGTTTGATTCTCTTTATAGAATAGGAGCTAATATAACAGGAAGGAGGCTGGGTATGAACCGGCGACCCTGCCAACCACAAACCAACGCCTTGCACAAGGGCCAAGATGATTTTTCTTCAGGACTCCATACCCACGATGCAAGGAAGCGCCAATTCAAGTAGATTTAAAAAGCACTTAAGCATACTTTTAGATTTAGTAGCAACAAAGTATTTTTATTGATCTTTTGAATTAAGATATTTTTCTTCAAGAAGTAGTTTTCTTGTTGTACAGCAGCTGTGCTTTAGTTTTCATTCCTTGAAGTTAGAATGTAGAGAGTTGTTGAGTCTTCAGTGATTCAGTCAAATTGTACACACTTAGATATTTCCTTGTTTCTTTTCCAAGAGTCAGCTTTCTTAAGCCAGAGATTTTCCATTGAGAGAGTCTTTGGAGAGTTGTTGTTGAGAGAGAGAGAAATTCAGTCCAATTGCACACACTTAGATGTTTCTGTGTAGCTTTTCCAAGAGTAGTATTGTCTTTTGATTTGTTTGAGAGAGAGAGTCCTTGGAGGGTGATTTCCTAGAGAGAGAGAGTTTGATTTTTCCATGCTGCAAGCATTTTTATAACATTAGAGAATAGGGGTATCTCTCAAATTATTGTCATTCAATTGGTCGACTCTGCTCTGTCATTCCATTGGTAAATCCTCCATCAGGTCATCTTATTGGTTGCTTTGAATGTAAGCAGATGACATCGTAACTTCATCAGAAAGTTAACTCTCATCTTTATTCAAACCAAAAGATTGTAAATCTTTACAAAATGCATTTAATACTCTTTTGTAAAATAACTTTTCCTAAGTTATTCATTTTTACGTCATAATCACATTTCTTGGGGTACTTCCCATTTCCACTTGTTATGGAGTAGACCTGACCAGAGCAACTCCCGACATTTTTTCATTTATCACGTAAGACAAACTTGCTATACCTGGTTTCATACTGTAGCAGAAATTTACTTAATTTAGTTATCTAGGGAATTAATCCCAACTACTAATTTATAATTATTGCCCCCAAATATAAATAAATGCAATAGGAATACACACAATGGACTCTATAGAGTAATAGCCATTGAGTTCAGATCCATCAATTTAACATCAATACAATATTAGACTGGATTATTAATTAGTACAGTGCGTAGTAACAGATAAAAAACAACCACAGACACTGGTTTAAAAGTATAACTACATCAATTTATTTACAGCACAGACTAACAACATAAAATAGAGAATTCCTAAATACTAGTGGTCTAATGTGATAAGAAAGGATATTGCATATCACACCTGAATTCATACCATACATTTACATAACAGCCGGAAATGCTTTCATATAACCTTTGAATTCAGAATATGTAATAACTTGGATTAATATACATTTCAACAAATATTATTTAGATAAGGACTCATATGCTTCACCTATGCGCCAATTTAGTAATATGAAAAGTAGCGTTTATATTTAATAGTTACGCGGCAGTTTTCCCAGTGCAGGAAGCAGGGTTGCAGCGGATGTCTTGTGATGACGTCAGTAGCGGGAAGTTCAAACAGAACCGCAATCTTGCAAGCAGGAACAGGATACTTTAGTTGATGTACAGTCATGTGGAGTTACAAGTCCAAGAGTAACCAATTCTTATGGATCTCAGAAGATGCACTCAGTTACTTGAGTGGAGAAACGGCAGTTTCTAGAACAAAGTACTTGATCTCGCTCTCATTTTTTTTGGAGAGGCACAGCTTTAATGGTGTCGACCAGCAAGGCAGGCAGTCTTTTAGATAGGCAGGCACGTTGCTTGGTAGATCTTTTTTTTTCTTGCGATTTTCTTGTGGTCTGGCAGATAAGAGGTTAGATCTGTTTCTTTCAAGTTAAGTGCAAGTGTTTTAAGGGGGAGGGAAGATTTGGGACTGTGAAACACAGAATGGCTTTCCAGTATTAGGTTTCATTAAGCTCAATTCCCAACAGTAATATAAGAAAGCTCCACCGACCGAACACGACATTTCGGATGCAGAGCGACCTGTCCACACCTCTCGTAAAAGCATGGCGCCTTGGAGGCAACAAACCTCTTCAGTTGCTGCGAAAGGAACTTCTCGCACTATGCTTTTTCAAGAAATTAAAACAGAAATGGCAGCCTTACGTTAAGAGTTAAAAGCTGAATTACTACAACTTCGTCAAGAATCCAAAACTGACATTTTATCCCTCCGGCAAGAAATGCAATCCAAAATTGCATCATTGCGGTCCGGTCTCTCCGTCTCGGCTAAAGGCTTTGCAGAAATGGAACATTCAGTAAACAACCTGGATAGCTGTGTTTCTGAACTGGAAACACTCTGTAGATCTTTATCAGATGACACTAAGAGCTTTAGAGTACAACGATGATCTAGAGAACAGGAGCAGACGGCAGAACCTACGCATCACTGGCATTCCTGAGAACGTCCTAAGTGAACAGAATTTATGTCTGCATTTTTCCCTGAGGTTCTTGGAACAGAAAGTTTGAACTCACCTGTAATACTGGACCAAGCCAACAGATCCTTGGCACCTAAGCCCGAGCCAGGAGAATGTCCGCGTCCGATTACTGTGAGACTGCATTACTACACCGATAAAGAAAAGATATATATATATATTGTATTTGAAATAAAAATGTAAAAAAGCATACAATTAACGTAACCTACCCTGCCATGCATGTGCAATGACAACTGCACACCTCACCACTAATTTTAGCCACAATCCAGGCACAGTATGACTTATGGACAACCTGACCTGCTCCTATTTCTCCATACACTATACACACACCACTGTCCTCTAATCGATACATACTCATTTTGTGTACTTTCCCACTAAAAAAGTAATTGTAAGCATGTAAACTTCTGTATGCCTTTGCTGCTTCTTGGGTGTAGCAACATTCCGTTTCTCCCAAGCAATGATAAACGTCTGGGTATGTTGTCTCAGGAAGCCTTTTAAAATCATTTAAAAACAATCTTGACTTAACATCATTGTCAAATGGATCAGGTAGTGTGGTTGTATTAATCGGGATGACAGTCAGTTTATTAATTTCCTTTCCTCCTTACCTAATTTAAATTCCCATCATTTAATTTTGGGTGGGGACTTTAACTGTGTCCTACACCCAGCTTTAGACCGTTCTTCCAATAAACCTCATTCCCTTTCCATCCACTCATTCCTAGATAAATTTAAGGTTGTTGACCCGTAGCGCTTTTTTCCCCAGTGCATCATACTTTTCCTCGTATTGATTATTTCTTTCTTGATATTAAACTACTTCCAGGGGCGCTGGAACTAGGGGTGCTAGGCTTTGCATGGCTTCCATATACATATACAGGGGTTACAGTTTTGTTCAATGGCTTTCAGCACCCCCACTTTAAAAATGGTTCCAGTACCACTAACTAATTCCATTAGTCAGAAACTGCACTTACAGTATTATAGTAATATCTGATCATGCTCCCCTAGTACTTGAACTTGCTTTTCCCAACCAAGACGTGCCTGTCCCTGGCGTTTTAACAATACTTTGCTTTCTAGTCAGGACTTTGTTGAGTTCATGAATTCCGAGATTAAGTTTCTTTTACGCACTAATAGCACTCCCAATGTGTCCCATTTCACACTGAGGGAAGCACTAAAGGCTTATATCCGGGGTCAGATTATCTCTTACACCTCGCAAATTACTAAACAACGCACAAACCGCCTCTCTGAGCTCACTGAACTAACCCTAACCCTAACCCTAACTCAGCGAGGAGGCTGTGTGGTCCACTGGTTAAAGAAAATGGCTTGTAACCAGGAGGTCCCTGGTTCAAATCCAACCTCAGCCACTGACTCATTGTGTGACCCTGAGTAAGTCACTTCACCTCCTTGTGCTCCGTCTTTCGGGTGAGACGTAGTTGTAAGTGACTCTGCAGCTGATGCATAGTTCACACACCCTAGTCTCTGTAAGTCGCCTCGGATAAAGGCGTCTGCTAAATAAACAAAAAATAATAAAAATAATAATTTTACAGCTGGACCACAATTATGCAAACTCTCCTACACCAGATTTATACAAACAAAGGATAACTCCAAACTCAATCTGACCACCTTGCCACATCTCAAGCAGAACAGCTACTAATTAAATCTTGGCATAGGACCTATGAACATGGTGGTAGAGCTCTAGCTCATCAGCTTTGGCATTCAGCTGCATCTCGATTGATTACACAGATTCACACTCATCCAGGTTCCACAACGTTTGACCAGCAGGAGATTAACAATGTTTAAAAATTTCTACTCTTTATTCATCTGAATCAACCGGAAATTCCTCTTTAATAGATGAATTTTTTGAAAACGTGGATATTCCATCAGTTAATTCTCACTCTAAGGCATATGTGGAGGAACCTCTCTCACTTGAGGAACTCACTCAGGCAAGTAGGTCAATGCAAAGTTCTAAAGCTCATGGAACCTGATGGGTTTACTACAGAATACTATAAGAAATTCTACTCACAACTTTTCCCTTTACTAAAATCTGTATTTCATGACTCTTAACTCTGTCTCTCTCTCCAACCTTCTATCAAGCATCTATATCAATGATTTTGAAGAAAAATAAACCCCTCTTGACTGTGCCTCTTATCATCCTGTCTCCCTTTTAAATGTGGACACAAAAGTCTTAGCCAAAGCCCTGGTGTCTTGCTTCAATGAGTCTTGCCATCAATAATATCCCCCGATCAGACTGGCTTTATCAAGGGTAGGCATTAATTTTTTAACATTTGACGCCTTTTTAACATAATTTATACCTCAAACTCCTCATCACCCCTTCCTGAAGTATTGATTTCCCTTGATGCAGAAAAGGCTTTTGCTACATTGGACAAATTTGGCTTTGGCCCCAATTTCATATAGTTGGTGAAATTAACAACACATGATTTGCGGTGAGACTAGGTGTGGGGATTGTATTGCCCATTTTTTCTCCCTCAGACCCCTTACTGAATAGATAATCGTCTTTAAAAATATGCTACATATATTAATGAGCCAGACATCTCACAAATAGAATGGTCCCCCAAAATGTTCTCCTTTTTCTAGGAAAGCAGGAAAACTGGGGATGGGGAGTTTGTTACCGGAATGACCGTGTATGACATTCTCTCTTCATTTTACAAATAGGTTACTAAGGACTGCCAAGGACAACACCTTATTCAATATTGTACCAGTCTTTGTAGTCACCACTCAGGAATATCATGTTTTGGGTAAAATAGAGAATGCTCCACCCAGTCATTCAGGATTGTCAGTAAATGAATTATATTTAGGGTACCACTGAACTTGTGAGACGGATTGCTCATTGAAATCAACGGCATATTTTTAAAAAATGTTTTGTAAATGCTTTGAAAATATGGCCCTAGGTAAACAAATGTTGTCTTTTTACAGCAGTGGCTCCCAAACTGGGTAACCAGGACCCCTGTGAGTAGGCAATATGATTACAGGGGGATATGTTCTCTCCCAAATACCCTGCTCCCTGTCAAAGCAAGGTTCAGTTTATTTACATGCACATTCAATGTAACACTTAGTACCTTGATACCAGCCCTGTTCTTCATGTATACCCTTGATGCCCAATGGAAATGAAGCTAAGGGTATACAGCATTGTGAAACAGAATGGGGTGATTGTAATGAGAACCCATTCATTGGGTTGGAGTCAGGAAACCTAGCGTCAGGGTTCTACAGTGTTTTGCATTGAGAATGTGTTGTGTTGCTATTTAAAGTGCTTTAAGCCAGAAATCCCAGCTGTTAAAACACTCTTTCTGAACATGTGATATACACAGGTTGGATGCAAATTAGGAACCCTTGGCATAACAAAGTCTACAGATTGTAGGGCCAGCTATGACAGCCCTTATAAAAGTTGACTGTGGTATTTTTGCAGTTTTCCCATGCTTTGCCCATGGTTATACTTTGTATTTATCATAGTTCACCCTGGTCTGTATGCTTTATCATACCTTGCTATACTTTACAATGCTTCCCTATGCTTTCACTGTGCTTTATTACACTTTGCTATGCTTTCACTGCACTTTACTACACCGTGCTGTGCTTTTACTGTGGTTAGCTTGTATGAAAGGCACTCAGGTCTGTGTTTAGTATCCTGAAGGGAAGCTGAGTGAGAAAATCAAGTCCCCAGAATGGCATCCTGGAGATACAGCATCTTTGTTTGTTCTGTGCTGAGCTGAGCTGTGCTGAGCTGACCTGAGCTGTGCTGAGCTGAGCTGAGCTGAGCGTGAGGATTCATGACTGTGCGGATCGCCAGGGAGTGGGAACCAAGTGCATGACCTCACCACTGTATGTGGAACCAGGGTGAGCTACAGCATGACCACTGTGTGTGTTAACCGAGTGCTCAGCATAGGGATGAGTTTAGGGGATTTTAATCCCACCACAGTTTATTTAGAATGTGTTAGGGAGAAGGTTCCTGGAGCGGGACCTTCTTTTTAGTGGGAGCAGCACTCTCCACTGGATGGCAAACATTTGTTTGTAGCTGCTTTACCCACTGTATTTTGTTTTGTTTTTTTGTAATGATGCACACGTGTGTATATTTCCTTCCGCACCAGGACTACCATTGCAGGTACCCGAGTGGTGGCCACCAACCACTGCAACTGCCTGTGATTTGTAATAAAACCTGGATGCCTGAGTGGCGTGTGCAACTACAAACCCTGTGTCTCTCTCGTTTCTGAGCGGATACTCACACAGTAACAGAACACCCCTGTACAGAGTCAATGAAAATAAGCTTCTGATAATATCACTTTGGTTAATGTCAAACTCCATTTAATATCAATGAAATGTAACAGGCATGCAATTGATTTCCACCTCTCTTAATATCACTTCAGAATGCTGCATCAGCTGTCCTGTATTATCAACACGTTCTGTATACACTGTGCTCGACAGCCTGGTCACATGATCACCCAGCTTGACAGGAGATGAGAAGTGTGTGTTCGTTGTTTGTTTGACTATTGCATATTAAAACGAAAATGTCTCGGAGACAAAAATATGTAAACATAGCAATGAAAGCTGAAATAATTACTCTATCCGAGAAAGGAGAAAAAAAAACAACCTCTAAACACAAATGTTTTTCGCACCCATCAACAATCTCAAAGATTCTTAAAAACAGGACTGCAATTCTGAGTGCCTGTCACAGCTCTTAAGTAGCTTCTAATACTAAAAGAATGCGAGACATGGGGCTTTATATAGGGAACCAAGGCAGTAGGGAATTAATAGATCAGTGAATGTTTAATTGAGACTTGCATAGTAAAAGCATGCTGTTCAATAGCTGACTAAGTACCTCTAGCTGTGTTTACTGTACTCCTGCAGGCTATAAAAAGCTTCCTGATTGTATCACAACCACACGATCTGACTCAGCCAATGGATTTCCTGTTCACTTCCAGTTCTTAAGATTCTGTGTCATGAAAGATTCTCTTTAGCAAAGCCCCCAAGAGATTACCCTCCTACCTCGAATTTCCCAGCAACACAGCTGTGTTTCAACAAGTCTTATCAGCTAAATGTGATTGAAGACTCAAAGTAGTAGAAAGATAGCACAGTGGAAAAGGCATCATGAACAGGGCATAGTGAATACTGCACCATCCTTTTATCTGTGCAGCCTCTGTCCTCTGATGCGTCATCCTGTGCATCATTGTCCCACGCCAGGGATGAAATCCCCTGAGAAGGAAGGGGATATAGTGTGGGCAGGCAGTCGTGATTCACATTTCACACGTTTTTTACATATATCTGAAGAACTGCTTAACCAATTGTCATGAAACTTGGTATTAATATTATTTAGCAAAAAATCTCTATACTATTCTGTATATTGTGTTGATTTATATAATGATTATCACCCTTTTTCATCATAGTGCTAGCTCTGTATGAACAGGGGAGTCATTTGGGGGGTGGGCAACAGGGCGGCCACCCTGCCAAGCTTCGCCAGGGGGGCCCCCAAATGGCAGTTTCTGTGAGAAGTTAAAAGATTTAAAGGAAAGTGCTCATGCTTCGGGATATCGAAAGTGCAGCAACTAGCCTGACATTAATGTAACATTGTTGAATGAAACATTCTCTTTGTTCTTGGCAAAAGTTGCAGTGCTGCTATGTTTTAAAATTGTTCTTACTAAAAAAAACATCATAACAACGGCCTCTCCCAAGTTATTGCAATGATTTGCATTTGTTGAAATTCAAAATTAACAATAACAGCTGTTGTGTACGTTGTGTTACAAAAAGCAAAAGAGAAAGGTAGGTTTTATTAATGTTCTGGGAACGTAAAAGTAAAACTTATCAGTAAAAGTGCTTAGTTTATAAGATCTATCAATTCACAGCAACTAAGCAAATAGCAAAATAATAGACAGGGCCGTTATCAGCACCTGGGCAACCTGGGCAAGCGCCCGGGGCCCCGACGCCAGAGGGGGGTACACACACATACAGAAATAAAATTGCAAATATGAGTACATGTACTATTTCTGTGCCAGCTATCCTACTCAAGCAGCCTTTTTCACTCAGCTAAACTAAACTATATGCCTGCAGTGCAGTGAAACTTTTCACATCTCCCCCCTTTTATTTTCTCTTTTCCTGCTTGCCTCCTGTTCCCTTAGTCCCGCCTCTTCTCACTCACTATTGGCTTCCGTCCTCCCCAGGGCTTTGTAAAGTCGAAAGCTATTAGCTGATCTTAACATACAATTAAATGTGCCAATTAAAGACATGCTATAATTGGCACATTTACTTTCCAACTATCAAGACTTTAATCATAACACCTATTATAATTATGCGATTTTAAACCATCAAAAATGAAAACTGCCGAACCTCTGGAACCTCCAAATAAAAAGAAACTCAAAGATGGATGTCAAAAACTGAAGGAAACTGAAGGACTACAAAAAAAAAGAAAAATAACTGAAGTACACTGACAAAAGTTATATAGGTAAATTTAAAATATATATTATTTCTGTAAAGTGTGTGTTCTGTTTTCTGTTACTTGTGCACTAAGTAAGCTACAGTAAAAAAAGAAAATGCGCTCAAATCATATACCGGTAGTTTTAATTAAACATATTATTTTGTACTATTTTCACATTGTAAGTAATGTGTAAAATGCAGCAGCATGATTTATTGTGTGTTACCGGTAGGCTGAAGTAAAAAGAAAGGGCGCTACAGGTATTCATTTGATTTGTGTATAGGCCTACGTTATTACAATTTTCTTTTTAAATCAGATAACTCATGTCTCCAGACATGTCCGGTTTAGCGAGGGACTACTGATTATGAAAACCTTTTTGATAGAAAAATATTTTTGATTTGGGGGTGAAGATGGGTGGTTGGAGGAGGCCCACTGGAGGTCCATTGCCCGCGGCCCACAAAAACCTGGCGCCGGCCATTTTAACTAATTAAGAAGTTATTGAGTCGAAGAGGGGAACGAAAAGCTAAACTCACGCCACCCGTCATCACTCTTCCAGTAACCACTGCAAGCAAGGAGCGTCTGTTTTCTGTTTTAAGTTTGGTTAAAACCTATGTACGAACTTTCATGACCAATCCTCGTCTGAGTGATCTGCTTGTAATGGAACTAAAAAATCATTGGTAAAAAAAACTTGATTTTGATGTCCTGGTTGATATCTGAAGTCCAGACGATATTCGCTGCTTCACTAGGTTTAGTCATGCAATGCCAGAGGTTTTTTTAAATTTTTTTTTTAAGTTTGTTGCAGGGTTTTATTATTATGGAGAGGGGGGCCCCTGTGTATGAACATAATTTAGATATTTTATTTAACATCACATAATCAAAGAAACTACAAAATGATATAGCAAAAGTCTACCGGAAGCCATAATAGTAGTCCCGTATTTCATATTAGATTTCAAAATGTCACATTTTTCAATTGTTAATTTTTCGCTTGGTATAGGGAAAACTACAAAGAGGTATGTAATGTTAATGTAACATTATTCAGGTTTCATTCAACTTTATGAAGAAAAATGAGTTAATTAATTCTATAGGGTGATGCAAAACCTTTGACAATAGCTGTATGTTACTGGATTGTATTGAATTGTATTGACATAAATAGTTCTTTTACGCATTGATAACAATTGCACTATTTTTGAGGTTGAAACTTGTTATGAATGACTGGAAGAAATCTTTTCAGGCATGATCTATGTTAAATACTGCATGTCTTCAGAGCTGAAGAGCTGAAGAGCAACTCCAGAATTCTAGAATCCAGGTAAAGACACCTTAAACAGGCTTGAGTAATCGCAATAAGAACCACTCCTAATGACTGGAAACATCACATATATATATTTTTTAAACTATGTAATTTGAAGCTACTTAGAATTTAATCATTGAGCGTTATCTTTAACTTAAAACATTTCTGTGGTGTCATCCTTTGAACTTTTGATTGAGCAATTCTACGAATCTTGTAGTTTAAACGTGGATGTGTGGCTTTCAAGAGAAGGGGTGCGGGGCAGATACACTGTTGATTAACAAATCCACAGTTTGTTCTACGAATTCACAGAAAAACGGTTGATTCTCAACAACACCACAGAACAATTCAGCAGAAAAGCGAATACCATTTTATTAAGCAACAATCATTTCAACAGTTAGTTAATAACAGTATTACACATTTCAAACGTAACACTTAGAAAAGGGCTTGCGATTTCAGTTTAGCATTTCACATTTCATATAGCTTTTGCATTTCAAACCATTGTCCAAACAAGCTTAAAGCCTTTTCCAGCATACTGGTGCTATAAGAGAAGGAACATATTTCTACCATAAAAACAGTCATAAAACCGAACCACCACACTACAGCCATGCCTCAGTTCCCAGGCCAGGCATTTTATTATGACAATGTACTTGAAGGTCAAAAGTAAAGAAAACAAAACCAAACACAAAACAGCTGAAACAGTGAAAAGTGGTCTGTAAATAAGGAACAGTAAACTTTATTCTCACAGAGGAGGGCAGTCTGTGGCATTTACTTTTTGTTTTTTGTGGGTTTTTGCCTTTGCTTTTCCAAAGACTTTTTTTCTAGGCCATGTAGAGGTGGGAAAAAATATTGGAAACACCTACACTATGTAACACACACTTTTGTACAAGGGTTGGCCTGTCCCTGTGTGATGGGTTAATTATGCAAACGGATACCTAGCATGCTGTCTGTAAGACAAAAAAGCTGTTGGAAATTGGTTTCAGTAATGATTAGGAAGACAGCAGAGATCGGTTGGCAGGTGCTTTCATATTGAAGACGTCAAAAATACTGATTTATACACAAGGACCTTAAAAGAGGTGACTCACTGGGCCATTCTGGAGT
Organism: Acipenser oxyrinchus oxyrinchus; assembly: GCA_030684275.1. NCBI lineage: Eukaryota > Metazoa > Chordata > Actinopteri > Acipenseriformes > Acipenseridae > Acipenser > Acipenser oxyrinchus. Next base: position 32,579,328 of record CM060256.1, read on the forward strand.
CTTTTCTGTCAATTTCTATCCCCAACTTAGCTCTATTGTTTCAATAAAATCTTATAATTAAAACATTGTTTAATTGAGGACATTAGTGCATGAACTTGATAAGCCCCACTTTTTTTAACCAAGAAGGTTTCACTCTTAGAATAACAGAACCCTTTGATTAAATTGCAGTTATTCATGCATGACTGGGTAAAAAAAAAGTGAAATAGTTACAGAAAACAAATAAATAAAAAGTAAATGGTTTATGGTGTTCAACAGAGGGGATTCTGATAAAGAGAGGCGGATAAAGAGAGTTCAGAAACGGCTAAACTACGGACAAATGTATAGTGTGGACACCAAGACATTCTGGAAGCAACTGTTTCTTTACAGACGTTTGTGTGTTTGAGTTTTTTTTCTTTTTAGCAATTATTTAGAAAAACGTGTTTTCTGGTAAATCTCAAATATGCAAACGACCCCGACAAACACAAACTTTCCAGGGCCATATTAAGACCAGTGCGAATAAACGCTACTTAGCTATTCAGAGCCCGTCCCATTTTTTCTGGTAAATAAAACAAAAGTACTGTATTTATGCTTGTTTTTGTAGAGAGGCGGATGTAGCCTGAACTCTGGTCTGGCAGATCTCCAGCGGTAGTAAAAGGCTGCAGTGTGCGTTTGTGACTTGGTACAGCACCTTCCAACAGACACACACGCACACCGAGACAGTGGCTGGCACTGACAAGGCGAAACAAAACCATAATACAAAATAAAGCAAGAAAGAATGGAAACACAATCGAAATAAAAGATCTCCGAGTGTCGATATTGAAAACGACTCGCTTCGGTCTGGAAATGATCAAGACTGGGTCGCTATTACTTTCCGATTCCATAATATTAACCCATTGACCGATCGTGCGTTTTTAAGTGATGTATTATGTTCGATGTGTCTTTTCCAGTTGTTGGTACCTCATGACTGCCGCTGACATCCAGTCCTGTCACCTTTCGCAGACGCTGTAAGAAAAAAAAACCGGTAAGTCGCTCTCTATGCTATTTTACTGTGAGATTGAAGAACGTGTTTGGCATTCTGTTTTTGCTCAAGATACACGCTAAATATTAATTTGAGTGAACGTTAGTGTTAATCCTTTGCTTAATTGAGTACGTTTTGTTTGGTTATTTAAAAAAAAAATGGACTGAACTACACGACACAGCCACAGTCACAGACAATGTATTTTGTTCTTCTATTTGGTGCTGAATTTACACGGAGACGTCTGATAGTTTAAAGAGACAGAGCTACTTTTTACACAATAAGCTCAAAACGGCCTTCTAGTATTTTGTGTTTCTGTCGGGAGGACACAGGGAGTTCATAATGCACATATAAGGATGCACATGCAGTGATAGTATTAATTATGCCATAAACTAATTTCGACCCTTGTTTTTAAATGCATTGTTGATTAAAACGGAGTGTGTACAGTACACGGGGGCAGACAGCGTCTCTGGGGTCGTATGTGTTATTTTCTAGACGTCTGCTTTTTCAGCCAGCCTAGTTCATCATGCCACGCTCTCAAACTTACCTGCTGGGGAGTGGGCGGTGTTATTATTATTATTATTATTATTATTATTATTATTATTATTATTATTATTATTATTATTATTACAATACAGGTACTTTGACAGTTTTCGTGGGCGTTCAGTCGGGTTTTGTGTTATAACATGATGGCACGGAATAGATAAGAATAAGAGCAACACTTTGCGGCAATTAAAGGCCAGATAAAACGAACCTTTACTCTTTACCCCCTTGATAGTATTAAACAAGTCGTGTCAGCAACGTAATTGGACGGGAGGAAATGCTGAATTTGGTGACAACCCTATAGTGTGCAAGCAAATACTGGGTTGTTTGATAATAATATAGTTTTGAGTTTTTTCCAGTATCGACTGTAAAAACCCTGAGTTTATTAATGTAGTGCGTTTCTGTGCATTGACACTCACTTGACTCTGCAATGTGGTTTCCTCCACCGGTGTATCACAGCAAGCATCCCCCCGCCCCATTGTTGTAGACAGAAGCACACTATAGTAGCCAAAAAACAACATTACATATAAAAATAAAAATAAAAACAAGTTCAGAATTGGTCACGAGAATCCAGTAATAGTGCTACAAATGTTAAATGGACGAAATCAATGTCGACAATAGTCAATTAGACTAGTCAAATAGAAAATTGAGTCGACCTGAAAAAAACAAAGTCAGTCCAGGCATTAATCGCACGTTAAGTGACTGAAGCGCGCGGTTTCAGGTGGAGGAAAGTGCACGTGCGGGTGCAATGATTTAATTTATAAAATGGAATTTTATAACATGAATGTATAGCGTTTAAAAAACAAAGTTTTAAAATATAGTAAACAAACAGCAAAGTGTTACGAAACTGTATGTTCACAAATAGAGCACCACACATGATCAGATGATCAGACACATGTTTTTTTTGTTTTTGTTTTTTAAATGGCGACAAGTTGACCGAGTCGATTAGTTTTCAGCAGACTCTGTCAAGTTAGTAGTCGTTCCACCACTAACTGGAGGTTACAACAATATTTTTAATTTGAAGGAAAGAGGCAACTTGAAGTTCCGGTATGTAGTAGATTCAGAGGAATATCTCCTCACACCTTTACAGGGGACAGAAAGATAATGTGCACTTACACCTTTTATTTGTTTGTTGTGCCTTGTTCCAAAATCTTTTTTGTTTACTATCAGACAGCAGAGGGCACCATTGCTGCTGTTTTAATAAGTCAGAGAAATGACAAAGGACAGAAACACACATTGAAATAACAAAGGACAGAAACATAGTGAAATGACAAAGGACAAAAACACACAGTGACATGACAAAGGACAGAAACACACAGTGAAATGACAAAGGACAGAAACACACAGTGAAATGACAAAGGACAGAAACACACAGTGAAATGTCAAAGGACAGAAACACACAGTGAAATGTCAAAGGACAGAAACACATAGTGAAATGACAAAGGACAGAAACACACAGTGAAATGACAAAGGACAGAAACACACAGTGAAATGACAAAGGACAGAAACACACTGAAATGACAAAGGACAGAAACACACAGTGAAATGACAAAGGACAGAAACACACAGTGAAATGACAAAGGACAGAAACACACAGTGAAATGTCAAAGGACAGAAACACACAGTGAAATGTCAAAGGACAGAAACACATAGTGAAATGACAAAGGACAGAAACACACAGTGAAATGACAAAGGACAGAAACACACAGTGAAATGACAAAAGACAGAAACACACAGTGACATGACAAAGGACAGAAACACACTGAAATGACAAAGGACAGAAACACACAGTGAAATGTCAAAGGACAGAAACACACAGTGACATGACAAAAGACAGAAACACACAGTGAAATGTCAAAGGACAGAAACACACAGTGAAATGTCAAAGGACAGAAACACACAGTGACATGACAAAGGACAGAAACACACAGTGAAATGACAAAGGACAGAAACACATAGTGAAATGAGTTTCGGAAGCATCAGTGAAATGATTGCCACCATACACTGGCCCAATGGGCATGCTGTTGCTAATACTGGCAGTGGAAGCAGTTAGTTATATGTGACTTCTCCAAGCTCTGCTGTAGCTAGAGAAGCAGAACACAAACTAAAAAGGCCTTTTTTTCTTAATGTTTTTTGTTAGACAGTTTTTTAGTGTTAGTGAAAGAAAGGCAATGGCTCTGTCTTTAGCAGGGGACTGCGGTACTGTGCCATAACAATACTTACATTATCCTGTGGTGGGAGTGAGAACAATGTAATGGATGAAAATAATATCTTAGACTGACAAACCCAGTGGTGCAAATATGAATACTTTCCATTGTGCCTCACAGACATGGGTGTTGTTTACCCTTATAAAAGTTCACCATAGCAAAGTGTAATAAAGCATAGTAAAAGCATGTCAAGCCCAGCTGGGTATGGTAAAGCATATTAAAAAACGTGGCAAACCATGGTAAACTATGGTAAATGCACTGTATATGGGAAAAGCAAGGAAAGCTGCAAAATGAGTGCTGGTTTACCATGGCAACCCCTTTTAAGTGTAATTCCAAACCCTCCATAACCCAGTTGTATCAGGTATACCCTCTACACCCATTCTGTATACTGGATCCTGATAGTCTGTTCAGCCAATCCATGGTTCTTGCTGAATCCATGTGTTAGAACTGTAAGATTTGTGAATGAAGGTAAAATGAAGGAAATTAACACCTTTGTTACGCTACAAGGATGAGACCAGGCCATGTTTAAAATGTTAACAGTGTCTACCATTTATTAATTCCAAATACCCATCTTATATTCTGCATTGTTTAGATACAATACATGCTACTATTATTCATAGAGATAGGCAATTGATCAGATTACCTGAACTCCTGGAGAAAGCCCTCAGACTGATACACCGATGATCTGGAGGTATTGGGAGCTTCTCTGTCTGTGTTGCCTCTATGCCTGGTATTTATAGTAGGCTCAGAACATCTGTGACTACAGTTTTTTTTATATCTTACTAAATTATCATTAGAAATGAGTTATTTAGCTGTTAATCGATTAAAGTGCAACCAACCACTAACTACTATTTGACAATGTTACTGCGGTTAATTGTTTACCATATTTCTTCCTTTCCCATACATTTCTGCACATGCTTTCCAGTCTACAATCATTTTAAACCTAAGTTACCTTAGAAACTCTACTTCTGCCAGTCACCTCCGGCAAACTGGTTTAACATTGCATTTTCACTACAGAGCTGCATCCAATCATATTCCTGCTACATGTCACAAGGTGCCCTCTATCGAGCACTAGACAGAAGACGAGAGCAAAGGAGAGGTCTTCATGAGTTACATCCATAGTTAGTAGCTACATTACAAAACCTGACAATTCAAATATCATCCTATTATTCATATTTTTATACTGATAGTTTGTCAGCTTGAAACGACATGAAAAATATTCACATTTCTTTCCACATACCTGGCAATGTATTGTTAGTGACATGTAAATAGTGTAGAACTGACAAAGTCATTCTATAAATCTTACCTGTTGTTCACTTCCATTTGTTATGTGTGTCTCAAATGTTCAGTCCCTGTTATTGTTAACATAACGTTTTTTCTTTATTTTCAAACATGATATTTGGCACTACAGAAGGTTAAAGAAATCTCTGTTTACAAGCAATGTTTTTAGACTGTCTTGCACTTCCTGGGGTGAAATGACCCAGACCCAAGTATAAGATATTTCCTTTGAAAAAGGAAGAGAACATTCAAACTTGCTTCAACCTATGGTAGTAACAGATATCATGTTTTAAAATGAAAATGCATATTTGCTACAACATGTGTTTCTTTCAAAACTGCACACTGAAGACCTATGTAGCGAATGGAAGTACAAAATAGGTCTTATTTATGGCATTATTTTGCTAGCTACAACTTTAGGTACAAGTGGAAGGATCAAATCAGATGATTACAAACAACCAAAAAGGTGATAGAAAAACAAAAAACGCATATTCACAATTGTGTTTCCATAATTGGTAAAACTGTAAAATAATTGCTGCAAATCCATAATGGATTCTGACTGAATACCACAGGAATAACACCTGAATGTCTTCTGCACTTCCTGTGAGTTCTGAACTCATTCATTTTGAATTCCACCCTGTTAATCCATGTGGATATAATTACTTGTATTCATTCCATGGTTGTTTGTAACAAATAATGTTGATCATGTAGTATAAGGTGTCATGCATGAATGAACACTTCTCACAGGCCTTATACATGTGATCAACATTTTGTTACATATGAACATGGAATGAATATGAGTAATTAAATCCACATGGATTAACAGGGCTGAATTAAAAATTAATTACTTCAGAACTCAGAGGACTGACGAAGATACTCAGGTGTTATTCCTGTCGGATTTAGATGGAAAACATTAGGAATCTGCAGCCATTATTCTAAAATGTTACCCCATAATTATTTCCTGTTTTGGGTTTCTTCATTACAACAAAGAAAGAAGATCGCTTTTGTCATTTTGTCAGCATCCAGCGCAGTGATTTTAATAATACATGGATATACTTAAAATAAATAAGCATATTTTTGTGCTGGATATTCCTTGAGCCTGTTAATTGGGCTTCTTTGTTTTAAATATGCTGTCTCAACAACACCAAATGCACAAGGTGCTTGATGAAATCATATTGTGTGTCCCTCTGCATTGTGCTAATTGAATTACTGCCTTTTATTAGGCAATGTGCTTCGCTGCCTTATTACATCTTATGAGAAGTCAAGAGCTGGTTAAGAAAAGGCAATACGAGGACACAGCAGTCAAATAGACCGCTGTGATTAGTGATTCATCCTCTGCACTGCTTTTGTAACCCTTTTCTGCTCAATGAAGATGTTTATTGTAACTTACTGGATAAAGACTGCAAGGGCAGTAGCCAGGAGAGAGGTGGATTATTCGAGGAAATTAAATGTTGCATCTCAGTTGGTCTGTTGTGGATTAACCATAGTTTACCACAGTTTTCCATGTTTTTTTAATATGTTTACCAAACCTCGCTATAATTTAAAGCTTTACACTTTGCTATGCCTTTACTGTGGGGAACTTTTATAAAAGCTGCTGTAAAATTCTCTAAAAATCAATCTGTGGCTCATTCCTGCAGAGTATAGGCTGATCAAATCAAGAAGACAAAGCTGTGGGTACTTCCTTCATCAGTATGGTAGTTTAGAGCAGGGGTGGCCAAAGCTGGCCCTTCCACTCCTGGTCTTTGTTCCAGCCCTGTTCTAAATTGTTTGATTGAACCAATTAAACCTGCACTCAAACCCAGAAGTAGTTAATTATATCATTTTACCTGTGAAAAAAAAAATCTGTGATTGAGAGAGACTTTTTATTGACATGTTCTTTCCTATAAGAGACACCATCAGTTTCAGCCAATAAAAAGTCTTGAGTTGGTTTCTTCTGAAAAACAAGGTTTCTCACTGTAAACTCATCGGCTCTGTCATGTTGTCAGAAACAGTTTTGTTTTCCGCTGTTTTCGCCAGTGGCTGTGTATATATACAGTTGCGCAAACGATGGCGTGTAAAAAAAGAAAAGTTGATAGTGAAAACCGTTCTGTTATAGAATGGATGGACTGCTTTATTTTGCCAAATCGTCCAGAAACTGTGGCTGTTTTAAAAAGTGGGAACATCAAGCGGCACTATGAAACAAAGCATTTGGATTTTGACCGTCAGTATCCTCAGATCGCTGCTTTAAAAGGTGGTTATTTCCAGAGCACAAATATTATTTACAGGGCTACAAGTGCTCAAGAGAAGGCAACCGAAGCATCATTTAGTTGTGTGTGGATATTGGAAAAACACAGAAAATCTTTTACAGACATGGACATGTAATAAGCATTGCATGGTTACCACAGCAGAAAGCCTTTTTTGCCGAGACTAAGAAAGATGCTGTTGATGCCTTCAGACAATCGCCTCTGTCAAACACAACAGCTATTCAGTGCAGTGAGTTAATTGCACAGGATGTTTTTAAGCAGTTGTGTGAAAAATTTAAAAGAGGCACATTTTCCGTAGTGGTGGATGAATCCTGCAACACCAGTGACACAGCTCAGCTGGCCTTGTATGTTCGTTTTTTTGATCAGGAAACATTTGTGGAGGATTTCTTGAACCTGATACCACACAACAATCGCACAACAGGTGAGTATTTGTTTATTCAAACCTTCTTGTCCAGTGAGGGTATTGACATGCAGACACAGAGGGCTTGTAAAACGTCTGCAAGATTTGAACCCCAATTTGAGTTCCTAGCATTGCATAATCCACCAGGCTGTACTTTGTGCAAAGCTTAGCGATGAGTATGCTGCTGTAATGTCAATGGTGATAAAAATTGTTAACTTTCTTCGATCCAAGTCAACATTGCAACACAGGCAATTTAAGAGCTTTCTGTCTGAAGTATCTGCCGATTATGATGACCTATTGGTGCAGAGTAACATCCACTGGCTGGGCAGAGGGAAAGTCCTAAAGAGGGAAATTAGAGTTCATGTTGAAAAATCTCTGCATAAAATGCCCTGTCAAAAAGCAGAACTCATTTTTGAGGGATGGCACAAGTATTAACTCTGGCCTTCCTTGTTGATTTAACAGACCATTTGAATGATTCAAAAGTGTCAAGGGCAAAATCGCAATGTAGTTGATCTCCACAGCGCTATTGCCTCATTTCAGTACTAACTAAGTCTCTTCCAGAGTGATCTGGAAACTGGAGTGATGCTACATTTTCCTGTGTTGCTAAGTTGCAGAGGTATTGCAGATGTCAATCAGATGGTGTCATCCCTCTATATCAAAACATAGTGCAGGCAAATGACACTGAAGCCAAAGCCTCCTTTCCAGATGTTGATAAAGCTCAACTGCAATTGTAACTCACTGATCTACAAACGGACAAAGTGCGACACAGCACCTCTTCTGCTGAAGCTTTTTGGCCAACCCTTGTGCTAAACTCTAAAGCCCCTTTCACACTGGCATGCTCTATGCGGGTCGGCTACGCGATTTCACACTGCTTTTGATAAACCAGGGTCGACCTGGGTGATAGAAGCAAATACACAATGCGCGCAGTGGCCGCGGAGCCGGGAGAGGGGGTGGGCCACACGGGCCATGGGCAGACCACTTTTAAGCAGGTAAATGGAAAAAAAAAATCGCTCCCTGTTTCTTCATCCCAAAGTAATCTGGCTCATGGTATGTCTCAATCAATAAAAATATGGCTAAACAGAAATAACAGAAATGTTCCTTGCAGAAGTGAAACCTTCACGCAGGCATGGCTGTTTGTTATTTTGTCAGCTTATGAACGGCTGTCATACATTTTGTCTCACTCGACCCGGGTCAAAGCCTGTCGACCCACATCAAGAGGTGGGTCGCTGTGACCCAGGCACATGGTTTCACACTACGCAGGACAAAAAATTATTGACTACCCCTGCGTTAACCTGTCCCCATGCAACAGTGTGCCCCCAGTGGATGTAAGAAATCAATGCATCACTCTCCTATAACAATTACAGATTGCAGGTACAACAAGAAATGCACATTAAATTATTATTCCTCAAATACTTCCATATGTTGCATTATAGACTGCACTAGATCTTCCAGCCAATCAGAGCGCACGTTTTAATCCGAGTGCCACTTTCAGTTGTTGTTTTCTCCATGTCAGCACAGTTGATGTCACCTGGTTTATAAAATAATACCTGAGGCACCTCACGGAATCCCATTCAACTGCAAAGTCCAATCAAAACGGTGACATCACAATGGACCGCATACCTCAGCCACTTAACGGTATTCTCTTCCTCAACCTTTTCCCTCTTTTCAATGAAATTGACAACGGACTAAATAAAGGTTGGTAATGATCAGTAAACAAAAGCAGCTGAATTTCTAACTGGTGTGTTAATAATAAAGCAGCAAATAATAGTTATAGTCTGTCATACACAGACGTTCGGCGTCCTAAAACCCTACATTAGGATCTGATGTGCAATGCCCTTCACAATGTATTTCTAAAATATAGCCTGACACCGGGTCATTGCCTTTCTCAAATGATGGGAGTGGTTATGCATCCCTTCACAGCATTGGACCAGACTCTTCCTCTTGTATTTTGTATCCATGGCAAGCAGTAATCCTGAGAGTTGTTTTTCATACAACTGCAAGCACCTGGCTAATTGGAATATAACCAATTAGTTTCAGAGGCAGCAGGTTCATTGCTGCTAGCTATAGCTTTGTTTGGATTGTAACCCTTTGAAATCGAGTGGGTAGCCTCAAAGTATTGCAGCCTGCATGCAGAATGAAATGAATGAAGGAAACTGACTCAAAATGAATTATTATTGCAATAAATCTCTTTACAACGATAGAGCTGTTGTTAAATAGTGAGTTTATCAGGGTTGGTTTTGTCAATAAAGAAAGTATTAGATGAGTCTGGCCAGCAGCCACCATGCTGGAGGGGGCGAGGGGGATTCATCATTCACCAGTCTTTACACAGAGCGCAGGGCAAGCAGAATTGAGAATCCCGTACCGGGGTGATGGTGCAAGCTTACCCCCACCCAAAATCCCATTATTCTCTCAGGAACACAGAGGTCTTTTAAAATGCAGCAAACAGTCACTTGGTAGTGTTCACAGGTATAAATATTTATTTTGGCATTGGATACAGCACACAAATTACAACTGACTAACACAGACTAGCAGATTGTACCTTCAATGACATTCCCCAGACAAGATCAAGGCTGACCTAATAATTCTCTCCTAAAGAAAGACACAGCATTTTATAATGCCCAGCCCTGCCTACTCCTAACAGGGTTAGTTATACAAAACATTTTTAAAAAAAAAACAAACTCTTATTTTACATTCATACTGTAGCGATCTTGGTTAACGCAGGCAGGCGCATCACACAGGGTGAGGCAATCGACACAGGCAGAGGGCGGGAGCGAACCCGAGACCTCTCGCACTAAAGCATAGTGCCAAGACCGCTGTACAAAAGAGCCGGCTCCTTTGCAAGGAGCGTATATCGGGCTTTTGTCTTTGTGTGTGATTACGTCACCTACCAGCCCTGCTGCTGTCTTCCCTTGTGCACACAACAATACTTTTACAATAAAACATTCATAAATTTTACATTAAACATGTTTCTTCTCATTTATATGTATTTGTTTAACCTGCATAAATACCATCTTTGTTTACCAAACCCGATAGTTATATTATATTGTTTACTCGTTATTATCATTGTTATTATTATTCTTTTGTCCCTAACCATTACCAGTAAAGACTGAAAATTATCATTACCCCTTCTATTGGAAGATTACCGAACATATGGCTGTAACAAACCCTTGTTCCACATGTATAGCTACAAGGCAACTTCTTAAGGGAAGCGCCCTAACCTAAATACAGCAATACACCGTAGGGCTGCTACGATTAAATCGAAAATTGATTTTTCAATCAATTCAATTCCTTATTATACAGTAGAATAACAATCACAATAATAATTACAATAACAGACAATTCAATATTACAGTGAGGGTCTCACCCTTACAAACCCCTATACTGTTCTCACAACGACTGATTTAAATGTGCTGATCAGATAAAACACTGTCATCTCTTCTCACACAATCCTAGCAGCAAACCCAGACTGCTTTCAGAAATGCCTCTGCCATTATGTTCTGTTTTGTGGCGCAATAGTTAATAAGTTTCCAAGTCTGTTTCAAATAGATGTCATGCCTGATTACGTAATAGTAAGCCTACTAGGTACGATGTCTGCCAATTTATCCCATATTCCATATTCGATATTTATATACAGTCTTTTCCATATATAATTAAATTCTGTTTACATACAGCGTTATTCACAAATAAATGTTACCCACATTTCACAGGTCAGACCCGCAAAATGACATTAAAACCCGCAGACCCACGACAGTAAGATTCGATTTAAGGTCAATCTTGTCTGGTTCCCGGCCTTTGATCAGATTAATCGTTGTCCAATATGTTCTCGAGGTAGGGGGTACCCTGCTCATAACCCCTCCATTCTTTAATTCATTCCTATGTTTTGAAAGGAGAAACCTCATAATAAACATACACATTTTCCATGGTTAGGGACATGTACACATGCTAAGACTGTCCTAAATTAAGACAGCTGTAGTCAGTCACACCATTGCCATATTAAAGAGATTAAAGCGAATTTCCAGTTTCTTGCTTCCTGAAAAAACTAAGCAGTTGTACTGTACACTGCTTCACGCAGTCACTGGCTTTTTACAGTGTGATATACCCATTTGGGTTTCATTGTATGTTACTGTATTTAAACTTTTAATTAGGGTGGTAAAGCTTGGAAATATTAAACTAACATCTGACCCAGACTTAGCTTTGAAACAAAAATGTGCTTCTCAGTTTGAATTATCCTTCCCTAAGTAATGCAGTTTCGCTAAAGCTGAGGAAACACAAAGCTACTTTTTTCAGGACTAGAGACTTGAATCCTGGTTCCAGGAGACCTAGTTTGAGGCAACTTTGCAGTATCAAACCTCGAGTCTGTGCCGTGCAGTGGCCTGAAACCTAAGCCCCTTTCACACTGGCATGCTCTACCTGGGTCGGCTATGCGATTTCACACTGCTTTTTGAAAATGCAGGCACTACCTGGGTGTCAGAAGCAAGTAATGTAAATTCAGTACTACAGCTATGGCCAAAAGATTAGCATAACCTATAATTTTAGGATTAAAAAAAAACTATATTAACATAATTTAGATATAGTATTTAACATCATGTAATGCCCCACCCAGCCCCTTCTGTGAATTAAGGGATTGCAGTCCTGGGCAAGGTGTTATCTGTCATTAAACTCAACAAAGAAATCCAGATCCTAGTTCCCACAGAGGTTGAGTTAGGTTTAAGGAAAGGTCAGGTTTACATGACGAATCAGTTGCACTTACTAGTTTTGTAACATATTTTCATTGCCAGTTTATAGCTGGCAATAAAAATGTTAGTTGCCCAGGTTGAGAGGAAATTCGCTTCCAATCAGCTTTTAAAACACTCAGTGCGTTAATTGTCATTAATTGTTGAGGGAAGGACAGCTTTTCTTGTTTTGAATAAATAGGTGTGCTTTGATTTCTTTTATACCTGCCGACAAATACTTCTTAAAGCCAATTACTCAGCAAATCCGAGCATCAGCACAGCCCTAATATTAGTATTATTTGGCATAAGGTCATTCATCCCCATCCAACCTAAATCTAGAATTAAATATAAAGCTCTGATAATCACTGAATTATTTGTATTTTGGAAGAAATCCATTGTGTACCTTTAAAAGTTGAATCCTAAGCCCTGAATATCTTCTTTGGTCTTGTGCAAAGTAAGCACTCTTGGAGTTAACATGCATTAAAGCACATCTCTGATGGGTGGCATGAGAAGTGTGTGGGTTTCAGAGTGAATTTTCAGCCAGCTTTGCTTTTAACCCTTGTGCTTCTGAAAGCCATGCAACGTGATTGCAGGATCTGCTGACTCCTTAGCTGCCATAGGCACCGACTCCATGGTGCCCCCCGGGGCTCAAGCACCCATGGGGCCTAATAAGCGGGTGCTCAGCACCCATCCCACCACAGTTTTGGTTTTATGTGATAAAGGTGATTAATGATCTGCCAGGTTGAGAGGAATGGTAGTTTCTCGCTCCAAGTTATCAGCGAGAACTGCCAGACTCTCTATACAGCAGGGATAGTTTATGTGTTTTCAGGGTATTGGCGCAGCAAAAGTAAATCAGCCAAAAGCACCATTTCACTTTTAATTTGTAGTTCCCAACACTCTTATGTGAAATGTAGAAAGAACACACTTATTGTGACATCTATATCATTTATATTAAATGATTTATTTCTCTTTTAAAATGGAACATTTGCCTGCAAAAATATCTTTTGGCATGGGATTTGAAACTAACCTTCAGTTTGCAAGCGTGTTGTGGTACTGTTATCAGTGCTACACGATTAGTTGAGAAAACAAGCAGTATGTTGAAAGATGAAGTCAGCCAGCTGAGAATTCTCTGGACTTATTTTTTACACCAAGCAAATAGGCACAACTGTAAAAGCGGTGGGGGTCAAGGTTGCCCCAATTGCTTCTACTAACTCGGCTTGTCTTTTTCAGGCACAATAAAAAAAGCGGATCGAACTTGCATCAAAAACACAAACCAAGTTGGCCCCCATCGGTTTTACAGTTGTGCCTTTTGCTTTGTGCTGGGCTAGGTTGCCCCAATGGTTTCTTGAAGCTTGTGTTTTTGATATCTCCACTTTAAATGACTGGGCACTTTTGAAACTTGGCATTTTTTCAATGTGTTTTTGTTTCAGATTAAAAATGTTGCCCTGAAATCTGACTCAAAGAAATGACCACAAATCCATTTCTCAGTCCATGCCGATACAGTTCAGTCACACTGTAGTGTGGATGCTTCACAATCAGAACTATTGGAGCTGTTAAAAAGTAAAACATTAAAGCCGTGCATTAGTCAAGAGCTTCCTGTTTTAATTTTACTGTTTCATTTTCCAGACTTTATTTTCACCTATTCATCCAGCCCCAGCGCTTGCTGTATCACATCCTGTAGCAAACCCCTGAATGAGTTCAATACCAGCAGCACAATACTCTCAAAAGTGCATCCACTAAACCTGCCCCTCTGCAACACTCTGCCTCTAGTGGATGTAAGGAATATACCAGTAAGGACTACAACAGTGCAGAGTGTTGCAGGGGGGACAGTTTAACGGATACACTCTGGCGTACCAGCTGTACTTAGAGAAAAGACGTGTTTGAGAGCTCTATTGAAGCCACAGGGGTGGTTTGAACTTCTGGGCCCCCAGGATGTGATGACTGAAACAGAAATAATATACTAAACACGAGATTAGTTAAGATAATAGGAGGCTATGTGGTCCAGTGGTTAAAGAAAAGGGCTTGTAACCAGGAGGTCCCCGGTTCAAATCCCACCTCAGCCACTGCTTCATTGTGTGACCCTGAGCAAGTCACTTAATCTCCTTGTGCTCCGTCTTTCGGGTGAGACTTAATTGTAAGTGACTCTGCAGCTGATGCATAGTTCACACACCCTAGTCTCTGTAAGTCGCCTTGGATAAAGGCGTCTGCTAAATAAACAAATAATAATAATAATAATAACCATGGTATTTCACACCCGTTCCAAGTTGCTCTTTAATTCTGTGCCACTTTGCCACGTTTAATAAATGGTGTGTTCCAGTTTAAATGACTTCACTGCTGATGTCAGCTGAGATCACATACCACTCATCTGGGAATAAAACATCTATTCATTTCACACACTCTGCTGGGCCAGACAGAAGACATGACCTTTAAACAGGAGACTGGTGGTTTCATCGCCTCTGATATGTTAGCAGGGATGTTTTAATGGTCATTGCACAGGCTTGCTCATGATACAACATAACACAACTTATATGTCAGCAAGGATAGAACTCTGGAGATATACATCTCATTTCAAGCGGCAAGAAATAGCATCAAATCAACTTGGTTTACACTTGGTGGTGCAAAAGATTTCTCTGCACGCTGCAAATTCACACATACTTCAGACTTCACATATATGTAGTGAATAATGCGTTGCAATTGCACTCAGGCCTTTTTGAAGTTGCTAACATAATCTCAGTGTGGAGGAAAGGTTCCTTTACCGAGCTGAACAGTTTTGATGCTGTGAGCGTGGGGGTTTATTGACTTACAATGCAATTTATCCAAACTGAATTGAGTCATTAACCTTGGAACAGTAGGCTCTATTCACTAAGTCCCAAAGATTTGTGAATTTGGCCTTACATCTTGAATCTACTGCTATTGTTGCTATATAAACATTTGATTATTTTCTAAATGTTATTCAACAAATCATAACATGCAATCATCATAAAGTTATTCATTCAGGCCCAAACATGATATGTAAAAAAGTGTAATCAAATCATAAAAAGAATGAGTTTATAATAATAGAGTTGCACAGGATTGCATGGGAGGAATATCTGGATAACAATGGTTTTGTTGTTATTTTGCTGTGATTTTTGTAGCCAGATCATTTAAAAAAACGGCCACAAACTCAAAATGAATTCAAGTGGAAAGCCATAGGAACAGCAGCTAGTCCACTGGATTCAGAGGAATTTGTGGTCATTATTTTAAGTGTAAGCTGAGAGGAGAAATCTCAAAGTGCAGAGGACTGGGAAAATACATGACTTCAGATACCATTCGACATGCATTGCTTTAAAAAAAACAAAAAAAACAAAACAAAAAAAAAACACACCATTTAATACATTTTTTGTTGCATATCTCAAAGTAGGGTGACCAGATTTCAAAAGCTCAGATCCAAGTCACATATGTTTTAAACTATACAATGTTTTTGTTTTTTAAGCATGCTTAATCCCTATTACTATTTTCACATTAAACTTAAAAAAAAACAACAGCCTCTGACTGCTGCTCAACCACTGCACCTTCCCTTCCTTATTCATTGCCTCGTTTTAAATACATGTTATAACCTATGCATTGTGATTTTTCACTTTTAATTTGTAATTTTGCAGATTTGAAATTTAGTACAGTAACCTGTATGAAAAATATTATTTTGCTGATGGTTAGGGATGCTACTTGCAGCGTTGCAAAACGGGACTAAGTTTTGGGAAAAGTCGTCGGGACAGCGAGACAGTTGATGGGAAAGGGAACTGTCTGGTCATCAAACTCAATGTAAACAGCATACTTTGCGGTTATTCTATTGATGAGCTTGTTTTGTGTGTAATTTGTACCAGGAGGTGGTTATATTTTAAAAACAAATGATGAATCTACTCTGTGGGATTTTTCTTGTCTAAATATAAAGCAAGCTAACAAACAAAAAACAGGAATGCAATGTCTTGTAAACTTGTATGATGCCCTGTGTGGGCTTTGTATATCTGTGCTGGCCTTGATCCAGTGCAGGTGTCCAGACACATGGGTTTTTTTCTAAATAACACGCATATTTTTGGTTTTTGAATCTGCAGCTTTATAGGCTTTTTGCGTGTGTGTGTGTGCATGTGTGTGTGTGTGTATGTGTCTGTGCGTGTGTGTCACAGAACTTTGGAGTCACATTACAGTAACTGTGGAATGCTGGGTCTTGTAGTCAAATGTGTGTGTGTGTGTCTGTGTGTGAGTGTGTGTGGGTGTCTGTGTGTGGGTGTGTTTCTGTGTGTGCGTTTCTGTGTGTGTGTGTCTGTGTGCTTTTATGTGTGTGTGTGGGTGTGTCTTTGTGCATGCGTTTCTCTGTGAGTCTGTGTGTGAGTGTGTGTGGGTGTGTGTGTGGTTCATTCTGACAGTAGCTTCGTCTTGCCTCTGCCTCTGGAGCTGATGGAATGTGCAGTGGGTTTCATACAGTAACAGCTGGTGACACATTAACCCGGCTGCTCATGTGAAATGTCTCAGATCTGCCTTGTATTGTTCAGAGCAGAGCATGCACCTTCTTTCAGCTTCTTCTTCTCGTTCGTGGAACGGCACAGCCTTCCGAAGCAGAGATTATCTTTGACGAGTGTCCGAGTGCTTTCCTGTCTTTCTCACTATGAGGACTCTCTACAGGTAGAAGTTAATGACTTCCCCTAGCCTCAGCGACCTGAGCAAGAGTGAGAAGGCAGCCTTGGATGAACGGGGGACGCAGCACAGACGGGCCGGGGCCAACGCCACTTGGAACAGGTCAGGATTCTTTAATACTCCCTCTTTGTTACCCCCGTCCGCTACAATAGGGCTGTTGGGAGCCTTGCACCTGTGCACCTCATTCAGCTCTGCAGTATGGCTCTTTTCATTGAGCTTTGAAGGCTGGGCAGTCTGTAGGTATGAGTATGCAAAATTGCAATGGATGTTGTGCATGTAGAAACATGACGTGTTTTATTATTATTAATATTATTATTATTTGTTTATTTAGCAGACGCCTTTATCCAAGGCGACTTACAGAGACTAAGGTGTGTGAACTATGCATCAGCTGCAGAGTCACTTACAATTACGTCTCACCCGAAAGACGGAGCACAAGGAGGTTAAGTGACTTGCTCAGGGTCACACAATGAGTCAGTGACTGAGGGGGGATTTGAACCGGGGACCTCCTGGTTACAAGCCCTTTTCTTTAACCACTGGACTACACAGCCTGTTTAATAAAAAGGAGCCCCTGACACACCCCAGTGCTGAGAGCCGCGACCCAACAGCTCTGTACTACTGTGGGAAAAGATACTTTGTGAGACCGTGATGCAGAAAGCAAATTTAAAATTTAAAGTTTGTTTCCAGCCACAATCACTGTGTGGGGAACCGGGATCGTGGTTTAATATCTAATTCGCTGAAGGGATCAGGGATTCGTTTTGGGATTTGTAAACCTTCTTTTGTAGTATGAGCAGCGCACCAGCGTTTTCACTGCAACCTTTTATTTCTAGCTGTATTTTACACTGCTATTAGAAACCTTTTAGTACCATCAGCCAATCAGCTTGCAGCTCTAGCGGGATTCTATCAGACGTCACAGAATCAACTGTGAATCAAATTTAAAATCAATCCGTGCAGATACTGGCTTTTTCATTATGCTCCAATCTGAGCTGATCCGGGTTCTCCCGCATTCCCTCCCCCGGGAATTTTCAGCGGATGTTGCAGGTTCTTTCCCAGCAAGCCTTGCGGCTAAGGTCACATTGATATGTTTACAAAACTAAAACGATGGATGCTATTGCTTTGTTTCCGATAATCCTAATGGTACGTGAATATTAAAGCACAGAGAAACCTGCTCGCCATGGATGTAGATTAAAATGTTCACGCCCACTCGTCACTTGGTTGGTCAGTGTTGTGACGTACACACCCACTCGTCACTCGATTGGTCAGCGTTGTGACGTACTTCCAAAAAAAATGAGGACCAGCTTGGATTGGCATCCAATGCGGGTCGGCTAAATTACCATGGAAACACAGAATCTGGGGCAGCAGGGTTTTCAACCCGGGTAGAGTGCTCATGGAAACGAGGTAGAAGATGTTGATGAAATCCAGGGGAATTGCCACCAATCAGATCAACCCATTAGAATCACACAAAAAAAACCTGTGCAATTTCATTTTCTTAATGGTTTTAAAAACATACATTTTCCTCTGTCAAAATGTGCCTTTACCTTTTCACTTGCTTCAAGAAAGAGTCCTAAAAGTGTTCTGTGATGGATGAACTAAGCTGGATTGGTGATTCAAATAGTGGATCGCAATTTCAGCCTTTTGACTTTTGCAGAAAGTCTTAAAATGTGTTATACAGCCTCCAAATAATGTGGATTTTTAATCTTAATGTAATATTAATATTACTGCATGAAATACAAATACATTGAAATGAGGGGTTAGACATTTTATAATGCCAGCGGTATAAAGATCAAACACTGTTTAGGTCATTAAATGGACCCCAATGTCTTCTGAGGCAGAAAAAATAACCTTAAAATACAGGGATGATTTCACTCGATTTAACTTTAAAATGTGAGTAAAATCGGGCAAATTGGGTTAGCATCACAATTGTTATTGAAGCATGACTGAGCAGTGAAAAAGCTGCCTGTTTACTGCAGCACAGTCCTTTGAACGACTACAGAGGACTGTCTCTGGCGTTTTACAAGAGCCACAGTTGGGTTTTATTAGAGCATTTTACAGTGCTGTAAAATGCTCTGTTAAAATGATTCAGAGACTATTCATAGAGTGTATGCTGAACATGCAATTTCGCGCCCTTACTGGAGTAGCACTAGTGTGCTGTCTTCTCTTTTTTGTTTCTCACACAGTGGCTCAGAATGATCAAAGTCCAGACAAAGCCTTCTGCCTTCTGAGTGTGGCTCACTTCTGTCTTTAGATTTGAAATGAGATTAAAGATTAGTTTTCTCATAGTTTATAAAAAGATTTAGTGTAAATGCGTTTTTCCACTGCACTTGAGTGATTTGTACAGTAAAACCTACCCCTTGAACTAAACAGCTAAACCAATGAAAAAGTAAACATCCACGTAACATATTAAAACCGTATGGAATTAACTGGAATAAAAATGACATCTTTATTTTAAAAAGAGCTTAATTAGGGAGTTTGTATTTACCGATAATTTAAGGGAGACAAAACCAAACCAGGTAACTACAGACCGATAAGCCTGATTTCTTTATATGTAAATGTATGGAAACTATAATAAGATCCAAAATGGAAAATTACCTATATGGTAACAGTATCCTGGGAGACAGTCAGCATGGTTTTAGGAAAGGGAGAATGTGTCTAACTAACCTGCTTGATTTTTTTGAGGATGCAACATCGACAATGGATAATTGCATAGCATATGACAGGGTTCATTTAGATTTCCAGAAAACTTTTGACAAAGTCCCGCATAAAAGATTAATTCTCAAACTGAATGCAGAAGGGCTTCAAAGAAATGCATGCACATGGATTAGGGAGTGGTTAACATGTAGAAAACAGAAAGCACTGATTAGAGGAGAAACCTCAAAATGGAGCGAGGTAACCAGTGGTGTACCACAGGGATCAGTATTAGGTCCTCTGCTATTCCTAATCTACATTAATGACTTTGATTCTGGTATAGTAAGCAAACTTGTTAAATTTGCAGGTGCCACAAAAATAGGAGGAGTGGCAAACACTGTTGCAGCAGCAAAGGTCATTCAAAATGATCTAGACAGCATTCAGAACTGGGCAGACACATGGCAAATGGCATTTAATAGAGAAAAAGTGTAAGGTACTGCACGCAGGCAATAAAAATGTGCATTTTATAAATACCATATGGGAGGTACTGAAATTGAAGAAGGAATCTAGGAAAAAGACCGAGGAGTTTATGTTGACTCAAAAATGTCTTCATCTAGACAATGTGGGGAAGATATAAAAAAGGCCAACAAGATGCTCGGATATATTGTGAAAAGTGTTGAATTTAAATCAAGGGAAGTAATGTTAAAACTTTACAATGCATTAGTAAGACCTCATCTAGTCTGTTGTGTTCAGTTCTGGTCACCTCGTTACAAAAAGGATATTGCTGCTCTAGAAAGAGTGCAAAGAAGAGCGACCAAAATTATTCTGGGTTTAAAAGGCATAGTGTATGCAGACAGGCTAAAAGAATTGAATCTGTTCAGTCTTGAACAAAGAAGAGTACACGGCGATCTGATTCAAGCATTCAAAAGGTATTGACAATGTCGACCCAAGGGACTTTTTTGACCTGAAAAAAGAAACAAGGACCAGGGGTCACAAGTGGAGATTAGATAATGGAGCATTCAGAACAGAAAATAGGAGGCACGTTTTTACATAGAGAATCGTGGGAGTCTGGAACCAACTCCCCAGTAATGTTGTTGAAGCTGACACCCTGGGATCCTTCAAGAAGCTGCTTGATGAGATTCTGGGATCAATAAGCTACTAACAACTAAACAAGCAAGATGGGCCGAATGGCCTCCTCTCGTTTGTAAACTTTCTTATGTTCTTCTTATGTTCTTAAGTGCCCGCTACAATGGATTGATAAAATGATACTGCTTAATTTTATTTAAATAGGTGCTTATTATTATTATTATTATTATTATTATTATTATTATTATTATTATTATTACTGGCCCCCCTTTAATTGTGCTGAGAATGTGCTTTACCAGACTGCAGTTCCAGTGATTTACCTTGTGGTGTGCTTTACCAGACTGCAGTTCCAGTGATTTACCTTGTGGTGTGCTTTACCAGACTGCAGTTCCAGTGATTTACCTTGTGGTGTGCTTTACCAGACTGCAGTTCCAGTGATTTACCTCATGGGCATGTGCCTTACCATACTTGTGCAAGTACTACACTTTGCACAATTTACTGCAGGAAACTTGTAGAAGGGTGCACCCTAGAGTGAAACTCTTTGATCAATACTCTATAAGCATGGTTACTTCACTATTATACCCGTAAATCATGTATAAGAAATCTACCAGTAAGCGGCACAGATTGGTAAAAAAAAAAATAAACCCTTATACAGATGCCATCTCCTGCCATTCGAATAATACAAATTTTGTTAGCAGCAGTTCTGGGTTAAATCTTTATTTTTGTAATTTGTTGTAAGTGAATGTGTTGTGTGTTATAAAGAAACATCATTATCACAGTTTGAACAGTCCAATATCTTAAACAACAGACATTCTCAAAGTTATTTACTCAAAATCTTTGTTTGTATTTGTATTTTTAAAATGAATAATACACAATTTCAGACTAATCACGAGCCTCTTCATGAAATGTCTAAGTTTTTTTTATTTCTGGGTTGGTAGCTTTATTGGGTGTGTTTCTGCAATCTGAAAAAAATCATGTTAAAGACAATTTGGAGTAAATGGCTTTGAGAATCTAGACCATGGCAAGGTGTTATACACAACATGCTACCTCGGATTTCTGAACTTTTTAATAATGAACTCCTCTTTTTCAGTATCCACAATGGAGTGATTTCTGTGTTCCAGAAGAAGGGGCTGCCAGAGAACGAACTGTACACCCTCAACGAGGGTGTGAGGTGAGTGCGACACACATCCAGAGATAGAAGCTGCTTTCTGGTATTTGTATAGTGCTTGTCATTTTATATTTAATCTGTAATCTGCACTGGAGTTTACTGGTTGGTAATAGCAGGTAAAGCGTGAGTAGCTACAAATGACTTCTTCTGAATTATTTACTCTCCCCTTACCTTTTTTTCTGAGTGGTTCTTTTTTCAATAACTCAAAAATTGTGTTTTTTAAACTGTTGATAAGTCCTGAATCCATGAACTTGTGTTCAGTTCTAGTTGTAGGCTAGATCATCCAATGTGTCATTATATTAGTGCGTACCAGCGCCATCTAGTGCACAGCTACTGTATACTGCAAAACAAAAGGAAACTTGATCCAAAGTGGCAGATCACTAGATGGCGCTAGCTCTTACTTTGGCTGATCTAGCCTGTTGTACATGCATCAGTGGCAGACAACCAGAACTGAAGAGCAGCCCATGAGCTCACAGTCAGCATATTAAGGTAGACTTATACAACATTAAGCAAACTAAAACACTGTGTTTGCAATAACAATCACTAAGCACTATTGAAGACAGTCATGAATCGGTAGAAAAAAACAACTTACATTTAAAGCTACTTTAATTCAAAATAATGGTGAGACTGAGAGAACACCATATGTGTCTTCACCAAAGATAACGAAATGCATTTCAAAAAGAAATGTGTTTATACACCCCGGTATGAAATCTAATACAATTTGGGAAAAAAAAGATTGGCCTTGTTGAAGTTAGTTGGCATAGATTCACATCAACACAGCTTGTATATGCAGTGATAACAATAGGTGTGAAGAGATTATAAAGACAACAGCAAGCATGGAAATGTATGACACTAGGTGTGAGGTTAACAGCTCTGTGAACTTGTTAACTTCTTACATATACACCAGAAATTACAAGGTGCCAAAAATATGTTTAACCCCAAAAAACGGATGATTTTCTTTGAATTTCAGGTTATTTTGTGTTTCAGTTTGCATAGTAATTGGCTTTTATAAAAGGTGTCATTAACAGATACGGCTGGGCTCTATTAACAGAGCAGCTATGGGCAGGAGAGAAGGTTTTATCACATTCTTACTACACACTGACACACACGCACAGACACACACACATACACAGACACACACCCACAGACACACACATCCATGCCAGAGCTCTTGTACTCCCAGGTAATTCTGACGGTGGCTCTTTTTACCCAAACACAAGTGTAATTATCGGTTTGTACAATTTGAATTTCTCCATGAAGCTATTGAGCTGTACACCCTCTTTCCATGTCTTCTGGCACTCTGGAGGTTTAAACTGTACCCCCTGTCTTTTTCTGATTAGACCCTACTCACAAAACTTTTAAGGCCCATTTCTACGAATGGTTTATTAAGTACTTTTGAAAGCCCATTTTGATTATTTTAAGTCAGCAGTATGTTTTCCACCATTTTAGATAGTATCAAATTTTTCAAAGCACTGTTCAACCTTAAAAAATCTCTTCAAAAAACAGTCCTAGAAAACATTCCATAAACCTAAGTAATAAATATTTTGTGAATTTGTCCAAGAACAGATTAATGATTAAAGAGATGATAGCTGGTACTCCACTACATTTTGTCAAGTCAGTCTTTCTACTTAACTTAGGAATGCTACAGTTTTAGGTATTTATGTTTTTGGCAAATTAAGTAGTTAGATAGAAAAGCCAGATCGCCCATATAAACAATAAATTGTACCATCCTGTGACAAGGATGGCTTGTGTTGACGTCAAACCAGATGAGAGGCACAGTACTCCGAGGTATGAAGTGCTGCTGCACGTGTTTATTATAAATTATAAATAAAAGGTTTGAACAAAAAATACACTTTCTGAAACAAACGGCACGATGGCCAAAACACAGTGAACACGGAACAAACAAGTATCGTGCTGGTCTAAATCCAGCCCAAGTAGCAATTGTTTATATTTTTCTAAATCTTACTGTCTTTCTCACGTACTTCCTCTCGGTACACCCAACAACGCAGAGTGAGAGATTTCTACCTCTTTTATGTTGGGCCCAGACACAGTCTGCATGTGAACTGCTTTGGCAAGGAAGGCAATCAATCTTCCCCTGCCAACCTAAAAACACCCGTTCCCCACAAACACTTTAAAACAATAATAACACATAACACAAAACATAAAATACGCACAGGGGCAGGGTGTACCCCGTCACATATCTGAAAACAGCTACCTAAAGGTAATGAATCTCCTCCTACCGGCTGATCAGTGAATAATACTTACATCAGCATAAGCGACTTACCTCTCTGTTACAGAGCTTGCTGTTCAGTTGAATGGTAAGGCCTTTGTCTTTGAACCATATGGTTTGCGGTTCGCGTCCAGCCTTTGCCTTCCCATTCAATTCAATGGGCTGAGGCTGGCTGAGACTATTGCAGTATATGCTGTACTATATAAAATAAAACTAAAGCATTTTTGGATGACACTACACACTTTTTTAAAAATATTGGCAGCAGTATATAGCGCATAAGAGAAAGCACACTTTCATTTTATTGGTAGGGTATATAGTACTTGAAATGGCATTGAATTCTCATTATTGTAGAGTAGTACGGTACTGAAAAGTAACTTCACATTAAAGTAGACTAACATTTTAACAACAAATCTATAACATTACAATACAGTAGAAATGAGAAAGTGGCTTAGATCATTGCATTTTAGCTATGGTATTGCTTATACTACAGCTATGGCCAAAAGTTTAGCATCACCCTACAGAATTAACTGATTTTGCTTCATAAAGCCGAATGAACCTTTCTGAACAATTGTTACATTAACATATTGAATTACATACATGGTTTACTAGGCTTTCTTGTTTTCCTTATAGTATGGTTTACTGCTCTTTAGAGGTGTTAATAGGTTAGAATTTAAATGTTATCCAAACGTAAAGCATTAGCGTTATTGATTTAATGTCCAGTGTTTACTCATTGTTTCTTCCATACACACATCAGTGTTGTACACTTGTAGTCTTATAGTAATTTATTTAAGTGTTCAGAACCCACTGCAGTGTTTATAAGAAATACATGACTTTCCTTTGATGTATCCAGTGTTGTCCATATCGCAGCTTTTTTTCCCCTACATATTCCAATATGTTTTCATTCATACATCATACGTAAATAAACTAGGGATTTTTTTTTAAAACTTTTACTCGGGAGCATTCGCCAGTTGAAAGAGATTTTTTTTTTTTATTCTGAACATCGCAGTGTTCCGAGTTCATCATGCTCCCTCCTGCAACAATGGTGGTGATTGAAATGAGTGCTGTGTTGTGGGAACAGAAAACCAGCATTGTTGCAGGAGGGAGGGTGATCTGGATAGAAGTCATTGTTTATTGCTCCTGAGTAAATGCTGATAAATGTTTTCCCAGTTGATTTATGAGCCTTGATGTGTGCGTCGGTAGTATGTTTCAAAATATAACGCTGCGATACAGACAGCACAGGACACCGCAAAGCTAGCGGAATTGCAGGGTGACTTTTGCAGTTACCTGAACAGGAACAGGCAAGCTTTGCAGAACCCAGGCTAAACAGATAGGGTGTTCACTTGCTTGTTTGTTCCAGTTTGCTTCACCGTACAAGGATAGTGAGTTTGCTAAATATAGATGTTTCAGCTGATATCTAAACCAGCTCCTTCCTTTGTCCTCTCAGCAGCACAAACACTTGATTCATTCAGATAACAATTGACTTGGGGGTTTGTGGCAGGATAGCGCTGTGTCCCCAGATGTTATCATCAGGAAAGAGACTCAGAGGCAAGGAAGCTGCACATTTATTAATCCGTGCACATTTATTATTAATCCCACAGTATCAGTGTAGTAGCGTAGCAGGATCTCTGTGCAATGTTTGTTAAAAATGTTTTTGTTATCTCAGTGACCAGCGAGTGATTCAGGAGTAAGTAGCCAAATTAATTGCCTTTTTACATTTCCCTTTGTTAAGGAGTTTGCATCAATCATTCTGAGGCTTCTGGGTTCTGTGGCTCCAATATTGAGTTATTATAATTTCTCTCTAGATCTGCTTGGCTGTGAGCTTGTCAGATAACACAGAACAAGAAGCAATAGAGCTCAAAGTGTTACAGAACACCCTGCAAAGTTTACAAGAGTGCATTCCGCCTTCTGCCTGTGACAATGACAGTGTGACCTTTGAACTCTGCAAGTCCCAACTACTCTACAGATATACAGACAGAGAGAGTAGGCAGGGCTGACAGTGTTGAAAGGTGACATTCACGTGCGTTGAATGGAATGAGGAAGGGTGCTCCATGCCCAGCAGACCGGCGCAAAGCCAGTTTAAGGCAGAAAACTGGTAAGAAGCCGCTCACTTATAGCATATAAACCACAGTTGTAACGATTCACCAAAATTGGGACTAGAGCCGAGTCGAGTCATTGGGAAGTAGACTCAAGTCAAGTGGAGTTTTTGACATGCCTAGCTCGAGTCCAGTCCAGTCGAGTCAAGTCACTAAACTGCTCAAGTCGAGTCACCAATCTGGCTCGAGTCACTTTGAATCATTAGTTCTGACCAGTGCTTCATTTGTAAGGAAAGAGGTGCCAGGGCACAAGCAATAACAAACTTCAAGTTAAAGTTTTATGTATATGTATGTTAAAGTTTAAGACGTGACCGGAAAGAAAGAAAAGAAAAACATTTTTAGCCTTAAAGTCTTTAACTAAGACTTTAAACATAAACCACTAGTTTCATAGACACTGATTAGCACTGACCTTGGACTACCGAATATTAGTTTAGGTAAGCTTCCAAATGTTTGTAGTTTTTATTAGTTTGCATTAGCTTAACAAATGTGTACTATAAACAATGTTTTATTCAGAATTGGACTTAAAGGGAAATTTAAAAATAGCTACAAAGAACCAACTCCCTTAAGAGATATGGTGTCCATAAATAAATAGATAAAATACATACAACCATACATTAAATAACGAGAATAGTGAGCATCAAATACTTCCCAAATTATTTACTTTTCAAGCTTTCACTAGGCAAAATTTTACTTATTAGAAACGTTTTAGATGCGTTCATTACCTTATTTGTGTGCTACCAAAACCTGAAAAATAACTCCTAATCAGTGCTTTTTCTGCCGTGTTGTTTAATTTGCCCTGGCATTATTTTTTTATTGTTTTAAATATCGAATATTGACTACCTACTCATTTTGGAAAAATACCGCTGTTGCATTGTGCCTGAGTTTTTAATTAATTCAGATTCTCATTTTAGCCGTTGAAAAAAACAAAAAACCTACCAGTGTAAATTAGTGGCAGTTACCGGTGCTATGTTTTGAATGCAGTTTATTCATATTGTCACTTTACACTGCAAGGCAAAATCCTTACATCACATTATAATGTTTGCGCCCGCTTGGTATCCAGATTCTGCCCAATTCCATGCTTTTTTCTTCCTTTGAATGCATTTCAATATAATTATAATGGATTAATGATGGCAAAGTGCAAATTTGATAGTGGGTGCAGAACGCCAAGTGAACACAATTCTTTACATGCGCCACATTTTTAGCGACCAGTAAAATCAGACTTTCCGGCTGCTAAATACGGCAGCATTATGGGGGTTTTGCACCCAAGAAATCACTTTGCATGTATCCTTACATCACCCCCCAAATAGGCAGTGTTATTAGATGCAGCAGGCAGGGCCATGGTTACTTACTAAATCATGTCACATTGCAGAGCCTGATCTTTAGTTTCATGAAGTGTAAGAATGCATTATATCTGCTTCAGCTCTGCCTAGCTCATTAAGGTTAAGAGCAAGCACAGGACTGTAAAGACAAGCCCGGCCAATGCTATTGCAGTTAACAGTCATTTAAGGAATCACTCGGTTTTATAGGGTTGTGAGATAATAAAACCCTGCAGCATGTAGTTCTTCACACTGCTCTCATCACTGTGTTTACTTACCGGGTTATTGCTTTTATAATAAAGTCAATTTAGAGACAGAACAGCCTTCCGCATTTATTTAAAATCATGTCACAGTAGAACTTTTCAATCTACTCTCTGTCTATAGAAATGTGTAGTAGCTGGGGCTGGTAGATTTGAATGGGCATATTGTCACGTAACTTGAATGGAACGAGGAAGGTTGTTCTGTGCCGGATTCTCCAGACAAGCTCAAAGCCAGGTAAAAGCAGAATTAGAGAGAAAAATAAAAGCTAAATATTGGAGCAGCATGACCCAGAACCATTCAGAATAACTGCAAAAACCATGAAATAGTAAGAGAAATGTAAAACCAAAAAAATAAAATGGAATGGTAATTAATTACTCCTTATCGATTGTTGGGTTGCTTTTTCTATCATAGTCTCAAGCCATTTAGGATTTACGTTGGAGTGCAACTTAAGCAGTTGTTTTTCAAATAAATAGGACCTTTTTGGCATATAGATATATTCCACAAAAGTGTCAAGAATGTAACAAAATACAGTTGTTGTTTTAGTTGCATTCTTGAACTTCACACCAACACACTGAAGGCGTGGGTTGAACGGGTACAAGCCTACCTCTCCGGTCCCTGAGAGTACAACCCACGCCTTCTCATGTGGCACTGTTTGCAGGCTAGGCCGTTTCTCAATACAATTCTATTCTTGGGTGTACGACTGCAGCAAAGTCTATGCCTTCAGGATAGAGAAAAGAAAATGAAACACTGAGACAAAGTGAAACTTTCTAGGGGAGACGAATCGAGCTTTCAGAGTTCACCAAAACCGCAGCGTTGAGAGAGCCTAAGGGGCTTTTCTTCTGTTAATGTAAAAAACAAAGAAAAAAAAAACAATAACAAAACTTAACAGTTCAACATTATGGCCCCCTGCTTTATACTGGTATCATCACCTCCTTCGATCCTCCTGTTCTTTATACTGGTATCATCACCCTCTTCTCCCCCTGTTCTTTATACTGGTATCATCACCCTCTTCTCCCCCTGTTCTTTATACTGGTATCATCACCTCCTTCGATCCTCCTGTTCTTTATACTGGTATCATCACCCTCTTCTCCCCCTGTTCTTTATACTGGTATCATCACCCTCTTCTCCCCCTGTTCTTTATACTGGTATCATCACCCTCTTCTCCCCCTGTTCTTTATACTGGTATCATCACCCTCTTCTCCCCCTGTTCTTTATACTGGTATCATCACCCTCTTCTCCCCCTGTTCTTTATACTGGTATCATCACCCTCTTCTCCCCCTGTTCTTTATACTGGTATCATCACCCTCTTTCTCCCCCTGTTCTTTATACTGGTATCATCACCCTCTTCTCCTGTTCTTTATACTGGTATCATCACCCTCTTCTCCCTCTGTTCTTTATACTGGTATCATCACCCCCTTCGATCCCCCTGTTCTTTATACTGGTATCATCACCTCCTTCTCCCCCTGTTCTTTATAGTGGTATCATCACCCTCTTCTCCCCCTGTTCTTTATACTGGTATCATCACCCTCTTCTCCCCCTGTTCTTTATACTGGTATCATCACCCCCTTCGAACCCCTGTTCTTTATACTGGTATCATCACCTCCTTCGATCCTCCTGTTCTTTATACTGGTATCATCACCCCTTTTGACCCTCCTGTTCTTTATACTGGTATCATCACCCTCTTCTCCCCCTGTTCTTTATACTGGTATCATCACCCTCTTCTCCCCCTGTTCATTATACTGGTATCATCACCCTCTTCGATCGCCCTGTTCTTTATACTGGTATCATCACCCCCATTCGATCCTCCTGTTCTTTATACTGGTATCATCACCCCCTTCGATCCCCCTGTTCTTTATACTGGTATCATCACCCCTTCGATCCCCTGTTCTTTATACTGGTATCATCACCCTCTTCTCCCCTGTTCTTTATACTGGTATCATCACCCCCTTCGAACCCCTGTTCTTTATACTGGTATCATCACCTCGTTCGATCCTCCTGTTCTTTATACTGGTATCATCACCCTCTTCTATCCTCCTGTTCTTTATACTGGTATCATCACCCCTTTCGATCCTCCTGTTCTTTATACTGGTATCATCACCCTTTTCGATCCTGTTCTTTATACTGGTATCATCACCCTCTTCTCCCCCTGTTCTTTATACTGGTATCATCACCCCCTTCGAACCCCTGTTCTTTATACTGGTATCATCACCTCGTTCGATCCTCCTGTTCTTTATACTGGTATCATCACCCTCTTCTATCCTCCTGTTCTTTATACTGGTATCATCACCCCTTTCGATCCTCCTGTTCTTTATACTGGTATCATCACCCTTTTCGATCCTGTTCTTTATACTGGTATCATCACCCTCTTCTCCCCCTGTTCTTTATACTGGTATCATCACCCTCTTCGATCCTCCTGTTCTTTATACTGGTATCATCACCCCCTTCAAACCCCTGTTCTTTATACTGGTATCATCACCTCCTTCGATCCTCCTGTTCTTTATACTGGTATCATCACCCTCTTCGATCGCCCTGTTCTTTATACTGGTATCATCACCCCTTTCGATCCTCCTGTTCTTTATACTGGTATCATCACCCTCTTCGAACCCCTGTTCTTTATACTGGTATCATCACCCCCTTCGATCCTCCTGTTCTTTATACTGGTATCATCACCCCCTTCGATCGCCCTGTTCTTTATACTGGTATCATCACCCCCTTTGATCCCCTGTTCTTTATACTGGTATCATCACCCCTTCGATCCTCCTGTTCTCTATATTGGTATCATCACCCCTTCTCCCCTGTTCTTTATACTGGTATCATCACCCTCTTCTCCCCCTGTTCTTTATACTGGTATCATCACCCCCTTCGATCCCCCTGTTCTTTATACTGGTATCATCACCTCCTTCGATCCTCCTGTTCTTTATACTGGTATCATCACCCTCTTCGATCCCCCTGTTCTTTATACTGGTATCATCACCTCCTTCGATCCTCCTGTTCTTTATACTGGTATCATCACCCTCTTCGATCCTGTTCTTTATACTGGTATCATCACCCTCTTCTCCCCCTGTTCTTTATACTGGTATCATCACCTCCTTCGATCCCCCAGTTCTTTATACTGGTATCATCACCTCCTTCGATCCTCCTGTTCTTTATACTGGTATCATCACCCCCTTCAATCCTCCTGTTCTTTATACTGGTATCATCACCCTCTTCTCCCCCTGTTCTTTATACTGGTATCATCACCCTCTTCGATCGCCCTGTTCTTTATACTGGTATCATCACCCCCTTCTCCCCCTGTTCTTTATACTGGTATCATCACCCTCTTCAATCCTCCTGTTCTTTATACTGGTATCATCACCCCCTTCTTCCCCTGTTCTTTATATTGGTATCATCACCTCCTTCGATCCCCCTCTTCTTTATACTGGTATCACCACCCTCTTCGATCCTCCTGTTCTTTATACTGGTATCATCACCCCCTTCTTCCCCTGTTCTTTATATTGGTATCATCACCTCCTTCGATCCCCCTCTTCTTTATACTGGTATCACCACCCTCTTCGATCCTCCTGTTCTTTATACTGGTATCATCACCCCCTTCGATCCTCCTGTTCTTTATACTGGTATCATCATCCTCTTCTCCCCCTGTTCTTTATACTGGTATCATCACCCTCTTTGATCCCCCTGTTCTTTAGACTGTTATCATCACTCCCATTCGATCCTCCTGTTCTTTATACTGGTATCATCACCCTCTTTGATCCTCCTGTTCTTTATACTGGTATCATCACCCCCTTCGATCCCCCTGTTCTTTATACTGGTTTCATCACCCCTTTCGATCCTGTTCTTTTTTTTTTGTAATATTTCAAATACAGTGTTTAAATTAACCACTTCCTTTGATGTAGGTCAGTTTCATACCAGTGGTCTATTGGTGGCCCCAGGGGGTCAGAAGTTGCAACACATCTGTGAAGCCTTAGGTACATTTTTACAGAAACTCAGTCCAGGCTATTGTTGAAAATCTGTGATGTATTAAAACTGGATTACATGTGCATCCTCTTATTGACAGTCATACAAAATCTGCCAAACTCAAATGATGACCTCATTTTATAGAGCTGGCTGAGCGTTTCCAAACCCTCAGCGAAAACAGTGAAAAACAGGTGGAAATAGGTCTAAGTGTAAAGAGTTAAAAAAAAAAGGAAATGGAGCGCTGGTTTAAAAGAAAAGCACCTTTTTCTTCTGCTGCATGCAAAAACTTCACATCAGGCAATGGCAAAAGCAATGGAGAGTGCTCTGTCTCACAGCGATTCACACCAGTGTGAATGATGATGCAGTAAAATATATATTGTTTTTTATATGCAAAAGTGCCTTTTTTCCCCCCTAAAATTTTGGAATCCCCCCGATTGGCTGCAGCATAGGGGAAATCTACCGTCACACAAAAATGAAATTCAAGCCCTGATCTGTCATAATGCTTGGGGATAAGCATTGCTCACTGTATTAAATAGAAAGGCACGTGGCAATGTGGCAGTTTTCTATTGAATTAACCATAGTTTTTTTTTTTTAATGCGTTAAAAATGTTAAATTCAGTAAATACAATACAGTAAATGTTTTGTAAATATTATTGTCGAAATGTTCAAATATTAAAGCAATTGTAACAAACAAAATAGTTCCATAAAATGCCTCCGCCATACACAACTATGTATTATGTAGGTCACAAATGTGCAGTTTGGAAAGAAACACATGTTACAGCAAACAAGTGTCTCCATTTTAAAACATGATATCTGGTACTACACTAGGTTAAAGAAGACATGCTTTTAGACTGTCTTGCAGTTCTTGAATCATTTCACCTGGAGAGTAACATTTCTCCTGCCAGTAACCAATGAGCTGCTTCCACTATTGACTCGCATGCTTTCAGCCAGTAACATACTTTTACCCAGAAGACCTTGCTGAGGTGAAATAACCTAGGGAGTACAACTGGAAACAGATAACCCAAGAATAAGGCATAGGAACTGAGAGCTTCCTTTAACCTACAGTAGTACAGAAAATACACGTGTTTCTCTTGAAACTGCACATTTGAGATGTACAGTATGTAGCTAATGGACGTGTTTAATGGGCAGCAGTGTGGAGTAGTGGTCAGGGCTCTGGACTCTTGACTGGAGGGTCGTGGGTTCAATCCCAGGTGGGGGGACACTGCTGCTGTACCCTTGAGCAAGGTACTTTACCTAGATTGCTCCAGTAAAAACCCAACTGTATAAATGGGTAATTGTATGTAAAAAAATGTGTAAAAAAAATAATGTAATTGTATGTAAAAATAATGTGATATCTTGTAACAATTGTAAGTTGCCCTGGATAAGGGCGTCTGCTAAGAAATTAATAATAATGGCTAAGATGTATGGAATTATTTTAAAGGGGTTGAGTGTATTTTATTACAGCCATCTTCATCAGTAAAATAACCACATTACTCTGTGAATGAACACATGTGATCATGTTTGTTGGAATATTAGAATACTAGAACTGTAACTAGACAATTGATGGAACTTGTGTGCTAGACTGTTCAACTGAATGAGACAGTTCAGCAATGCAAACTACACCCACACTATGTGTCCACTGAAACCAGAACACACAGATAGAGCTGAAAACCTCAAACTACACCACCCTAAACTGAGACATTGACTGCAGGTCCTGACTGCCCTGCTAAAGAGAGATCTTCAGCACTGACAGCAGGTCCTGACTGACCTGCTAAAGAGAGATCTTCAGCACTGACTGTAGGTCCTGACTGACCTGCTAAAGAGAGATCTTCAGCACTGACAGCAGGTCCTGACTGACCTGCTAAAGAGAGATCTTCAGCACTGACAGCAGGTCCTGACTGCCCTGCTAAAGAGAGATCTTCAATACTGACAGCAGGTCCTGACTGACCTGCTAAAGAGAGATCTTCAGCACTGACTGTAGGTCCTGACTGACCTGCTAAAGAGAGATCTTCACCACTGACTGTAGGTCCTGTCTGCCCTGCTAAAGAGAGATCTTCAGCACTGACTGTAGGTCCTGACTGCCCTGCTAAAGAGAGCTCTTCAGCACTGACTGCAAGTCCTGACTGACCAGCTAAAGAGAGATCTTCAGCACTGATTGTGCTTCCAACCGGCTTTTAAAACACTAAGTGTGGACGTTAATTGCCATTGATTGGTACTCGTTTGTAAAAGTGAAGGAAGGACAGCTTTTCTGGTTTTGAAATCAACACATTAATGAATGGATTTATGTAATACCTGCCAATAAATACTTCTTCACAGTCTGTCTGCTTCACAATTCTCCAATTTTAATTTACAAGAAAAACTAATTTCCCAAACTGATTGGGACCAGGGGATGTTTGGATAATTGAATTGTTTGGATAATCAGATTACAGCTTGTTTTTAAGGCTTTCCCAATCAAGAATCCTCCTAAAAAGATATAATTTAACCTTATTACCTCTGAAAATACAACACACAGTACTGCGCTCTTCTGTAAATACCAAAGATTGAGGGCTGAATCGCGAATTTTCTATCACACCAGGGCAGAAGAGCACAGCGTACAACCAGACAGGGTAACACGGTTTGTTTTGGCTACCAAGGGGTTTTACAGTATGCACTTTATAAGTTTATCAGAGTAAAGTTTAATAAAGCATAGTGAAGCATGGCAACATACAGTTGGTAAGCATTGGTATCATAAAGCATTAATAAAAAAAAAAAAGATAAGCTATGTTAAATGCATCGTTTAACCATGGGGAAAGCATTGGAAATCTACACAATTGCCGTGCTCATTGTCGTGCACAGTTACAGGGTGCAGGCTGGGGCCATAGAGTCTTTGTGGGTGTCTGCATGCCACCCTGTACAATACAAGAGTGCAATAGGTAGCCTTATCAATCCGATAAATCTACCATTCTTGTTTGACTGATAAGCATGTCTCATTCAGAAGTTCACATTTATTTTTTTGGAGCGGCCCATTTAAATAGAAGAGAATTGCCAGAGAAGGAGTTTGTTTTACATTGTATCAGGTACTACATAAAGCAAGAGACGGGTTCAAACATCTTGGCCTCTAGCCTGTTTTTTTTTTAAACCTTATTTTATGTATTTATGGGTGTGTTTCCTTTTTGTTTCACAGACGGCTGTTGAAAACGGAATTGGGATCATTTTTCTCGGAATACCTACAAGTAAGTTGGTCTTTAGCAATACGAAAGGTATAACCCATCCACCCAGCCCCTGTGTCATGTGCAGTCTGCACCAAACACAACGCTATGGTGATCTGATCTGAGAGCTGAGATACTGGTGTGCAGAGTTCATAAATACAAAGGGTCAGGTATGATTTCAAAGTAATGAAGAAAACAGAAAACAGGAAATGAATAAGAATGATAAAAATAAGCCAATCAAATTGATAAAAAGTAAACTATAAAAGTAAGTCTTTAATCTTGACACCTGTTTCATTTGCTGTGGATGTCTTTAGCTTGGATATCCCCCGTTTCTGTTGCATATGGTCGGCAGCTAGTAAATAACAATGCACATGTTTCATGACGTTTCATAAAGAATCTGCGTTGGTTCAAAAATACTTGTTAAAAGTTACGGTATTTTGGAACCCCTGAAAAATATACTCTGAAAAAGTCTGCTTTTAAAGAATGTTTTTATTTTTCATAAACAATCTAAAATCACATTTGTGTTTTCTCGAAGCCTCATTATCAGGGCTGCGATGTAGTGGACATCCCGTAGATCATCTTCGGTCACGATTTTATTAAATTACATTTTTTTGACATTGTAAAACAGTGTGTGAACTCTATGGAGTTCAAGAAGTTGCCCAGCCAAAACTGTTGAAAAAAACACTGTGCATTATAAAATAGAGACATAGATAGGAACCTTAACATGGTACAATTGTGCACACAATGACTGAAGGGGACTAGAATTTTACATTTATCCATATGTTAGTTACAGCATCTTTTAATTATTGAGAGAGCGGGGATACCTTGCATAGGCATGTCACACTTTTTATATCTAAAGGACATTCTTTACCACAAGTTATGCTGAGAATCAGAATTAGCAGATATATGGAGAAACCAATCAAGTCCAGTCTTGTCCTTCCGTTTGTATTGCACACTTAGACAGGATAGCGACAGCTCTAACCTTGTATTAACAGAGGGATCTGGTGATGCATCCTGTGGCTGGGCAGAAGCGCTGCTGCTCTAAATAGCATGTGTGTGGGAATGTAAGGTTGGCAGGGATGGGGTTAAATCTGTCCCTGGCAGCAATCACAAGTGTGGCCATTCCTGTTAGATAATTGATGCTAATTGGGGAGGGGCCACATGTATAAAAGCAAGGAGAAGTCCTTTGTTTGGGAGAGATAGTTAGGAGGAGCTGGGAGCAGCAGGCTGTACTCTTGGCGAGCACACCACTATAGCACTGCTTGGGTCTGTTTCTTTTGTTTGTTTAAACCTTTATTTTCGTTTATGCCCTGTTTATTTGTCATCGTCGTTTAATAAAACATGCGTAACCACGCTTAAACTGCAGCCTTTTCTGACTCAGAGTCTCATTCTTGACGCTATCCTGTTCCACACCGTATGTTACTTTCAGCTTGAAAAGAGAGAATCCAACGTCATTGAATTCACCTTCGCTTAGAAGTTAAAGCATTGTGAATTGGGCCAATTGTATTAAAGGGATACAAAAGTTTACTAAATTAAAATATTAATTTATGTATTTATCTAATTATTTATTTAACCAGGAGATTTACCCATTGAGTCCGAGGTCTAATTTACAAGGGGGTCCTGGAAAACAATAATTAAAAAAAGTCAATTACAATGTATAAGGAACACGATGTGGTTCAAACTTAATCGGCAGCATACAGAGATAGTGTGTTAATAATTATCATCTCCCACACAAGGTCTGTTTTTCTGTATCATTTTTTCATTGTTCCAAGCTTTGCACCCAGTGCTGCAGCTAGGGATCTCGTCACTATTTGTTTCATTGCATTATACGTTTACTAGCAAATAGAAAAGATGACAAGTGGAAGGAGCAGTTAAATTGGCGTTCTAAGTAATTCCTTGCTATCTCTATATCATTAAAATATTGTTTTCCTCTCTGTGAGGTAAGCATGTATGCTTTATACTGTGTAAGAATGTGATTTTAACTGGCATAGAAGTTCCTTTAACACGTATTTTATTTTTGCAGAACCAATTACTTACAAAAGGAATGGTCATATTAAGGGACAAAATCCGATTCTATGAAGGTAGGTGGAAGCAAAGATGACTTACATCCTTTTAAACCCCTTTGGGATAAGAAAACTGAAGTGCCATCCATTTACAATGATTGTAAAAACAACAATAGCCTAGTAACACTTACAGCATGCACAATATTTTAAAGTTTTACTCAACACCGTGTGTGTGTTTTTTGTAATTGTTAGACAATCCCTTACTGCTGCGAGCTGAGTTCAGATTGTGAAATACTCAATTACTCACATTTCTTTAAAGTTTCAAAGTTTATTTCTTATGTAACTAGCCAAAGCTTTTGCATTATTATTTAATACATATTACAATGCTGCAATTACATTTGGAGTCATTGCTAATGTGTGTAAACGCTTGAAATACATGTTACAGTTTTCAATACATAGTATGAGCATACAATTTACTGATAAATTTTACACTGAACTATACTGTTATTTTTGGAATCTGTTTCTACCTGCAGATTTGGTTCAGTGCACAGCCCTATATAAGGGTAATAGATTCATACTGTATATAGAAGGTTCAGGAGATTCCAGCTGTTCCCTTCTGATTTAGTTAAAGTAGTATTACTGTATGATAGCAAAGGAATATACCCTTATAGGTTGTACAGTTGCACAGTCATTTTGCAGTTTTCCCATTTTTAAAATATACTTTACCATACACCCCCCTGGCTTTACAATGCTTTACCTTGCTTCCACTATGTTTTTACAGTGCATTATGGGTTAATAGCACGTTGTCAAACTTACTTTTTAAAAACATTTCTTAAACCCTTTCAAATGAAAGTCCTTCCCGGCAGTGGCTCATTACTGCAGTAATTTCCTTATTCAGTGATAACGTCATGTTTGTGTTCCTCGGGGGCAAAGCTTACACGTTTACTTTCCAGTGCATTATCCTTTTGAGACAGAGGAAGGAAGAACTAAGAATAACCTAATGGTAATAAGCCAGGCCCAAAATACTTGCCAAGTCCCTTTTTATATGTGAACCAAGCCATTGCATTCAGAGAGTTCTCAGTAAAACGGAACAGAATCCTCATTGAGAACACATTACTAACAAGCAAGAAGCAAAACAATGTAGACTCTTCACAGAAGCCTTCAAATACAACATGCATGTGCTATATAGGATACTGAACGATGGTTCCTGGTATACAGTTTTTATCGTCCCAGTAAATTACAAGCGCCGGTAGGGGCAGGTGGTTTATGTAAGGACATACTCCTAAGGTTATTCGGTTAAATCAAATGTAAGCAGATCGGTAACTGGCATTTCTTGACTAAACCCAATCAAAATATGAATAAAAATTACTTCAGACATTTTAAAGTTGTATAAAACACATGTCAGTGATATTGTTTGAACTACCGATGTGCAGCTCCGTCCTGAATTTCAGCAACACAGCACTGGGTTGGAATGTAAACAAAAACACATTTGAAACCAGTCCTGGTAAGCATGTTGTCCAGTGGTTAAAGAAAAGGGCTTGTAACCAGGAGGTCCCCGGTTCAAATCCAACCTCAGCCACTGACTCATTGTGTGACCCTGAGCAAATCACTTAACCTCCTTGTGCTCTGTCTTTCGGGTGAGACGTAATTGTAAGTGACTCTGCAGCTGATGCATAGTTCACACACCCTAGTCTCTGTAAGTCGCCTTGAATAAAGGCGTCTGCTAAATAAACAAATAATAATAATATGTTATTCAATCAACTCACGTTATTCCACTTGACAGAAATGTATCCCACGCTAGATATATACACTTGGGGTGTGTGTGTTTATATATATATATATATTTATTATGTGAAAGATTTCAGTCCTTTGGGTTCTTTTTCAGCACTTTAATGACGCAGTCACACACAGAACACCTGATTTTTCAAAGCGCGGTTGCGCTATTTTTATTTTCATATACAAAAATAAAAGAAACAAAAACAAAACCTAACTGTTCGGAGTATTAAACTAAACTCTTCCACTGAAACCTTAACCTAACAAATCAGGCAGCTACTTTGCTTACCGATTTAAAACGAAAACACACTTTACATTCAGAAACACACGTTGCACAAAAAGGATTTACACAGTACCTTCTCTTTCCTTTAACAATACACATTACAGCAGCCCAGAGCAAACTGGCTGATGTCTTTTTATACATTACAGCTGGCTTGAATTTACAATTATTGCCAGCTGGCAAACAATTAACAATTACCAATAATACAATTAAGGCTGTTCAGCCTGTGATCTGGGAGGGTAGCCCTGTGCTCCCCAGGACTATGCTTTCTCTGCTCCTTGTCTCACTATATATATATATTGTGAAGGATCCATCGCACTCACGGGTTCGTGCCCCTTTAAAATTACAACCCAGGACAGAGAAATTGAGTTTTAAGCGCGGTTGCGCTACTTTTTAATAATCACACAAACAAACAAATACAAAACAAAAACCTAACTCCGTTTGGAGCGCTTACTACACAGGTATTTTCCCTGACTAACTTGCAGGACGGCTAAGCCGTTTACCTGGCACCACGGAACACAACACACACTAACACAGCACTTACTTCACTCTGGCTACTTGGAGACAGAGCACCTCTTCTGCCTCCTTCTACTCAGCAGCCCTTAACAGACTGGCTGCTTTCTTTAAATACCCTGCACCTG
Source organism: Acipenser oxyrinchus oxyrinchus (assembly GCA_030684275.1). Taxonomy (NCBI): domain Eukaryota; kingdom Metazoa; phylum Chordata; class Actinopteri; order Acipenseriformes; family Acipenseridae; genus Acipenser; species Acipenser oxyrinchus. The sequence continues at coordinate 32,618,984 of CM060256.1, forward strand.
GCTCTAATTTAATAATAAGCACCAGGTGCCGGGAATGAGTCATAATAAAACAATTAACAAATCAATTAAACAATAAAGTAAAACAATTAAACTAAACAAAAGGTGCATTTTCTCTTTAGGGAGGTTTTAACCCCCTCCCTGCTGTCTCACACATCCCGCTGCCTTACAATATATATATATATATATATATATATATATATATATATATATATATATATATATATATATATATATATATATGATATATATATATATACAGTTCTGTACATGTGCAGATCACAAGTTCTGGGCTGGGGTTTGCAGCCCCATTTCAATTCCGTTTCTGCAGCCGCTGTTGTACAATATGAATGAATGACTGTGAATAGTAACCTTGCTTGCAGTGCACAGGGACCCTCTCACAAGAAGTTTCAAGTCACTGACTTCCACACTGCTATGAGGTGTCGGTGACTCAGCTGTGTAGTTCTGTTTACGTCAGATACATCATCTTTTCTGTTAACCAAGTAATATATCACTTCCACGGAGGAGGTGGGAGCCTTTTATGAGTAAGCCCGACTAATGTAGAACAATATTATTTTTGCAGTTGTGCTTATCATCTGAATTGTACAAGACAGCTTTCCTTCAGCAATAGAGTTTGTTTGCACACTGAAAAATACTTGATAATAACCCACTTGTTTTTAGATATGCTGTGCTTGTTTAATAAAAGAATACTTTCTTAGAACTGAAATATTTGTAGGTCATGTCCACTGCTTTCCAGAAAATAGTTTTTGAGAATAATATTAAGCGACATTAGGTGCATCTCATATTGTTGGTTACCAAGTTTTTTTTGAAATGGTGCAAATATTTTTCCAAGATCAGAGCTTGTAGCTATTTGTTGCTAGGTAAACCATAGCTTGTACTTTTATCATAGCCTGTAGAGTGAACATGTGTTGGTAATGTTAAGCCAGTTTGCTGAAGGTGGCTTTGGCTAAGTAGAGTTGCTAAGGCAACTTATGTTTAGAATGATTGAAGTGATAAAGCATGTGCAATAATTTATGAGAAAAGAGAACATATGGTAAAGAATCAATCACATTACAATACCAGGCCTGCGTTCAATAGGCAGAGCGCTCTGCCATGGCACCAAGTAACATAAATGAGCTCTTAATGAACAGTGTGTTATGAAGAGAAAACTTTCAGGATGGTGGAAAATACAGCACCAGCGTTGTTTTTGGATGAATTTATGGAAGATCGTACAGAAAATCTGTTTAATGCCTCTATTGCACTTGCATTGAGAGCCAACACCATGGCTTTAGCTGCAGTGAATTCAAACACATGCAAGAATCCTGTACGGATTGAAAACTACATTGAGAACATTGTTCCTTAGTATTGTGATTGCTGCATATTGTATGTTTTATTTACAGGTGGCTGCAGTGCAGTTTATGCTTGCAATTAAAATGTTTCTATTATATGGAAGCATTGTTGTACAGAAAAATAAAATTTAAAAACTGTTCCTCTGCAAAGTCTTATAACTGAAGTACTACTGTTTGTTTGTTTTTCTCTCCAATTTGTTTTGTCTTATCGTACGTACATCATTTTGTTTATAATGTGCTCTTGGTTAGATAGAAATGTAACACTGCAAAAGTACCAAATTTTAGTAAAGTTCTCTTATTCTAATGTCGCCCTTCTGCCACGAAAAAAGGGTTTAAAGTTTTCGGTGTAGCCTATACTGCTGTCATTTTTCAGCCGAGATACACTATGAAGCCTAATAATCGCACAAAAATAGCAGACCTATATTAATTTAATTAATTTAAATAAACTATCATATTTTGGGGAAATTACATCACAACCACTGCACTGGTATTGTACTTCCGCCATTTTGAAACGCCCTCCGAGTCAGCTCATCAGAATGTTAGCTGACGTTACGAAGCGGTCTCGCCGTGCAGATCGTTCAATAGAAAGCGCCACGTAACTCCCTGGAGCGCTCTGCCTGTTGAACGCACCCCAGACATAGAGGCGCCACAGAGAAGCTACCAATACCTCCAGATCATCGTGGTCCATCGGTGTATCAGTCTGAGGACTCTCTCCAGGAGTTCAGGTAATCCGATCAATTGCCTGTCTCTGTTAATACTAGCGGCACGTATTGTATCTAAACAATAACGTTCAATGTAAATGTAATGTGGGTATTTGGAACTAATAAATGGTAAACACTGTTAACATTTGAAACATGGTCTGGTCTCATCCTTATAACAAAGTAGCTAATTCCATTTAATTCATAAACCTTACAAAACTTTTAATACATTTTTATCAAAAAGTGTAACTCAGCTTCTAACTCACATGACCCTTATAAGAGTTCACCATAGTAAAAGTATAGCAATGTTTAATAAAGCATAGAGAAGGCATGGTGAAGCATAGTAGAGCATATTAAAAAGCACAGCATTCCATGGTAAAGTAGGGTTAATGGCTGGTATAACCGTGGGACTGCAAAATGACCATGCAAAAGTACTGTGGTAAATTTGTCTAAGAGATGCTTCTGCACATACAGTAGATATCTGTGCTTGTGAAAATAAAATGCAAATTAAAAAATCAAGAACAAATACATCAAACACTGTGGATGCACTTGGGAGTTCTGCATTTATCTGATCCAACTGCAATGAAGCTTTCTTCACTTAGCACAGTGTTTTGAGTGTTAAATATTGGGAATATAAAGGCACGCATGTCTGTCTGTCTTATATGTCAAACTTTTTTAAATTGGAGGCTGTAGCAGGGCTGGGGCCATGCACACAAGGAGAGGGCTTCTGTGATTGTTTATTGTAAATACGAGTGTTATGATTGTAGAAATAAATTATAGTGGGCTTGATTTTTAATGGGGAACCTGATGCTCTATGTGTAGCAGTCTGCCTGCTGTGTTTAGTTGTGGGAACGAGCAGTGTGTGTGATTACCAGCTGCGAGCTCCTAATCAGCAGGTGGGCGTGGTGGAGCGAGCGCCAGGAATAAAAGGGTCCCTGTTATACAGATCAGTTGTAAGCTATAGGGGTCAAAGCACTGCTGCTGCTGAAACATCGGTCCGTCTGTGCTGCTGAATGACTGGGTCAGGAAACGGAGTGACCACCTCCAAGAGCGATCAAGTGTATATCCAAGGTTGGAGTTGGGTGAACTGCCCGAGGGACAGGGAGTTAGTTTCGGTATAGTAAATCCCACCCAGCATAGCAGACAGGTTAGTGCAGTAGTGCGAGCCATCTTCATGGCACCTTTATTTTGGTCGTTTTTTATAATGTGTTTATGTTGCTTTTGTACACTGCGCCATATGTCCCACGTGAGCTACCATTGCTGGTAGCGTCACGTGAGGTTTGTGTGTGTGTAAATAAACCTGCAAGCCTGCGGGACACACCCAACCTTCTGTCTCCGTCTCCTGTCAATCAAGCAGCAAACACGCATGTATGTCATCCAGAGAAATCAATCAATTATCAATCAAGGGTAGCAAGACCCCTAGGCATAATGTGTAGGTAATAAGCTCAGCTGTGTCTTATTAAACTCATAGTAAAACCAGGAATGGGTCAAGCTTTTATGGAATCAGAGTCTTATTTCCATCACTGTATACTTTCCACAGTTACAGTCTAGAGAACCGCTTGTCCAACTGAGATCAAATCTTTATTTGAAATCTGAATGTGTGGTTAGTGAGGGTATCAGAATCTGTCTGCAGATTGTCCTGTCTAACTCTGTTCCTGTGCTGTAGGTCAGAAGTTGCTGGACTCCTTGGCCGACACATGGGACTTCTTCTTCAGCGACGTCCTGCCTATGCTTCAGGCCATCTTCTATCCTGTACAGGTTTGACTTTTTTAGATTTTAACATAAACCCAGACAATAGGGCCTTTATTTTAAAGCCAGTACACAGGTGTGTTCAGAGGAGATTCAAATAATTGTAATGGTATAAAGGTACCAAGAAACAACCTTATACTGTTAAAATGAATATATTCCTCTCTAAAAAAAAGCAATCAGGGCAAAATAAAGGTAATTGGCATTAAAATGTAGCTGCTAGTGTCAGTAATATGCTAGCCCACAGTATCCATTATGTGCCACAGAGTGTCAATATCACACAGTTTCATAGGAACTGGGAGTGTTAACCTACACTTTAACTGACAGAAGAGATTGGACTACACTCTCAAAGGTATTGACTCAAAGCTTCATTTCTGAATGGAAAAAAAACACCAAACAGTTAAAACGACTAAGAAACAACCTAATACTTCATTCAAGTCCCTGAATGAAGTCTTACACAATATGTAGTTCGGTAACGTTATTGTTTGTGTTTCTCCTTTCTGAATAAATTGTACTCATGACGAATTGGAGTAAATGCAGTAGCTTTGCGAATGTAGCCTGGTGTGTTAATGCTTTATGAAGCGGCCCGGATCAGTCACCCTTCTTCTCCGCAGGGGAAGGAGCCCTCAGTCAGACAGCTGGCTCTCCTGCACTTCAGGAATATCATCACACTCAACATTAAACTGGAGGATGCCATTTCCCGCCCGCGGGCCAGAGTCCCTCCCTCCATCATTCAGATGCTGCTGATATTACAGGTAGGCTTGCGTTACCAGGATGGGCTTTAGAGGGGCACGTGCCATTTAACTGTTTTGTTGCAGTTTAGCGGTACAGCGTGCAACGCGGTTACCATCAGTGCTGTTATTTGATTTGAGTAGTTCTCAAGACACCTCAACTCCAGAACAGTGCTTACGGCAATGCCAGAAGAAAAGGGTCAGTTCACTTTTCAGAGGGTATAAAAAAAATGAGTCCCGATTTTTAAACAACGTTTTTTCACCTTCTACAAAAAGCCCCAAAATTTCCAAAAAAATAAGCACAGAAAAGGGAATAATCAGAAGCCCTTTTCTCCTGGTTCATGTCCATTATCTGCTCCTATGGGGTCACCTGTCACTTAAAGGGGCAACAAGGACATAATAGAGTTTGCTACAGTGCTTCAGCAATACCTGCTGCTGAGGCGCACAGCAAGGCTGGACAGAGGCTATCCAGGCTGGGTCTTGCCTCGATCTGATCTTGTGATAAAACACATGTTTCTTTTTCAAACAGTAGCTGTTCTGCCATCTTCTTTTTATTAATGAGCAGTATTGCCCGTACTGGAGTGTGTCAAAAATCACCCCTCCCCTCCCCCAGACCCTTTTTGAATAACTAAACGCATACAGACAGGGTAGGAAAAATAATAACTATGACTCTAAGATTCTTCGAATGGTTCTTAATACTGGGGAGGTAAATGAGTAGTGGCAGGGGGGGCCTTTATTCAGTTTGACAGGGGGATGGCGTCTGGACTGAGCTTGATGTGCACTGGTGCATTACAAAATGACTTGCTTTGTTAAAGAGCACCCTGGTACTAGTATGCAATATTACAGTTGTATCAGTCATCAGAAGTCTGCTCTCCCAAGTGCAGCTGGAAAGACATCCTTCTTCATTAAGGGTTACTGTCTCTTGTCTAGCTCTGCTGTTCTGAATGTTGTATTTCCTAGACCTCTATACATGTCTGCAGTGCTGGAAGATTAAAAAAAAATAATGCAATGACACAAAAAGAATTACCAGCCAATGAAGCATTCTACAGGGCCATCCCAAGTCATTATACACTGGAGAGTGATGGAGCCTGTATTACACACCCAGAGATAAATTCAACAAGCACAATGGAAACAGCAGACAAGTACAGTCCATTCCCTACCAGGACAGACTTTATTTACCAGGGGAGCTTTTCAATTCCAAAAGTTAGTACGGTACAGTTCAAGTTACTTATCAAATGTTATAGCTAACTTGAAATATGCAACTGTTTAAGAGCTGAAAACAAGTAAACATGTCTAATTAAGCAAATTATCAGCAATTAAGGTCTAGTTAAGTAATTGAGAGCTCGGTTGGAATAAAAACAAGCAGCCACAGGGGGTCCCCAGGCCAGAGTTTGAGAAGCCCTGGTTTAGACCCTTACAAAACTTTCCCCTAGTAAAAGCACAGCAAAGTGTAATAAAGCAAACTGAAAGGATAGGAAAGCATAGGTAACCATTGGAAAGCATAGAGGCTGTGTGGTCTAGTGGTTAAAGAAAAGCGCTTGTAACCAGGTGGTCCCCGGTTCAAATCCCACTTCAGCCACTGACTCATTGTGTGACCCTGAGCAAATCACTTAACCTCCTTGTGCTCCGTCCTTCGGGTGAGATGTAATTGTAAGTGACTCTGCAGCTGATGCATAGTTCACACACTCTAGTCTCTGTAAGTCGCCTTGGATAAAGGCGTCTGCTAAATAAACAAATAATAATAATAATATTAAAAAACATGGCAAACCATGGTATTATGGCAAATTAATAGTATAACTGTGGGAAGGATGATCATTACTCTCTAATGCTCTTGTACGCTGCAAAAAAAGCTATTTATCCAATCCCATAACACACGGCTGGTGGTCGTGTTTATCCTGCATTAAAAATTAAACCCAGAGAAAACAAACATCGAGAAGGTTGCTGCACATGGCGTGTTTGCAGCCGTGGGAATGTCCTCTTTGTTTTTTGTGGCACGCAGGCCTCAGCTTTCTTGTGATGAGTTATAGTTTTTTATCCCAAGCATGTTCGTTCAACAACACGTGAAATCATTTTTCTGAAAACTGTGCCGAGTATCCCCAGCGGTCTTAGCCTTCCCCTTAGCGGTCGTTTCCTCTCTCAGCCCTGCAAAATATCGGAGGAAGCTGACACTTCAGATGACACCTCTGCCCTCTTGCAGTATTTGTTGCCTGTAGCTGGTTATTTAATCACTGTCTGAAGAATGCCACAGTAATAAAAAAAATCCAGGTAGCGTGAACTATGCTTCATAAATGGAAATATCAGTGGTTTTCCCCGAGTAATTAAGCTTCTCCTAATTATAGACTGCAGAGGATGTTTCAGCCAAGTAATTTACACCTGCTGTACACCAGAAAAAAAAGAGAACACTGATGACATCAGCCTTTCCATGTTGAGTTTCTGCCGTGCTTTATTCTCAATATCGGTATGGTTACAATCATACCTGAGACACCTCTCGGAATTCCCTTCAACTGCAATTCACAATCGGTCACCCCCTCTTTTCAATGAACAAGACTAAATAAGGTTTGATTATGAATATCAAAATGACAGAACCACTCCAAATTAGTAAGGGAGCCATAAAAGAAAGTGCTTTTTTTTGCTTTTTCTGTAGCTAGTAAGGGTCTGCCAGCTATCCTTTCTCAGCTTGGCTGAGCTAGTGCCTTTAGCAGACCTACATACTGCCTGCTATGAAAAACATGTTATTGAAGTATAGGAGAGATTCACAGTATAATTTCAACACCCTGGAGAAAGACAGAGTAGCTGACCCAACACTGGGTTCACTGGCCAGTTCTCACACCCTCTGGGTCCATAATCCATGTGTCTGTCTGTTAGCTTATCAGATATTCAGTTATATACCCTATAGAGTCTGTAATGTCAGGAAGCCACACCTATCCTTTGTGCATTAAAGTAAAAGGTTTCAGCTCACAGTAGTTATCTCTCTCTGACCACATTGTACTCCTCATTTCCTGTACAGGTTTCTGACAACAAGAGCTTCCTCTCCTCCAAAAATCAGGGGCAGAAAGGCTAAGCATGATTACTGCAGGCATACCCATACAGTAATAGAGATGTCATTTATAATTAAGGAGATACCAGAACTAAAGGTCAGCAAATACTGGCAGAAGTAAGAAATTAAGAAGTGGTTCACTTATTAATGTACACGTCATTCATTTTAAGAAAGAATAAAGACAGAAGCCCCACTGTATGTACTGCATAACACAGTCAGGGTATTAGAGACACTGCCCCTGTCAATCTTATAACAACCTTCACTGTACCTCCTTTCCATGAGCAGGGACTGAATGACAATCCGAGCTGATCCGGGTTCTCCCGCATTCCTCCTCAAGCCCCATTGCTAGTCTACTGTTGAGTAAAAAGACTCAGTTTCCATGCAATGCAAGTTTACGACGGATGTTGGTGGTTCTTTTGTTTAGCAAACCGAAAGGATGGACCCTATTGCTTTGCTTCCGATAATCCTAACAATTCTTTGGAGCTTTTTGTTACTAAAAAAACAATCCAAGAATATTAAAGCACAGAGAAACCTGCTCACCCTGGATGTGGATTCAGTGTTAACGCCCACTCGTCACTTGATTGGTCAGTGTTGTGACGTACACACCCACTCGTCACTTGATTGGTCAGTGTTGTGACGTACACACCCACTCGTCACTTGATTGATCAGTGTTGTGGTGTACTTCCACCCATCCCGCTTTGGCCTGCTTTGGAAAAGGGTCCGAAAAAAAATCAGGGCCAACTCAGATTGACAACCAATGTGGGTTGGCTGAATTACCATGGAAATGCAGAATCAGGGGCAGCATGGTTTTGAACCCAGGTTGAGTGGTGCATGGAAACGAGGTATTGAACTCTAAAAAAAACAGCCTCAATGGTTCTTTTTGGGGACAGTTCTCATATTATTTTACAAACAGCACTGAACTTTCTATAAAGCTAACAGTATATTTCTGTTTAAAAGGGAATTTGTATTTAATTTTTTGCTAAATGATCATATAGTTTTCGTTACAGTATGTCTGTCACGTCAAAAGATGTCAAACAATGATCTTTTATTTTACTTATGTTTGATCAATAGATGCACCTCTAGGCATTTTAAGTACATGAGGATCAAATGCAATACATTTTATAAACAACATGTATTTAACAAAGTTATTTTGTGGATCATGTCATTTTGTAGTAAAGATGTGTATTAAATTATGTAACAAAAGTGAACGTACTGTGTAGCTATGCTCTCCAAACACACTATAAACACTGCCTTGCTCGCTTAGGTTACACAACCACATCAATAGAATTTAAGAAAGAAGTGGTGAAGAGGCAGGAAGGATGTAGCAGGTGGTTAAAGTCTGCAGAGATGTGGAGTATCTATCTGGGATTACTTTGACTCTGAGCTGGAACACCCCAGAAGAATGACCTTCAAAATCACACCTCTGGATCAGTCGCATCTCACTTTTTTTTGGCTTGTCAACATTTTTTAGAAAAATTACATTTGAGTGTATTAATGCACATGCATTTTATGCTAAAGTGAAATATATTAAAAAGCAATTAGTAATTCAAGGAAGGTAAACCAGTTTATTGTGCTTTACAAAATGTAACGTAATTATTTTAAAATATATTTAAGTGAAAAAAATGTAATCTGCTGCCATTGTGCCTTGCTGGAAAAATTAGAGCTTGGTTATAGAAGTCTGTCCTGTTTATAAGTCGTTCTCTGATTTTACAAGACCCCCAAAACGGCCTAGAAAGTTGACCTATATACTGGTTGGCTAATGTCTTTTTAAAAAAGTAAGCCAATTTTTGTAAATCTAAAGCAGCTTTATTACTAAAATAACATTATTTAGCATTCTTAATTTGTTTTTTGTAAGTTACCTCTAGATTTGCAGAATGTTTAATACAAGTGAAACTACCTGCACTTACTGTGTGCTGAATGCTCTGCCCTACAACACATGGATCACCAGCCCAGCTTCACTCCTCTAACCCATTAAATATGCAGTTGCAAACATTGCAATGAAGGCTCTGCCAACTGGAAACAGACATACATCTGCAGCCCTAAATCACACACAGGAAACGACACGGAACAGATACAGTTGAAGGGTTAAGAGAGGCTGGTTTAACAAGGGAAGAAGACAAAGGAAAAACATTATCAAAAGATCTCCATTCTGAAGCGGTTGTGTGATTTCAGAGCTCAGTTACCAGTGAGGATGATTAGGGACTAGTGCTCTGCAAATTGATTGGCTGGCCAGGTCAACGAGCCATGAAACTCGGGAGACTTGTGATGGATGGGCAGTGAACTGTATTGTGTAAGGAGTGGAGTTCTGTAGTTTTTACAGTAGCTTCCAATATCTTTTAAATTGATGTTTGGTTTCTAAATGTCCTGTCATTTCTTTGCTGGTGTTTGAAGTCAATCTGAGTGGTTCTGGGTCCGGTTGCTCCAGTGTTGTGTTATATGTTTACTGTGTTGTTCCAATCTTGCATGTTTAGCGTTCCCCTCTGTATCTGTCTTTACCTGGCTTTGAGCTTCCTGTGCGCTTGCCTGTGAAACCCCCAAGCTCCAGCTCTGAACAGACTTCTCCCTTCAATTCAAACGATGTGACCGGAATGGGTTGCTGGTTGCTCTGGCCTTGAATCTGTGAATAATTAAACAGTAGAGCTAATCATAGTGTGATGTTATTTTCATCTGATACAAACAAGTTACAAGCGATTTCATACAAACTGCCTGATACAAAGACATTTCAGGTGGCTGTATCACCACTATCTGCTATATATTATAAAGAAATTGCAGATGGCTGTATCACATCAATATCGGGGTCTACTATAAATTATAATGACATTTAAGATGGCTTTATCGCATTAATATCGGGGTCTACTATATACTATTATAAATAAGGCTTGAAGTTTTCAGGTTTTATTTTTGATCACATGACTTTAAACTTATTTTGAGCCGATTCTGTTTCCTAATTAAACTTAGCTGTTAATTACAAAACCATGTCACTTGGTTTTACCTGCATATCTTGACTGAGCCTGATTCTGTTTCGCTTAATCTTTATTCCAAAGAGACATGACAAATTGTGTCAATTGCTCATCGCTGATCCTAATTGCATTTCATTCTTGCAGTTTATTGTTGTATTTTTGTTATTTTCACTTGTTTAACAGAGTTGTCCTGACAGATATTCTTTTCAGCATAAAATACCCAGTACGGAGAGTACACTGATAGCAAGTCCATCATTTAAATCTCCTTGATTTGTAGCGAAGAAATAATCTTAAACCCAGTCTTTAATTAGTAGTGTTCTCTTTATTAGGATGCAGAGACAGCTTAACATCTACTAATTAACATTTAAAGGGAGGTAGAGATTTGGAAAATAAAAACCGAAAAGTTCAAGCCTTAATTATGAAGAGATTTCAGATGGCTGTATCTCATCAATATCAGAGTCTGCTATATATATATATATATATATATATATATATATATATATATATATATATATATATATATATATATATATATATACAGTACTGTGCAAAAGTTTTAGGCAGGTGTGAAAAAATGCTGTAAAGTAAGAATGCTTTCAAAAATAGACATGTTAATAGATTATATTTATCAATTAACTAAATGCAAAGTGAGTGAACAGAAGAAAAATCTAAATCAAATCCATATTTGGTGTGACCACCCTTTGCCTTCAAAACAGCATCAATTCTTCTAGGTACACTTGCACAAAGTCAGGGATTTTGTAGGCATATAGTCAGGTGTATGATTAAACAATTATACCAAACAGGTGCTAATGATCATCAATTCAATATGTAGGTTGAAACACAATCATTAACTGAAACAGAAACAGCTGTGTAGGAGTGTCACAAAGACGGCAGCAGTGGGTGACGTCAGACCAGAGCCAGGAAATAAATAACAGAGATGGGGTTTTGGTGAAGCTGAGCGCGTGATCACGCTCAGCATTTAATAATCAAACAGCACAGAAAAATAAAAGGTTTGAACACAAAACACACAGGACACGGCACATTCGCCAAAACAAAAGAGATAAACAAAACGAACTAACACTTTACAAACGGTGCACGGAGACAAACAAACACGGTGAGTAAAAAACACTTCTTATTCTTCTTCTTATATTTATCCTCCTTCTCCACACCCGTTCTCCACTCACGAACACCCAACCCCGAGTGAGTGAAACGTGCATCTATATATACTGTTGTGCTGGGATTCAATTACTAATTAATTATTCACTTGAATCCCAGCACGTGAATTAATTATGTGCAACCTCGTGCCTAACTACAATTATACATTTTTAAACACACGTGAAACACAGACCGCTTATATCCCGTGTACCAATCGCTATACACCAACATTAACACATGCAACATGCAACATATAACACAAACTACGCACACGGGCGCGCCACATCGCCACATATACCCCCTTGTGCGCAGCACACATGGCCTCAACGGCCACCTCCCCTTAAAACCCAGCAGTCCAGGACAAAGTCTCGGCTGGGAAGGGAGGCTTCAGTGGGCCCATGGCTGGCAATGCTGTCAGCACCCCTGCCGGTAGTGGCACGGCTGACAGCATGCTGGTCCACTCCTGCAGCGAAACTGCTGCTGGGGATGCTGGTCTCCTGACCTCTCCCCTTTCTTCATAGCCGGTAGCTCCCTCCTGTGGGGCTCCGCCACAAGAACTCCTGCAGAGAAACTGCTGCTGGGGAAAGTGGTCTCCTGACCTCTCCCCTGTCTTTGTAGCCGGTAGCTCCCTCCTGTGGGGCTCCGGCCTCAAGAACTCCTGCAGCGAAACTGCTGCTGGGAAAAGTGGTCTCCTGACCTCTCCCCTGTCTTTGTAGCCGGTAGCTCCCTTTCTGGGGCTCCGCCACCGCATCTCCTGTGGTGGAGGTGCGGGAAGCGGAGACAGCTCCTGCTCCTCTGCTCCGGGCAGTGGCGGAACCAGCAGGTATTCACCCTCTGTTGGTGGAGGTGGGAGGGGCAAGCAGTCCTCCCACGACAAAGAAGGCGGAACCAGCAGGTACTCACCCTCTGCTGGTGGAGGAGGCAGAGGCAGCTCCTGCTGCTCTGCTCCTGGTAGAAGCAATTGAGGTGGTGGAGGCAGAGGCAGCTCCTGCTGCTCTGCTCCTTGTGGAGGTCGGAACCAGCAGGTATTCACCCTCTGCTGGTGGAGGTGGGAGGGGCAAGCAGTCCTCCCACGACAAAGAAGGCGGAACCAGCAGGTACTCACCCTCTGCTGGTGGAGGAGGCAGAGGCAGCTCCTGCTGCTCTGCTCCTGGTGGAAGCGGTTGAGGTGGTGGAGGCAGAGGCAGCTCCTGCTCCTCTGCTCCTAGTGGAGGAAGTGGTGGAGGTGGGAGCAGCGTGTAGTCTCCTGGTGATGGAGGTGCGAGCAGCGTGTAGTCTCCTGGCGATGGAGGTGCGAGCAGCGTGTGGTCTCCTACTGTTGCAGGGGACTGGTGCGGCTCCGCTCTCTTGCAGGGGACTGGTGCAGCTCTCCCGCTCTTGCAGGGGACTGTGGTGGAGGCAGAGGCAGCTCCTGTTCCTCTCCTCCGGGTGGTGACGGTGGGGAAGTGATACCAGCAGACGCTCACACTCTGCTGGTGGATGGGAACCCAGCAGGCATTCACCCTCTGCTGGTGGACACGGGACAGCAGGCATTCACCCTCTGCTGGTGGACACGGGACAGCAGGCATTCTTCCTCTGCTGGTGGACATGGGGACAGCAGGCATTCTTCCTCTGCTGGTGGAGGTGGAACCAGCAGGCATTCTCCCTCTGCTGGCAGCTTGGGTCCTAGGGCTGTGGAAGCCCCGACTTCCCTCTCTTTGGGCTGTGGACGACCGACTCCTCCCTTTTGGGCTGTGGACGCACCCACTCCTCCCTTTGGGCTGTGGACGCACCCACTCCTCCCTTGTGGGCTGTGGACGCACCGACTCCTCCCTTGTGGGCTGTGGACGCACCGACTCCTCCCTTTGGGCTGTGGACGCACCGACTCCTCCCTTTGGGCTGTGGACGCACCGACTCCCCCTCTTGGGCTTAGGACGCTCGGGCTCCCCCACTCAGGCGTAGGACGCTCGGGCTCCTCCCACTCAGGCGTAGGACGCTCGGGCTCCTCCCACTCAGGCGTAGGGACGCTCGGGCTCCTCCCACTCAGGCGTAGGACGCTCGGGCTCCTCCCACTCAGGCGTAGGGACGTTCGGGCTCCTCCCACTCAGGCGTAGGACGTTCGGGCTCCTCCCTTTGGGCGCACAGAGGACAACAGCCTTGTTAGTAGCGGTGGAGGGCACCTTTTAACACCGCCTGCAACTGCTGCGCTGATGTTACTCTGGGCCCCCTTGCTTCTTCCTGATCCAGCAGCCAGTCGATCACCTCCTCTGACACTGGGCTGCAGGATGGGTGCTGCTGTTGCTTCCTCTCTAGCGTCTTTCCTCCTCCATTTCTCCAAAAAAATCCATTTTTTTTTTTTTTTCTCTCCAAAAACACACGGTACTCCTGCTCTGGTCTGAGTCTTGGAGGCGCTGGTAATCCCACGATGACACCACGTGTCACAAAGACGGCAGCAGTGGGTGACGTCAGACCAGAGCCAGGAAATAAATAACAGAGATGGGGTTTTGGTGAAGCTGAGCGCGTGATCACGCTCAGCATTTAATAATCAAACAGCACAGAAAAATAAAAGGTTTGAACACAAAACACACAGGACACGGCACATTCGCCAAAACAAAAGAGATAAACAAAACGAACTAACACTTTACAAACGGTGCACGGAGACAAACAAACACGGTGAGTAAAAACACTTCTTATTCTTCTTCTTATATTTATCCTCCTTCTCCACACCGTTCTCCACTCACCAACACCCAACCCCGAGTGAGTGAAACGTGCATCTATATATACTGTTGTGCTGGGATTCAATTACTAATTAATTATTCACTTGAATCCCAGCACGTGAATTAATTATGTGCAACCTCGTGCCTAACTACAATTATACATTTTTAAACACACGTGAAACACAGACCCGCTTATATCCCGTGTACCAATCGCTATATACCAACATTAACACATGCAACATGCAACATATAACACAAACTACGCACACGGGCGCGGCCACATCGCCACAAGGAGGAATAAAACTGGGTGAGGAACAGCCAAACTCAGCTAACAAGGTGAGGTTGCTGAAGACAGTTTACTGTCAAAAGTCATACACCATGGCAAGACTGAGCACAGCAACAAGACACAAGGTAGTTATACTGCATCAGCAAGGTCTCTCCCAGGCAGAAATTTCAAGCCATACCTCCGACGTGGAAACAAGGCCAAGCGACTCAACTATGCACGAAAACACAGGAACTGGGGTGCAGAAAAATGGCAGCAGGTGCTCTGGACTGATGAGTCAAAATTTGAAATATTTGGCTGTAGCAGAAGGCAGTTTGTTCGCCGAAGGGCTGGAGAGCGGTACACGAATGAGTGTCTGCAGGCAACAGTGAAGCATGGTGGAGGTTCCTTGCAAGTTTGGGGCTGCATTTCTGCAAATGGAGTTGGGGATTTGGTCAGAATTAATGGTCTCCTCAATGCTGAGAAGTATAGGCAGATACTTATCCATCATGCAATACCATCAGGGAGGCATCTGATTGGCCCCAAATTTATTCTGCAGCATGACAACGACCCCAAACATACAGCGAAGTCATTAAGAACTATCTTCAGCGTAAAGAAGAACAAGGAGTCCTGGAAGTGATGGTATGGCCCCCACAGAGCCCTGATCTCAACATCATCGAGTCTGTCTGGGATTACATGAAGAGAGAGAAGCAACAGAGGCTGCCTAAATCCACAGAAGAACTGTGGTTAGTTCTCCAAGATGTTTGGGCCAACCTACCTGCCGAGTTCCTTCAAAAACTGTGTGCAAGTGTACCTAGAAGAATTGATGCTGTTTTGAAGGCAAAGGGTGGTCACACCAAATATTGATTTGATGTAGATTTTTCTTCTGTTCACTCACTTTGCATTTTGTTAATTGATAAATATAAACTATTAACATGTCTATTTTTGAAAGCAGTCTTACTTTACAGCATTTTTTCACACCTGCCTAAAACTTTTGCACAGTACTGTATATATAATAAATACATTTCAGGTGGCTGTATCACATCAATATCGGGCCTGCTATATATCCTAAAGGAATTTCAGATGACTGTTTTACATCAATATCAAGGTCTACTATATATTATAAAGACATTTCAGATGGCTGTATCACATCAGTACCAGTATTATATAGCAGTTCCAGTTAGCAAATGTATTCTATTAAAAAATACAGTATTCTTTATGAAATACACCATGAAGTATAGGTTCCATGGGGCCTATAATGACCCGATACATCTAGGCACCGCGGCCTGGATTTCATTCAGGCCCTGTGAGAGTCATGCTGTTCTCTTGCCTTGCAGGGGGTGCACGAGTCCAAGGGAGGGACAGAGGACTACTTGAAGCTTGAGACCCTGATCCAGAAGGTTGTCTCTCCGTACCTGGGAACCCACGGGCTCTTCTCTGACGATGGCCAAGTCACTCACTGCACCTGTGTTCTGGGTAAGTCATGTTCTGTGAGGCCAGTCGTTATCAACACCTGTCATGGATTGGCATTTCAACCCATTGAATGGAAAGGCAAGGGTTGGACGCGAATCGCAAAGCATACGGTTCAAAGGGGAAGGCCTTACCATTCAACTAAAGAGCGAGCTTTCCTGCCTTCTGTATCGTCCTCCAAACTCTTGCCAACTCTTAACAGCTTCGTTCAGTTTTCTATCCGGTAGTCCTGACCAGGAGCTCTCTTTTCCTCCACAGAGACGCGTTACCTCCGGCGCTGCGCCAAGGCGAGCGAGGTGATCGGGAAGAATCCGGTGGTGCGCTCCAAGAGCTACAACAACCCCATGCTGACCCCGGTGGTGGAGTACGAGTGCGAGGTGGGCTCCGCCGGCAGCACGGGCATCAGGAGGCACTCTGTCTCCGAAATGACCTCCTGCCTCGGGCTGCAGGGCTACTCCAACCTCACCACCATCATGGACGCCGGCTCCAAAACCTCCATGGCCAAAACCAACCAATCGGGTGAGCAGGACCTGTCAGGAGGGGGAGGAGCTTCTCCGACCTCCAATCCAGTACTCTTCTTTGAGCAGGACCCCGGGGGAGACCAGCACGCTGCCTCCCTGAACCCCTCGCATAGCTCCAGCCCCGAGACCACAGTGGACCAGATCTTGGAGTCCATTGACTGCGACTCGGAGGGCATTTTTATTGATTTCAGCCACCGATGCTCCAACTCTCCCGGGTACAGCAGGGAGACCAGCAGACGGAGCGTGGTGTAGGAACGCAGGGAGAAGTGGAGCAGAGTTGTTGTGTGACAATCAGCAATGCAGGACCAAGTCATTTCTTGCCAGATTTGCCTGTCAAAATATCTCAATTTGATTTTTTTTTTTCCTTTTCCTTTGAAACAGCATTTTTGTTTCCACCTATTTCATGCCTAATATAGACCCATATAAGAGCGAAGATTGATAAACAGGAAGATTAAAATGTAGGGAAGAGTAAATGGTCTTTTAAGAGAGCAGGTCACATTAGGGACATACATGGAGATCATCTCCCAACTGAAAGGGGCTGACAAAGAGTCTTTACTGTGCAATGACTGAGAAATATACTGTCCCGAGCTGAGACATTGAGCAGAGCTGTTGATTACTGTAACTCCTTGCTAGCTGGTCTAGAAGCCTCGTTGAATAAGATGTACACAGTGCTACAGCCAGAATACTTTTTAAAGCCACTACATTGGCTACCAGTGCTGCATTGAATTGATTTTACAGCTCCTCCCATATCAGACAGGTTAATCACTGACATGTATAGCTGATAATTGAGCTGTACAGCATAGTATAACATTTTTATGGGTGCTGTAAATCTGTGCCGTCGAATTCTTTCAAGAAAATCTTTAAGAAATCCTGCAGATATACAGTGGTTCACAGCATTGGAAATCCTGGCAGCTTTTTTGGCCTGAAAATATCATGTATATGTTTTAAAATATATCTAATCTTAAAAGTATGGGGGCAACCACTGGTAGAGTGGGAACATTTTCCAGTGGTATATGAACCAATACACATGCCGGTAATCCATTAAACTCAGAAGGTACGCGTCTCAAAGGCACATAATTGCATTCAACAAAATACTTTACAAAGTGGAGAACAAGAGAAAATTTGCAGGCAATAACCGTATTTCAAAAGAAGCTTGACAGAAATAAAACTGTTAATGAACTAGTGACACATTAATCTTAATCCCGATAAACGTGTCACCATATCACAATGCATGCACAATGCTACTGTAAACTGCAGTGCAACAGCACCACTTGCTGGGAGAAAAGGGTATGGCAGGCAGGCCCTAATAAAGAACAAGAATAGAATGGGTAAATTACCTGTTTCCATAAGCAACAGACTCGTTTGATTTGAGAATCTCGTCAGTCATCAAGTTAGGATCATAGGCAATATCAATATTATGCCAGTTAGGATGTTCTCTGTTAAATCAGGCGGGTGCCATAATTCATTATAATGTGTATGGTGTCTGATTAATGTGGGACCCTGTAATATTAAAATGATCACAGTGGTGGCACAATTCCATCTACTCTGACCTGATCATAGAAAGTACTCGGATGTGTTTGTCAGATTGTTTATTTATCCAGTTGGGTCATTCCAGCTTACATGGACAAACAGGAGAATTTGGCTAACAAAAATTGGTCAACGGTTATCAAAATTGATATTTTACCACCTTCAGACACACTCAAAGCGTGGGGGGCATGAGTTACACAGCTTGTCTTCTGCATGAACGAGACATGAGAACAGAACGTTACTAATGACAGGAGGCATTCGGCCCAACTAGGCTCGTCCAGGTTCCCAGCAGCTGATTGATCTCAAAACTTTTTCAATTAAAGGATCCCAGTGATTCTGCTTCAACAACATGACTAGGTAGCCCATTACATACCCTCACCTGCCTTGCCACTATTTTCTCAATCGTAAGCAGTTTATATATCGTCCGAGGAGGAATGCCCTCCGCAGAATGTGGTCTGCGTGAGCTGTAGTGACCCAGGTACAACCAACAGGTTCTCGTTTAGAAGGGAGAGGACAGGCAATGCATTCTTAAAGTCAGGACAATTTGTGCTATTAAAACAACCTTTTAATTGGAGAACAGCAGTTGACATTAGCATGTATCACAACATTTAGACTTGTTTGGGTTTAGCGCTCAAAATTGTGTTTCGGGGCGGGATTCAATTTAACTAGCTTAAATATATAAGCTGCCACTGACTGAAGGTTGACATGAACGAGGGAGTCACCACCCTCGTCCAATGTTTTTCTTTTGGTGATGTGCAAATATGTCCCTGTCAATCAAATGATCATATTTGCAGGATTCCTGCCTGACACTTTGCATTGATAAACATGAGCATTGACTCATAGTAATCAATCAGCTTTGAGATGCTCAATGTGTCCAAGGTCTGATTTCAAAAGCTTTGGGGATCTCAAGCAAATTTCACACTCTAGATTTCAATCAGAAAGTATTATTACAGTACCGGTAATCTAGGAATAGGTATGCTTCATTGTTAATGATTTTACAATTCATTTTAACATTATCTACCTAACATTATTACATGCCACTTCCCCATTTGTTGTGCTTAAGATTTTTTACTTCCTTGTGCCTGATCACGTCCTGTGCAGTTGCTGTTAGCACAGGAAGTGATAAAGGTACTCTATACCATTGCGTATTTAAGAATTAATATCAAATTAAAATAAACAAGCAAGATCTATCCCATGCCAGGAGAAGGGGAGCTGTGATAATTTTGCTTGTGATACATTGATAATGAAGCCTTTGTTATATTATACAATATATTTATAAAGAGAAATTCAACAACAGATAACTATAAAACCAGGTATGTGTTGTAATTGTACACTGACTACATGTGAAGTGGTCTTGAGAAAAAAGGAAATCATAGCAATACAACAGGGTGCATTTTCGTACCACTGTATTTTCTGTGTGTTTAAATGCCCCTGCAGTTGGTTCAGCTTTTTGTCCACTTGTAACTGTGCTCTATTTGAAGCTGCCAGTAGGTGGCAGTATTGTATAAGGATTTGTATGTATAGCTTCCAAAGCACAAAGGAGAGCTATACATACAATAATTGAATACTTTTTTTTTGCACAGGATTGTAAAAACAAACAAACAAAAAAAAACTTTTACAATGGAACCCACTCCAGATTTTTTACACAGCGCTGTAAGGTTTTAATACTGTAATTAAACTTTTGGTACAACAAATCATGACCATGTTACTTATGCTCTTAATGTGATTTTTTTCTGTGTGTTTTTTTTTTTTTTTCTACGACATCTTTGATAACTGTCAAAGGGAAATACATGTTACTTTTAAATAAAGTTATGTTATCAACACGCTTATTTTGTGAGATGTGCTGTGACTTTATAGAATGAAACGGAATGTGTTCTGTGGTTTTACCTTTTCTTGAGCTGTCATTATAAACAGATCATTTTCATCCACAACTTTATTCGCTCAGTTCTAGTATGAAAGCTGTGGTATTCATACTAGAACACTAGGTAAATTACAGTAATCTTCAGAAACATGTAGCTGGCCTCAACTCCTTTAGTTGGAAAACCAGAGCATTTCAGGATTTCATTTTTGGTATTTTAAAATATTTTATGTCAAAGATACCACTAGTTTAGATTTTTTTTTTGCTGGGAATTTACATACACTTTAATGAGAAAAAAACAAACAAAAAAAACAAGGCCTCATCTGGGGATAGAGGTATTTTTTATTAACCATTAAGGTTTTGAAAAACAAACTACAACAAGTGCTCATAGTGTCTCTGTGTAAGTGGCTTTTTCAATTATAGCAAAGGGTTTTTTCATCACATAGTGTACTGATAAATACAATGTATTGTCTGTTTAAACATAGCCTGGTTACCATGGTGAAGTACTGCCAGAAGCTATCAAGAATCCAGCAGGATTAAGGGCCCATCAGTTGGAAGTGTAATCCATTGGATAAGGGTTTGGAATTGTTTTGCTTTGAATTCAGTTTAGGAGATTTCGGCTTCATTATCCTAATTTTCAACACCATGCGAGCGAAGCCAGTGTACATCACATGTTCTTCACAAGGTGTCTCAGAAAGCAGCACTTGATTGCAGTGTCAGTCTGTGCTTTGTTTCTGAGGCCCTGTCTCCCCGTTCTGTGTGACAAGAACGTCACCCTCTTACAAGCTAGATAAATGGATACGTGAAATTTTATGTCTGTTGCTGGAAAACGCATCCCCCAAGCAGCGGAATAATACAAACCCTTGAATCAAAAGCGAAATAAATGCAGACTATAATGATAGTCAACAGAAACCACATAACTGCCATCCACCAATCAGAAAGCTCCATTGCAGGGCACTGCCACACAGTAGATGACCGTGGAATATTCAGATTTATAATCCAGGGTTGGCAATGGAACGTGAAACAAGCAATGTGATTGGTAGAGCAAGGTTCCAGCTGTCCGTGTATTGGAAGGATACGTACAGTTGGAGCCTTATCACATAGAAATCACTGCTCTGCCTCACAGAATTTACAGTACCGGCAGCCATCTTGTTTACAGCTACAGTGTTACAGTAACTCTAAAACTCAGTGAACTACCAGAAAATATGGATGACTCTGAAGTTAAAGAACCACCAAAATAAAATCCCCAAAGTAGTAAGAAGACAAGCCGATTTGGATGAAGAACAATTAAATAAACTGGAAGATAGCAAAATGGAAAAAAATACCAAAACAATCGCCATCTTTCAGGACTGGCTAAAACAGAAATGTCTCCTGTGGAAAATGCACATCTTAAGAAAATCTTAAGAAAATGCTAAGGGATTTCTGTGGAAATGTAAGAAATGCCCAAGGAGAAGAATATAAAGTTTTAAGCTACATAAGCCATTATCTAAATGAAAAGAAAACTGGGGAATCTACCAATATACACATTCACTCTGACTTTGTCACTTTAAATAATGAATTTCTAGCGGTTTGTAAACACTACACAAAAACACAAAAAGACACTTCTGCACATTATCCACCCCTTTCCGACGCAGACCTTGAGAAATGACTAAAATCTGAGACAGCATTCCATTTATTTATTTTCATCCCATCCCTCCGTTCTGCTAAAACAACAACAGTGTCTTGCACTGAGATCAAAAAAAAAATGAATTAAGTGCCATCTCAACTCTGCCTCCTGATGGATCTTTTCAATGGCAATGTTCAATTCAACACATATCAAAAATAAATATTTACTTACTTTGCATGTTTCAATTAAGTGACCGTGCTCAGCTTAACTTAGTCTGTAGTTCGAAGTTATAAATGGGACTACTTTTTTTGTACACTATGAGAAGAACTCTTTAAAGTGATGAGTCTGTGGTAAACTCTGGCTATGAGACTGAAGATTTCTACACTCAGCGCCCCTGAGCGAGTTTGAGATAATGATTTCTGAAGAACAATCATTCATCCCGCCAGAACAGTTGGAACACCTTCCCACACCAATCAGTGTCAATCTTGCTGTCCTTACACCCTAACCAACAGTGTCCTTTATGCTCACCTCGTAATAGAAGCTGCTTGACTATCTCTTATAGAAGTCTCCCATAGTAAAAGAATAGCAAGGTGTAATAAAGTACAGGAAAGCATGTCATGGTAAAGAATTGTCAGGTATAGTAAGCATATAATAAACATGGCACACTTGGGTAAACTATGGACAATGGGAAAAGGATGGTGAAACTACAAACACCCCAACTACAACTACTGCTTCTATGAATTTAACTGAAGTAGGAAAGAAAATGGGCCGGCAAACTATATGAGCTAAATTGGTTATCAAATTGGCCTGATTTTATAGTATTTTCAATATAAGGATTTTATGTGTTAGTATATGTAACATATATTTCTCTCCATATATGTTCCAAATATGTGTCTTTATATTTTAAATATATGTTTTTTATTATCAATATATATATATATATATATATATATATATATATATATATATATATATATATATATATATATATATATACTCTAAATGTGTGTTTTTATACTTTAAATATATGGTTATTTTATAATTTAAATGTGTTGTATGCTTTAATATCTAAATATGTCTTGTTATACTCTAAATATTTTTAAAATGTTTTTATAATGAACATATACCCTTTCATTTGGTGAATGGTTTATACAAATGACTACATATGTTCATATATTATCCATTGTCCAATTAAGAAAAATGTGAAAATTAATATTAGAATATACACACAATTTATATAACACATGTATATACTTATACACTGTAATCAGAATATAAAATGTGACACTATAACACTTTCATATAAATATAATTCCTAGGATGTGTCCTTTACAGAAAAGACAACACAAGATATATAAATAGGAGTTAATAAAGACTGGAGTAAACGCTGATCTAATATTTATTCAAGGGTTGTTCCTTGGTAAAATGTTACAATGAGATGATATGGGTTCTAAGGCAGCTTTAATTGTGTCTTGTGTAGCTATCTTGTATCTTGTAATATACGATTTGCAGGTAAAAAGCAGCTTTAAGCAGAAACTGATTAGATGCTATTTACAAAAATGTTTATGGTGTATGATAAAAATATAAATTGATAATTATTATTTTTTTGTAATATAGAAAAAGAAATCTTGTAATTCTTATTCTCGTTATTTTCATATTTGGAATCACTGCATTAACTCACATTTTTGTATATAAACGTGTACAACATTTTGTGTGAACATTTTTAACGTATTCCTTATTTACTCTATCTGTCTATACACACACACACACATTCATCTATCTTTTTATGGCATACAAATCAAGTTGCATGACATCATTAATTTTGATCATGCATGTTCCTGTTTTGCTTATATTTAAAACACATTAAGAACATATGTACATCAATATATGGATATGTGATGCATATATGTAACATATAAAACGGTATACATTGCATATACTTATAATATATTGAAAATATGTGCTCTTTCCGTCTAGGAATCCCTGCAGGTGCTGTGTTGCTCGCCCCTCCTATTTCTCCCAAACCTCGTTAAATCATTTACGTCACAAAACCACACAGGTGAGTTTACATTTGCATTCTTTACCATACAAACAACAGGACAGGTAGAGTAGCACGTCACATTTTAATGCTTTCTATTTCCCTCTGTATGTTAAACCGAGACTCACTTTTCATGCTTCATCTGTCTGTGTGAGTCGCTGCAAAAGTTTTTTGGGGGGGACAGAGCAGGCAGCCGTAGCAATTTGAGCAGAGCACATCCATGAAAGCTTGGGTAAGTTTCTTTTTAATTCACTGAATAGTTTGGCAGAAAAAAAGACCTGAAAGTATTTTAAGGAAAATATTTCGTATGTTAGTAAAAAAAATAAAAATACAAGGCTCTACATTTGTAAGTGTACGCTTGCTAATAAGCTCTGAGTCGTGAGGGATAGTTTTAAAACTTGATTTCATCAAGTGGCTCTTTTTCTTGAGTTAATACGGTAACGCGTTTTTCTTTTGGGGTCTCGTTTTGTCGCAAAACAACGTGTAACTTAGACACCCAGTCACGGTGGAATAAACGGTACTTGACAGTTTGCTGTAAGTACTCTAATTTTGTTACGAAAGTGTGAAAGTGTCACGCCAGATTCCTGGCAACTGTTAGTTCTAGTAAAACTGCGTTATTACATAAAAATGCACAAACAGTCGTGATATATCTGTACAGTGAAGTATTTCGTACGCATTGACTTGAAAATGTAAAATACAGTGTGCAGTAACTACACAAGTGTACTGTGCCCGCTTTGTACCTGTGTAACGCATGCACTCGAAGTTGATGGTAATCATTATACGGCGGATAGTCTCAGAACTAACCCAAAAATGAGCTGAAAGTCACGTGACATCAAAGGAAATGTTCCCGTGGGAAATTGAGACAAAATGTGTTTTGTTTTGTTGGGGCATGTAGAGACAGTAGCTTGATTTACCTGAAAATTAATTAATTTTACACCTTCGGGTAAACTATGTTTGGGTGTACCTGTGCATGTATTTGCTTTATAAAACCACGGCAATTTGGATTTTTTCCCCATGTGTTGCCAAAGGTTATTCTGTGCATATACCATAGTTGACGTATGATTTGCAGTGTTCACCTGTTCTTTAACCGTGCGTTCGCTGTTCTTTATTACACTTTGCTGTGCTTTTACTATGGGACATTTATAGCATACCTGTCAACATTGAGTTTTCGAAATAAGGCAGTTTATGTAAACTGAAATCTTAGTGGCCCGATTTGAAGTGAATACCTATATGAGACAAAGGCATACAACGATTTCACTGTATTACTGGGTAGGAGTGGTACTGTGATACGGTGATCCTTCTAATTGCTTTGAAAAAGAAAAACATCAAACAGAAAAACAACCATGAGATACTTCATAATCCAATTCTCTCTTGACCCCTGTGGTTCTTATTGTACTGTGGTTGTTGGTGGCTGATTTGGCAGCAGCCAATACTTTGTGAACAGGTCCACTATAGTTGATTTTGCAGGACAGCAAAGCATACACAGTTGGGGTTGTTACTTTCAACACACAACAAACCTAACGGTTGAGCTTGGTACTGCACATTGACCTCATCATCAAAGGAGGAGCTATAGTATGAGGTGAAAGTAACACAAAGTAAATAATACAATGCAAACTCAATTATAATATATAATTATAATATAATGCAACTCAAACGAACAAAAAAAAACACTCTTCTATTAACAACAAAACAGCATACCTTAAATTGAAATTCAATTTACTCAAGGACAAAAAACAGCATACCTTAAATTGAAATTCAATTTACCCTAGGTGCGGAAGTTCTTTATTTGAGCTGTGTACAAAAAAACCCCAGCTTACCTTAAATTGAAATTCAATTTATGCTAGGATGCGCATCTTTATTTGAGCTGTGTACCTTTGCTCCACAGTTTATTGAAATACTTTTTATTTGAACTGTGCAGGCACAAAGTGTCAATCATTCCCCTCAGCCTCGACCCACTTCCAGCGAGGAAATCGGGCTCTTGCTGTCTGCCGACACGTTCAGCCAATCACAGATAACTTTAGTTAGAACCCAAAACTGACACTCAACAGATGAGTTCTGGAAGGGGGCTTTGAGATTTACAGAAGGACCGGGCTTAAGTTAGTTACTTATTCCTAATTCGGGGGCTGAAGTTAATTACTTATTCCTGATTCGAAGGGTGAAGTTAGTTACTTATTCGCACAGTTATGTATTGAATATTAGCTCACATTCTAAGGTGGAAATCACATAGATACTCTGGATGCGCCACCCCAAGTAGGGTATCATTTTAAAACTTGAGCATTTCTCTTCAGCAGAAAGTAGATTGCAGAGTGGCACATGTAGGCATTCACAGGCTATGCTGTGAAATACACAGACCATCAAATCAACAGTATGAAGGTCACTCTTGAAATCAGGATTTAAAGGATGTGTTGCAGTAAGAATACTTCTGTTAAGAAAGGGGAACAAGACTAAAAGGCTAAAATATGCACAAGAACACAGAAATTGGACTATGGAACAATGGTCAAAGGTGCTTTGGACTGTTGATGGATGGACAACGACACCTATGCCTTCTGCCAGTTCTGTTGTCAATTCAACGCTTGTCTTCTTTCTTTTCCTTAAGGATATTATCTTCAAGTGTTGCTGATCCTCGTTAGACAACTTTTTGGGTCTTCCAGTCCTGGGTTTGTCAATTACAGATGATGTTTCTCTGTACTTGTTGATTATGCTTCGGATACCACACCTTGAAAATCGAGTGATGCAAGCTATTTCATTCAATGTGTTTCCTTCTTTATGCAAGTCAAGGTTGTTATAATAGTAGAAAACGCTTCTTGATGTTGATGCTCATAATGCATCAGAGTAGAAAAATGCAACATGCCTAAGACTTTTGCACAGCAGTGTTAAAAAGTAAAATACATAACATGGTATTGCAGCGTTATTCATTACACTGCACATATGTGGTGGATCAATAATCCTACTGTAAATAACATTTCATTGTCAACTATCTTCCATCTTAAACGAATACACGACTGCTGTATATAAACACATGTTATTAATCCATTTTAATTTCTAAAGCAATGTTGATGCTGACATTGTAATATAACTATTTGTGTGACACTACGGATTTGCTGAACTAGTCACAACATGTAAAGGTCTCTGCATATGTATATAACTTTCTTGCTCTCCGTTTTTCTTTTGGCAATGAAAGATGTTATTGAAGCTCCAGCTTTCTGAGTCACTGGCTTTTTGGTGTTTTTGTGATCTCTCATGCTTACCACAAACATCATCATTCTTGCTCCCATGTCCAACCTTTAAAATCAGTCCTGCAGTGTTTACAGAAACTATGCTTTTTCCAACGTTGTTTAGGATAATGTAAAAATATGTTGCTGCCCAAGAAGCTTGAAATTTACATTCATATTTTAAATTTTTTTATTGGGAGGGTTTATTGCATGCCTAGCCATTGTAGATAGTCAAGTATGTTGAATGCATGACTGGCACAGGGCTCCTCTGGGCTCTAAACCGACGGGTATACAGACGGGTATTGCAGTAACCACACACCGGCCATGACTTTTGCAGAAATGAAAGGTTTGCTGACAATGCAGGGGTTTAACAGGAGAGTTTTTAGTAAAATACTGGAGAAAATCTGTCCTGGTGTTGTGCCAAATAGTGTCATCGAAAGAATAGTGTCTAATTTGTAGTCAGAACACACGCGCAGTCATGCGAATTCATCTGTGCATTCCTGGAATATTTTTCCCTCTGTCTTTGCCAAAAACTGTCACCTTTTCATTTTGAATCATTATATGAAAATGGAAGAACTGGTTTTAGAAAACATTTACATTTTTTGAACTGAGGAAAATACCCGAATGATTGCTGCAAAAACCAGCATGAAAACCTTAATGAAAAGTTGTGCTTATCATGATTCATAGAAAATTGGTAAACTAAAAGTAGTTACTTATCACCACAGTGTACGAAAATATATCCTAAAAAACAATGTTAGAAAAACCCAACGTTTGATCAGAAGCGATACTGAATAAACATGTCGATTGGGGAAACCCTTTAAATTAAGCAGAGGAAGCAGGGGTGAAATTCTCAGCAAAAAAGTGCAGGTACTCCTAAACACAGCCGGATGTAAACATTTTATAAATTGAGACAATTTGAGTGCCAATGAAGAAATACTTTTAAAATGTATACATATTGGTACACGATACATTTATAAATACAAAATAAGCCTTAAAAAAATTACTTATCACTTATAACCAATTCACCATAAACAAAGAAGCTGAAAATCCTGAAAGCTGTGTACCCTCTGCTTGTATCACTCAGTCATGTACTGTAATATAACACTGAAGTTAAACCTTAAATAACAAGCATAAGGAAATATTACTTTGCAGTAACTGCTGTAGAGAGGGAGTTTTGTTTCAAGGTATCCTACAAAAGGGATGATGTTATGAAATATGGTATCAAAAAACAACTGTGTTATGAAAAAAAATATACATAAAGGTTTAAGTCAAACAATGCACAATAGGGGCTAAAATACCCCTGACATGTATCATGTAACAGGCACTACTACTACTACTAATGATGTAATTGACTTGGCCATTTTAATCCCTGTACTTTCCAGACCCTGGGTACTCACCTACAACAGGACCTGGCCATACTACAATAATAGCCTTGGATTAGAACATATATCCCTGTTTCTTTTATTTATTTTGTACTTATTAATTATCTTACAATAATATGTTCTGTGTGCTTCTCTGTTGTGTTTCTGTGTAGATTAATTACCATGATCTATTCCAGAAAAAGATTTTTCAGACAGAAACAGTATAAACTTTTTGTTTTTTTGTTTTATCCCTGGTATTGTGGTTTCTGCACAAGAAACAAAGTGGCAAAATACACATTATCATAAAGTAATATCATTACTGTGGTTTATGTCTGCCTTTTTTTTTAGATGTACATGCAAGCGGAAACTCACATTTAACTTAAACTCATCACAATATTTTAGAAAAGGGGGCATTGTACAAAGAAAAAACACCTCAGTGTTTTGGTTTTCATTTATTACAGTCCTCAACAAAAAATACTAAGATCACAACAAAATAAAACATTCTTCACTATGATTAACATGTGCCTTGCAAGTTGGGCCAGTGTTTGAAAAGCGTCAAGCACATCTCCATCTGTATCCCGATTCTGACTCGCTTACCAAATCTGAAGCAGCACTTTGTTGATCCTGTTTTGTTTTTTTAAAGTTATCCCTTCTGTCCCACACATCACTTGCCATTTTAGAAAATTTCAGGCAAATTCTGGCAATGTGGTAAATCGGTACAATACAAAACACGTTATAATAATTATTTTTCATATTTGTCAACTATGTAATTTATGGCAAACACTGACGTGGATTGCAGCAATGTTCATTTCGAATATTTCAGATAGTTTCTCTGACATACTAAGTAAAATAATTATTGCTTCATAATAATGATAATTACTCCATACCACTGTTTTCACGTTGAATTGATTATACTGACGTTAATGATGGCCAAGAGCAGCTAACATTACATTTCTTTAAATTAAAAAGCAAAAACAAAGTCATCTATACGCCATACGCTGACTGCAAATGTTTTACATTGAAGCGTAGCAAATGTTTTACATTGAAGCGTAGCATTTAAATATAATATAAGTAACCTAAAGTACACCTTTGTAAAATTGTTTTGCAAAGGTAGTATACTTACTTTAACTGCTGTGGGAAGTATTAACAAGTAAATACATTTACAACACCCAATCAAGAGTAATTAGCTGATATGTGTAAAGGTTTCAATGAATTAGCGCTCTTAATGTATTAATTACTTCCAATCAAGCTCAAGATCCAGAAAGTGAAGCATAGTTGAACAATAACAACAAAACACAGTTATATAGTCTATATATTTTATTATTATTATTATTTAGCAGACGCCTTTATCCAAGGCGGCTTACAGAGACTAGGGTGTGTGAACTATGCATCAGCTGCAGAGTCACTTACAATTACGTCTCACCCGAAAGACAGAGCACAAGGAGATTAAGTGACTTGCTCAGAGTCACACAATGAGTTAGTGGCTGAGGTGGGATTTGAACCAGGGACCTCCTGGTTACAAGCCTTTTTCTTTAACCACTGGACCACACAGCCTCCTATTTTAGCAAAGTGAGTTCAGTAATACACAATAACAACACAACATGGTTATATAGTCTACATTTTATCAAAGAGTTCAGTAATACACAATAACAACACAGCATGGTTATATAGTCTATACATTTTATCAAAGTGAGTTCAGTAATACACAATAACAACACAACACGGTTATATAGTCTATACATTTTATCAAAGTGAGTTCAGTAATAAGGTACAGAAGTAAGAAAGTTAATTAGTCTCAAAACAATCAGTACATTAAGTTTAGTAATGGATAGCATCCAGGTAATACTTCAGCTTCAATGTGACATGCCCATTATGAGTTCAAGCAAGCATTCATCAACGTTTATATTTGTCTTTCTATAATAATAGCAGTGTTCGTGAATCAATACTCAAATAACATGACTAAAACGTGTAAATAGGATAACTGTTTGGAGTATATATATATATATATAATACATGGATGAAGGCTATATTTGCATCCTGAGCCATTGAGCCCTTCGAAAAAAAAAGGCATAATACCACAGTAGTGACGTCAAAAAATGATAATTCCTCTAGAGGAAAATATACTTGAACTTTGACCCATTCGACTCCTTGAGACCATCACTTTCAATGCAAACACAAAATGTCTCGTTTTCAATCACTCGACAACACCCACAGTTCAGAAATGTTCATTAATTTAAAGGGTACATAAGAACCTTTTTTATTTTATTGTGTTACATGGTCCTATGTGTAAATCCATCTCAGTGTTACATATGTGAGCAGGAGGATGGTGTAGTTTTGAGAGGTCCATGCGGTTACATGGGAAGCCATCTTGAGGCAGGGAATGCAATTTAAAAGTTTAAAAAGGTGGTCAATGTTAAATAAATAAATAAATAAATAAATAAATAAAACAATACACACACACTTTATGTAAACAATTGTAGCAACACATGGGAACATGTAACAATAAAATAAAAAAGGGTTTTATGTACCCTTTAAATACACAGAAAACAATACATTAAATCACCAATTCTTAAACCCCCCCAAAAATACATTTCTGTCCCCTGTTTATGTGCATGGCTCTGTTCTACCCTGCCACAGTCAGACAGACGCGTGCCTTGTACATTAGACACGTTTATTGTGACAAACTCACAAAGAAGGAAAAATTTAATGTCCGGTCCAAATGGAACATCCTGAAATTCTGTAATTAAAATCTACATGGCCAGACAACATTGTTAGTTAGGTTTAAACGTTTAGTAAACAGAATCTTGTACACAGCTTTTGATTTGCTGGCTGTGGTCTAGATCAGTGGTTCTGAAACTGGGGGGCGCGGACTGTATCCTGGGGGGGGGGCGTCAGAGGGTTCAGGATTTTTTTTTTGTAATTTTTTTTGTATTACAGCGCACATCTTAACCTGTATACCGTATAACTGGTACGTTTTATTTTGGTTTTATTGGCGTTTTTGATTGGATAGCCAATAATTCTTCCTCCAATCAGAGGGTTGCATACAGTGCTCGTAGCGATCCCATTCTCTGGCAGACTGGTTTGCAGAACAGGTTAAAGAAATGCTGGACAAGGGACAGAATGTGTCAGAAGTGGATATGAGAATGTCAGTAATGAAGCCAATTTGCTTGAAAACATTAAAAGTAGACTAGACATTTCCATCAATGGATGTAAAAAATCTGGAATAGATGATGCGATCAGAAACCCAGAGGCAGTGTAAACTGCCTGCTACTGTACTGTATGTTAAGCATTTTTGTGTTATTTTTTTTACAAGGGTTTATTTAAGTAACAATTGTTTGTGCCAGACTTGTTAGAAAGTCTGTAACAACATGGTTGGTTGTTATTGTCGATACAGTACGTTGTAGATGTGACTGTTACTGAACACACCCACTGTGCAGGTATCACAAAGTCCATAAACAAAACAAAATGTTAAAATAAATTAGTTATGCACCGTATAAAACTGAGCTGATTTTGCCAGTGCCTACTAGTCTATTAACCAGTTTAAGATTATTTTGAAGCAAATTAAAGCATTTTAGTTTCAGCTTTATTGTTAAAGTTTTCACACATGACAATACTGTCCTACAATTACTACATGATCCTGTGATCATTCCACTGGGTTATGTGAACCATAGCTAAGTTTTAAAACTGAGAGATACTGTAGCAAATTAAGGGCCATATAAGAACGATCAATATTGTAAAGGCCTGCAGTGACATTTTAGGTGATATAATGAGTTACTGTACATGAGATACTGTTTTAGCAGACATATTTCATTAAGTAAACATTTATTTGAATGTTTTTGGAATTAAAAGTAGAATACATGGAAAACTTTGTGGCATTTCTTTGTGAACTTGCTGGAAAAAAAAATTTAAACCCTAACTACACTTTACAAAAAACCCTTTCCTGTTTTCGAGACTTCAAATAAAGGAAGGCTTGCATGTTGATTACATGAAGCTCTGGAACGAACAGTTTCTTATTTCCCTGCCTCTGGGCCCTGACAGGTCAGCCTTGTGTTTTCACAGCGCATTGTAAACCCTTTGCAGCAGCTCCCTGTAACACAGCTAGTGGCTCTGCACAGATTGTCACAAGGTAGATTGTGTTATCTCAAAGGAACAGCAAATGCAGTTTTTAAAAGGAAATCGGTTTTCTTTGGCAGTGCAGTACATTCTTTTAATTGGCACCCTCCTCTGTACGGTCTTTGAGAGTAATGAGCTGAAATGCCAGTCTTTCTGTATTGATCCCCGCGTTAACAACAACCTGTTGCAGTTCATTTCCTTTTTTTTTTTTTTTTAAAGGGACCTGACACTTGTCTATGAAAATATAAACATTGAGGGTGAGTTGCTTTCATAAAGTGGTGGATTACTGAGAATAGGCTGCTGCTGGTGACAAAACCTGCTATATCAAGTGAGGTTGTTTTTAAGGTAATTCAAAATGTGGCCCCTTATGCACTTAGTCGTCGCCAATGGTTTTTACCCCAGTTTTCTCCCCAATTTGGAATGCCCAATTATTATTTTTATCCTGGTTCACTACTGCAACCCCCTGGCGACTCTGGGAACGGAGGCTGAAACACGCGTCCTCTGAAACACGCGTCCTCTGAAACGTGTTCCTGCCAAGCTGTTATTTTTCGCACTGCGGATCCACAGCGAAGCCACCAGACCCATGGTGCTGGAGGACAACACAGATCTGAATGGCTCCACTGCAGACCCGCAGTTGCCCTTTCAGCCACAGGGGTCACTGGTGCGCGGTGAACCGTGGATTGCCCTGGCGACCTAATCCCTCCCTACCCGGGCGGCACTCGGCCAATTGTGTGCCGCCCACTAGGAACCCCCGGTCACGGTTGGCAATGACATAGCCTAGATTTGAACCTGCGATCTCCAGGCTATAGGGCGCATCCTGCACTCCACGCGGAGCGCCTTTACTGGATGCGCCACTCAGGAGCCCCTCTGTCTTTCTGATAACTGCTTTGAATTGTTATGCATCTTCGCCAAACTTTCCTGACCTACAGACCTTCTTTCGGATTGCATTTTGGTATAATCTGATTAACTTTTAAACAAGTTATATACGTTTTACAAATGTTTCAGCTGTGCACTGATTAGCCTACATGATATCTTGCAACTTGTTTAAATGGCCTGTTATCGGAGAAGGTGCTGGGATTTAGATTTGAAATAGCATTGAGCTGGGAGATTAAGTCACTAGTCTTTCATTATGTTCACCCTTAGAGGACAGGATTCCAATCCAACACAGGCCTTAAGCGGAATGTATGAGAGAAGATACTGTTTATTGGAGACCAAGACTGAATGGCAAGCAGAGAGAGTTCTTTCTTTCTTTCTTTCTTTCTTTCTTTCTTTCTTTCTTTCTTTCTTTCTTTCTTTCTCTGTCTTGCTTGCAGAACTGTGAGGGAAAGCTGCCTACATTGTGACTTACATTAAGCAGTTGTACCATTCCTCACCCTTATTTGTAAGCATCAACATTTGAGAATGGAAACAGAAACCACTTAAAACTAACCATTCACTAATTGACCTTAGGGTATAGTGTTTTGTTTTGTTTTCTTCCACGTCAGAACCAGTTAAAATCCAGCTATGAAAATACTTCCTTGTTTATGATTTGTGGTGCTGTAAAAAACATTGTATGAACCCCATTTTAGTGCAGCGGAAAAGCCACCTGGTGATTTAAAAAGTCTGCTTTTAAAATACAGATTCATATTCATTAACTGTTCTTGGTTATCCTTATAAAAGCTTACCATAGTAAAATCATAGCAAACCATCATAAAGCACAGTGAGGTATGGTAAAGCATATTAAAAAATATATATATATGGTAAACTATGCTAATGCATAGTATAACTATAGGAAAAGCATGGTAAAACTGCAAAAATACCATGGTAAAAATTTATAAGGATATGATCATCAATTTAAAAAATAAAAAATGGGACTAAAACCCATTGGCCTATACTTTTCACTATGGGGAAATCACAGACATTGGCCTCTACATAGTAAATCTATTAAATGGGCAATCTGCCCACAGTGGAAAATCAGGCCCCATTGTGTCCAATTGGCAAAGCTAACATTTCTCACTGAAATCACAGGAGAGAATGTTCCAGCACCAAGATAACATAACAATGTGTGCTGTAGATAGTCACAAGAGATTGGGCAACGGGGTGATGAAAGCTTGCCTTGCCAGTAATGACTCCCAGCAGCGTCTGAGAAAGGATTGAAACAGTTCTTGAAATGGTAACCGAAAGGTTGTGTCGTTGTTGTTTGATGTCAGCAGCCACTACGCTGGGGTGAGTAACAGTCTTGTGATGCCCTGGAAATACTCCAGTTTTTAAGTGAAAGGAAACTCAGACTGCCTGGCAGAGCTGTACCGCTTCTAGCAGAGGCTTGCTAAGGGAATACTCAGGAGAGAGGAGTTACGGGCCTGCCTCTGACATTACATTGAAGACCTGTTCACTAACAATACAAGCCCATATATTTTTTATATTTATTTTGTGATGTGTGCCTATGCAGCGGGCTGTGTTGCTGTTTTTCGCAGTGGTTCGGACGCTTGTGTACGGGGTCACCAATTTGTGCCCAGACTCCACCCTGTTACATTGGTGCGGTTAAATAGTGGTCAGTACTCTGTGATGTGGCCACAACAACTTTGAATCTCATAGATTGGCTGCAGCCGATCGCTGGGGTTAAAGGGGAAGAGTGTAGCGGGCAGTGTCACGTGATGCACTGCCGTTAGGGATTGTGTCCCATGCTAATTCTTGCCCATTGTCATCGGTGTGGAATATTTGAATAAAACAGAATTTGAAACTGGACTTTACATCACAGAACACAGTGGGCTGGATTCTCTAAGCTCTTTACTCCAAAATCGTCATTAGTACAATTTTTTTCAGAAAGGAAAAAATCAGCCAATAAATTTATCAACCCAAAAATAAACCGACTCAGATATTTAATATTGGGGCCCGTAAACAGTGACCTTGTTTGTTAATCATTTTGGAATTGAAATGGATATATTTTACTTGAAAAATAAATAAATAAATATACACTAAAGTGCTAATGATGAGATTCTAGCCCCCTGCCACTAAAACAAAATGGCATAAGCAGACTAGGGTAACTTATTTTGTTTATTTTTGGTATAGGGCTTCCAAACAATGAATATTGTCAATGAATATAGTTTGGAAGCCCTATACCAAAACAAAACAAACGATTGTCCCTGTTATAAACTTGACACTACCACATATATTTTTAAATAGGGTGACTGTCACAGGATGGCTTGAGCGGTGACGTCAGACCCGGAAGAACACAGGACACAGACGGGACTGGTGAGTGATGAAATTGTGCTGATGCGCCGGTTTATTGTAAATAAAAAGATTTAACAAGACAAAAACACTTTGTAAAACAAAACGGCGCGGTGGCCAAAACAGACAGACAACAAACAAGAACAGGTAGTATGCTGGTTGCAAAACCAGCATACGTAGCAATTGTTATTTAAATTCTTTTTTGTTTTTTTACTCTCCTCTCCACACCCGTTCTCCACTCTCGAACACACAACCCCGAGTGAATGAAATGTGCATCTATATATACAATTGTGCCGGGATTCAATTACTAATTAATTATTCACTTGAATCGCAGCACCTGAACTAATCTTTGTATTCCCCGTGCTCACACATTAATACACATTTTATCTGCACGTGAAGTGATTGTGCAATCCTCATGTCTAAATACAACTATATAATTTAAATCACTCGTGCTACGTAACCCAATTATATCCCGTGCACCAATACCAATACACCAACATTAACCACACGCAACATAACACACAAAATATTCACATGGGCGGGGGCACCCCGCCACAGTGACACAGATGTTTTTACATTTCAATTGTAATGGCTGGTTTCACAGACGCTGATTAGCTCTTAATTGGGGTCTGTGAAACTATCCTTAAGTGTTTCTGTGTGGACCCGAGGCTTTTCTTTCTGTAGCAGTACCATTAATACCCTGGTGCCATTACTATTTACATTTTCATGTTCTTTCTTAAAAATAAAAATAGTTTGAATGCTGTTCTTTGAAGCAAAGGGCCAGCTATCGTTGTTACTGCTAAAGCATGACTGAAAGAACATTCCCCCTAGCACTCTGCTCTGCCTCTTTGGAAGCACATAGGCAGTGGGACATTCCAAGGTGATCTCACAGTGCTAGCCTGTGCATAGGAAATCCCTCTGTAATCAGCAGCTAGCACGTACCAGTCATTTCCATATGTTTCTGAAAGGTGATTGCTAGTTTGTTTAGGGCCTTTTTCGTATCTCTATTATTAGGATGACTAATCAGACCGTTATGGCACCAGCAGTATCTGGACATTCAAACACTCGATTGACATTCTCAGGTCAAACGCAGTAGACAAACAGGTTTAGAAACTCACATCAGCCCTGTACCCAGTCCTGAGTTTATTTAAATATTCCATAGCCAGGAGTTTGAGCAACCCTTGTTAAACATATTGTTCCTTCCTTTATACTGCATGAACAACTCCTAACAGTCAACCTACAGACTCACCGGTGAGACTTATTCCAGTGGGATCAGTTCAGAGCAGATTTAGCAGGGGCCTGATTGTTCAAACTCCTGGCACCTGCTGATTTCAGTAATATCCCTGAACAAGGGGAGTTCTGAAACAAAGGACTGGGTGCAGCAGGGCTAGTATGAGTTTCTACCCTGCAAGGGTTTTGGCTAGTGGTTCTGTGTTCTGAAACATTTGTCTACTTGACATAGTTTCTTATAGATTTTACTTTCTGAATTCTGATTGAGCGTCTTGAAGTTATGGATGATATATGTGAAGAACCTTTGTGTTGATTTAAATAGCTAACTCCGGGTACATTGGGGTGATAATGGACTTGAAATGACATCGTAGTCACTTTTGTTTCTATTTAATCCTAGTTAATTATTGCAGTCAGGCTCCGAATTCCTTGCATAGAAGTATTCTGCTCTATTTTCTCAATTTACTAATGATACAGCGAATACAACATCTCTTCTTTATTACCCAAGGAGTGGTCTTTTTATTATGGAGCTGTATGCAATTGTTTAATGATAACATTGCATACACCCTTATTACAGTTCCTCCTAGTAAAAGCACAGGAGTCAGTAATAAAGCATGGTAAAGCATAGGTAGACATTGCAAAGATCAGAGACCACGGCAGACCCAGGTAAACTGTGGTAAATAAATAGTAGGGGGGAAAGCGTAGTAAATGTACCGTAGTAAACTTTTCTAGGGGAAATGGCAAAAAACATCTGCTATCAGTTTGTCACAGTTGTTGTTTGTTTTGTGGTGTTTTTTAAAAGCCGCTATAAGGAAAACTGCCAGAATTGCAGTTTCATTCTAATGTACTATAAGTCTACTAAGCAGAGAAACAACTTCATGTAATGCCTTAATCACTGTTAACAGCTTTGTATTGTAGCTTATAGTTTGTCCCGGACATGTCTGTTCTTGTGCTAAACAAAGTGGGAGTTGCAGACGAAACTGGAAGCGTAACAGAGAGGGATTTTACTGCCAATGCAACCCATAGCAAAATAAATACCTGTGGCTTGAGTCGAATCCTGTGTGTGCTGTTTATTTGAAATGCTGTTTGCCTTTTTCAAAAAGATCATGTGCGTCTCAGTTGAGGGAGTCAGTGAGCAGACTGATTACACAAGCAGTCTGTTGGTGCTGTTTTGTGTGTGTTTGTGTTGGTGCCTCTCTTCAGCTGTGTCTCTGATCTTCCTGTTTGTTCTGCAGGTTGGTGAAGTGAAGCTGGTTCTCTCAGTCCCAGCCATTGCGGTTTTGAAGTCACACAATGATGGTGTCAGGGATTGACCTGGAGCAGCTGGCTGAAATAGGTAATGTGCTGCAACACTGGTGCTATCTCTCCTCTTTTTTGATACAGAATTGAGGTTATTTTCTGGAAGTGTTTAATCTGTCTCTTGCAAAAATCTAGCATACAATACTGTATGTACCAAGGGTCTGTAAGTTAGGGATTTTGACAACAAGTGACATCAAAAATAACTGAACCCAGTAGAATATAAGTGGAATATTCCTATTGGAAACAGGGGAGCTGAACCCAGTAGAATATGTGGAATATTCCTATTGGAAACGGGGGAGCTGAACTCAGTGGAATATTCCAGCTGAACTCCAAGGCTGATTTGCTGATCTTTGCAACTCATTCCTTCTCTAACCGCCCTGCATTTCCTGTTTACAGAACTGCAGACGGATGAAGAAAAGCAGAAGAGTGCTGGAGGCAGTCCGTCCACCCCCGCATCAGTGCCTCATGAAGCATCCTATCTCGATATCAACCATGCTTACTATGATGTGGCTAGGCATGGAATCATCCAAGTGACAGGTAAGGGGGGGGGATAGCGACCACTGCACCTGTGGGACCGAGTGCTTGTTAAATGCATGTGTTTGAAGAAGAGAAGATTAGTTATTTGGGTATAGCAAGATATTTAATAAGCAAGGCTTCTGAGTAGGGTCAGTTCCTGGAAAATGAATCGCATACAGCTCATTACATCATTTGTATATATTTCAAGAGGAGACAATGATGTATTAAGGGATACCAATGTATTTAGTAGGCATAGTGTCTGTGTGGGGTTTAACCCTTTCAGTCCTGGTGGAACCTCAAGGTAAGTAAAAATATGCCGTCGGAAATCACATTGGAACCTCATGGGACTCCTAGGTCCCAGTCTGAGGTAGTGTATATGTAAAAAAAAAAAAAAAATGGTGTCATGTATACTCAATAAAGGAATTACTTTTTGAATTATATAACTTGGTGCCACAAAAACAACTGTTTTGCATTAGATCTGTCATCCTCAAGTGTACACAGACATATACACTTGTACGTCTCACTCGTCCAAACCTATTGGGAACTGATGGTAATACAGTATGCACTTTACTAATAATACCTTATCTACACTTTGTTTTATGTTTTGATAATTACAAAAAAAATCAGTAATAACCGTTTTAAATAAAACAATTACAGAGACTGTGTTAAATGTGTTGCAGATAATGGATATGGTAGTAGGTTTGTACAGCTGCTATCAGCATGCTTTCACTATGAAGGCACGGTTCAGGTCATGGGTCTGTTTGAAACAGCAGGGTTTGAGATTGAGAGTTCAGGAATACCAAGTTAGTGTATCTAAATATCTGAAAAGGGTAAAACTGCTGCCTCTTAACCTAGTAAGTGTCATTTCTTCTCATTTGAAGACGGGCTACTTTGTAATTTTTTGGAGCATATTTTATTGACCTGTATTGTTATGATAACTTACCCTAATTTTGTTTATCGCAAAAGTTGTCTAAATGTAATGCATCAAATTACATACTTAGAGCTTGTATTCAAAATTAATTTGGTACTTAATGGGTTAATGGATGAAATCCTTAAAAATAGTTAGTTGTGTTTGTTTGTTTGGTTGTTTTTTTCTCCACAGCAGCAGTTCAAAATGTGCAAGTGGATTTTTTAGTGCCCTGTAAATACATTATTTCCATTTCACAATTAGGACGGCCATTGCCGAATTGAATGCCCAGGGTTTTGTTTTGTTTTTTCCTCCCAGGCGACGACAATTATGGCAGGAAGCTGGTTGTTTTTAGCTGCTGTCGCATGCCTCCCTCCCACCAGCTCAATCACCAGAAGCTGCTTGAGTAAGTGGCCATCTTCCCTTCATAGATTCATTGTTTTCCACCTGCAGTGGTTCTTGTCGCAAAATACTTTTGAATTACTTAAAATAATTACTTTTCTGCAAATAATTCTTAGTTATGGAAAGCAATTGTAATGCTGAATGCAAGTCATTGAATACTTAGCTGTTAGGAATGTTGACTAAGTAGTGCAGCAGATATTCAATATACTGTATATAATCAATATTTAGATGATTTGAAAATCTTATTGATGTTGGGTAAAGAAGAAAGCTCTCATACATAAATCACATTCTGATGAAAATGCTTTTTGTTGTGTTGAATTTCTCATAGTTTAAAAAATATGAATTCAGTGATAAATAAAACAGGTTGGTGGATCAGTCGTGTTTGTCTACTCTGGACTGAAAATTGCACTGCAGAGTAACTGTAAAAACTTTGCATCCAGTTTAAACCGGTCCATTGTTGTTGGTAATTTCATGTCTTCAAGGTGTGATTTTTACATGGCTTATTTTTCATTTAGTGACTTTTTCTTTACGTTTAAACCACACTATTAGTGCTACATGAACCGATTAATTATTTGGATTGAGCTCCCCACTGAAATCATGTGCAGATCATTGGGGTTGATTTGGCTAAGTTACAATAACAAATGAAACTGAAGAAACAGCTGCTTGGATTTGTGATGATCGCTGCTTTTCTTAGACTGTGGAGAACAACAATCCACTCAAACCCAAGCAGCTGTTTCTTCAGTTTCATTTTGAATTGTAACTTTGCCCAATCAACTCTAATGACCCTCTCCCTTTGTGCAGCTCTGCACACTATAATTACATACAAATATATTTGTATAAAAACAAAACGTTTCATTGGATTATAACCAGATTTGTAGCGGTTCTAGGAATCTCTGATACGTTTGGAGTAGAATCAAGACCGTTACTGTGTGTATAGACAGACAGATAGACAGGTCCAGTGCAAAAGGGTCCAAGTTTTAAACAAGGCAGTTGACACATGATTTTGTTTCTTATTGGTTCTCTGAAGGTACCTGAAGTACACGCTGGATCAGTATGTGGAGAGTGATTACACCGTGGTCTATTTCCACTTCGGTCTCCGGAGCACCAACAAGCCCTCTCTGAAATGGCTACAGCGCGCCTACAAGGAGTTTGACAGGAAGTACGTTGGTCACACCAACACCTGATTTCGTAGCTTTACGTTTACACAGAAAAGCCTGGTATTCGGCCAAGTTCTTTACTAGCATGCCGTTTCAAGTGACAGATTATTACTTTTTATATATAGCTGTGAAAATGGAATTTTTTTGAGGGGAGTGCTTTCTTGTGAAAAAAGAGAGTCTCCACAAACAGGGAAAAACATTTTTGAAGGCGTTTTGATTTTAAAAACCCTTCAGGCCTCTTGGCAGTGACTGATTTCTACCAGCTACAGTTTTAAACTGTAATAAACTAGTTCAAGTAGACATACTTTTTGGGTAGTTGGTACACTGATCAAGGCATGAGCCAAAATGTTGGTCTACTTGAGGGTCTTGTAGTTTTTTTTTTATCTGTAGAATTCTGAGTACTGTTCCAAAGTTAGAGGTGATTGGCCTGCCATTCACAGCCCAGCACAGCCTACCTAATCCGGGTGACTGATTCTTTAAGTCAGACTCAGTGGAAGCAGCACATGACAACTTTGTATTGAAATCCAGAAGTCCAAGTCACTTAGCTTTTTAACTAGAGAATGCATTGAGTGTACTGGCAGACGACCCTCTTGTTCGCTGGTGTAAAAGCCTAGCTGCTTCTCTTACACAGTGCATACTCGACTAACCAACTTATTCATTTCTTCAAAACATTTGGTAATGGCAGTTTGTAAATACTATTTTTTTCTTTTGTTTCCTTTTTTTAAGATACAAGAAGAACCTTAAAGCCCTATATGTTGTTCACCCTACCAGCTTCATTAAAATCCTGTGGAATATTTTCAGACCTCTCATAAGGTACAGTATGTGCTTTTCAGTCTTCAATGAGAAGGGTTTCTTTATAGGAACTGGCAGTTTCTTTAACAATACCACTGGTGGGACATCCCCTATAAAAGTGTACCACAGGATTTTTGCAAGTTATTTCTGCAGTTTTCCCATGTTTATACTATGAATGGACCCTGGTTTGCCATGTTTAATAATAGGCTTTATCTTACCTCTGTGGTCTTACAATGCTTTACCATGCTTTCACTGGGCTTTATTACACTTTGTGATGCTTTTACTATGGTGATGTCACTATGTAGCGTGTGCTTTTCTTAGATAACATCTTTAAGCACTTTTTTCTCTCTTTTGTTCTCATTTTTTAAAGTTATCTTTCCTGTTATGACTCTGTCACCACAGATATCTTCTTTTTTTTTTTATTATCACAAGTAGTGGAAACGTATATTTTAACATGCACATCAGGGATTTTCATCCATTCCTGGTTTTACTATGGACTTTTAACTGTTTAACTGTTCTTTGAAAGGCTAGAATAAATGTCTAGCCTTTGCTTAAATTGGATTTTTTGGTTAACCCCTTCAGGCGCACAAGGAATTGAGCGCTTGTTCCAACAGTTTCTTCTTAAAATACATTTGAGAGTGACTCAAGGACGAGGAACCTGACAATGTGGATGACTGGATCCAACCTGTCCTTAAACATTAAACCCTGTTCTGTGCACCTCATTGCAAAAATAAGAAAGTTAGCATTATTTTTGTATTTGTGGGACACACCTTGTACCTTAAAGGGTTAAAGCAGGCCTATGCAGAACAGCCCCTAAAGTTTTGTGAACTTCCCAGAAAGGGTTGCCATCTGTTGCCAATGAAGTTGTGGTTTTATTGTTAAATTTTCTGCAAAACGTTTGTTGCAGTTTAAATTCCTTAGTATGGCAGCTCTAACTGAAATGTTACATTATTTTTCACCTTGTAAAAGCCATAAATTTGGAAAGAAGGTTACATACGTCAACTATCTGAGTGAACTGAGGGACCATCTCAACTATGACCAGCTGGTAATCCCTCCAGAAGTAATCAGGTATCTTATCTGTTTGTGGTTTGACTAATGACTGTTACACTACTAACTGCAAGTGATTTGGGAGTACTGTATTACTAAGGAGAGCACAATTAATGTCTATCTGGTTAGGGATTCAACTGTACTTCATTGATTTTTTTAATTTTTATTATTTCATCACTCAAATGAAGTTATATCACATACAAATTATATTTTAAACTCCTAAATGTAGGTCATTTGGAAGTATTGGTACTGTATTACTAATCTCATTATTAATGATTACAGTAGATTTTATACTCACTATTTGTGATCCGCTATAAACAATTTGTAGTCAATCTCCTACTTTTAGGTCAAACTAGATTTTTATTTTTATCAGTTTTTAAGCAGAAGAGAAGACACCAATCAGAATTTGAAAAAAGGATGATTCTCAACTACAAGACCCTACACACCTCTCGTCTCCTCTGTGAAAGAACCTGTCCATGATTGGTCCTACCTAGTATTTGATTGAGTAATAAATGTGTGTGTGTGTGCTTTTACCGTAGACATGATGACAAGCTGCGTGCAACACAGAAAGGAGGCCCCCCTCCTCCAGCAAAGACCCCCCCCCGACCCCCCCTTCCCCACGCAGCAGTTTGGGGTGACCCTTCAGTAGTGAGTATCTGCTGTGCAGTGATTCATTGGAACAGTGGGGTTGGACCACAGTATGAGACATGCATGATATATGTAGCACACACCTGTATGCGAATGGGCGGGGTTTCAATGCAACATTTCTACCCCCATCAGGAGGCACTCTGAGGAACGGTCAGGTATTTGACACCCTGGGATCCTTCAAGAAGCTGCTTGATGAGATTCTGGGATCAATAAGCTACTAACAACCAAACGAGCAAGATGGTCTGAATGGCCTCCTCTCGTTTGTAAACTTTCTTATGTTCTTATGTTCTTATGTATCCTCCAGAAGAACTGAAATACCTTGCAGCCTCGATGTCATGTTGAACCCCTGCTGAACTGGGCCTGGTGGCCCCTGGTCACCCTGCACCATGCTGTCAGTGTTGTAGTGTCATAGGTGTTTCCAGTAGAAAAGTATTATTATTTGTGTCCTTTGTTCTTTCACAGCCTCAAAGACAAAAATCAAGGAGCAGTAATCCCCCCTGTGGTGAAGTACACTGTGTCCTACCTCAAACTAAAAGGTATGTGTGAACGTTGTACACACCTGTACTGCAGCTTGAAATCATAAGAATACAGGATTTGTGATACACAGGGCAATGCCTCTCTTATAGGGTGTCTCATCTACACTAATGATTTGTGATACACAGGGCAATGCGTCTCGTATAGGGTGTCTCTTGTGCAGTTTGGCACAACAGTGTCTTTCAAGTGAAATGTGCTAAAGATTCTGTTTACCCTTTTTCAGAAAGTTAAGTGCTTGGATCAATAAGAAATGCTGCAATTGTAAAAAATGTTTTGTTATTTATACTTAAATAATGCTGCCATTAGAAAAAAAAAATATTTTATGCAGTGATTTATAATGTTATAATGCTACAATTGTAAACAAATTGTTCTTTTGTTATTTAAGTTCTATTAAAATAATATATTTCAGTTTTTCATAACAATATAAAAGTGTGTATTTTTAAAAATGAAGCAAAATTTGTTTTGAAAACTGGCTAAATTGCTTATTTGACGGCTAAGAATAAAAAAATCTGCACAAAAAAGCCAATGTTTGACATGGGAATTGCCTAAATAAATAGGCATCTGTGTGGTTAATGATAGCTGTTTGCATTCTAATATAATTGTTCAGGGTTACCTCTAATGAAAGTGTATTTGTTACTCACTCTTTGCTGTGTCAGTCTGCCATGCAGAGTGCAAGAGAAAGTAAACTCAACTTGAGTAGAGGTAGTCATCGGGCACTAT
Source organism: Acipenser oxyrinchus oxyrinchus (assembly GCA_030684275.1). Lineage (NCBI taxonomy): Eukaryota > Metazoa > Chordata > Actinopteri > Acipenseriformes > Acipenseridae > Acipenser > Acipenser oxyrinchus. Next base: position 32,663,777 of record CM060256.1, read on the forward strand.
TTTAACATATAAGACATTAAATCTAAATAAAAAAAAAAACAATGAAAAACTGATATTAACACACTTCATCGTTTTTTTATAGAACCTGCTGTGGTTTTAATGTTTTAAATGCTTTGTTGTTGACATTCTGAGTGAGAGATCTACACTCAGTGACATTATAAATGGAGTTGCTGCTAATAGGTTCTAATGGGGACGTGAATATACAGCAAAAGCATCACCTGTCCTCGCTCGCCATAGATGACCAGTATGTTGCTACCACCCTGATATAAGCCACATTAGCTCGGTATCAGAAATGAATTAGCCAAATGCAGCTGGGTGAAGTGGCAGGCTGGAATCTTGAAAAGCTGGGTGAAGTGGCAAGCTGGAATCTTGAAAAGCTGGGTGAAGTGGCAGGCTGGACTCTTGAAAAGCTGGGTGAAGTGGCAAGCTGGAATCTTGAAAAGCTGGGTGAAGTGGCAAGCTGGAATCTTGAAAAGCTGGGTGAAGTGGCAGGCTGGACTCTTGAAAAGCTGGGTGAAGTGGCAGGCTGGAATCTTGAAAAGCTGGGTGAAGTGGCAGGCTGGAATCTTGAAAAGCATGTTTTCTTCTTTAAGCTCTGCCCCTCCATTATTTGTGCCAATTATGTAATGTTTACATTGATGCATTGCAGTACAAACACCTTGATAAATACCAGCCTGTGTGTGAAAGAGCCGTCATGCAAACAAGCCCTCCTGCCGTTCCCTGGATATAATGAATTAATGAAATGAATGATTCCTACCTAGGGCTTCGTACTGAGGGCTTGTTCCGAAGGTCGGCCACAGTTCAAGCCATCAAGGAGATCCAGAAGCTCTATAACTTAGGTGAGTCTGCTTTTCAGCAGCAGTCAATGATTTTTCAAAGTACTTTTGCATCTCATTTTATAGGTTTCTTGTTTTGTTTTGTTTTTTTTACATTTCCCTTACTATTTTGTGCTGGCTTCAACCATTTTGAGTGGTTCTGGGTTCTGCTGCTCCCATATTGAGTTATTACCCTTGTTCTCTAAACCTGGCTCCCTGGCTTGAGCTTGTCAGGAGAATACCGGGCTGTAGAGGCGTCCTCATTCCATTCCAGGTTTGAAAATAAACCAGTAAATCAAATGTAAAAAACTCTTTGAATGTGAACAACTGAACCGTGCGGTAACTGAATCAGACTGAATGAGCTCAGCAGCCAGGTTCACTCAAATTATTACTTCATCTAAATTCCCAATGCAACGGCTTTTACTGGGCTGTGTTTAAAGTTGTACTCCCTGCAGATTTTAAAATCATTTTTCCTAAACTTTACCTGTGTTGAACTTCTTGAAAAATTCATGGAGTTTAGTATTACCATTTACTGTATTACTCGTCCCTCTTTTTGTGCAGTAAAAGGTTTTTTTACATTACTGTAATTCACTATGCAAATGTTCGTTCTTTCTTTCTTTTGCTTTCATATTTGGGAATTGCTTAGCACCTCCTTCCAGTACTACTCCTCCTTCATCTGTATGTTCTAATATAACACTATAGATAAACTGCTGCATCCTGGTACATGTGCTTGTCTGATTGCAGCTAGAACACTGGTGGGAGTTTGAACCACTTTGAAATACCTGCGCTTTTCAAACTGAACTGTAAAATACAAGCAAAGATCTTAAGACAAATGACGGGAGGACCAAGCTAGAATGAAACGTGGGTGGCACCTCTTCTTTCCTTTGCAGGAAAGCCTGTAAACTATGATGACTACGGTGACATCCACGTTCCCGCAGTGATCCTGAAAACATTCCTCCGGGAGCTGCCGGAGCCCCTGCTGACCTACGACCTCTACGAGCAGGTCCACAGCATCACCAGTGAGTGAACGTCTTGTAGACACATCACACTGAACCTGGGGGGAAAATAAAACTAGTTTTTATTACCAAGCACCAACCGTGAACTGTTCAGTTTGGGCTTTGTTTTGAAATGGGTGCAAAGACACATTTTCACAGATGAATAAAATAAATGCAAGGATTTAAACTTACTCAGAACAATTATTTAACTGCAACTTCGTTCTAGTATTAGAATTGTTACAGTTGTTGTTGTTGTTTTCTTCTTCTCAGAAATATGTCTTTAAGCTTGTGTTACACGGCAGAGGCTGGGCGTGAGCCGGCGATGCTGCGCACCACAAACGAACATCTTAACCACAATGCAAAAGAGCTGGGCTTGGTTTGGTTTTAGAGCTTTTAACCTCATCTCATCTCACCGCAACCGGGAACAGAATCCGTAATGGCAGTGTATCACACAGCGTTACACCTGCTGTAAAATAAAATGCCATGTAATGTGTGAGAGACCGCTCAACGTGATTTCAAGATAGCCACTGGTCACTTATAAACGTATAGTATTGGGAACAGCTGGCCCAGTGCCCACAAACTGATAGCAAACAAACGTCTCCTTTTTAAGGATCAAAAGCAAGCCGAAAGTCTTGCCTCTGGCTAGCCTGGCCTCAGCACTGTTGTTCTGACATGGGGTCTAAATCCTATCCCCGACCAGCTCAGCCCTCACCCTCAGCACCTTGCAGGAATAGCCGAATAGCCTTTTTAAAAAATTCACAGGCTGCCCTGTTCTGCAGCTTTTTAAACAAACCTCATGTCGGCTCGCTGCCCGCTCGGAGTTCAGTTAATGCATTCGTTCTTCGCATTACATTGAGCTTAGCCTCGGATTTTCATGTCAGGAGCAACGTGATTACCATGTGTGTGTAATATATGTATCAAAGGTTTTGCTCAAGAAAGAGAAAAAAAAAACACACACAAGTATGCCTGATTTGCTGCGGCACTTCTGAGTACACACAAGACTGTTAATTAGTAAATTCTCTTATGAATACACAATCTGTACACTGTGCATGTACAACCCATTGTAATAACTGAAAACATAAGAAAGCTGTAAACACACACACGCTGAAACTTCATATTCGGAACATTGCAATCAAATAACTCGCTTACAGTTTCTCCGATCTCATGTGTCATAGAAAGAAATGGTCCCAGTTGACTGGTGTGACAGCTGTGTGGTGTGATTGAGAAGCCCTGCTGTAGTGTGTATAGTTGTGTGGTGTGATTGAGAAGCCCTGCTGTAATGTGTATAGCTGTGTGGTGTGATTGAGAAGCCCTGTTGTAGTGTGTATAGCTGTGCTGTGTGGTGTGATTGAGAAGCCCTGCTGTAGTGTGTATAGCTGTGCTGTGTGATTGAGAAGCCCTGCTGTAGTGTGTAGTTGTGTGGTGTGATTGAGAAGCCCTGCTGTAGTGTGTATTTCTGTGCTGTGTGGTGTGATTGAGAAGCCCTGCTGTAGTGTGTATAGTTGTGTGGTGTGATTGAGAAGCCCTGCTGTAGTGTGTATAGCTGTGTGGTGTGATTGAGAAGCTCTGCTGTAGTGTGTATAGTTGTGTGGTGTGATTGAGAAGCCCTGCTGTAGTGTGTATAGCTGTGCTGTGTTGTGTGATTGAGAAGCCCTGCTGTAGTGTGTATAGCTGTGTGGTGTGATTGAGAAGCCCTGCTGTAGTGTGTATAGTTGTGTGGTGTGATTGAGAAGCCCTGCTGTAGTGTGTATAGCTGTGTGGTGTGATTGAGAAGCCCTGCTGTAGTGTGTATAGCTGTGTGGTGTGATTGAGAAGCCCTGCTGTAGTGTGTATAGCTGTGCTGTGTGGTGTGATTGAGAAGCCCTGCTGTAGTGTGTATAGCTGTGTGGTGTGATTGAGAAGCCCTGCTGTAGTGTGTATAGCTGTGTGGTGTGATTGAGAAGCCCTGCTGTAGTGTGTATTGCTGTGTGGTGTGATTGAGAAGCTCTGCTGTAGTGTGTATAGCTGTGTGGTGTGATTGAGAAGCTCTGCTGTAGTGTGTATAGCTGTGTGGTGTGATTGAGAAGCTCTGCTGTAGTGTGTATAGCTGTGTGGTGTGATTGAGAAGCCCTGCTGTAGTGTGTATTTCTGTGCTGTGTGGTGTGATTGAGAAGCCCTGCTGTAGTGTGTATAGCTGTGTGGTGTGATTGAGAAGCCCTGCTGTAGTGTGTATAGCTGTGCTGTGTGGTTGGATTGAGAAGCCCTGCTGTAGTGTGTATAGCTGTGCTGTGTGGTGTGATTGAGAAGCCCTGCTGTAGTGTGCATAGTTGTGTGGTGTGATTGAGAAGCCCTGCTGTAGTGTGTATAGCTGTGTGGTGTGATTGAGAAGCTCTGCTGTAGTGTGTATAGCTGTGTGGTGTGATTGAGAAGCTCTGCTGTAGTGTGCATAGTTGTGTGGTGTGATTGAGAAGCCCTGCTGTAGTGTGTATAGTTGTGTGGTGTGATTGAGAAGCCCTGCTGTAGTGTGTATAGTTGTGTGGTGTGATTGAGAAGCCCTGCTGTAGTGTGTATAGCTGTGCTGTGTGGTGTGATTGAGAAGCTCTGCTGTAGTGTGCATAGTTGTGTGGTGTGATTGAGAAGCCCTGCTGTAGTGTGTATAGTTGTGTGGTGTGATTGAGAAGCCCTGCTGTAGTGTGTATAGTTGTGTGGTGTGATTGAGAAGCCCTGCTGTAGTGTGTATTTCTGTGCTGTGTGGTGTGATTGAGAAGCCCTGCTGTAGTGTGTATAGTTGTGTGGTGTGATTGAGAAGCCCTGCTGTAGAGTGTATAGCTGTGCTGTGTGGTTGGATTGAGAAGCCCTGCTGTAGTGTGTATAGCTGTGCTGTGTGGTGTGATTGAGAAGCCCTGCTGTAGTGTGCATAGTTGTGTGGTGTGATTGAGAAGCCCTGCTGTAGTGTGTATAGCTGTGTGGTGTGATTGAGAAGCTCTGCTGTAGTGTGTATAGCTGTGTGGTGTGATTGAGAAGCTCTGCTGTAGTGTGTATAGCTATGTGGTGTGATTGAGAAGCTCTGCTGTAGTGTGTATAGCTGTGTGGTGTGATTGAGAAGCCCTGTTGTAGTGTGAATAGCTGTGCTGTGTGGTGTGATTGAGAAGCTCTGCTGTAGTGTGTATAGCTGTGTGGTGTGATTGAGAAGCCCTGCTGTAGTGTGTATAGTTATGTGGTGTGATTGAGAAGCCCTGCTGTAGTGTGTATAGTTGTGTGGTGTGATTGAGAAGCCCTGCTGTAGTGTGTATAGCTGTGTGGTGTGATTGAGAAGCTCTGCTGTAGTGTATATAGTTGTGTGGTGTGATTGAGAAGCCCTGCTGTAGTGTGTATAGCTGTGTGGTGTGATTGAGAAGCCCTGCTGTAGTGTGTATAGTTGTGTGGTGTGATTGAGAAGCCCTGCTGTAGTGTGTATAGTTGTGTGGTGTGATTGAGAAGCCCTGCTGTAGTGTGTATTTCTGTGCTGTGTGGTGTGATTGAGAAGCCCTGCTGTAGTGTGTATAGTTGTGTTGTGTGATTGAGAAGCCCTGCTGTAGTGTGTATAGTTGTGTGGTGTGATTGAGAAGCCCTGCTGTAGTGTGTATAGTTGTGTGGTGTGATTGAGAAGCCCTGCTGTAGTGTGTATTTCTGTGCTGTGTGGTGTGATTGAGAAGCCCTGCTGTAGTGTGTATAGTTGTGTGGTGTGATTGAGAAGCACTGCTGTAGTGTGCATAGCTGTGCTGTGTGGTGTGATTGAGAAGCCCTGCTGTAGTGTGTATAGTTGTGTGGTGTGATTGAGAAGCCCTGCTGTAGAGTGTATAGCTGTGCTGTGTGGTGGGATTGAGAAGCCCTGCTGTAGTGTGTACAGTTGAGTGGTGTGATTGAGAAGCCCTGCTGTAGTGTGTCTAGTTGTGTGGTGTGATTGAGAAGCACTGCTGTAGTGTGTATAGTTGTGTGGTGTGATTGAGAAGCCCTGCTGTAGTGTGTATAGTTGTGTGGTGTGATTGAGAAGCCCTGCTGTAGTGTGTATTTCTGTGCTGTGTGGTGTGATTGAGAAGCCCTGCTGTAGTGTGTATAGTTGTGTGGTGTGATTGAGAAGCACTGCTGTAGTGTGTATAGCTGTGCTGTGTGGTGTGATTGAGAAGCCCTGCTGTAGTGTGTATAGTTGTGTGGTGTGATTGAGAAGCCCTGCTGTAGTGTGTATAGTTGTGTGGTGTGATTGAGAAGCCCTGCTGTAGTGTGTATTTCTGTGCTGTGTGGTGTGATTGAGAAGCCCTGCTGTAGTGTGTATAGTTGTGTGGTGTGATTGAGAAGCACTGCTGTAGTGTGTATAGCTGTGCTGTGTGGTGTGATTGAGAAGCCCTGCTGTAGTGTGTATAGTTGTGTGGTGTGATTGAGAAGCCCTGCTGTAGTGTGTATAGCTGTGCTGTGTGGTGGGATTGAGAAGCCCTGCTGTAGTGTGTACAGTTGAGTGGTGTGATTGAGAAGCCCTGCTGTAGTGTGTCTAGTTGTGTGGTGTGATTGAGAAGCACTGCTGTAGTGTGTATAGTTGTGTGGTGTGATTGAGAAGCCCTGCTGTAGTGTGTATAGTTGTGTGGTGTGATTGAGAAGCCCTGCTGTAGTGTGTATAGCTGTGTGGTGTGATTGAGAAGCCCTGCTGTAGTGTGTATAGCTCTGCTGTGTGGTGTGATTGAGAAGCCCTGCTGCAGTGTGTATTGTTGTGTTATAGCTGTGCTGTGTGGTTTATATAGCTGTGCTATACGGTGTATATACCTGTGTAATTGCTGTGTTGTGCGGTTCGCAGGTGTGGAGAGCAGTCTGCGTGTAAGCCAGTGTAAAGAGACTGTGGGAAGCCTGCCAGAACACAACTACGTGCTGCTCAAGTACCTAACCTGCTTTCTGCACATGGTGAGTTAAAGTATATAGAGGAGAGGCCGTGACCTCTCATAGAACCTGACACGCTCCCTGCACATGGTGATACAGTATAGAGGAGACGCCATGACCCCTCGTAGAACCCGACACGCTCCCTGCACATGGTGAGTTACAGTATATAGAGGAGAGGCCGTGACCCCTCATAGAACCTGACACGCTCCCTGCACATTGTGATACAGTATAGAGGAGACGCCATGACCCCTCATAGAACCCGACACGCTCCCTGCACATGGTGATACAGTATAGAGGAGACGCCATGACCCCTCGTAGAACCCGACACGCTCCCTGCACATGGTGAGTTACAGTATATAGAGGAGAGGCCGTGACCCCTCATAGAACCTGACACGCTCCCTGCACATTGTGATACAGTATAGAGGAGATGCCATGACCCCTCATAGAACACTGTAGTTATTCCATGAATGAGGGCTCGATGAACATTCATGGAGCGTTCTGTTTATATAACAAGTAAGTATGTTTAAACCCATGTTTAACAGCATGGTATTGTATGATAGACTGACTTCATTTACTTACCTTGGATGAGGTGTGTCCATTCCAGGTTTAACAGGTAAAATGATATGATTAAGTACTTCAGGGTCTGGATGTAGGTTTAATTGGTTCAATTAAACAAATTAGAACAGGGTTGGAACAAAGACCAGGAGTGGAAGGGACAACTTTAGCCACCCCTGCCTTAGATCAAGCTCAGTACATCTGCTTTGCAGCGCAGTGTAATTTGGAACAGAGTGGTTTGAGTGAATGCAAGGTAGATTCCAACATGAGGTTGGAACCACAGAATATGAAATGTTATTCGATGGTAGAGATGCCAACACTTGGTATAAAAAGGTTTACTGCGATATATATTAATACTTCAATGCCTAAATGTAAAAATCTCATTTACAATACATGCGTTACTTCTGTTGCCCCTCAATAAATTATAAATACGTATGATATTGTTACTTATTGGTTCATTTGATCTTCTACCCCACTGGGAAAAACTGGCGTGTCTGCTGTCCGAATTTCCCATATTTCCATTCAGGTTTGATGTATTGCAGTATTATTATTATTATTTATTTCTTAGCAGACGCCTTTATCCAGGGCGACTTACAATTGTTACAAGATATCACATTATTTTTTACATACAATTACCCATTTATACAGTTAAGTTTTTACTGGAGCAATGTAGGTAGTGTAGCAGTGTCCCCCACCTAGTATTGAACCAACAACCCTCCGGGCAAGAGTCCAGAACCCTAACCACTACTCCACACTGCTGCCCTCTTTTCAACCCTCTTTTCAGGGTCAGTCCCTGGATAACCACAGATAGGTGGCCTATGAACTTCCTGCGGGTATTTCTGTTCAGTGTAAAGTTTTACAGCAAAGTATCAAAAACCATGGCTAAAGGGTGGTAAATACATCGGGAACTGCAAACTTACAGTGGAAAAATGCCATGGTAGACTTTTAAAAGGAAAGAGTAGAAAGCAAAAGACATAACCTTTTGCCTTAAAGGGATTCATGTGACCTGAATTCTTCTCCCCTGGTTGAGTTTACACACCCTGTACTGATAACCCATTGCATAGCAGATCCATTCCTGGTTTTACTATGAGTTAAGTAAGACACACCTAAGCTTTTTACCTATGCACTGTGGTTAATCAAGCTTGTAGTAAAACCTGGAATGGGAGAAACTCTTATTCCCATTCCTATTATATTTACCTAAGAATCCACCTAGAAAACTAAGTTTAGGTGCAGATGGGAAGTTTAATACACGTAGTACCCCAAATCAGAGTGATGCTAAATGAGATCAAACGTGTCACTTTGATGTCCCTTTGCGCTCCCCTGCCCCCCTGACATTAACATTGAAAAGCACTAAATATGAAATGATCTGGTCTGTGTACTTGTCGTATTCGACAAGAAGAAACTCAGGTATATAGACTTAAAGCTGCAACTCACATGGTGATCCAACAAAGCAACCATGAAGACCAAGGAGCTTTTGAAGCAAATCAGGGATAAAGTGATAAAGAGGCACAGAGCAGGAGAAGGGTACAAGAAAATTTAAAAGGCGCTGATTATCCCTCTCAGCACAGTGAAGTCCATCGTTAAGAATTAGAAGATGCATCATACCACCCAGACACTACCCAGATCAGGCTGCCCTCTCAAACTGAGCAGCCGGGCAAGCAGGAAACTGGTTTGGGATGTCACTCTGAAGCCAACAATGACCTTTAGAGATCTGCAAAGTTCTGTGTCTGAAATGGGAGTCAGTGTTCACACATCAACAATAAGCCAGTCCTTACACAAAGCTGGCCTGTATGGATGGGTGGCAAGAAAGAAGCCATTACTCAAAAAGCCTCATCTTAAAGCACGTATGGAGTTTGCGAAAAAGCATGTATATGATACTGCAGACATGTGGAAAAAGGTTTTGTGGTCAGACGAGACAAAAATTGAACTTTTCGGTCTAAATTCCAAGCGTTACGTCTGGCACAAGCCCAACACTGCACATCACCCAGTCAACACCATCCTAACTGTCAAGCATGGTGGTGGCAGCATCATGTTCTGGGGATGCTTCTCTTCAGCAGGGACTGGGAAGCTTGTCAGGATAGAGGGGAGAATGGATGGTGCAAAGTAGGGTTAATCCTTGAGGAAAACCTGTTTGAGTCAGCCAAGACTCTGAAACTGGAGAGGAAATTCACTTCAGCAGGACAATGACCTGAAGCATAAAGCCAAAGCCACACTGGAGTGGTTGAACAAGAAGAGAATTAATGTTCTTGAGTGGCCCAGTCAAGGTCCTGAATTGAATCCAATCGAAAATTTATGGCGAGACTTGAAGATTGCAGTCCATCGACGATTCCCAACAAACTTATCAGAACTGGAGCAATTTTCCCATGAAGAATGGGAAAAAAAATTAAACCATCCTACTGTGCAAAGCTAGTAGAGACCTATCCAAAAAGACTCATAGCAGTAATTGCTTCAAAAGGTGCTTCTACCAAGTACTGACTTAAGGGGCTGAATACTTATGCAACCAGTAAATTTCATTTAGTACATTTTCTTTGCAAGTTTTGCTGACATTTAACCTCCTCCTCATATAACACTGTTTAGAGTAACCACTACAGCTTTGAATAAAAAAACTGCATAAATTATTTGTAATTCAACAAAATGTGGCATTATTGGTAGGGGGTGAATACTTTTGCAAACCACTGTGTGTGTGTGTGTCTGTGTCTGTGTCTGTGTCTGTGTGTGTGTGCCGCCAGTACACATAACACCACTTAACTAAGAACAGTTCACTTGTCGTACAAATATTTGCTTATACGACTGAAGTCCATTAAGAGCACATAGCAAGTACGATAAATGGATGAGAACGATTTCAAATAACAGCGATTACAATAACAGCGTGAATATGGATACCTATAAGAGTAAAATCAAGTACAAGATACAGTAAGTACTTATAGTTAGGAGCAGTAGTTCAATGCGGCAAGGTATGCAGCAGTTCAGTGCAAGTACAAGCTAATGCAAGAACAGGTACAATTGGGTGCCATATAGTCCAGTATAGTTAGGATTTGGCAGATCTATTTAACTGCACCAAGCATTTCCTTTGTTATGGCAGTACATTTCATGTGATTTCCTGTTTATCCCAGCTGGTATAGGTGGATCAATCTACCCTTTAGTGCTAAAGAGTTCAACAGAGAAAGTTGCAGTTTTGTACTATGGAACTCTGGAGCACAGCATGACAGTGGCAGTGACAGGGAAAGGGTTAATCCAATGTAGTCATGAGCACTGGGTGGCAGTGTTTCCATGTCCATTATCTCAAAGCAGCCAGGTAGTTTTACTCTCCATTCACTTCAGCTTTTGTTCTCAAGTTTCAGTTAGTGCTGCAAGTTACTCCCTCGTGAATGTTTTTTGCCATAACAAAAACATGCTGAATTCCTGTTCTAGCCATTATTTTTACCCCTATCAAAAATATTGTGTACTGGTACGTTTTTTTTTTCTTTTTCTCATATTTTTATTACAATCAAGAATGGGCTGTAGTAAAAGTATAGCAAAGTGTACAGGAGGCTGTGTGGTCCAGTGGTTAAAGAAAAGGGCTTGTAACCAGGAGGTCCGCGGTTCAAATCCCCTCTCACCCAGTGACTCATTGTGTGACACCGAGCAAATCACTTCACTTCCTTGTGCTCCGTCTTTCGGGTGAGACGAAGTTGTAAGTGACTCTGCAGTTGATGCATAGTTCACACACCCTAGCTTCTGTAAGTCGCCTTGGATAAAGGTGTCTGCTAAATAAACAAATAATAATAAAGCATAGCATCACCATTGGAAAAGCATGGGAAAACTTTAAAATTACTCTGCAGATTTACCATGGTAAACTTTTAAGAGGGATTGAGCAGAAAAAATTATACAAATCTCATGTGCCTGGTTACAACAAGCCAGCAGTATAAAGGGTGGACTTCAATTCCAAGGGAAAGCTGGGAATAAAACACCCTTAATAATACATGCATCACTTCTATTACCACTAAAAGAAAATTACATTATCACTGTTCCTCTGAGATAAGCTACACCTTGATTTTATTAGAGCATTTTCCAGCACTGATCAATCCCCCTGGATTTCTTCAGCCTAGGGGGCATTTTCTGCTGTCAGAATTACCTACAGTTTGGATGTATTATGTACCAAGTCATTAAGGGCAAGTTGTAATGTCAGAGTTGGGTACCTGGCAGTGCTGTGACAGTCCCTGTTTATACCCTTAAGGGACGCTGGGTGTACTCAGTAAAGGGTGCCAAAGTCTCTAGATCAGTGGTTCCCAACCTGTGGTCCGCGGAAACTCCAGGTTGGTCTCAAACAACTCCCAAAATTTGGTTACACATTTCTTGCAAAAACCCATTTCTATACAATCGCACGTTGTGCTACGAATATTACTAAGCAACACGACAAACCGCTTTAACCACGTCATATACAATTATAAGATTTGTACGAAGTCTGCATTTTTCCCCTTTTATCTGTTTTCTTTTATTATGGGTGCGTTTATAAATTAATATATAGTACAGCTCCCTTTGATGCAATACCAAGCATCGCATTCAAAGCCACCATAAACTGAAACAGCTTTCTAATGTGAAACAAATACTAACTAAATAACGTACACATTATGAAGGCACATTTGTCTTGTCAAAATTACAGATTGAATAACTAAATTAAAAAATAAATAAATAAAATAAAATAAACCCATTAAAACCAGTTTTAGTACTTTTCATTTTCAACAATATATGTGCCTTTTCAACAATATATGTGTTTGCCATGGGGTATAGGAATATACCATTATTTCAGTAAGTTTTTGGAGAGGTTAGCTGCATATAGTAACAGAAGTTAATGTGAAACAAAAAGAGGCTATATTTGTAGCTTGACTTGTGAACTGTACTGTAGTGTGAATGATCGATTTCAGAGCCATGTTATTATATGGGTTTATTCAGAAAGGTTTAATATCTCACAAACACGACTATGTGCCAAACGGAAATGTGTACAGTCTGTTCTTGACGCTGTCATATTTAACCAAAATGCTATAAATCCTATCGACTGTGCGCCACCAATCCCATTAAATTTACACACCACAGCCCACCAGAAGTGGGAAGTAACATCCTGTACACTCTCCAATCATTTTTTCATTTTTCAAATTGCTTCTCACCCACCTCGTCTTTGTATTCCGGTGTGTTTTTTATATGTACATCAAGCGAAGTTGCCGATCAGTGAGTGCAATAAATTACATTAGAAATGGATAGATTCATTTGCTACACAAGGTTGGGGGGACCGGCATGTATTTACATTTACAGGATCCGAGGACGACCTAATACCCAGTGCGTTATTTATCAGGAGGTTTTGTCAAACAAAACTCTTAAACCTACAAAATAGAGATGCCATTTATCTACAAAGTTATTCAGAATGTGAAAAAAATAAACAATTTTAAACAAAAGAAACAGGAACTTTGCCATCGGCCACTTTCAATGCGCAAAATGACAATTCCTTCCTGACCTGACGATCCAAGCCCAGGAATCTCATTAAGTTAGGTACGTTATATAAATACCTTACTTTCTACATGTACTTACACATATAGGCCTATACATACAAATTAGTTTCAAAATGCTGTTGTGAAAAAATGCGTTGCAAGTGGTCCATGGGAAAAATCCAAACACTAAGGTGAAAATCATTGAAAAAGGTTGGGAACCACTGGTCTAGATAATGATGTCACAGGTTACTTGAGAGCTGCCAGTCTCTCCTCAATCTGAGTCCTGCTTGCAATTCCTGAAGGGGCCAGTACTCATTTTAAACAGCTCAGTACATTTTTTAATAACCTCGCAAGTAGGGTTCGGATTTGTTTTTAATTTTATATTGAGATGCGCAGCAGGCAAATGCACAAGAACAGGGGGTAACGCAGAAGGGTAACACAATCCTGAAAGCTGTCTGTGTTCCTCTTTCTTTGTGTCAGTGCGTGCTCACTGTGGGAAAGCATCAGCCTTAACCAAGCTATTTCGTTTTTTACAATGTCTCAAGAGAACAAATGGGAGCGGTGACACAAGAGGTCACGTAGAGGGTATGTCAGTCAGGGAGCACAACGTGTTTGCAATAAACTGAGCCTCTTCTCGAACAGGAGTGGGGCTTGCCAGACTCTTCATGATTATTATTTATTTCTTAGCAGACGCCCTTATCCAGGGCGACTTACAATTGTTACAAGTTATCACATTATTTTTTACATCCAATTACATTATTTTTTACACATTATTTTTACATACAATTACCCATTTATACAGTTGGGTTTTTACTGGAGCAATCTAGGTAAAGTACCTTGCTGAAAGGTACAGCAGCAGTGTCCCCCACCTGGGATTGAACCCGCAACCCTCCGGTCAAGAGTCCAGAGCCCTAACCACTACTCCACACTGCTAGTTTCATGGGAGCGATTCTGCAGCAGACTCAGTAATCCAAACCCGTTCAGACTAGTCCGCTACTCATCGGTACCATACTAAACATCTTTTTTTCTGATACTTTCATTTATTTAAAAATCATCCTTTTGATGATGGTAATGATAATAGTTATAATAATAATTAGTACGGTAGTGTAGTTGAGCCGCAACACTGTTCCGGTACTTTTTCTATAGGCAGAACCTTGACTTAAAAATTAAATAATCTTTACCGATTTGTTATAAAAATGCGTATGTGGCGCCCGACCGGTCTTTTCCATGTGGAAATCAAATTAGTCTTTCCATTGAATAGGCACCAGGAACAAAATAATCGGTGTCTGGTTCCCTACATACCAGTTTTAATGGTACACTCCGAATAACTGAGTTTCTGATAACCGTCGCATATTTTAAATGTTTGCAGAGTCCACTACACACCTCCCGCACAATCATCTGATTTCAGTCATTCATCCTTGTGATGTAATGAAGAGAACGTTATTCTATTGCAAACTAAGGTACTACTTTAAGAAGGCTAACAATTATTTTAGTAATAATTCTGATGAAGAAGACAGCAAAAATGCATCCTGGGACTGTGGCCATAAACACGGGTTTAAAGCTGCTTTGTGTATCGGTCAGTGCAGAGACCCGGGGAATGGAATGAACGTCTGCCCTTGCAACTGTCTTAGTGTGGCACTTTGTGGCCTGGGGGTAACATTGTAAATGTGCAGGGAACCAAGGTGTATAAGCTATGATTTGGTGGTGGAGGAATGAGGTGCCGGTGAGGCTGTGTGTTCATGTTTTTCCTGTGTCTCTGATTTAGCTGGAGGAGGTTAATCAAGGGCAGCGCTACCAGTTTTTGGGTTTTTTTGCAACGCCCCACCATATTTTGCAAGTAATTGGCCAAAAAGTAGCCAGATTGTGTTTTTTAAACCAGGCAAAAAACAAACTTACTATTAAGATTTAATATATTTTACAAAAGCATGAATAAGTGCTACACATTTATTTAAAAAAAAAAATAAAAAAAATAAAAACACTGGTAAGTAATGTTTATAAGCTATTTATTTATGTATCTGCTTTGCTGTTTCTTGTTCTCACAACTTACAGTACGAGAACTGCTGGTTTTTGGTTTTTTGGTTTTTGTTTTTTTTTCTGATGAGATCAAATGCAGTATTGGAGGAAAAAAGAAAATATTCAGAATGTAGTGTAAAATTAAATTGTTTGGAACTGTTGGCGGATACAATAAAAAATGCAAATAAAAACAACAATTCTAATTGTACTGATACAGTTCTTAAATTGGTGACGAATAAAATATAACTAAGTGTTTGTGTGATTCGTAATTGTATTGAATGCAGAGCTCCAGAGGGGAGGATGTGATATGATATACAGGACATCATGGTGACTGAAGTTCGAAAAGAACAAGCATGATTAAAATAACCAAAAAATAACCAAACTTAAAGTTCACAAAGACAGCATTTACCAGCTTTTAGATTTCAAAACAAGCCAAGTGTGGCTGGAAAAACGGCAATCTGGCAGCACCAAACAAGGGGGAGTAGCCTAAAAGTAACCTATTAAATGTTACCTCAAGTTTAATGTACAAATAAAACGCAAATTTGTATAATTTGTTTGTGAAAAATCTATATTTGATTTGCCGTTCCAGTATTTTCAGGTTTAAGACTACACCACAGTTATCTGTAAATATTTATCGCCCAGGCCTGCTTAAGCAACAGAAACCTGATTAAAGTGTATTACCGTCTGGCAGTTTACCAAGTCGTGAGGGCTGCCATACAGTCCAGGTCAGCTGCGAAGGTATTGATTGGCTGATATACAGGGTTTTTATTGCCATTAGAAACAGTGGTAAACTGTGCCTTTATTGTTATTTTATATCTCTGATTTACTGATTTATCTCATGGCTTTCCTTCAGTTGTGTTTTCCTTTAAGCCAGACATTCTATCTAAATGCATGTTCCATGACTACACCATGTGGTCGTGCCCTGGAATCGAACCTCCTGATTGGTGGATTCAAGTTCTGAGGATTATAAATGATGTGGTGTTTGCCCTTTTGCTTCTGCTTTCCTTCAGATGGATGTTTTGTCTTCTCTTTCCAATGGCAGGTGTCTCAAGAGAGCATCCACAACAAAATGACCCCGTCCAACCTGGCCTGCGTGTTCGGGCTTAACCTGATCTGGCCACCCAGGGGCACGGCGTCGCCTGGGGCTCTCATGCCTCTCAACATGTTCACAGAGCTGCTGATTGAACATTACAGCAAGGTCTTCAGCGCCCGCACGCCACCCAGTGAAGTGCTGCCCTAATGCAGAGGGACCGTAAGGAGCCAGGCTGATCACTTCCACAGCGTGAAGACACACCAAACCATCCACTGCCCAGGCGGTACACGTCTTTCCAGAACCAACGGGCACCGTTTTAATGGGGTCTACTCAATTACTACCACTGTTTAAATATCAAAATGAGATTAAGATTCAATTAAGAGAATCCCACACACTGGTAAGAGATGATGTTTTTCACAGTGAGTGATTCAAATGACGGTGTTATTCAGCCCCCCACAGTTTAGCTCTATCAGATAGACCCTCTTCTCTCTGTGTAAGCACTTTGGGCCATATTTTCAAAGCACATACTCTGTTCTTTAATGAATTCCTATTTTTGAAAGGTGAAAAATTCATGTTAGTTATAAAAAAAACATTGAAAATCAAAACCCCATGCGAGTGCATAAGGCAACTTGAAACATATACCCCTGGTTTGGTTCTAGTTTTGTAAAATTGAGTGTTGAATGATTTTTGAAGATCTTAACTGAGGGATCTGAACAGGGCCCCCAAAACTTCAAACACTTGATTCTTAATGTTATGCAAAAAACGAGTGCTTGGGAAGCAGATGGTTTTTGGGAAAAAAATGTTTTCGTATTACAGTAATCCGTCGTGTATCCGACTGCGGTGGGACCAGAGTCAGGGTGGATATGTAAAAAGTCGGATAAATGAATCCTGTTTTAAATACCATTATACACAGATATAACAATTACTATATTCACACAATTATTGTTTCGAGATTCAGCTTTTATTATGGAGCTCCCTTAAATCCATTGTTTAAAAAGATACAGGGTATTAATGCTTGTGACAGAGTAGCCATCTGCCATGTGGTTGCGTGCATTCCCGCAGGCGAACAGGATTTATTTACATATCAACACATTGAACAGCTCACATGACACTACCAGCAATGGTTGCGCACAGAGCACATACAACACAGTGTACGAAAACTTTGGTAGGATCTACAATCTCTGATCTAATCTTCTCTGTTCAATAATAAATTAGCGTTGCTGAAGAGGTTGATCATGGCGGACTAACGATGAGGGCGGGTATGTGATGGGCGGATATGCGATGGATTACTGTACTGATCACTAAATTGGGGGATGTTTGTGAACCAAGGTTATGAAAACAAATCTATCAAGAACTGAATAAAACCCATCACTTTATAATTCCTGGATCCCAGGATGTCTGTATCGCAGCAGCATATTTTTGTGCATAATCCTAATTGTTTTGATATTTTTATTCAAACATCATGGCTCATAAATCACCTGGGGAATACATTTCTCAACTTTAACTCTGGAGCGTTCGCCAGGAGAAAGATAATTTCTCTCATATAGATTGCAGTGTCTCCAGATCATGCTTCCTCCTCCAACAATACCTGTTTTTGTTCCCACAATACGCCACTCATTCTAATCCGAGCACCAGCATTGTTGCACTGAGGGAGCATGATGTGGATGCACGACAAATGTAATGTTTATAATTCTCTCTCTCCTGGCGAACGCTCTTCAGTAAAACTTGAGGAATGTATTCCCCAGGTGATTTCCCTGGCGTACTGTAATAGCAAATTGTACATAACTACGCTAAGTATACAAGGTCTAGATTTCCACAGCGATGCATACACAGTAACTGTGTCGTGGGCAGGGGGTGCAATATTATACAACTAGGGACTGGAGATAAGGCATATAGTGGAAAACTATTGTCCCCGAGGGGCATATAGGGCCTTGTTCAGTATGTGCCGACTGCCGTAATAAAACGAATTTCGTTTAAAACTAACGAAAGTCGTCCATGTTGCTATTAGGGGTGCAACAATTAATCGATGCCCAAATATCCCACCGACTGCATCAGCAGCACTGCTATACTGTCTATTGTAACGCTTCATGAAAATAAACAGGTTCACACAGGCAGTGTTCGTCTGTTTATTGTGAACACAGGTAAAAGAAATAAAAAGAAAAGGACCGCTGTCAGCCGCGGATCACGGCAAAGAAATAATAATAATAAAATAACTGTCTATTCTCAGTCTCTCACTTGCTCTCCGCTTCACAGCACTGTTTCAAAATGATTATGGCAGAGAATATGTTCTTGTGTGAGTATATATTTATATTAAAAATGTTCCTTCATATAAAGCTACAGATTTTTTTTTTTTTTTTTTTCAAAATAGGTGTTAATCACGGGTATGTCAAACTGTATAACAGAGCAAGTGTAGTAATAAAATATGTCTTTAAAATAATAGTCTGCCGAGGCTGTCGTTAGTTTAGACTGGACTGTAGAAAGCGTTCAATAACTCCTAGTTATCAACAGCATTTTGCTGTCGTTCACTCTTATGAATAGCAGGTTGATGCTCAGGACCGATGAAAACTTTATGCTAAATGAGGTAATCGTTAACCTTTCTCTCAATTCATTAAAAATATGCCTTCATAGACTAAAATCGCTGGGGCTTAACGATGCATCTGAATTATCTCTTATGAATAGCAAGTTCTGTTCAGGTGGCTGTGGACGAAATCCGATCATGCACTCATTTTCTCATTTCGACAGGCGTTAACCCTTTATGAATAGACCCCCTAGTGTCGTGACAGGATTATATTGGCCTGAGGGTTATAAAGAGGCTAAGTCCTATGTCCACTCGAGGACACTATCAGGAGTAGCCGACCCTGGTCTTGAAGAGCCGCAGGGTCTTCTGGTTTTCGTTCCACCCAACTTCTCTGTTACTTAATTGAACCAATTGTTTTCTTAATTGGTCACCACAAAACAACATTCCAGGTCTTTAGCCATTGGTGATTTAAAGATACCCAGAAAGCCTGCAGAATTGTGGCTCTCCAGGACCAGGGTTGGCCACACCTGCACTATATCAACACAAGAGGACAATAGTTTTCCACAAAACCCCAAGTACCCAGTCCATGTGTTTTATTGAACCCTGGAAGACGGCTCTATCTGCATCCAGCTCCCAGACAGCGGTGCAGAGCTCTCTCAGAAGGCACTTCAGGTCTTGAGACTAGTATGTCTCCAAAGACTTCTCTAAATTGATGTTATCCAGGTTTTTATTTGTTTTTATTGCAACTTGTTTGTTTTTAGCTCTTTTTAGTTTAAAATTTGTGGAAGCTTGTCTTCAGAAAGCTGAGGAACACGTGCTCCTGCCATATTGTTCCTTTTGTAATGTAAAAGGAGATCACATTAGTCTAGGCCACAGTGATTGCAATGAGTGTATGTACTGCTGCTATGAATAAAGACCATCGTTAAGGACTCTCCAGAGGCTGTAGTGCAAGGGTTAAACAGGAAAGTGTGATTCATGGAAACAAGCTTTTTAAATAAAATGCAATTTTATCAATGAAAACTTTTGAGATTTCAGTTTGACGCACTAACATCTGTTTTGCTTGTGTGAAGACGGGAAGTTCAGTGGCTTGTGTGAAGATAGGCAAAACAAAGGATTCACGTTTTTTTTCTGTGGAGAAATATTGATTTAGAATGTATCATATTACACAAATTCAGCTTGTGTTTAAATTTGTTTTCAAAGAAAAGTGTTTTGGTAATGAATAGGTTAAGAAGGATTTGTTTGTTTAAGTCTTCTTTTGACCCGTGGTTTGTTCTGCAGATTCAGAGGTGGAGACTGACTGCAGCCTGGGTTAAAACATGCTATCGTTCAATGTACCACTTGAAATGAAGCAAGCGTATCATGTATACAGCACTATATGCAGGGACTCGAATTGCTGGCTATAATGGAGGGATCCTCTGTGATTTTGACCAGTGATTTCTCCAGGGTAATAGATGCTTAAGCAAAGTCTATCTATCTATTGTGATTGTCTAGACACTTTCTTCCAAAGTGACTTCTTCAGAGTCATGCAGAAATGGCAGCTTGCCATCTGGCATCAACGCACCCCCTTCTCACCTCGTCCAATTAAACCAGCATATCCTCAAGTCTGATACGTTTTCATTCCCAAACCAAATTAGGCATCTTCACCCCTGACCCAGTGTGCAGATGGCTCATTTTTGTACCCTTAATTTCACATTTCGAGTGGAATGCAATACAACAACAGGCCTGCACGTTCATGAAGCAGACTCGCATTTCAAATGAGACGTAGTTTTGTACACAACAGTGCGCCAACAAATATATTA
Organism: Acipenser oxyrinchus oxyrinchus; assembly: GCA_030684275.1. Taxonomy (NCBI): domain Eukaryota; kingdom Metazoa; phylum Chordata; class Actinopteri; order Acipenseriformes; family Acipenseridae; genus Acipenser; species Acipenser oxyrinchus. The sequence continues at coordinate 32,683,851 of CM060256.1, forward strand.
CCGTTTTTTTAAATGCCTTTTAAAATAATTTTTCTAGATTTTTCTTGAATACAAGTAGATGCTTAAAAAAGTATTAATTAAAACAAAATACAATTCATTGGTTAGCCAAACTAAAATAATTAGAATAAAATGTGTATGATAAATGTGGAAATTATTTTTTTTAATTATTATTGTTCTTTCTGTTCAATTATTTAATCAGTCGATTAATTAATTAGTCAATATGTTAATTAATCAATTTATTAAGCCAATAAGTACCAAATAAATTATTTGAAAAAATCAGAACACACGCTGTATGTATGTACAGTAATTTGATACATTTTAAATCAGTATTTCTTCACAGAAAAAATGCAAATCCTTCATTTTGACAACAAACTGCTGCATCCTATTTTGAGTACAGTCAAGTTAGACATGCCTGTTATCAGACCAGTGAAATTTCATGCTGACTATGAAGCTCAACACATAGAAAATGGAGCTTTATCATCACTGTGGGGAGGAAAACACCAAGAAATGCATCATGTTTAGGATTCAGTTTCTTATTTAATATTGAGGGGTTATAAAAGCATCTGTAGAACTGTATTTGCAGAATTAACAGTTACATTTAGACTTAACTTTTGCAAAATTAGAGTAAGTTTATCATAACAATATAGTTAAAGAGAACATTTAAATAACCAGTAGATGCCAGTTTAAAATGCTCCAAAAAATTACAAAGTAGCCTGTCCTCACATTAGGACAATGGCACTCAATGGGTTAATTATTCCGCATAAATGGAAAAATAGGGCTGTTTCAAACAAAATAATAACATTGCTCTATTCTTACAACTTTTAATATCTGGCAATATTACCAGCAATTCCATATGAATCCATCATGGACCATCAAGGGCTTGCTGCTTTGGTGAAACATTTTTTTGTGTTGAGAATATAAATTACCCCTCTTGCTTTTTCTTACAAAAGTATTTCTCTGTGTTCCCACAATTTTAACCTCAAAAAGTCAAAGGGTGCTGCCGTCTTGGAACAACGATGAAAAGGCATCACAACCAGATAAATTATCATAGCCCCCAACTCAGAGCCTTGCAGCAATTACTGCACTCAATGATCGCTTTCAAATATTGACTATTGTAAACTGGCCACCTGTTCATGTTGTGGTACTGAGGAAGGGTAATTTAGTCAGCTTTTAGCCCTGTCAGACCACTTGTTCATGACATATAGTAAACTAGAAACACCATCTAACCATTTAGAATCTCACAGCTGCGGTGATACCACAAGTATGATCTGTTCAGAGTGGTGTTTGCAGGATGCACAGTAAAAACAAGTGTTCTGAAAGCAGAGCTGTCTTAAGTGTAAAACATTTGGTGTGGAACCAGGCTCAGCAAGCGCTGTTGCAGAAACCCATTGATTGGGGCCAAATGAAGAATGAATGTCCCGTCCAGTCGCACTGCTTCCCTAGTGTTTGGGGCGGCTTGCTCGTCAAAGTCTTTTTTGTGTTTATTTGAAGAGGGGTAGTTTATCAATTGAGTGAAGCTTACAGTAAATAGTTAAGTGAGCAAGGGCCTGGGTTGGGTGACATTTCTCATGCAAAATTCACAAATCGTCACGTCAACTATTGTTTAAAGCCAGGTGAATGGGATCCCCGTGATTAGCCTAATTCTTTAACAATTCTGGACTCATCTTCTAAACCTCTCGTTTTGCCATTATTATTATTATAATTATTACATTTCTTAGCAGATGCCCTTATCCAGGGTGACTTACAATTGTTACAAGATATCACATTATTTTTACATACAATTACCCATTTATACAGCTGGGTTTTTACTGGAACAATCTAGGTAAAGTACCTTGCTCAAGGGTACAACAGCAGTGCCCCCCCCCCCCCCGGGATTGAACCCACAGCCCTCTGGTCAGGAGTCCAGAGACCTAACCACTACTCCACACTGCTGCCACACTGTGTGTGTTGTGTCACACTCAATTCTAAGCTAAATGCAAACCAGACTGATCACACTAAATTGATATTGAAATCTATTGCATTGTTCCCAACAGCATGACAGTAGCAACTCACTCAAGTCTACTCAGCTGTAAAAACAGATTGCAAATACAGGTGCAGCCCTTGAAATGATGTGGCCTTGCTGTTCCCTTGCCCTGGGATAAATCAATTCTATAATGCAAGTCACGCTCCACTGAATTCCACAAGGGAATCGAATGCTTAGGGGCCACATCAATCCTGGAGCACAGTCTGCTACAGGCCAGTGGTTCTGGGTTTTTAACCAAACACCCAATGCAAGCGACTGGATATTTTGAATCTACAGTAAATAACATGCCTCTTAAGTGTTTATTTATGATCTCATTTACAAAGTTCTAGTCCCCAAAGCCAGATTCTGGGACCCAGGAACATTACTCATCCACTACTTCAGGAACATTCATAGATTTTACCTTTTTTTTTTTTTTGTCTGCTTGCCCTGCAGTGTTGAAAGAAATGCATTTTGTTACCTCGGCGGTGTCCTGTGCTGTCCATGTCAACAGCAACATTGTTTTTCAACATAGTCTTGATTGTTTGGATGTTTTTATTCTCACATTATGGGTCACAAATCAAGGTTCGCCAGGAGAAAGATAATTTTCTTGCAGACACCGTTATGAGTCCAGATCATGCTCACTCCTGTAACTATGCTTGATTCCTGTTCCCCAATATGCTACACGTTTCAACCAAAGTAACAGCATTGTTGCAGAGGGAGCATGATCTGGAGTCACATGGTGTTTAACAGTGACAGTTGAGAGATGTATTCCCAGGTGATTTGTGGCCGATGATATGTGAATAAAATATCGAAACAATTTTAGAAATACTAAAAAACGGGTCATGATACGATATGTATCAGAGTACATGTGATGGTCTTGATGGGCTACTTGTAGGATGTGTAGTAAGATCATATGGTCAGTTAATGATGGACCATTTTGTTGAAAGACGAAAATGATCCTAAACAACTATAGACCACACTTACTCTTCATTCAAGAACCACTTGGTGATCTACAAAGAGTTATGCTTTCTGACTTTTATTACAATAAGATATGTCATGTAAATAAAGTATCACAGTTCAGCGATACACGATGAATCATTGCACCCCTGATGTAATCTCCATTGTGAAATACCTCTGTCCTTCTCAAATCAAAAGAACAGTTATATAAAAATGGACAGCAGAGAGATTGTTTATTGATATCTTTAGCATTATAAAAATCTCTTTGGATTAGAAGTGGAAATTGAAAAGTTAAGGAAGATCCTCATTAAGGTGATGGTGTATTTTAGCATTTTAGGTTCCAACAACAAAAAAGCCTTCATTGTATTGTCTAGTAAGTTTAAAAAGATTAGAAAAAAAGAAGCAAGACTACACTTAACAGGTCAGCCATCAACTTCCATCAATCAATTTTTAATGCATCATAAAGAAGTAAAACTACATTGGCATATTTAAGACAAACACTTTTGTTTCCTATACACCCTATCCCATGGACAGCCTCCTTTTCATTTTTTTAAAAGCCCTGCTGTTAACAGTCCCAGAGACATTTCGTCTGAATGCTCCGTTGTCCAGTTCCAAAGTCGTCTTGCTTTTCGTCTCGCCATGGCAAAAAAACACATTGAACTTGGCAAGCCACAACCCAGTGCATAATTGGCAAACAATAACTGTAGTATATTTCGATCTTTGTTCATTGATAAAAGAATATAAAAAATCTTGTTCTAGTGTCAAGTGTATTAAAATAGATCTGTATAGTACTGCACAGTTTCTCCCAGAGTTGTGAAAATGGTTGAAGGAATCAACTGGCTTCAGATACGACTGCTTAAGGGCACGTTCTCATTGTGCGCTGATATGGTCACTTCTTTTTTAAACAGGCTTGCCTTATGTCACAGCTTCAGTAGACTTGTTCATGCTCTTGGAACAGTTGTGCAGTATCCCTTTGATGAGGAATTTTGATCTGAAGTGACCACAGGTGAATTGGAATGTCTTTCCCAGTGGATGATATGCAATAAAAGAATCTCACATGATGTGAGTACGTCCCCAAGTCCTTGATGAGGGAGAGTGATGGGTATCGTTTCAGAATAACCTCGCCGGACACCAGATTCATGCGCTTTCTGTTACACCCATACTGCAAGGGTTCTAAGATTTTAATGGGTTACAATACCTGTGGTTACAATCAGTATTCAGCAGGTCACTTTTAATATCAGGGATTGTGTTCTGGTTAAATTATTGTGTTTCTTTTACAGTGGGACAAAAACTATTCAGACAGTTACCTAACATTTTGATATGCACTAGCTAGTTTTATATATTAATGTAAGGTTCAATTGTGTGCAATTGTTACAACTTTTTGCATTGTTGCTACAGTATTTGTCTCTTTTCTAGCCATTGCTGACACTGATAACCCTTAGAGAGAAAGATAGCACATATTCAGTTAACACCAGTTTAGGTACAGTCTACCGTCTAAACTTCCAGAATAAATTCCTAATCAGTAAATACAATTTGATTAGATATTTTATTTACCTTCTTCATAGTCAGTTTGAAGTTAAAGTTACTTAGCTTTCCTGTGAACTTTTTACACAATTGAACCTAACTGGTAATTGATAAAATCATGGATACCAAATTGCATGCCGCATTTCCAACTGTACATTTAGGTTGCAGCAACTGTTCACTAGAGCTTCCACTTAAATCCTGAACACAGCTGGTCCTGAGGGCTAGGCAGCTTTGCAGACATTCGTTATTTGTAACCCAGGCACAATCTTTGAATCCTTGCTGTAGAAAACATGTGGGCTGGCTGCTCTGAGTCAAGGTCAGTTCTAATAGAAACAGAGCACATTATGTCGCAGTCAATCTGTCTGTTTTTTAACAAGTACACACATGGTAACTGGGACCTTCTCAGGACAGGACCTTTTTAGTGTCCTTTTAAAGCAAATCAATCACTGATCACCAAAGAAAGCACATGGTGACTGTATATCATAGCTGTCCTGCCAGAGTGTTGTGTGACTTTCAATGCTCGTTTCTGCACAAACCAACTCCTAGGTCCTACATACCCAGCAAAACTTCCGAACTGGCTTCTGAATAGCGACACTGCTTTCCATAACTGGCTTCTGAATAGCGACACTGCTTTCTATAACTGGCTTCTGAATTGCGACACTGCTTTCCATAACTGGCTTCTGAATAGTGACACTGCTTTCCATAACTGGCTTCTGAATAGCGACACTACTTTCCATGGGTCTCTGCAGCAGCCTTCTTGTATTGTCTTCACACCAGGTGTTTGTTTGAAAGCTGCCTGTTTCTCTTTCCACTCTTTGAAAAGGACGAGTAAGCCGGAGAGCTTCTAGCTGGTGAAGTTTGCAGCCTTGCAGTAAACTAGCAGTTATTGCTCTTGTTGAGTGTCACTTAGATACAAATTTAAAAACAGAACAAAGCAACCCTTTTGTGAAAAGGTTACATGTAAAAGCATGTTTTATTTTTTTGAGATTTGGGCAATATGATAAACACATAGTAACACTGACAAAGGCACTGGCCATGACATTTGTATAAGTTCTTATAGTTTTTTAAGCAGAAAGTATAATGCGAGTATAAATCCTGGCTCTAGAAATCTATAAGTGTTTACAGAAATCTACAGAAAATTCAAGGAATTATAGAAAATGATAGAGATCTATAGAAAAGGGTGTGTCTACAGATACAGCTAGAGGGCAATGGCACAAATCCTATGGATTGTTTTAAAGGATGAATACCCAGAGGATACTCGTTCTTCCCAACAGCCCGCAGTTGTGTGAAAAACAAGGTGAATCCATATTATATTGACATTCAGTATGGGTTTTGGGGGTTTAAAGCGTATTTTGTGTGAAGACAGTACAGGTAGACCCTCATAGATTTGTATAGGACAGGACTTTAAACCTGTCATTAGGATGACCCTTTGTAATACAGTGGTGGCCTTCAGAAACCAATTATACACAGTACAAATAGCAGAACCATCATACATTTGAGCAAACCCAATACCCCAAAGATCATCCACAGAAAGCAGACTGTTAGTTACTGTCCATGCTCTAAACCTTTCTCAACAGTTATTTTGCTTTGTTTACCTTATTCTTATTCATTTTTGCACCCAAAGGGATACTGCATATTTATTTTAAAAAATTACCAAAAAATCAAACTAGCTGGGGTTTTTTTTTCTTATCGTTTAACATTAGTAAAAACAACAGCAAAAAAAATGGTCACCTAACACCTAACACTTCCTACCAATGTAGGCCTCAGAAAGGCTATAGTGAGAAGAGCCTCAAAATTAAACAATAGGCCTGAGGCCAAGAAAAGGCCCAGTCTGTCCCTTTGGTTATCAGGAAGACTAACTAGTAAAAGTGTTCTTGGATTTCTCTCGCTCAACAATATCCAAGTAACAAGGACAAAAAAAAGGAAAGGAAGGTCTTCACAAAATACAAACCTTCGTCATTTTGCAGCCCCTGTAAAACAAATTCTGATATATTTGTAATGAAACCTCCAGATGTTTCACTTGAGGCAGTTTATGTTTGTACCGTATAGTGGATATTTTTTGGCAAGCGACACACCAGGTGTATAAATTCATATTATTATTATTATTATTATTATTATTATTATTACTATACAATTAAAAAAAAATAACTGCAGTACAAAAATTTTAAGTTTTTTGGCATATTTTCTGTACTGACAAAAGCATATTGAAAAAAAAGCCCCCCCCCCAACTTACAGACAAACATAGAATAATAAACACTTGGCTTGCCAGAAAATATCTACTATAAGGTGCAAGCGGAAACAATAACATCTTTGCACAAAATCATTATGAGAAAAATACATCGACAGCAAGTTAGGACCTGTAAGAAAAATAATAAGAGTTGTTCTGTGATCCCTCTGCAATACTTCGCATAATCGACAGGCATCAGCAGGAAAATACTTCCTTTTCACAAGAAATGCTAAATTCCGTAATGTCTTTTTTTGTTTGTTTTAAATATCTGTACTATAACACTGAAAAATGATTCTTTGTTTTGTTTGAAGGCTCTTTCGATCCAGACATACACAATGAAAACTTTTCCCCCAGCCCCCTTTCACCTGAATACACATGGCAGACTTGGAGAGAATAATTACATGAACCTTATCAGATTGAAATGGACAGTCCCACATTTCCAATGATTTTTAAAAATAACTACTGCTACTAATAACTAGTTTGTGTCTCTCACTATGTGCAGAACCTTTTTTTTCTTCTTTTTTTAAAAAAAAGAAAGAAACATCTGCGTACTGAATACTAGGTTTTTTTTTTCTATCGCCATTTTTTTTCATTTTTAAATTCATAAATACATTAAGGCCAAGAATAAAAAACAAAAAATCTCGTAAGCACTGAAGGTGTCGGAGTTAAAAAATATGCATGGACAAACTGTTTGTGGGATATAGGATTTCCACAACAGTTGTCTATAAACTGTATTGGTTAGTATTTTTCCTTAAGTTTCTATGGTGTTTCAGATCTATAAAAAGAGTTCATTGTTCTTGAGAAGATGTTCGCGATGCTCGGTTTGTATCTTGATTTCCCCCCGGGCGTGTCAGTTGTTGCCCTGGGCCTGAGGCAGGCCTTTCTGCAGGGCGCTGGCGGGGTTGCTGGCAGTGCTGGTGGCAGAGACGGGTGGGGGGCTGCCGCAGCTCGAGGGTTTGATCCAGGGGATGGTGAGGAGAGGGGAGGCTGCTGTGGTGGTGGCAGTCATGGTCACCTGGATCACCTGGTCTCTCTGGATGAGTCGGATCAGAGCCTTCAGCCGCTCCAAGGAGGCCTGCGTTCCCCTCTGCACTGCCAGCAGGCTGTTTTTCAAATCCACACATTTCTGTAACAGAGAAATAAGAGATCTTGCAGTGAGTCTGTTCAGGAGTGCAACACAGCGGAGGAGGGCTGCAGTGATACTCTTGACGGGTCATGTTAGGAAGTGCTTGTGGTTTCCCAGTACTCTTATCGTAGTACTGGGAACCCCTATCGTACTCTGATGTGAACGGGGCTAAAACTGGAAGTGGCTTAAAACACATTTCAGCACTCAGAGGGTGATCAGACAGTGTTCTGTCGTATCTTGACAGTGATTTTAGAGTTGAAATTATAATGTGTATTTTTTTTTTACCATCAGAAGTTTTTGGCATGCTAGTTAAAGATACTTGGTTATACTCGTTACACGGCACACCTCTAGGAATTACATAACACAAACGTACAGGCCACAGAGCTAAAGAAATATATTCCAGTGTTAGTGTTGCAGTTTTGTTTACTGTTATTTTTCCAAAGCAACTCCTGAAAAAAAAACACCGTCATACAGCCTAGTCCTGCACTTCTGAGAGAAGCCACATTATGAATAAAGACTAGCAGTCTTTCATATAGGAAAGATACACTGGGCTTAAAATTACCGCTCATCTCGTAGAAAAATCTGTCCCAAGTTTAAGGGCTTCTAAATGCACCCTAAAGATGTTTCTTCAGTGGCCTTTGGGAATGAGGTGCTGCAACGGGGTGCGTTTCCGATCTCAACACAGGAACAGAATACATTCAGAGAGTGGAACTGTGATTAACACAGGAACAGAATACATGCAGAGTGTGAAACTGTGATCAACACAGGAACAGAATACATGCAGAGTGTGGAACTGTGATCAACACAGGAACAGAATACATGCAGAGAGTGGAACTGTGATCAACACAGGAACAGAATACATGCAGAGTGTGGAACTGTGATCAACACAGGAACAGAATACATGCAGAGTGTGGAACTGTGATCAACACAGGAACACAGGAACAGAATACATGCAGAGTGTGGAACTGTGATCAACACAGGAACAGAATACATGCAGAGTGTGGAACTGTGATCAACACAGGAACAGAATACATGCAGAGTGTGGAACTGTGATCAACACAGGAACAGAATAGAATACATGCAGAGTGTGAACTGTGATCAACACAGGAACAGAATACATGCACAGAGTGGAACTGTGATCAACACAGGAGCAGAACAGAATACATGCACAGAGTGGAACTGTGATCAACACAGGAACAGAATACATTCAGAGAGTGGAACTGTGATCAACACAGGTACAGAATACATGCAGAGTGTGGAACTGTGATCAACACAGGAACAGAATAGAATACATGCACAGAGTGGAACTGTGATCAACACAGGAACAGAACAGAATACATGCACAGAGTGGAACTGTGATCAACACAGGAGCAGAATAAATGCAGAGTGTGGTACCGTGATTGAGTTGTCCAGCTGCCTCTCCTTCTCATCCAGCTGTTTGCGCTCGCTCTTCAACTGTACGCTTCCCTTCAGCAGCTTCCTCTTCTCCTCCTCCTTCACTGTTCAAACACAAAAACAGACCCCTGTGAAACTAACAGGCTAACAGAAACATTCTAACAGTCCGAGACGGGCAACCCCAGAGACGAGAGGATTAAATACATTACCTCAACTTACAGTTTCCTTCCACTAATTACTAAATATATATTTTTAAAGGAACACATTTTAATATTTTCAAGGAACATTTTTTTTATATGGTGCAGTGTGATATTTCCAGGATTTTTTTTTTTTTGGTCTCTCCCTTCAAGAGCTCCTTAGTAAACATGAAAAAGATGAGCAAAGAGATTGTGCTGTTCTAATGTGTCTCTGTGTTCTCTTCATACCTGCTTTGTGTGTGATATAGGAGTGGACAATGGCCAGGTTCTCAGGCCACGCCATGCTGTCTTCATTCAGCACCTGTTGAACAAACACACTTTTTATTATCGGTTTTGAAACGCATCGGACTCAAAGCAACTGCTTGGAATTTGTGACATTGTTCAGGGATGGGAGTAAGACTCCTATTGCATAGCAGTTTCAACCATTCCAGGTTTTAATACAAGCTTTATTAGCCATAGTGTATAGGTAACAAGCTCAGTGTAAACTCATAGAAGTTGTTATGATTAAGTGTGATATATATATATATATATATATATATATATATATATATATATATACAGTATATATATATATATATATCAGTCAGAGGAAAGGTTATGGACAGAATATGCGTCGGGGTCAGGCTAAATCGTAGTTTGTATCCCTTATAGTTTTAAAAGGAAAAATGTAATCCTGGTAGTTTGAAAAGGGGCACCGAGACTACATTTCCCAGAATCCTCAGTTGGCCAGCAGTTAAGAAACGCAGGGTTTGTTAATGGGAAACACCTGTGTATAGTGAAGGCTAACTATATAAACAGGTGTCTGGCAAAGGTTATGTTGGCTGGGTGGAGGCATTGGCCTGAATGTAGAACTGGGGGGGGGGATCGAATTTTAAGAAAGAAAGAACAAAACAAACGGTATTGTGCTACTTTTGTTTGGGGACTGGTAAAGGTTTGAACTGTCTAGTTATAGTTTAGGACTTTATTTACTATGTTTAGTTTGTACTTCTTGGAGGAGTTAGGCTTTTGTTTCATTTTTGTGTTGTGTAAATGAACATACAGGCACTGTCCAGTTTACACCCTATCTGCTGCTTGCTGAAGTACTTATTTTACACCAAAAGACAGTGAAAAGGTCCAGACAAGTGGCAAAGCAAGCCCCACTTTGCCACTGTGTACACTATATATATATGTGTGTGTGTGTGTGTGTGTGTGTGTGTGTGTGTGTGTGTAAGGGTGAAACCCGGTGGTCTAGCCAATCTAGTTTCGCCAAGGGCTTCTGGGTGAATCCCGAAGTTACCACTTTTTTTCGGCACTCGCACGCATCCAATCGGGTGAATCTAGATTGGCCCAGAACTTGAAAAAGACGACTGGGCGAAACCCATTTTTTCAACAGTTTTCACTGAATTTCGGGACTAGCACAGACAAGTCTAGTTTCATCCAAAGCTTCAACATCGATGCTGGGCCAATCTAGTTTTGCTGATGCGAATTTATTTGGGTGAGTCTAGTTTTGCATTTCTACACTCTCCCCTGCCAGCTTCCAAGTGCGTGCCAGGGTACCTGCCTCGCCTCCACTTCTGAAACAATGTAGCGACGGTGTGCTGGATTTAGAGGGCCGGTGCTGAAAGCCCACTCTTTTTATTAGCTCTCCCAAAAAGTCTTGCTTTTCCATACGAGCAGGCAAACTCGCCACAAACACACACAAAAGAGAGAGAAATAATATGTTCATTGTTCATGTTCAAATCTTCTTTTGTTTAGTCTTCATTAAAGGATAGTTAAGATGACAAATTAGGAATATATGCTTTTACTGGGCAAAACCAAATTTGTGTGTGTGTGGCCAGTTTGCCAGCACTTTACTGGTCTCTCTCTCACTTTTGTGTGTGTATGTGTGTGTGGCGAGTTTGCCTGCTTGTTACTGTTTCTCTCTTTTGTGTGTGTAGCGAGTTTGCCTGCGCGTATGGAGGAGTGAGACTTTTTGACGCGTAACCCGGCACGCACTTGGAACCACGTAACATGGTGAGCAAGTCCAAGGGCGGACTTGAGACTGGCAGGATAGAGTGTAAAAATGCAAAACTAGACTCGCCCAAATAACTGGCATAGGCAAAACTAGATTGGCCCAGCATCGATTTCTAAGCTTCATGCAAATGGCATTGATGTGTGAGCACTATGGCAACTTGAAATGCATCACAAGAGTAGTAGTCGAAAAACAAAACTAACATACAGAACAGAGGCACTAATCTGGATGCATGTTAATACATTTACCAATTTCCTTTACAGTCCGCTGTTCGAACAAGAGCAATTTGTTTTTATTAAATATGTTCTTCCCAAGAGGGACCCCAAAATAATTCAATACAAACAGGACATTCTTGTTAAAGTGAATTTGGATTACAACAAGCTACTTACAATAAGCGACTGTTAAATTGGACTGGGACCATGTGGAAAATTTGTAGCATCATCAGGAAATGTGTTTACTCTGAGTTTGTCTTAATGATAATTGACAGTGTGTGTGCATGTGTGTGTGCATATATATATATATATATATATATATATATATATATATATATATATATATATATATATATATATATATAAATTCCAACTAGAAACATGTGTTAGCACAGTCATGTGAATTTGAAATAACCGCCAGGCAGATCCCTGAAGGCATGCAGTGAAGGGCAGTGTGAGGGGTGGTCTCCATGGGCACGTACCTTCTTTTGGCACTTGGGGCACACCCACATCCCTTTGGGGGCGTCTTGAGTGGGGGTCCAGGCAGTCAGGGGTGATAGGCTCGGGAGCAGGTATCGCAGGGCTGCAGCTCCCCGTCATCCTTACACACTGCACAGTGTTCATCGTGCACAATGTCATCCTGCACACACAAGAGAGGAAACACAATGTCATCCTGCACACACAAGAGAGGAAACACAATGTCATCCTGCACACACAAGAGAGGAAACACAATGTCATCCTGCACACAGGGGAAACACAATGTCATCCTGCACACACAAGAGAGGAAACACAATGTCATCCTGCACACACAGGAAACACAAAGTCATCCTGCACAAACAGGAAACACAATGTCATCCTGCACACAGGGGAAACACAATGTCATCCTGCACACACAAGAGAGGAAACACAATGTCATCCTGCACACACAAGAGAGGAAACACAATGTCATCCTGCACACACAAGAGAGGAAACACAATGTCATCCTGCACACACAAGAGAAGAAACACAATGTCATCCTGCACACACAAGAGAAGAAACACAATGTCATCCTGCACACACAAGAGAGGAAACACAATGTCATCCTTCACACACAAGAGAGGAAACACAATATCATCCTGCACACACGGAAAACACAATGTCATCCTGCACACACAGGAGACACAATGTCATCCTGCACACACAGGAAACACAATGTCATCCTGCACACACAGGAAACACAATGTCATCCTGCACACACAGGAGACACAATGTCATCCTGCACACACAGGAAACACAATGTCATCCTGCACACACAGGAAACACAATGTCATCCTGCACACACAGGAAACACAATGTCATCCTGCACACACAAGAGAGGAAACACAATGTCATCCTGCACACACAAGAGAGGAAACACAATGTCATCCTGCACACACAGGAAACACAATGTCATCCTGCACACACAGGAAACACAATGTCATCCTGCACACAGGGGAAACACAATGTCATCCTGCACACACAAGAGAGGAAACACAATGTCATCCTGCACACACAAGAGAGGAAACACAATGTCATCCTGCACACAGGGGAAACACAATGTCATCCTGCACACACAAGAGAGGAAACACAATGTCATCCTGCACACACAAGAGAGGAAACACAATGTCATCCTGCACACACAGGAAACACAAAGTCATCCTGCACACACAAGAGAGGAAACACAATGTCATCCTGCACAAACAGGAAACACAATGTCATCCTGCACACACAGGAAACACAATGTCATCCTGCACACACAGGAAACACAATGTCATCCTGCACACACAGGAAACACAATGTCATCCTGCACACACAGGAAACACAATGTCATCCTGCACACACAGGAAACACAATGTCATCCTGCACACACAGAAGGAGAAAGCATGGGAAAGCTGCAGACAAGAGCATACTGTGACTACCAGCATTCTGAGTACAGGAATACCAGGTATAAGTGGCGCATATTAAATTCTAGTCTCGGTATGCTATAGTTAGGGCTGTTTTTTTCACTGTAAAAAAATTGCTTATTTAACAGCATTTCAATAGGTATTTCAAGATATTTCACGATTCAACATAATATGTATTAAACCAGAACAAAATAGCGTTGTCACATTCAAAATTGATCTGTTTTTCTAGTTATTATGCAACAACTGTTCCTAAATATTTAAATGCTTACCTGAAAAACAGTAAATGCTAAATTGCAAAATGTATTTCCACCTTTTAAAGACATTCTACTTTCACCATCAGTGAATTATCAAACAAAATAAAAACGTAAATAACTGTAAAAATAACAACAGACAGTTGGAATGTCCCCTTCTTGTACTGGACAGAGCGATCTTTAGCAGAAATATTTCCGATCTTGATGCAGCTGGTGCCTTTCTGGTTGACGACATTTTAAGGAAATCGTGCAGCTCTATGCAAAGTGTGTTCAATCATTTACCGGAAGCAAACTAAACCGGCTGTCAGGTTCCTAATGCAGTGTAACAGGTAGTGCGTCAATAAGGCAAATGTTTGCTGTATTTATTTTTAAGTGATTACAAATTGTTATATTTAACCTATTCACTATTACACTATTCTATTTCTCTAAAATAGGAATTTTCACAAGGAGCTACATATTACATGGCAATGGGTACATTTCAAATCGTGAAATCTGTGATAACCATGAAACAATACAGCCTTAAGTATAGTACCATCTATAACTTTCAAGCACCCACTGATGATCTTCAGTAACAGTATAAAAGTGAAATGAATTGTCTCTCAGTGTCTTAATTACCTGCATTACAGTATCTGCTTATAGACAAGGAAACACAGGGCGCCATTCACAAAGCTTTGACTCAGGAGCTGTTTAAAGAATGCTTTTTCAAAGTCTGTTTTTATGAATAAAATCTAATTTGATATTTAGAAAACTGTTCTTTGCTGTTGTTAATGAAACCATGAGTAATCCAAAAACTTTTCAGGAATATCAAACTGGATTTTATTATTAAGAACAAACATTCTTTAAATAACTTTATGAAAATAAAGCTCATAATCAACACTTTAAGACTGTTTTAGAGGTTGTTTTTAAGGACTGTTTTTTGAAGAGGGATAATAACCGCTATCTTAGGATAAACCATGCTTTGAAAAACAAGAACAAACTAATATATAAACTAAACCAGTCCAATGTTTCCATAATCCCCTTCCACACCCAAAGGACCATCACATCCCCACTGTTTACAGACGACATGGCATGCAACACTTGGCTACACTGTCACAAACACCATGCGGTCACATGACTGAGTCCATGAGGTCACACTTCACATACCTTCCAACAGAGATCCTCATTGGCTGGCGTGCAAATGGGAAGCAGAAGAGAGGTTAGTAGCTGGCATTAGACTGGCAGGTTATGCATTCTGGAGACAGCAGCGGGGTTAGGTTACAGCGATGCATTTCAATGAGAAGAACCGCTAGGGTTTAATGCTGACAACTGCTGGGTTGTAACGACACTTTAAGAACTGCTCAGTTGTAATGTCACTTGCTGTTACTGTTCGGGGGCCATTTCTATCAGTCAGTGTAGTGCTTCCCTATGCAATGGCTAAATTTTTAATGCAAGCTCAACAATGGACAATTAAGATGCATGTTAGGGTTAGAATGGTTCAGATGTTATGTTTGATTTGGTTCGGGAGAGTTTTGTATTATTTGTTTCAGTTGGTTGCTTTTTTTGTATTAGTTCAAGCTCTTTTACACTGCAGGTAATTCCTCCTTCTGAGTTTCAATGCTTTTGTTTTCACACGAGCACCGCTAAGGTAGTTAAATGAAAACCAGTTTGTATAAAAAGTTGCGTGCTACCTTGAAAAACAATGTTGTTTAAACCTCGAGGCTACATCATTATTATAGAGTTTCCAACTCAGTTTTATTTATTATTTAACTACAAAGATCAAGCCTTGTTTTACTGAGCTCAAAGCTTTCATCTTGACATCAGTAACAGAAAACCAGGATAGGTTTTTATTAGCATGAAGCGAAATGTTTAAGAAGAGTCAGTTGTACTCTACTTTCTAACCAGCATACACTAACAAGGCAGAATGCTGCTACTGTATCAGCAACACATTTCAACGACACAAAGGTAATACAGAACATTTATCAAGATCTTTACAAGAAAGAGTTTTAAAAATATATATATTTTCTGAACTATTGGACAAGTATCTCAGAAACATTGCTAGTTCTTCTAGCCCTATTACCTTGTCAATAATAATAATAATAATAATAATAATAATAATAATAATAATAATAATAATAATAGTGAGGGCTAACGAACACTGCTTACCTCCTGCTGTCAGGAACAAGGGGTTATTTAGGTAGTTTGATGCAAGTCGTTTGCGCTGGAAGAGAGAGGAACGACAAAAGATACATGAGATACAATATACCTGTTTGTATGTATCCTTTAACTACATACATTCACCTCCAAAAATACATCTAATCTTAGTTACCACAAGAGGTGCTATTGGCAACAGATATCCTAATCAAAACTTCAGATGCATGAGTACATGGGAATCAGCCCTCCAGTGATCTGTGTTCCACTCTAACCAGCAGGGACTGTGCTGTGTACCTCAGGCTCGAACAGACCACTGTAGGCCGGGTTGGCTGTGCTCCTCCTCTTCCTTTCCTGCCGCTTGCTCTGGATTTCTGTATGGAAATAAAAACATCCTTGGCATTACAGTCAATAAGCAGGAATGTGTTTTCGCAATACAAGGACTGGTGGCTTCAACTCAAGCCACCAGGCCTCACAGTAGATTGTGTCAGTAGTGGCCCCATGAAAATATTTCTTTATCTCTATATTGTATTTTGCTTCAAGGAAGAAAACCTAAAAAACCTGCAAAAAAGTCTACACCACGCTGTGCTTTTCTTTGAATACATTCAGTTTAGTTTTTTGTTCTTTAGTTTTATTTAGTAGTTAATTTGCTTATCCTGTAAAGTCCTCCCTATATACTCTTGATAATGACACCCTTCGGCTCAGCCCAACAAATTGGTGTAAAAATGAACCACAAAGGCTCTAATCTGAATGAAATGAACGTTTATTTTTAATTGTATATGTCCCAGCTACAGAAAGTGGCCCCCACCTTTGAAATCAAAGTTACTCCACTGCCTCTACCAGTAGTGTAATGATTGGGACGGATCTTACCTTCCAAGTGTTCTGTTGTGACCAAGCCAAGTGCAACCATGAAGGCAATTTTCTAAAGGGGAGGAAGAAACCAACAATCATTAGATTTGAGGGGTGAGCACTGGGATATCTCAAAGCAACGAGCAGCAAACCAAAAGCAAGACTAAGCAGTAAAGGAACTGGCTGACCATGGGGGGTCACAGCCAAGAGGAAGGGTTAGGGACAGTGTTTATATTTTACAGTACAACTTTAAAGCTACAGACATGCAACATGTCTGAAACATCTGTTCTTGATGGTTTATTCCACGAGTACTGTAATAATCGGGTGTCTACATCTTTAACATGCAGAATAATAAAAAGAAAACAAAACATAAGCCAGGAGAGTTGTGTTTATCTCTTAACTATGTAAATGGTGTGTTTCATTGGTCAGTTAATAAGCGTGGCGTTTGTAACATTGAGTTTTTTTTACTGTAGCTCTTAATACAGTTTTGTATAAAACACCACACTGAACCCACTGCCATTTGGTGAGGCTGTCTCTTTGACGTCAATTAAACAGTCTCACCGGGCCCCATACAACCAGTTACTCCACAGCTCAAAGGGGGTGAGAGGTCATTGTATCAGGGGAAGGGGACTCTTATGTATGTGTTTGTTTGCTTTCGTTGATTAAAGAAAAAGGGCTCAAACTTTGTTTCTTTCAGTGCGGTGCCTGTTTATTCCGTTCTCCATGGATACTCCTTTAACCTGATTTAATTACACTACCCATCCAGCAGGAAAGGAAGGGATTGTTTTTTCTTGCAGCTGTGCTCGCTAGAGAGAAAAGGGCAGCAGAGAGCAAGTCTGTGTGAGCTATATACGCATCAGGATCCGCTAACAAAAGAATAGTGAGCTTTCTGAAAAGGGTTACTCTGCAGTTTCAGTCAAACCTACTTCAAATAGTGGTCTATACCAGAGGTGGCCCTTCCACTCCTGGTCTTTGTTCCAAACCTGTTCTACATTGTTTAATTCAACCAATTAAACCAGACCCTGAAGTAGTTAATTATAGCTGTTAAACCTGGAATGGAATGGCCCTCCAGGACTGTCATTGGCAGTCTGTATATCCTACTGATTTAAAAGGAGTTCTAAGCAGTGCTTTCAAATTGCCCATGTTATCTTTATTAACATTAATATTGGTCCCCCTCTTATTATGCTGGGAAGCTTTTGGTTCTTTGCTTGTCTTTTTATGTTATTTAGGATAATTCAATGCTGTAGCTAAATTGCTACATCCTGGTACCTTTGCTGATGGTCCACTGGAGTTCAAACTACAACACGTGTAAGTAAGGCCTTACCAGAAAGCAGCACATTTTCATCTAAAGAGCTTTTTTTTATATGTTCCAAATCAGCAATGATCAAAGAAGGAAGGAAAGCTGTAACGATATTGATAATAGTGCTAATACGAAAAATGGATTATGAAACATGATTAACATAAAGCTCCTTTCACTGTAGTTAAGAACTTCTTAAATTTGAAACGTCTTTAAAAGTACAACACATTAGAGCAGCCCTATCGTCCATTTGGGTCCCCCAGTGGTCTCTGAGCTGGACAGAGTCGACTGTCCCCCTGTGTCACTAATGAAGAGGAGAGGTGACGCTCAATTGCCTCATACCTTCGGACACGTTTTAAAATTGAATGTAAAGATAACGGTGAAAACGTCACTCCACAGCGATGAGCGATTGCAAATGAAAACTCTATTAAGCCGTTTTGTAGGTGGTGTCAGTGTCTGTTACGAATCCTGTGACAAGGGGGGCTGTGTCAAAGTGCCATGGCTAAGGTAAGACAGGAGTTCTGCTGCTAGAGATCTTGTGTGAGTCAGCACCAGGATAAGAACGGCAACCTGTTTATTTTGTACCAGCAACAAATACACGTGAACTCTACTTCTTTGTACTGTGTGTTTGATTATCTGCTTGCCTTGCTGATCAGAGCTGCCCAACACATGGCTCTTGAGCCACATTTGGCTCATTAAGCTCCACAATACTGTATGGCTCTATTGAAGTTCCCATTGAAGTGTTTTAATGTGTCTGAATAGACTGCAAGGACTGTTGCCTTTTGTAGAATCAAATACAGTCAACATTCAGCATATTGAGGTTTGTTTTTAACATAACCTAATCCAAAGGTCTAATGAAGTTGTGCCTTAGCTTATATATATATATATATATATATATATATATATATATATATATATATATATATATATATATATATATGTCTTTATATGTACTGCCTGGTAAACGGTAAGGTTATTTTAGCCAGAAACTCGGGTTTCAGTGTGGAGTCTGGACGGGAGGGAGGTGCTGCCTCGTCCTTACCTCAGGGTTCTCTGCTTTTTTCTTCTTGGCAGGCGGGGGAGAGTTCTGAACAGGCTCTTCAGATGCTTTCTTGGGTTCCGTTTTAATCTCAGGCTGACTCTGGCTTTGAACCTGGGGCTGAATTATTATCACCTGGGAAGAAAGAAAGCAATAAAGAAAGACAGAGTGAGGAAGCCTCACGGTAAATACAGTCACTTAGAACCACAGCTCGCGGTAGACTACATCTGTAATCTATACTGACAACACAATTTCTTTAGCTATTGTAAGGGATGAAATAGCAACACAGTGCAAAACAAACAACAGACATATCTTATTGTGATGATTATAGAGTGTTTTTGTGAAACTGAAAGTTTACAGGGAAATGCATTATGTTATTTTGTTACAGCATGGCACAAAATACCAGAAGCTGTTGTGCTTAAAGCTCAGTCCCTGCTCCCCCTAAATGAAGTGAAATTGAATTCCTGTGCATGGATTACCTGAACAGGACAACCAACTGCACTCACTGCTGCCATCTAGTGGTTAACTAAATGAACTCCACTATCCCAGAATATCAGAAGAATGATACAAGTTAAAGGAAACTGTTTAACCTTTTGGCATAGCTGTAGTCATGTTAGACGTAGTCCAGATAATAAAGAGGCTGGATCTATATATATTGATATACATACATTATAACCAAGGCTTTAAAATAGATCTTTACTAGCAACATTGCCGTTGCCACCCCCTCCCCCATTTTTCTTTTAGTGCATAGACAATCTTTCGATTTTATTGTCGATACACCACTTTAGAATTAAAAGTGTCTTCCTGGTACCTTGTCACCCCAGTGATCTGCAATCAGACAACATGACCCTTAGCACAGGAAGTGACCTAGTACCATGAAGCAATTGCACAGTAGCACCAGTGTGGAGTAGAGGTTAGGGCTCTGGACTCTTGACCAGAGGGTTGTGGGTTCAATCCCAGGTGGGGGATGCTGTTGCTGTACCCTTACCTATCTTTACCTAGATTGCTGCAGTAAAAACCCAACTGTCTAAATGGGTAATTGTATGTAAAAAATAATGTTTTATCTTATAACAATATAGATACAAAAGTTGTCCTGGATAAGGGCGTCTGCGAAGAAATAAATAATAATAATTTATTTTGCACAGCCAGCATTGTTTTTCACTGATGGAAATAAGACCTGTTGCATAGCATTTTGATTAATTCCCGGTTTTACTATTCCCGGTGTTTAATACCACACACCTTAGCTTGTTACCTATACACTGTGGCTAATCAAGCTCGTAGTAGTAAAACCTGGAATGGGAGAAACTGCTGTGTAATAGGTGTCTTATTATCAAGCAAAGACCCAAACTGGGAGCAGTGCAGTGATCCCCGATGCTCACTTGCAGTGAATTCTAAAGCCCTGGTCGGCAGCGCTTAGCTAACTGGTCCCACCTTGCTGTCTGCGCTGATGAGGAGAGGCTGCCCCTTCATGGCATCGCTGATGACAGAGACTGCGGTGCCGGTGCTGTTGCCCGGCGACGTGGAGATGATGGCGTAGGCCACTCCTGCCGTGGTGAGAACCGGAGACACACTGGCCGGCTCGGAGAGGCTCGTGGCCACGGACTGGCCGTTTGGCAGCTGGACGTGGCAGACAGTGTTGTTGGCTGTGGGGAGGGCGGGTCCGGCGTTCTTGATGCTGACCATCGTGGCCTTCTGCAGGGGCTGAGGCTGGCTGGACGGCTGCTCTCGACAGGGGCTGACCGGCACACTGTCGGGGATCAGGGTTTTTGGCCTTACCTGGGGGAACAGCAAAAGCTTGCTCAGTGTCCTCTAGAACCATTAAACACCCAAAAGTGTGGCTTTAGAAAGGAGCTTCATCACTTCAATTACATGCTTCAACTACAAGTCTGCAATTGAGTTAATTTTGGCACTTGCAGTATTTCTAAGTCTTCTTGTTGTTGCGTTGCGTTGAGCAGAAAGGGCAGACTGAGCTGGAATGAATGTACAGGAATGTAAAGTTCGCCTCAAGCTTGTTTGGACTAATGCCTGGTCACTGGATGAAGCAGGTGAGAGTGAGAGTCTCCCTAAGGAAACATTAAAATGATATTAAATATATACATATTATATTGAATACACTTTTTTGTAAGTTTTAAAATGTTAAACTGGATTTATGTCTTTCTGAGCCCAACTCTGTGTCATTCAGTCAAACTTAACAGATAACCCTACAGTTCACGTCTCTGTCCCGCACTTCAAATGTAGGGAACCGATGTGTGACTCCCTCTGCCTGCCTGCACTGCTGTCCTCTGCTCAACACTGATGTCACTTCCTGAAGACACAGGCAGGTAGTGGCATCAGTGTTTTTACAGACACAAAAGGGCGGGGGGATGGACGGGTAAAAATGACTTCATAATAAATAAATAAATAAATAAATAAATAAAAAGAATGAATCCAAACAACATGAAAAGTGCCAATGCTAAAATTTAGTTTAAAAAAAATATTGATACATTCTGATGTTAAACTATAAGAAACATAGCTAACAAATACATTGTTTGCCCACTTATAGTTTTACCTTAAATAAGTACATTAAATGCATGCTTTACTTGTAAACCTGATTTTAAATCCTCCATGCCTTGTGTAGGTAGCTGTATACTGTGTCTACCTCTGACCCCTTTAATTATTTTAGAAATAACCAGAGGCTGGAAAAGCTTCACTAGCCTTGCTGTTTTTATGCCAACTGATGCACACACACACATGCTTTCAATCTACACACTGACTGGGTAGTGTGATCCAATGCACAGCTGGGATCAGCAGCTGAAGAACTGAAACGCTCCGGGGAGGAGAGAAAACATCATGTTCAGGGAAACGTTTTACACTGGCGAGCCCCCAGATGTGAAGGCATGCTCTCTACTGTTCATGTAAAAGTGCTAATCGCCTGTCTCTACACTCCCAAAGCCTTTTTCAGTTACATGCTTCCACTTTCATGAGATACAACAAACAGGCATTTTCAAACGGTGATGGGGAGGGCACAGTATTAGGTCCTACTTAACTTTAAATTCTGTTATCCCGGTTCACTTCCTCCTACACCTAGACCTGAAGCAATGAGCTTCTAAAATGTACAGCAGACATGCTTCAGTGCCCAACATCCTACATGTCACAATCATATGTATGTGTGTATGTATACAGTACTGGCACACATTATGGCAACAACAAATGATTTCCAGCAAGACTAGGGGTGGGGATTGTATTGCCCAGATATCTATTCAGGGATACCAAGACATTTAGTGAGCAAGTAATCTGAGTGATGTTATCTGGAAACAAACTCACCATCCCCAGTTGTACTGCTTTCCTAGAAAAAGGAAAACATTTCAGGAGATGTCTTGTTGGTTACAATATTTAGCATATTTTTAAAGAGGAGGCAATTATCTATTCAGGGATACCAAGACATTTATTTAGTAAAAGGTCTGAGTGAGGAAAATGGGTAATGCAATCCCCTCCCCTAGTCTGGCTGTAAATCATTTGTTGTTGCCATAATTTGTGCTGGTACTGTATGTGTGCATATATATATATTGGATCTTCTTTTTCATGATGCATGGCCTGAAGGAGGGGGTAGGATGGCTCGAAGGACCAAGGTGGAGCTGAGGAGAGGTATTCCTCTGAATTACCTGAGGTAGCTCTGTGGATGCCTGCCCTGCCAGTCTATGCAGGGAGCTGACCTGAGGAACCTTGATGGGCCCTGCTGTTACGGGTCCCATAATCTGTGAAGCACAACAAACACAGCCGCCAGGTTAGTGATGCCTCTCACTACACTGAAGCCACACAACACAAACACCCCCTTACTGCAGCTCGCCAGTCTACACCACGTCAGGATTTTGCCATGAGCTCACACCTGAGCCAAGAGCATGTCTAAATAAGCTCAGGTGTGACTAAATTGCAGTAGATCTTGAAATGACTGCAATGTAATTAGTGTCTGTTTCACTGCACTGTACACCAGTAAAACAGACACAAACAGACTGGAATCTGAGTACAACAAACACTCAAGAGACCATTATAAACCAATTGGCTAAAACAGACTCACATGACCAAAACCGGTTAATAATTAAAATAGCCCTCTGATTTCACACCTAGCCCCTAAAATCTTTTATGTGAAACAAAAGATAAACTCGGAGCTGACTAATTTGTTTTAAGAATAGAAACTGAAAAATGAGTAAAGCCTGGCATCTTGTTGAGAAAAAAAAACAAAAAACTATGCAATGTCTCAACTTTTCTCTCTCGTGCTGGGAATTCCTGTGCATTGCTATGGTAAGGTCATCTAGTACAGGTTATCAACACCTTCAGTATATAACCCTATGTCTAACACACTAGATTAAATGCACTAGACTAAATTAGTATGAGATCAAAACACTCCTGTATCTGAATCTCAGCTATTTCAGCACCATGGCGAGCAAATTCATGACCCCTCATTCAAAACAACTGTTAAATCAGACTGCATGGTGAGTATTCAGACCAGACTTGTTTGATAGAAGGGGCCCAGGCCCTAAGCACAAAACAGAGGAGCTCCCACAAAACACTGGCATTTCATTCTCAAGGCCTGGCTGATCCACAAAATGCCAGTGAACAAATCAAAGGGCAACTCTGCTCTGTGCAAAGTGCAGCCCCTGGGGGGGGGGAATGTTTCCCTCCCCAAACAAATTTTATTAACTGTGCAGAGAAATATTGGTAGCGATCCAAACCCATTTTTCTCTTACAGCTATTTAGTCATACCAATACAATTGGGGGACCAACAGTATTATGTCTGATCTATGCATTACAAGATCAGTTTGGATACTGATAATTGGCACACTAGTACTAATATTGTTCTGCAATTGTTGAAGAATTCTAAATATTAACAATGCATATTAATGAATACCATTTTGCAGTACAACTACAAAATCTAAAATACTGTGCACTATCTTTCAACGTAGGTAAAACTAAGTGAAGTAGACAATTAAGGACTGTGTGGCAGTATTATTATATCTGTTAGGAAGGGGTGTGTAAGAAACTGTGAAACACTGAATTACTGAACAGATCCTAACAGAAAACAGTGTATATAATATTGACTGTCCTCACTGCCTAACCGTGAATTATGCATTAACGACGAAGCAATACAAAATTGAATGAACTTCAACACAACAGCTTCAATGCAGGGGCACAGTGAAAACACTGTGAAGGAAGCAGTGTGCGGTTTGTAAATATAGATGACTTCATCTCCACAGCAGTCAATTTGAGCTTCTTTTATTCTTTTATAAAGATCCCTTAGCTTAAACAAAAAGGAATGTTTTCCATCTTCATCAGCGTGTTCAATATCAATAACCCGGATTTTGCAGCGTGAGCGAATCCTAAAGTTGAGTTGTTCCACGCAAGGGAGAAAAAAAGGCTTAATTCCATGGCAACGGCAAAGATAAAAAATGGTCATGCTGAATGGGCTTTCAATGTAGTAATTGCTGCCTTTTTTAACCAAAGCACTTTCATTTAGGTTCTGTGAATGCAGCCAGCAACCTTGGGCTTGCTTTTCATTCACAGCTGAATGGAGCTTTTGGAGCTTGTTGTTGTCTGTAGCACTTGCTAGAACCCACCTCAACACTGAACCCTGCGTGCTGGCGCTCAGATCATTGCTAAACCACTGGGAACAGCTTGAAAGGGGCTACAAACACAGGTTTCAGCCCATTTAAAAAGAAGGCCAATATCTTGGGAGAATTTGAAAGATAAAAATACCCAACAATTCAAGGAGAGATGCCAATTATTAGCATAAATAGAAATTCTTTCCATTTTTTTATTCCATTATTATCTCCCAGTATCTCTCCTGACACCTATGTATATATTAAGAATGTAATGGAATGAAAATAGAAAAGAAAATGCTGTGAGGTGCAGGAAAGTCATAAAATACTTTAATAAATAAAAAAAAATCTGTATGGTGTTAGAAATGCAGATGTTGTTGGAAAAATATATTAAACAACACTACTGTCTCTTTTTAATGACAGTTAAGATCATTTTAAGGGTTGGATTCTCAAAGTTATTTACTCAAAATTGTCATTAGCGCAAATTGTCTCTATAGAAAAAGAAACATAATTCATATTTTTAAACAAATAAGGAACAATGTAAGACTACTCACAAGCTCCTAAGTTAAAAACCTTAGCTGTTTTTATCTGGTTTGGTAGCTTTATTGGGCGTGTTTCTCCTCTCTTAAAAACAAAATGATGATTTGGAGTAAATAGCTTTGAGAATTCAGCCCTATTGTGTGTTTAATAGTTATGGATGCTTTGCGTGTGCACTGTGATATAGACCTCTGAACCTGAAGGGGGGGCTGCTAAAAGTTTAAACTCTTTAGAAATCCTGTACTCATCCAATAGATAACAGAGGCCGGTTTTCATGCAGCTTAGAAAGTCGTCAGTCTCTCTCCACAGTCATTATTTATGTGCTGTAGCACACACATACCACGCACATTTCACGCTCTACAAGAAGTGCTAAAACAGTGTACGACTTTAAGGGGTGGGTAAATCGTCTTCTCATGCTAAAAATTGGATCCTTTATCCCATAGAGCACGAGGCGTTTAAATACCACTTCAGTCAGTGTTTTTTTTTATTTTTTATGTGACACCATTTATTCAATGTTTCAGATTATTGCCATCTGGCTCATAAACATGCTTTATAGTTAGGTTGTTTTATAAGCAAGGTTATAAAAAGTACGGAAGCTACTACAAATAAAAAAATAAAAAAACCTTTGCAATAAATATATAAATAAATAACAAAGCCCTTCTTTACATTTACTTTTGTTATCTTTGTCTTTGGTCATCGGCTAACTGATTGCTTAAGCAATAGTTCTAGACTGTTCTGTTCCCCAAAGCAATAAGATGCAATTCATAGTACACTAGCTTCAGTACCATCTATCATGGGTACCTAAAAAGTCAAGTTTGTACCAAAATATGTTTTAAATTAGCGTAGCTGTATTATTGCTGTCATGTCTACAGACAACACTAGGCTTGAGCAAATTCATTTAGCAAGATTTGTTTTAAAGTATGAAAACATGAAAAATAAACTTGGTTCCATGAGTTTGTTAAAAAAAGACAAATACAGTTCTTAAAAGCAGTTTGCTGCAAGACTGATATTCTACATAATGAAGTTCCAGAAGTCTCAGTGTGCAGCACTGAGAAATGTGTTGAACTCATGGACTACTGACATACTGGTTCATCAATAACAACAAGAACAGAATATATTATATTACAAGCACATTCTACTGGCGAGAGTCTTGCACTGTTACTGCGGGATTCAGATTCAGGTATTTCTATTTATTAGGCTTCCAAGCTGGCTTGAGAAGCCTATTGTTATTGTAAAGATTTTATTATTATTATTATTATTATTATTATTATTATTATTATTATTATTGCTTTTCCTCCCAAAAACT
Source organism: Acipenser oxyrinchus oxyrinchus (assembly GCA_030684275.1). NCBI lineage: Eukaryota > Metazoa > Chordata > Actinopteri > Acipenseriformes > Acipenseridae > Acipenser > Acipenser oxyrinchus. The sequence goes on from CM060256.1 coordinate 32,710,382, forward strand.
TTAAACTGATCCTGTTCGCATGCAGTGTAACCAATCAGATGCAAAAAAGAATTGCGCTCCTGTGTCAACCAAGATGGCGGCCTGACGCATTCTTTGGAAAAAACTTTCAAAATCTTCTTGGGAAGCGATGAACCGATTGATCTGAAACTTTGCATACGTCATCAGCAACCAAACCCATTTCAAGTTTGTGAAGCAGTAGTTGCTGTGTTAAATTTTACTATCAAAATGGCTGCCACCAAAACGCGCCCCAAACATCAAACTGCTTCTGTTTGCAAACCGTTTAACCAACTAACTCTGAACTTGGTTGACATCATCCTGGGGACAATGGAACTCAAATATGGCAAAATGGTGTTCTTTTGTAAAACAAGATGGCAGCCAGACCTACATTTTCTTCTTAAATTTAAAACCGCTTCAGTTGAAAAATAGTTTATTTGATTAACTCCAAATTTGACAAGCATCATCCTTGTGTCAATACAATTGATTTTTTCAAAAATTGTGTTTGTGCGTAAACCAATTTGGCCACCTGACGCATTTCTTTAAAAACCTTTCAAAATCTTCAGTCAAATATAAAACTAGCTTGTAACTCCTTACACAGTTCAGATTGGTTAATGGTTACTATGGAACACAGACAGGAACCCATGTGTGCTCTATCCAAAAATGACCTTGATGGTGACCTTTGACCTCTCTTTAAAGTTAAATGCAAAATTAGCTTATAACTCCTTACAGTGTGTAGATAGGGTCATGGTTACTTTGGTGTTTAAAGTTATAAAGCATCGTGAGATAATGAACTAATGCAGTAGTTTGAATTGAAACTGCTCCATAAAACTGATCTGTTGCTGACACTTGTGCTGCAATGCTACAGCTTGCCAAAATTTCCAACTGGTACTGAGCTTGGAAGCCGTGAAACTGCCTGGCAGGTCTACTCATCATTATCATTCTTCTTCTTCTTCTTCTTCTTCTTCTTCTTCTTCTTCTTCTTCTTCTTCTAACAAATAATATGTAGTGGGAAACACGGCGGATAGGGTTGCCTGATTTACTACAAAATGTACTGTACTAAACATTTTGACTGGATCATTTTTATATCATTAACCTAAAGTGCTGGTATTTTAGCTCCATTAGTAGACTATAAGGACCAGATTTGCTGAAGCTACGGTTCTATAGGAAAACTTTAATATGTATATAAAATATAGAGTCGGAGACAAAAATATTTGGGCAGTTAATAAAATGAGAAAAACCACAAAGAAAGTGATTTCTATCATTTCTAATTGTTCTAGTGAAAGATATAAATTACAGTAGAGATTCAGCTTTATAATAAAACAACTAATTATTACATAACATGCATGAAATGAAAAATAACATGGAAAAACTAATTTCATACTTTGACAAAAGTATTTGGGCCCCCTTACATTAGTATTTTGTGTTCTCACCCTTTGCTTCCTTTACAGCTTGCAGTCTTTTTTTGTCTTTTGAAACCAGTTCCTGGCATCTTTCCTGAGATATTTGTGTCCATTCTTCAACACATACAGCTTTGAGTTCTGCAATCGACTTTGGTTTCCTTTTTGCAACAGCAGCCTTCAAGTCAATCCACAACAAAAAAAAAATGCCTTTGTAGACTTTGCAGAATGCTTAGGGTCATTATCCTGCTAGAATACAAACTTACATCCAATAAGCCTTCTAGCACTGGGTAACAAATGAGAGTGCAAAATGTCTTGATATTTCACAGCATTCATTGATCCTTCTACATTACAAAGGTTGCCAGTGCCTGAGGAAGAAAAACAAGCCCACACCATCACACAACCTCTACCATGTTTAACACTGAGCATGATGAACTTTTCTTTAAATTCTTCTCCTCTCTTCCACCAAATATATTGTTGCTTTCTTGGTGAAAAAAGTTTGGATTTGTCTGACCTTCAAATTTGGTTGAAGAAATCATCAAGATTCTTAAAGTATTCAATGGAAAACTCCAATCGCTTTCTTTTGTGTATTGTTTTTGGTTTGCATCTTGGTTTGCATAATGGACATTGATCTTGTTAAGGTATTGTTGAATTGTTCACTTGTGAATTTTTTGACCATCTACTCTCAATTTTTGCGTCAAATCTTTTGCAGTAATCCGAGGCTTTTGTTGGGCTGCTTGAACGATTCTTTTTCCAGATTTTGAAGAAATCTTTCTTGGTCTTTGTGACGGGGTACACCTCAATCACCCCTACGTTTATTTGTATTTTTTTTATCGTCAAAATGCTTTGCAAATAATAATTCCATAAGAATGTGCTGTTTACTATGCTCGTTTAATACAGGGAATATGGAATGTTTTATTATTATTATTATTAAGTTGTGTTATAATCAGTGTTATTGTTTTGTTTTTTCCTCCATGCTTTTTTTTTATTAAATTGGTGGCCAAATGAGGCAGGTTGCACTTTCAGTGTTTTAACACAACCTAAAAACTTAGTGGAAACCCAGCAGTCATGCAAGGCCAAACTGGAACTCAGACGCAAACATTTAAATACCCCTCCCGTATTTTAATATTAATTAGGTTATTTGCATTTGGAACAAGAATTTCTCTGGCTGAAAAAGAAGTTCATGGAAACACACAACCTGAAAGTACTACCAAAATAGAATGAGAAAAGGGTGAGTTATTTTTCTTTTTCCATGAAAATTGCCCCAGTGATAATATTACTACCATAGTATTGACAACCAATTCATATTGTGCTTCTATTGTAGTAATATTGTATCCTGATTTACCTAACTCAATTTATGGTACTGGCATTTAGTGTCCTGGGAAGGCATATTGAATTCCTGGGACACCTTCCTCAAAAACCAGGATGATCCTGTGAAAACAGGGACAGCTGGCGACCCTTAGACTAACATGCTGTAAATTACAAACCATTCTGGGTTTTTTTTGTTCAATTGATTTAGATACAAAAATATTAGAAACTAAAAACAGTAACTTAGACCAGTTTATATATAAGAAAACAAAATAAATAACATCTAGAATGGTTCAATAAAGTGTTTAATAAATTGGCTTACTTGAGAACTTTTTAAATAATTAAAATCCGATGATATTGAAATTCTACATCTCTTTTATAGTAAGGACACCCTCTGTTACAGCCATGTTTGCTGGTCCTTTGACTAACTCAGTAGGAGTGATTTCACTGTATTTCTATGCTTGATGTGTTGTCAAATGTGCATGCAGATGCACTGTAAAAAAAATGCTGCTATGTATTTTATGAAATGTGAACATATTGGTGATTTTTAAGCTTACATAATGGAAAATGTAATTTTGCTCAACAGTGCAGTACATAGCTTGACATAACAGCATTTGGAAATGGCTGTGTTCCAGCAAAATGAGCCTGATCTCATCTGAGAGCTGGAACAACATGTCGGCTGGCTCAATCACACACACACGCTGCCTCCTCAGTTATACCCATTTCAGAGACCTGCTTTCTGAAGTTTCTCGTTAGTTCTATTCACAGCTCAAGGTGACACAGCCTGGAAAACTGAACATGCAGCAGAAAGTGCTGAGTGTAATCAAGCCAAAACAGATGCAACCTTCAGAGGTTTTTTTAGGATTTTTTTTTTTTTAACAAAGTAGGTTGACTAGGGTCACAAAAAAGTCTTGTGTAAAGCAAAAACCATGTAAAACATACTTTAAACCTGACTGTCATCCATTGGCTTGGATTAGGGAGGGGTCTCAGCAAGTAATGTAACTACCTGTACTATAACATGTGACCCACAGGGGGTGCTATGTTCCATCCCTCAGTGGTTTTAATATGTTTTGGAATGTAATTTCCATTTGCATCCATTATCAAGTCTTGCGGTAGATCCTAATGTTTATATACTTGAATGAAGATTGTTTGGAGGAAATACAGCATATAAAACCTAGAGCAAAAAAGCAGTGACATCTCAACCTGAACAATAAAGTATGTGCAGTACAGTCAAGTTAATTCAGTGATAACATGCGCTGATAACACTGGACTAAACCAAGGATGGGGTATGTGCACTGTGACCCTACAAGACTCAAGTGGGAAAGCTTTCTACAAGCTTACTGTTTCATGAATTATTAGGAAGGCAAGAGACTACAAAACAAGATTAGATCATGATATATATATATATATATATATATATATATATATATATATATATATATATATATATATATATATATATATATTTTGCAGGTAGAAATAATATTTCATTTGATGTTCTACTGGATTTTTAAACATTTTCTTTCAATATGGTTTCCTTTTTGCCTTTAATATTCTAAACATTTCTTTTCCTCTTGCATGTGCATTATACTGGAATAGTTTCAACACAACTTAATAAAGGAATTGCAAAACCCAGCCCATTGATTTAACACAACAACAACATCAGGACATAACACAATATTGAAAGTAGCCAGGGTTTATTTAAACCAAGATTACCACTTTTTGCATTTGCTTTTTCTAAGGGAGTTTCAAATTAACTTCCCTTTTCCATCCATCTCAACTTAATCCAATTGCCACCTGTTTCCCCAACACCAGAAGTGGGAATTATTAGAAATAACCGTACTATGTGATCTCCATAGTACACGTCATCGGATGTGACACAGTAACATGGGGATGTGGAGAATATTTACTTTCAATTATTGTGTTTCCCTCTTGGGCAGCAGTGAAAGATGGAATACACAATGGCAAAAAACATAAAATATACTTTAATATACGTTTTGCAGCAATTGCTATGTCATGGTATCAAATGTGTATCATGCATAATGGTTACCCTTTTCTTCTGCAGTCTCCATGGCAACAGCCCATAACCCCACCTCCCCCCCCCTCCTAAAATTAATCTAGAGCTTAGAATGAGCCATGTTGTTGGCCTGTGCATTTAACTCCTAAAATAGATCATTTTTCTGGTCTTGAATTCTAGAGCTCTAACAGTGTCTATTCAGTGAGTCACAAACAGTGTGAAGTTTCATCACATTAAAATCAATTTCTCCACCTAACACATCAAATAACTGTGTTGTTTTCTGCCCCCCTCCCATCTGTTTCTCCCTCTACAGATCTGGCCAGCTTCCTTGGCTTTAGAAAGCTCCACATTCTCAAGGAAAACCCTTTACAGTAGGCACTGCTGTTGTTTTTTATAACCTCGAAATTGTGTTACCCTGCTGTGTGCCAGCTGCTTTGAGGGAAGAACTCTAGGGTGGATTAAGTTCAGATGGTTTAGTGAGAATCCACAAGGACAACAATGCTGGGTTCAAGGGTTAAACTCCCCACCAGTCTGTGGCAGATGTGAGTATTCATCAAGAAGCATGAGTCTACAGACTCCCTGCCCATTGTCACAGACCACATCTATGAAAAAAAACTGCCTTGTTGTTACTCACTGCAAATATGTTGCTGTGTTTCAGTGACACAACAAATACTTCAAGAAAGCTGCGCATTATTACAGCTATACCCCTGCAGGTTTTGAATCAACAGTACAATAGTGTTAATATATTGCTATTGTATAAACTGTATTCCTTTACATTGCATTGGATTAAGGCATCAGGCAAATACATTAATAATGATAATACAACATAATGTGCACTAATGCTGGTGTTGATTAATCAATACATTACTGTTTGTTGTATGGAAAAGTATTTCAAATGCATTTGGAATACTTAGTCAAGTATGTCCATTTGTATTTAGTTTTGGTAGTGGAAGTATTTCAATTTGTATTTAGTTTTTCAATAAAAAGCAGAAATAGATTTGAATGTTAATCTATTAAAGTTTGAATGTTACATCAAACATCAGACAGTTACATCAGATACAATTGAAACTGATTTTCCAGTCATTTTGCTTTTTCTTAAGGGTTTTGAATGACTCTTATGGGGTTTGAAAAGTAAAATATACAGGTGACCATCAAAATGAGTTGTCAGGTATGTTAAAGTTCTAAGTGTAAACAATTGTCAGATGTTAACAATGAAAAGAACAATTACAGGTGTGTTATTTAAACAGTTGTAGCAACACGTGGGGACGGGTAACGCTATATTTTTCAGAACCCCGTTACTTACTCTTTATAGGGTTAATAATAAAGTTTTCCAAATGCATATATTGCATTGCTATACATATATATATATATATAATGATATGCACATGCATGCTTTCAGTAGTATTTGAAAGGTTCTTATTTTTTTGCTTCTTGTTTTTGAATAATAAAGTGCTCTCAATGCGTTGATTATAACCATTCTGATGTTCCATTATAACCTGGCTGATGATTGCAATCTAACCCTTGTATCCCTACAACCGTTTACATAAGGTGTGTGTATTGTTTTAATTTTACATTTTGACTGGTAAATCCATCTCAGTTACATATGTGGGCAGGTACATGATGGGAAATGTAGTTCTGAGAGGTCCATGCAGGTACATGGGAAGCCATCTTGAGGCAGAGAATGCAATTTAAAAGTTTTAAAAAGTGGTGAAAATGTAAAAAAAAAAGTAAAACAATACACACACCTTACGTAAATAGTTGTAGCAACACATGGGAACATGTAACACAATAAAATAAAAAGGTCCTTATGTACCCTTTAATATGGGTGCATCCAATATCGCCTTTTTTGCATTTTTTGACTCCACAGGATAAGTAATACTTATATCTTCATCATCGCTGCTGGAGCTGGTTGAAGATTCCTCTGCCATTTTCTTTTCTGGTATGGTTTTAACACAGCCAATGTACAATCAACTCGACGGATGAGTTTTCAGATCCAGTGTGGAATGGCCTTAATTAGAACCAAAAATAATTTAAAAAATAGCGGTCGGACAAATTCTAATTAGCTACAGATTGTGGGTGGCAACAGGTCTGAAGTTGCACACGGTATTTGTTCTATTGACAAAAGGTGAAGGAGCTTACTTACTGGTGGTAGCAGGGATAAAAATATGAGAGAGCAATAAAATAAAATATGCTGAAATAATTTAGTTTCAGTTTAAAATAATATTGTATTATCTATGCGTCCTACAACAATGTGAAGCCTACAATACATCAGCATGGTTTGTTTTGTACTGTATTGCATGTAGGACAGACAAAAAAGCCAGGTATTAATTTGATTTTATTACTGTACTGTGTAAGGCTTTTGTACATATCTATATTTTTATGGAAAAGTATTTAGTTAATTATAACTTAGTCCTGTTCCCTTAGTCCCGCCTAATTATTTAAAAATTCAATTTTTACCAATTAAAATAGTCATTTTATCAATGTGTGGTTCACAACGGTACTCGATAACAAATGTTAGTCAAATAAAATCATATTAGTTAAAACTGAATACTTAACTTGTGCTGTGTTTCTAGTACAAAATGTCTCTCTCTCTCTCTCTCTCTCTCTCTCTCTCTCTCTCTCTCTCTCTCTCTCTGTTTGAAATGAGCCAGTGGTGTCAGCCAGTTAATGAAGTGCCTTACTAGTCTGACCTTTGACCCCCCCCCAAGACCCCAGCTGAAGCCCAAGCGGCGGTCAAACATTCTTATGTAAATGTAATCACCCAGGGAGTGCCTGGCGAGTCCCAAGAGAAGGGGCCACACATCACACATTGTAAAATCAGCCTGTCCACACGCAGGCCTGGTTGTGAAGAGCAGAAAGAAGGAAACAGCACACTTGTGCCCCTCTTCAAAGAAGCAGTAAAGGGATGGGAAGACATTTTAACTTGAATTAAAACAAACAAACATGCAATAGTTTCCTGATTAGCTATTTGACACAGGGCCGCTATTCGTGAGGGGATGTGGGGTAAATGTCCCCCCAAAGTAATTTTGGTAAAATGTGAAACCACTTTCCTAACTGAATAACGGACAGGTAATTATCTACAATAATCTATGCATTGAGAAAACGTTATTATTAAATACCAACAAGACATTGTATTTTTTTATTAGATTCTACTGTTTCTCATCACAAATTAATACAGATGGACACGGTAGTACAAGAATTAGCAAGATTTTGGGCTCGATAACTAAACTGTGTGCCTGTGCAAAACTGAACTGATGTCCTTTATCTGACACATGCCTTGAAAGTCATTGTGCAATAAGGTTCAGAGCACAAGAAATAATACAATCTGCACACACATACACACACACATTCACTGTGGATATAAAAAACTTCTCTTAGACTTAATGCACGTTGAAAAGGCACAACCACGCTCAACCAAATGCATTCCTAGAAAAAACATAATAGTTTCTCTAAATACGTTTCTTTGGTTTCCTGATTTTCCAAGAGCCCCACCAAGGGAGACTGTTCAGTGTCTTAACAAAACTAGGTCACACTATATTTAAAGGTCATTTTTTCAGTTTATTTCCTGTTAAAAACTTGCTCACCAGTGTAACAGGGCAGAGGCTGGGTGCGAACTGGCAACCCCACATACTGCAAGCGAGCATCTTAACCACAATGAAAAACAGCCGGGCTTGTCTGCATTCACGGTTATAGAGATTTTAACCTCATCTCACCGACAGAAGACAGAATCTGTAACGGCAGTTTTTCACACAACACTGCCTGTTATAGCAGCATATTAACTAATGGTGGTCACATGAAGGTTAAACTGTTGCGCAAACACCAGGGCCCTACTTGGGGTTAGGGTTGCCACCTCTGTGGTACAAAAAAACAGGGCTCCGAATGGAAGGGGGGTCACTACAAGTTGAAACTCTCTTTAGAAATCCTGTATTCATCATATAGGAAACACTGATAATATTACTAATATAGTATTGACAACCAATTCATAGTGTGCATTCATTGCAGTAATATTGTATCCTGATTTATTTATATCTCTCTTCTAGTCTTTATATGGAAGACGCAAATGCATGATGACCTCATATGAGGATGCCATCTTTTCCCCATGTCAAGCAATGGAAAAAAAATGTCATGCATGAAAGGATTAAAGTAGTGACTAGTCAACCTATTCGACTATTCAACGCTGTCAAATCAGTAGTCGTTTTACACCAAGGGCAAAGAACTTGCTTCCAAATTCTATCTGTCAGTGATTTTAAATCTGAGCTCAATACATACAGTCCTTCTGTAAGATTTGGCTTTTCACTAGTGAGCAGTTTGGAGCTCTTTTGGTCTGCTGTTTATTTTTGTAAAGTACCCTGTGATGCTTGCACATGAAGGACAATATACAAATGAAATTGGTATGGTATGGTAGTTTGCGTCTTTACTCACAAACGGATTATTTCTGAGATACCCATGAAGAATCATCATGTTTTCTGTACATCCCACACATAATTAACCATTTTAGAGTTAATAAAGTCATTCATTATTGTTTCCAGGATTGCCGTTGCTCTAAGGAGCTCTGAATTCAAAGTTTGGCTAAGCCGTTATTGTGATGTCACTGTTACAAACTACAAGCTCATTTCAAAATGAAAAATAAATACACTTTGGAACACCTGCACAGTATAACCCTTAGAAAAGTTTACCACAGTATTTTTTCAGTTTCTATGCTTTTCCCTTAGTTATACTATGTATTTTTTTTTAATATGCTTTACCATACCTCGCTATTCTTTACAATGCTCACCTGTGCTTTACCATGCTTTCAACGTGCTTTATTACACTTAGTTATGATTTTATTCATGGGAAACTTTGATAAGGGATATATATATATATATATATATATATATATATATATATATATATATATATATATATATACTGTATATTTTTTTTTTTAAACACTGGATAACAGATTTCAATGTGATGAGTAATAGCCTACAGTTCTTGTAGGCCAATATAAGCAATTTCTAATCAAGGCCTATCTGCCTTTTAATAGGATGTTGCTTTGGTAGAACAGAGAAGTGTCAAATCGTGTTTTTGAACCATTTTTGAAGGAATATCGTGAACCAACAGCTACAATAGACAGCTGGGGGAATATGGTCAATTGTCTCCTATGGAACCCCTCAGGATGTAACCAAAAAACCAATAAAACCCAGTGAAACAATAAACCGTGGCAACCCCATTGTGGCTTTCTCCTTGGGTCCTGACAATGAAGGGGAGGGAGGGGAGCAAGAGAATAATAAATAAAAACAACGCTTAGAAGATGATCTGTTTGACAAGGTTGTTAGCAGTCAGTCACCCTGTGTTGATAATGTTACTGGCAGATAAAACACTGAACAGACACTTTATTCCATTTCTTCAGTAATGGCATCAAATGGGAGTCTGAGCTGAATCTTATGAAGCGTGTCAGCTAAAGTGGGAGGGAGAGAGAGAGAGGGAGACAGAGAGAGAGGAAGAGAAAGCTCCACAGGGGGAGTATTCACTTGTGGTTGCTAAAACTTAAAGGTGTAGTAAGGGTTTTTAAAATCCATTTCTTACCCTCTATAAGAATGATGTCATTTTTAACTGCTGCTGTTGTCACTGTTAAACCTGGAGTGGACTTGACATCTCTTCTATAGAGCAACTCTTTTCTTTCTTTCTTTCTTTCTTTCTTTCTTTCTTTCTTTCTTTCTTTCTACCAGAAACAGCTAATACCACCTTCCTCTGAACTCACCAAAGATGCCAGGGAGTGAGGATTCCTATTTATATCTTGATAAAACTTTTTATACAGTTTTTATACAGTACTAATATCCTCTGAAACCTGATTTACCTGGTAAACAAACCTGGTAAACAAAAGTACTAAAGAATAGCAAGGTATGGTAAAGCATATTTATAAATATGGCAAACAAGTTTAACCATGGGAAAAGTAAAAATACTGTGGTGAACTTTTATAAGGGATGGAACATGTCTGGCTGCTAATTCAAGACTGGTTACTTGCTACAGTGGTTGGGGTTCCCCAAAGGCAGGTTGTACTGTAATATCGACGGGTTCAAATGACTGCATTAAAACGACACAAATATCGCTCAAAAGTCTACATGGGCAGATTTCAACCCCCAAATGAAGGGATTTGAGGGGCTAATCATTGAGAAATGGTGCAGAATAATCTGAGCCCATCATATGGAATCGGTGCCTTCCTCTCTGCCCGTGGTGGCCCTATACTCCTTTGACAGTGTTATGGCAGGTGCATCTATTTCTTTTCAGTGAGTTAGTGATCATTTACATTTAGAAGGCTTTCTACACCACTTAAGTCCAGCTCGACGTTCTTGATGCACATAAACAATGATGTGTATTTAAACTGCAGAATAAAACTTTTTTTCTTATTTGCCCAAATAACTATGTGATGGCACCCATTGTAAAATCCACCTCTGGCTGCTTTCTCCAAATTAGGCTGCAAATAAAAACAAATGACTGCTCTAAGCCCACACAGTTGTAAGTGGAATGAATACACAGCATTTCAATGTAAGCACATTTTATTTTTTGTGACATTGTTGCTTGTTAGTAGTAGTTATATGACAACATTGTGGCCCAGGATCTTGTCCTATGGCCAGCGGGAGCTGCCCTCTTTTTTTTTAAAGGCGGTGTCAGTGAAAGGGGTTTGGTATTCTTTTTAAAGGCAGTGCCAGTGAAAGGGGTTCGGTATTCTTTTTAAGTCAGTGTCAGTGAAAGGGGTCCAGTATTCTTTTTAAAGGCAGTGTCAGTGAAAGGGGTTTGGTATTCTTTATAAAGGCAGTGTCAGTGAAAGGGGTTTGGTATTCTTTATAAAGGCAGTGTCAGTGAAAGGGGTTTGGTATTCTTTTTGAAGACAGTGTCAGTGAAAGGGGTTCAGTATTCTTGGTACCTGTGAGCTCGATGTCTCGGACACTCTCCTGCCCCCCGCTTTGCTAGCTGTCTGCAGGTTGATGGGGGCTGTCTGCGGAGGCTCTGGGCTCGCTGCCTTCTGTCCGTTACTTTGTGCGGTAACCATGGGGACAGGATTCTTTGCCGGCACCACTGAAATTGCTATGCTCTGGTTGGGTGGCTTGATGAGGGAAATGGGTTTGGTGTTCCCAACAGGACAACTTCTTACCGCAAGCTTCTGTGAAGACAAAACAGAGAGGGGGATGCTTTTTATTAACAACTCATCTTGCGTCATATAAACACGTGCCATGTATAGAAATATATATACACACAAACTGACTGCACCTTCTTTCAGCTAATGTGTAAAGAGAATGCATAATGTGTGAAGGCCTTGGCGCCTGTGATAAACATGGTTTAATGTCTCAATTTGAAGGCCATCACCTTTCAGTTTTCAACTACAATGTAATTCCTATGTTGTTTGTTTACTACTGTCTGCCATACTTTAACCTCCTCTGCCCTTCCATTTTTTATGCATTCCCTAAAGATAATCAGTTGCAAGCACAGTAGCTTCGCCTCAGCTTAGGGAGGCAAAACAGAAATAGACAACACTGGTGCTAACACCTGTTTGTACACTTTGGAGTGAGGCAGACAGCATGTATGAGGCTCTGTGTTGAGTACATTCAAAAGGAAGAGGCACAATCTCTCCAATAGTTTTTCTTTTTACTAAACTCTCCTGAGTAGACCTGGTTAGAAGAACTGTCAACTGGATTACCTTTACACCGGTGACCACAATGACACACCATCGCCAGCCCAGCCCTCCTACTCTACAGTGAGGCTCAGGCCTACGCGATGGATGAGCAGGCAGGCTCAGTTCTGTCTGCAGCTGCGCACACAGGCAGAGAGCAGGCTGGAATAAGTATGCTAGTCACACCCGTGACAGCTCTTTGAAGAGCATGCGTTTGGAAGCTGTGATTAGTACAGCATGCTGCTGCACATTTCAGACTCCTAGAACACAGCGCTCGGCACAAATCAACATGTAATATGTGATGGATTCGGACAGTTACCTCGTCGTGCTTCCTGCTCATGTCTTTAGATTTTTTTTTTTTAATTCATGTTTTTTAAATTGAAAATCTGGTTTTAATAAAAGATTAACATTTACAAATAACCTTTAAAAAATACGGCTATTATTTCTGATACCTTTTCTTGTGGTTTTTAAAGATTTTGTTTAAATGTGAAAAAAACCACAAAAAAAAACTTTTCATTGCTCTTTTGTCATTTTTATACTGGGAATAGAGTTTGTTGATCTATAAAATACATAGAGTAGTGTGGAAGGGATTTATTTCCCTGAAACAAATTGCATTCATGTATACAAATTACACTGTTTTATTTTCCACACATTGTAATCAAAGTGTTTATAAAATATGATACAACAGGATTAAAACAAATATATACTGTGCATAACTATTATTTAAAAAATATATAATTTGGTCAAATCAAACTAGAATCTCTCTCTCTCTCTCTCTCTCTCTCTCTCTCTCTCTCTCTCTCTCTCTCTCTCTCACAATTTTGCTAATAACAAACCCTAACAAAGTTTGATTAATCAAACCATACAATTATATTAGTGTCACGCCAATGGAAAGAGTATGCTTGAAACACCTCTGCCTCTGCCTCCACTGCCCAAAGCAGTACTCAAGAAAATCAACGGAGAGCCAGCAAATCACTGCAAAAACATGAACACAACCACATATAGAATCAAATCAATAAAACACTTTTCTTTTTAAAAAGGACATGGAGAAAAGACACAGGAGACCTGGCAGCATGCTCTAATTTAGTATGCTACCGTAGCTTTGCTAGGGGGTTATAGTTTTAGATTCATTTAGAGGCCAAAGAGAGGCTGCATATTTAGGCCTAATCAAGAGGTGCAATCCACTGGGGCCCGCTGTTTGTGTATGGGGAACAGCAATGTGCTATACATGTACATGTGCTATGCTGTTGAATTCAGCAGCTCTAAAGTAGCCTTCCAGTTTCTGTATTCAGGTAAACTATAGATGGAATAGAATGTATGGAATGTATTCATGCTGCTTCATGGTTTGTTTTCATTTTGTATTACTCAATGATAGGACTTGTTAATTAATTATCATTTATGTCAGTAGCATAATTGACATTTGGCACTACCTCAGTGCAAGCCTGAAAAAGGTGTGGGCGTGTGCAGCGGTAATTTCTTCCTGCCTAAAAGAGTGAGTTAAACAGTGGGGAACATTTTCTGTTAAATACGCAAGGGGGAATAAATTACTGGTGCACATCCCTAGGGGTAATTTCTATACTGGCCTCATTACAGAAATTCTACCTAGCTCAGGCTTACTCAAAGGTCAAACATGAATTTCTTGAACATGCCAAATATCCATGTGTGCTGAAAAAGTAATATATGATAATAAAAAGAGCACAACATGTTATTGGATAAAAAAGATCAAATTAAATATTATGGCAATTCAAAGTGTATTTTATTAACCTCTATCAATACTACAATATACTAATACTGTTAAACAGACAAAACCAACAACATTAATTTTTAGATAAATGTATCGACAGGGTAAACAGACAATGCATTTTCTTAGTAAAAATCAGCACTGGGCCAAAACTGTGAAGAAAGCTGTTTAGAATGGCCTATAGTTGTAAAATGTGGTACCATTTAGTTAGAAATATGAAAACCTGATAATAAAAGGCCTTATTTACTACAGACTCATACAACGTGTGTGAGGTGTCTCTTATTAATACCGCTAAGAAAAGCTGTTCAAAGTGTTTGGAATTTCTGTTATAATTAAGGGCCATGCGGGGGTCATGTGATGATGTGTTGGAGAGAAAACGCATCCCCTCTGACTGTACCGATGTGTCCGGTACAATACCAGCTGTCTCACTGTGGTACCCAATCCTCACAGCTTGATAGCATGAACCCAATTCTGAAATCCACTCTGCCCCGAGTAGGCTGACAGTGACTGTGCTTTGTTGTGATATTATAACCCCTCAAAAACATACAGATTTTAAAACAAACTTCATACTCTCTAAAATCTCACTAGAATTTGAAACATATAGTACTGCCAAACAAATAAATTACTACATCACAATCAAGGTAAATACAGCTATTACATGGATCAACTAAACCCCCTCTGTAAAATAAACACAGATCAATTCTGAAAAATATAACACCTCATTCCTGCCTGTAGCTGTATTTTTTTAATGTGTAGTTTTTATTGTTTAAAAACCAAAACAACTGCCTTAGATTTGATACCTTAGATATTATTACTAATAATTAAGAGACACCCTACATGCAACGTTATTGAAATCACACAAACAAATGTGGTGCTGCTATTAAACAAAGTGTTTGACGAATGCTTGATTTCTCATACATGATTTTCGTTTTTAATGGCACGGATTCTCACATATTTCCAAAGAATCCTGCAGCAATAACGCATCCAAACATCAGGGGATCAATGCAGGAGTCGATTTGCAAAGGCCCCGCAGCTCAATGCTGCACCTGGAGCCCCAAACATGCAGTATTGTATGACATTCTGTGTAAAAGATCATTATTGAAATTCACACAACAAAGGCAGGGGTGGGGGGAGAGGGGTCTTGACATAAAATAAATTAGTGTTCATTTTCTTCCCCGTCTAAATATTCTTTTGGCTTCTAGTTCAGTTCAGCAACGCACGTTGCTGAATGTTGTGTTTTGGCTGAATGAAAGCAATCAATATTGATTGGAAGGCATTTGATAGTCAGGGTTATTGCTGTGTCGCACATGAATCTTTCGTTGGGGCGCTCAGACATAAATTTTTCAATCATTATTGACTCCTTCCCCTGAGACAGAACAGGCTAGAAGGTGCAATGTTTGTAATGTTATTTCTTCCTCACAGAGAAGGCTGTGACGTGAAGGTTTGAAACAATATCAGCACATGATATTTATTCCAAAGAACCAGCCTCTGAATATATTCAGAACCTGGAAATGCTTGTGCTGGTTGTCTTGTTACTCATATGTCTGCAATACTTTGACACCATAGTTACAGAACACTGATATACTGGTGGCATTCATTGGATCCCAGCTATTCATGCTACATATGTTGAGAAGAAAGAACAGGTGGCTCATATTATTGAATATTCTCTGCATGACTAACCTTTCCAAAAACAAGGAGATATATATATATATATATATATATATATATATATATATATATATATATATATATATATATATATATATATATAAATATATATATATCATATACATATAAATATTTGATGGTATAAATTCACTATATCACATATGTGTTGTGATTCATTCTTAGTGATTTATCACCTCCTACCAACGTATTCATAAACTGTTTTAAGGAATGATTTGTTAGGGACTGTATTTACTAAATCAAGTTTGCGGTTTATAGGACATTTTTCAACCGTTTTTGCGACGTTTAGTGGTACTCTCAGTTTTCAAGGGGCTATCTTACCAAAGATATGTTCATTGACAGTTAAAAAAAGGTTTATTGTAATTTTTGTTTTTCTTATTCGCATGTTGTATCAAAGGATATTGCATGGTTCTGTATGTGCTATTAACCACATGAGACTGGCCTGATATAACTAACTTGAACTAGGTGATTACTGAAGGTATAATAATACACTTGGATATTGCTTCACAAGCAATTATTATACCACAGGCAATAAGAAGACTTAATTGTTTTCCTCTCTCACTTGTGCAACACCCCTAGGGGTACGGGATGTTCTTTCTAACTTTTCTTGATAAATCTTTTCCCGTTTTTGTTTTTTTTCAATGCCTCTAGTGAGAAAGAAGGAGATTTCCTTAGGGGTTTAACCTGCCATTAAACTTCTCAAGCTTTGTTTTCTTTCAACTCCTTCGAGGATGACAGTGATTGTTCACACAATGCTGAAAGCACTGCGAGCATTAGGAAATTCACTCTGATTCGATGTGCGCTGTGTCCTTGTTGTTATGGTGATAGGTTCAAATTACTGCAGCTGGGAGGAGGATCTCTCTGCTTTTTTCCATGTTGTAACGATTGCAATTGCTGCCAGCCCTATTATTTTGAACCACTTAGCAGCAGAGTAGAATAACAGGATGGAAAAGTGGAGTGCACCAGGAAAGGTACAGCAATTGTCTTCAAGCAGGAAAACAGAAGTAAGAGTCAGTTTCTGTCTGTGCCTCAATGTGCACCACAGAAGAAGTGCACTTTTCTGGTTATCTGCCATCTTATATGGGTGTCCACTGCAATGCCTGAAGCACAACGCAGCTGAGTTTCATATATATTTTTATTCTGCAAACATGCAAGTTCTGCTGCCTCTTCTGCACAGATAGCTGCTCCACCTTTGAACTCCAAAATCAGTACTGTATGCAGGGCTGGCGTCAGCACCTGGGCAACCAGGGCAAGCGCCCAGGGCCCCGACGCCAGAGGTGGGTACACACACATACAGAAATAAAATTGCAAATATGAGTAATTTTAATATTTCTGTGCCAGCTATCCTACTCAAGCAGCATTTAGGGCTAGAAACATTTAGTTTTCACTAAACTAAACTGTATGCATGCAGTGCAGTGAAACTTTTCAGACCTTCCCTTTTTCTTTTCTCTATTCCTGCTTGCGTCCAGTTCCCTTAGTCCCCCCTCTTCTCACTCCCTATTGGCTTCCATCCTCTCCAGGTCTTCGAAAAGCTGAATTGTGCCAGTTAAAGACATTCTATAATTGACACATTTCCGTCATACTTTCCAACAATCAAGACTTTCATTTGATAAGCGCTTTGTCGAGCCTCATTATCATAACGTAGATTGTTATCATAACGCCTAAATGCCTATTATAATTATACAATTTTAAACCATCAAAAATAAAACCTGCCAAACCTCTGGAACCTCCAAATAACATGAAACACAAATCTGGATGTCAAAAACAGAAGGAAAAGATGACAAAAAAAGAAAAAAAACTGCAATAAACACACAGATTTATTTTGTGTTATTGGTAGGCAAAAGTAAAAAGCAAATGCGCTGCAGGTATTCATTTGATTTTACTTCTGTATTTGTTAAAAAATTATTATTATTTATTTTTTAAATCGGACAACTCATGTCTCCAGAATGTCCGGTTTAGCGAGGAACTACTGATTATGAAAACCTTTTTGAAATGAAAATATTTTTGATTCGGGGTTGGGGGGCCCACTGAAGGTCCATTGCCGAAGGCGCACAAAAACCTGTCGCCGGCCCTGACTCTAGGTGTCTGCCAGACCCAATTACTGTATGGAGAAGTGTGAAAGATTTTATATAGCTCTCATTTGAGGGATCTGTAAAATGTTACATTTTGACTTTGCACTAAAATCCCTACTACACAATGTTTTGGCAAGGAAAACTACTTTTAACAGTCTGGTAATTGTCTGCCACAATCTTTACAATTAATTACTTTAAATGCAAATTGTTTCATTTTAATTTTACGGTTTGTTCCACTGAGGCATTTGTATGCAGTTAAAAAAATAGCATAACACTGGCTGTACATAGTACATACAGCAGGGGGAGTTAATAGATAGGAGGGTCTCTGGTAAATAAACATACATGCTGGGGCTCGTTACTGATGGTCTGTAAAGAAATCCCTGTAAGAAATGTTCCAAATATGTTAATAAGCAGCACAGTATTACATCCATCTCACAAGTTCAGTGTACCAGAATCCTGTTCAATTTTTCACTGAAATATAATCTTTTCTATTCCATAGTTTAGCCTTCTGTGCATCACCAGAAAGCAGCCTTTGTTGGCTTGCCAGTTCGTTTACATTAACTGAGGCGGTTTTAGCTGCAGGCACACATTTCTGAGCCAACCAAAAATGGAGCGTTCTATATTTCTATATTTTATTTTTGTAGCTAATGGTAAATGATTAATTCATTAAAACAATCACTACACCCAGAGCTACAACACTATACTATGTTGGTTCCTTGTCTAGTAGTGAAAATGCTGGTTACAGTATTCAGGAGGAATGTGTCGAGGTTTCGTATAGAAACATGATTGAATGGGAATACTTCAGAGCATTGAACTGAATGATTGTCAACACCATACCCATGGAAAGGAAAGGTAGGAACTCATTACAGGGGCAGTGCAAGCTATTTACAATGTGTCTGACTTGAGACAAACCTACTTGGCCTCCTTCCAATCAAATCGTTCTTAATCTTCACACTGTCCAGATTACTTCCACATCATTTGATATCATTAAAACTTCTGTCCACAGGAGGAGGTCTGGTGCCATTGCTGTTCAAATCAGATGAACCTTGTTTCCTTAAATTGTGCAGAATGCAAACCTGTAAATGATTTTTCTTGCACCTTGTGTTACAAACCTGAGACATCTGGCTTGGTGTTAAACACATTTAAGCACTGAAACTAAGAGGATGTTCCACATTAAGTTTTCTCACAGCCAAGCTAGGGCATGTGCATCTATTTTCAGTCAGGAAACACGTGCCATAGATTATTTATTAAAGCTTAGACTAGACAACACTACTACGTTATACATTTTACCCTACATTCTTTGGCCTTTCAAGGTACCCCTGCCTATAAATGAACTCACAGATAAGTGGAGAGGCTGACCACAAGGAAGCCATGGGCAGGGGGGCAGGATAGCTGCCCTCCCCCGTTAGAGGAAGCCAAGAAGCAGGTGGAGGCTGGGGAGGAGGAGGCGAACTCTGGCGCACAGCAGGAGCGGAATGGATTGAGATGAGATGTTTACTGGATGTTTATGAGATTTGAAGGCTAAAGTGAGTTTCCTGCCTGAACCACCACTTTGCTTAATAAAATAGCTGGACAATACTCTGCATAACTTGTGTTAATGGATGTCCTTACCATGTTTCATCATACTATTCAAAGGATATTTCTATTACCAGAACAATGTTCTCTAGGTAAATGTACATATGTAGCTTTGACATAAGCAGTGTATGTACGCAAAGATGGACTAATAGCTGCCTTCTTATATCTACGGATTATGATTAAAAGAAAGTCCTTAGCAAATTCCATCACAATTGGATAAGCAGTTCTTTATATAAGTATGGAGCGACAGAGAGAATTAAAAAACAGCAAACAGTTCTGTACCCAAGGAGAACCAGGATCCAACAGAAAAAAGTAATTGACAAAATGAAAATTCACTATTTCACAAACTAGCTGCAACATTTCTGCTTCTGCCTTCAGATAGCACGTTAGAAATACCAAGCAAAGCCTAGCTGGCTGTTTCCACCATGCTATCTGAAGAAGGTGCTAATTACCGTAAAACTTCTATGTTACGCAGAATTCTGTATCCCCTTAGATTTGATGCCTGCATAGATCAAAATCAAAATGTGTTTTAAAAGAAAAATTAAGTTTTATCAGGTTACTTTTAATCAAGGGTTTCGTGTATTGAGCAACGCAGGAGGCTGAGTGTACTGTAGAAAATCAGTGGTGTTAAATGTGCTGTTTTATTTTGCTACAGAATTAGTCTGGGCTTGCATCTGCATCTGCACAGGCATGGAATCATGCAGGGACACAGAATTCTATGGGATACAGAAATCTACGTAACACCGGCGCATATTAGAGACAGGCGATTATTTGAGACCCGTCAATTATTTGAAGTTTTACGGTATTAAAATAGTGAGCTTTCAGTTTATGAATTACTTTTCCTTTTCTTCTTCATGGTATACGTACATCTATAAACCGATGGATATATATATATATATATATATATATATATATATATATATATATATATATATATATATATATATATATATATATATATATATATATATATATATATATATATACACACAGGTAGTGAACAAAAAAATGGAAATGCCTGGGTAAATGAGGGACACCAAGTATATTGAAAGCAAGGGCTTCCACACAGGGTTGGCTCATGCGTTAATTAAGCAAATAACATCCCAGCGTGCTTAGGGTCATGTATAAAAATGCTGGACAGGCCTGGTTGCCTATAATTATGGCTAGCATGGCTGCAAGAGGAGACCTTAGTGACTTTGAAAGAGGGGTGATTATTGGGGCACGTTTGGCAGGAGCTTCAGTGACCAAGACAGCTCAACTTGTTGATGTCTCACGAGCAACGGTGTCTAAGGTGATGTCGGCATGGAACTCCGAGGGAAAGACATCATCAGCAAAAGGCAACAGTGGGCGGAAGCGCATACTCCAGGATCGTGATATCCGTGCATTAATTCGAAGTGCAAGGCAAAACAGGCAAGCAACTGCAGATCAACTGACTGCAAATTTCGACCTAGGGCGCGAGCAGTCAGTTTAATCAAAAACGGAGAGAACTCCACAGAGCGGGATACCATAGTGGCCCAATGCCCTATTAAGTGACTTTACATTGGTGTTTCCATTTTTTTGTTCACTACCTATAAATACCGCACACTGGTTTAAATAGAGACTGGTGCCCCTAATGATATGCAAATCTGTGTTGTTGCAAACAGCGCTGTGTTTCGTCTGTAGCTAAAAGCGTGATTAGAATACACTTAACGTCTGCCTCAATAAGGTCACGACTCAAATGGTGTAAAAAAACCAGACAAACAAACAATGGTGTGCTGTAATACATGCAAACTAGCATTGAAGAGCTTTTGATGATTACTGTGTAGCTGATAGCATTCAAAGGCTTTTACTATTACCAGAACAACGGTTTCCTTCTTCTGTATTGGAATTGTTTGTTTTGATAAAATGCCAAGACTGTCAAAAAAGCCAACGCTCGCTTTTTTTCACGCACTGACATTTAATGAAATTAATACCCAACAAGGAAACATATCCATTGGTATATAGCTCTGGGTGTAATCAGTGCCAGGGGTAACATTGCTTTTCATCCACACAGACATTGCTGCTGGGATTGTGTGTGTGTCTGCGACCCAGCTTTTCATGTCTTTCTCCCCTAGGGGCCCGACTCTGAATCCAGGGGAGTCCCAAGTGAAAGGTCGTGCCCCCCAGTGGACCTTCACAAGACAAACACAATTCCGGTACATTGAGCTGTATGCCTCACTTGAATGGCAGGTCAGGATAGAGGTGCATCTTTTATCTCTTGCAGAGTTGTGAGGGAAAGCTCTCATGGTGCCTGCCTGCACTGTCTTCCTGAAGCCCTGTGCTGGTGTGACCGTGATGGCTAAAAGGGATTGTAGCGAACAAATGCATTCCATATATATATTACCTTTTATATTTCCACTATCTACCGATGTCTCAAATGAGCAGTTTTGAAAGAAACACATGTTTAGTAGGTTAAGGAAGACCAAGGAAGTGCTGCACTATTTGAAAGTATGGTTTGCAAACAGAAATTTCTTGTTCCAGTGCAGTAGCAGATATCATGTTTATAAAAGTCTTTCAAAGCTGCACATCTGAGACATATATCATGAATGGCAGTGCACAGCAGGTATGATTTATGGATGTATTTGACAAGCTGAAATGCGATTCTACAAAGTGTTGTGTTCAACACACCTATTTAGCAGCTGAAGAGGAAAATGCTACTAAACCCAAAACATGCAAATGCCAAATTAAAGCATCTCATCCACAATGATTGCTGAAGAGTGTTTTGAAGCACAAGGTGCAGGAAAGACTGTGAAGGCTCTGTCACTCACACGCAGCAGCAGAAGAAATGGAGGAAGAACTCAGGTCTTGTTGGGGTTTTAATGGTGAAAGTCGTTTCATGTGACAGCAGGGTATTCTTCCAGAGGCAGTGGAGACTAATAGTTTTGTGTGCTGATTGCATAATTACACTCTGTGGCTGAGGAGTGGGAGAGGGAAAAACAGCTTTCAAAGAGCTGGGAGCGAAAACCGACAAACTCAACACACTTCAAATATCTTCAACCCTTTACACACTGCGGATCTGTACACAGATCCAGGAGAGATCCAGTCAGAACCGCAGAGCGATCCAGTAATTTAGGAAGAATGTATTCCCAAGTACACACTGTGAAAGCACTTCATGAACCGGGCATTCAACAGAAGCAATAACTACCACTGTAATAAAAGGCTTCACATGCTGTTGTCATTTTTCATTTCACTAACCTTGCCCTAACCCTAATCCTAGCTGCAACCCTTATTAACATACATTAGTTACAGTTAAAATTACACTGTACTGATGTAATCCCGCTTGGTTATTGCTGGGTTAATACACTGACTGACCTACACAGTATCCTGATTTATTTATGACAAATTATTCTGTATGGCTGTCTGAGTATGCTTAAGTCAACACAGCTACATTTACGACAATGTTAATAATAATAATAATAATAATAATTTTGCATAGTTTATTATTATAATCTCAAGCATGTTAGTGACATATGGCCCTCACATTGCTGTAAGAATACATCATGACTTGTTTAATTTAGTAAGGTTTTGAATACACACACACACTGATTGACGTTATATTGACTCTTTCATGAACATCATGAAAAAGATCACCAGGCTAGACTGTACATACACAGTAATTACATGTAGAAATGACAGGAGTACAGACAGAAGAACAGCTGGACAGGTTCCATCATGTTTTCCCAGTTTCCGAAAAAAGACAGGGGGCTGCAGCAGTACAATCTTATTATTGTATTCTGACTGACAACACTTTTCATATCTTTCATATCTTCTTAACATTTTGCCCCAATTTGGGGGTTTACCTCCACTAGCCAGCAGAGAAAATAAAACAGTAGCCCATTGTAGTTGATTCTAATAAACGTAACTGTTACACACTGCCAGCGTATGTTTAAAAATGCACTGTATACAACATTAATATAGCATTTTTATTTCAAGACGGGGTTCGATTTGTCAAATTTCCAGTGGAGGGAATAAAATACACAAACTACAAAACAGTAGGAAAGCCTCTAGTAGATACATCACGTTGATACACCACTCATGTGCCAATATCTGCCTCCAAGTAAATGTAACTGTCGTTTAACATGTGTGGAGTAGTGGTTAGGGCTCTGGACTCTTGGCCAGAGCCCTAACCACTAGGGTCGTGGGTTCAATCCCAGATGGGGGACACTGCTGCTGTACCCTTGAGCAAGGTACTTTACCTAGATTGCTCCAGTAAAAACCCAACTCTATAAATGGGTAATTGTATGAAAAAATAATGTAATTGTATGTAAAAATAATGTGATATCTTGTAACAATTGTAAGCTGCCCTGGATAAGGGCGTCTGCTAAGAAATAAATAATTATTATTATAATGCTACAAACAACATTTGCCAAACTAAAAGCAGAGTGGCAGTATACTGTACGTACATAGACAGAATTGCCATATTATATGAAAAATGTTTGAAAAAAATGACATTTTTCCAGCAGAAAAACTTTGTTAGTACAAAATCTATTTTCCCTGCCGTGGATGAAAATTGAAAGAGCAGACAGAGCCTGTGATACAAAAAACAAATCGCACCTTGCTAACATACTTTGCAGAAATTATTTTCTAAATAAAGTTAAGGCAGGAGAAAGGCAGAAAAATCAACCACATCCTATCGATCGTTCTGTATCGAGTGGTGGCCGGTGACATCTAAGTCGCAAGAGGCACAATTACAAACACGTTGTTTCATCTAATCTGCCATGCAAAAAACTGTGCTTTATTAATTTCTTTATTGATTACTTCTAGCACAGTAAAGGAAATGAAATCAGGTAATTCTGCATGGTTTTTGACATCCTAGTAAATACGGTTTCTTATTTCCATGTGAGCAGCAACTCGTCATATCGAGCGATTCTTTCTGTAAGTTCCCTGTGTCGTGCCAAATTTTGCATTACCGAAATCCCCAAAACGGAATGAGCATAGCAGGCCTACAGCAGTGCTTCACCAGGGGGCGAGAGGGTTTGAGTTGCTCCTCCAATTAAAACCTGTGCTCAGATCACATGATCTGCTACTGCTAATGCTGTGGTTAATAGCAGATAGGAGTATATAACAGAGACTTGCCTCATCTCACAAGCCAGAACTGCTGTTAATATGAGAATGTTGAATCTAGGGTTTTGGTTAAAATTTCATTTTTTCTTGCATTTTATACAATATTTTTTTTGTTTTATTCAACATTATTATATTATAATGCTACACAACCATATATATATATATATATATATATATATATATATATATATATATATATATATATATATATAGATATATATTTTTTTTTTCTTTCACTTTGAAATTTTGACGAGGCACTGCCTCCCTTGCCTCCTCTAAGGAGTCTCCACTGACTTAGGAACATACTGTACATACAGAAAGGTGCTTCTGAATATCCCCATACAAACACAGTAACTAGCACTGGAGAATGTCCTCACCAAGTTTCATATGCATAACTATAATAATAATGATAATAACAAAGGTTTATAAGCAGGTGGGTTGTAGCTTTTGTACACAACGCTCAGAGAATCCTTTGTCCTGTTTAATTTCTCCCGATTCTGCATCAGCATTGTTTAAATTTGACGGTCCATCACATTCATCCCGTAGGAGATTTCAGCATGTCTTGGCACACTCATATTTGCATGGAATTTTGTAAAACAAAGCAGTTACTGCTGACTCTAACAAAATGAGCTAATCGAAATCTTGGCTGCAACAGAAAATAAATGTTTCACCTAATAGAATACCACTGGAGGGAGAAGGATGCAAGTGTTTATCTGGAGAACTTGGAAGTGACAGGCATATACAAAAGGGCTGCCATTATCCTCTCTGTCTGTCTGTCTGTCTGTCTGAATGTCTCTCTCTCTGTCTGCATGCCTGTCGGTCTGCATGCCTGCATGTCTGTCTGTCGGCCTCTGTCTGTCTGTTGTCTGTCTGCCTCTGTCTGTCTGCATGCCTGTCTGTTTGCATGCCTGTCGGTCTGCCTGCATGTTTGCATGTCTGTCTGTCTGTCTGTCTATCTGCCTGCCTGCCTGTCTGTCTGCATGCCCGTCTGTCTGCTTGTCTACCTGTCTGCTTGTCTATCTGTCTGCTTGTCTGCCTGTCTGCTTGTCTATCTGTCTGCTTGTCTACCTGTCTGCTTGCCTGTCTGCTTGTCTATCTGTCTGCTTGTCTGTTTAACATAGCTCTAGGACTGTTTGTATAAATAAGCCCCATTTTGCATAGTTTGCATTTTACTTATTTTTTTTTCTCTAAATAATTCCACAAATAGAGCTGGATTTACCATATTCCCTTCTTAGATGTGTTGAAAATGTTGCTTCGTTTTTATACAGTCCAGTTTAAAGGATGTTGAAAAATATATTACGGTGATACAGACCACATTATTCAGATAACGTATACAAAAGTTTCCCATAGTAACAGCAGAGCAGGTGTAATAAAACAGAGAGGTGTGGTAAAGCATATTAAAATAGTAAACTATGGTTAATGCAAAGTTTAACCATGGGGGAAGCATGGGGGGAAAACTGCAAAATTACTGTGCAAATTTACTGTCGTTATCTTTTATAAAGGTAGCTTTTGTGATTTTTGTGAAAAATTATATTGTCCTGAAATAATTGTCTTATGAAACAGAAGTTTTATATAAAAAGAAAAAGAAGCAAAATAACACAGAGAAGTTTAGCATGTTTCCAATAATAGTTTTAACAGTCTACTCTCCTCTTTCATGCATGTACGAAACGTTCAGACAAAGCTAGAGTATGCTGTGTGAAGCTTAAAAACATTGAGTACTTTATTTTAGACATGACTGCCTGAAAAAAACAAAATAGACAAACAAAGATGAGTGGGGTGAATTGTCCAAGGAAGCTCCCTCCAAGAGGATTTTTTTTGGGGAAGAAATGGTCACAGGGAATGGGGACAGCTGGCACTACAAACAGTGAGGGAGGAGGGAGGAGGGAGGTGGCAGGAGGGGGAGTGAGGATGGGGAGGGGAAAGCCTGTGTACAAGATGCAGGGAGTTTAAAGCACAGGAAAAGTGACAGATGGAACCCCACTGACAATAACCAGATAATTCCAAAGAAAACACAGACAAGTGACACCAAGCAGTATTCAAGAGGAAAACCGATGAGAAAGTGTGTTCTGGGAGGTGAAAATTAAAGGACGGTTCAACCTGTCTGTACAGGCCAGTGGTGACAAAATAAAGCGATTTGTTAGTGCTGAGACAAATATCAATTTGTCATGTTTCAATATTCTTTTTGAAACGGTGAAATTTGATTTTTCTTTCCTTTTTAATAAGCTGAAGTGTTATAATAAGCCACAGTCGGAAGGACCCGTGTCACAAGTAACTGATGAGCATGAAGGGAAAATCAGCAACGCTGTAAGATCATGTGTAATTACTTTTGATTACTGATAATTACACATACTGTATAGTACATCCCACATGAATTTATATTCAATCAATCATGAACCACCACGTTTTAATTCCCTTGAAAAGGGAACTTTTTCCTATACCATTCTTTTTTAATGCGAGCTAGGTGACTTATCCATAAATAAAAAAATACTTTGAATTAATCTTTTTTTATTTAATTGTGAAAATATGTGAACAAAATATGGTGGTCTGGTGCATCCCATTTGTTTCCCTGCTTTGCTCTTTTGTAATTCCTGGAATGTGAGTTAAAGTTTGTTGTGCAATGTACAAACTAAACCCTATTTGCTAAATCAGTATCCGTGCAAAAAACAGACGTCCAATTCTAATTGCAAAAGCTCTGGAGGGCTGGGTTTTTCAGAGCATAAATTCAGCCTGCACGCTGCCAGTGGTCAGATTATACACCTTATCTATTCCTCAGATCCCTAAAACAATTTCAAATAAAGAAATAACAGCAGACTGTGATAAAGGCAGGGTTTCTGTTGCTTTGATAAGATCACCTGCTGCAGCTCCTCATGCACTATTGAAACTGCGTTAATCAGGATCGGGGAGCTTATCTCCTTACAGAGCTCCAACGCATTGCAACTCTTTGTAACATTACAGATTTCCATTAACTACCCAGCAGCTTCAGTGAAGCATTCGATTCCCTGAGGACAAGCTGTGTGTGATCTGTGTTGCTGCCAATTTTCATTTAAAAGATGCCAATTCAGCTTCTCAATAACTAAAGAATGGCTAGAAATGCTAAAAGTTTCTTACAGTATTTCTAAATTGACCTCTACTGAGTGTGTTGTTGCAATTGGATAAGCAATTCTCTAGATCTAAGTAAATATTCAACTGCAACATACAGTATCTTCATATAACCCTAGATGCTAATACTCTTAAACTTCTACTAAAGAATATCTTCACCAAGTTTCAACACAATTGGATAGGAGGCTGTGTGGTCCAGTGGATAAAGAAAAGGGCTTATAACCAGGAGGTCCCCAGTTCAAATCCCACCTCAGCCACTGACTCATTGTGTGACCCTGAGCAAGTCACTTAACCTCCTTGTGCTCCGTCTTTCGGGTGAGATGTATTTGTAAGTGACTCTGCAGCTGATGCATAGTTCACACACCCTAGTCTCTGTAAGTCGTCTTGGATAAAGGTGTCTGCTAAATAAACTAAGTAATAATAAGTGGTTCTTTATATATATATATATATATATATATATATATATATATATATATATATATATATATACTGGAGTCTCCACTATGACCTAGTTTGACACTCCTTACTGACAAGTTAAAAAACAAGACTGCTAATTCTGTCTGCACACAGGGTGTGTGTATTGATTGATCACAGTAAATATTCAATTAATCATTGCAGCATGGTTGTCACTTTTGGCCCCTTCATTTCCATCAGGCCCCCGGCGCAGACAGGCCGGGATCCCCACACTGAAGTGCTGCACTTGCGCCTCCTCCTACAGAGAGCCCCAGGCCTTGTAAACAAGCAGGCATTTGTTGTACCGTCACAAGAAGTGCACAGTTCCAAGCAGTACTGTGCGTTCCTGGATGAGGTGTTGCAGAAGATGAACTCGGGCGAAACGTGGCCGGATCCCTCTGGAAGTGAAACAACTGAAAATGGTGCCCCCCACCCCCGCCCCCCGTGGGTGAAATGTTAGATAGAAAGAAAGAAAGAAAGAAAGAAAGAAAGAAAGAAAGAAAGAAAGAAAGAGTTGCTCTATAGCAGGGGTGTCCAGTCACGGTCCTGGAGGACCATTCCGCTCCAGGTTTAACAGATAAAATTATATAATTAACTCTGGATGGAGGGTGAATTGGTTTAGTTAAAACAATTTAGAACTGGATTAGAACAAAGAACAGGAGTTGAAGGGCTGACTTCGGACACCCCCTGTTGTAAACTGAGGGTTGGATATTGTTCTGAAGAAACTAAAGCTGAAAAACTTGTAGGCCTGTAATGGATCTCCTCCAAGCAGCTAATAAGTTAATAATAGACATCAGCATAAATCTCATACTTATCTCTCCACTGCAGAGCTTGCTCTTTAGTTAAATGATAAGTAGTTCATCTTTGAGCCCTATGGTTTGCAGTTCGTGTCCAGCCCTTTCCTTTCCATTCAATTCAATGGGCTGAGATGCCAACTCAGGCCATAGATGCATTGAAGTGCCTTATACCCCTTTCACAAAGACGAGTTATGACGGCTCATAACCGGCACTGATGAGGCATTTTGGTCTGTGTGAATTGCCTACACCGTCACAGAGCCATCATATTTTATGCCGTCCCAGCACATGAGAAAGAAGTCTAGAAAGATGGCGGAGAGTACTTAAAAAGACGATGGGAAACGGGTTACAGGGGGATATACCCAACATTTTGCCACAGCTCAGAACAGTGTTTTTCAGAGATTATTATGGGGACGCCAAGACCAGACTGGAAAATACATTTTTCTGACTTCCTGCAATTGTAAAAGCTCCACGGTAAATGGCAGACTCAGTGGGTCTCCAGGATGATTGACTCTATGAACTATCCAGGCAGGGATCACATTTAATCTGACCAACCCCCCGAGTTTGTGTCATTTCAGACCTATTGTAGCCCCGCCCTCCTTCATTTGAAAATGTAACGGCAGCTTGTTTTAATATCAGATACATTTTGTTCACAAATAAAATAAATAAAAATCTAGATTTAAATACAGCTTCAGTTTATAATTAAGGGGCAGGGGGGATTAGTGTTTAATTGACGTGATTTGCTGCGTGCAGAATGTAGAAAACGAGTAAACGAGGGTGCAACATTTTATTAAACAAATCTTAAATAAAGTTATAATAAAAAATAAGCTGGACAAACATTACAATGACTATTCGTAATTGCATTAACATTATTTAAAGTCACCGGTATACTGTAATAACAATACTGTAATAGTAAAATCTGTTTCATTTACAGGGTTTTGCTGTGAAACAATTAAATAGGTTTTTAAATCCTCCATGTCCTTACTTTCTCATTTTAAAGTGGAATAAAAAAAACGAGAGAGCAACATTTAAGTGACTAGTTTTTTGTATTATTATTATTATTATTATTATTATTATTATTATTATTATTATTAATTAATTTATTTATTTATTTCTTAGCGGACGCCCTTATCCAGGGCGACTTACAATTGTTACAAGATATCACACTATTTTTACAAATAATTGTATTTGGTGTTAATACAATTACAAATATTGATTATTATAAGGTGTATCCATCTTAAATAAATATTATCATTTTATTAGAAGGGGGGCAGCAAAAAAATATCTCTTAAGGGGGGTAAAGAAAAAAGTATGGGAACCACTGGCTCAGAAGGAAGGAAAAAAGACTACAACTTGAAAGATTTGCTCTTCTGTGCTTTCCTTTCACAGCAGTACTATGAGTTTATCTTGTAAGTAAGTTGATTCTTCTTTTAAACAATGTATTCTATTTGTTTAAATCTGTACCATGGCA
Source organism: Acipenser oxyrinchus oxyrinchus (assembly GCA_030684275.1). Classification (NCBI taxonomy): domain Eukaryota; kingdom Metazoa; phylum Chordata; class Actinopteri; order Acipenseriformes; family Acipenseridae; genus Acipenser; species Acipenser oxyrinchus. The sequence continues at coordinate 32,740,725 of CM060256.1, forward strand.
GTACATTTATAGCTATAGCCTAAGTCTAAGTCTTAATTATGGCATATTCGGCTAACTTAATTAAAATAATATAAAATAGCACTCAATTCAATAAATTGCCTGTTAGTTTAAAGTTTACACAAAAACCAGCCAACGTATTCAACACAGTATTGGTTGTAGTACTGCTGCTAATTTACAGTAACGCACGGCACAGCATTTTATGTCTTATATTAAAAGACTTGCTTTTGCTAACTTCAGATTACTTGCAAGTAAACATTTTCATTCATTGGCAAACTATTAATTTAAATTTGCCTGTAAAACATTAGGTGTCGTTAAAAAATAACATAAATACCAAGTGTTACTTTTAGTTGTCTTTCACTACAATTGCATTTTACAGCAAACTGGTATGATTAATCGAATAATTAATCATCCAGATATGGTGATTAATCCATTAAAAGAAAATGCCAAGATTAAAACCCCTAGTAAGAATCACTTAGAAAGATTGCAAACATCACAAAAATGTACAATTTTAAGCTACTTACTCTTTTAAAAAAATACCATTGAATATAACACACATGTCCACTTAAATATATAGTCTGTCATACAAATATTTGATATATAGTAAATATATAGTAAAAAAAAAAAAAAAAGTAATCTGGAACATGTCAAATGCTGACCAGCTTCAGTTACTGAAAACCTGGCTGTGAATTTATCATTGAGTTTTCAAGCTGGCTATGAATTTATCATTGAGTTTTATTTATGTTTTATTTTATTTTAAAAGCCTGCAGTTCTGAAATAGAGTGGTCTTTAAAGTCAATTTGCTTTCCTTTCTACTTCTCCCAATACTGCTCCAGCCATTAAACTACTCTTCTGTATATCTGTGCAATGGCAAGAACTCAACAGTAAATATTGACACTGCTGAGCCCAATAAGGAATTCTCATTTTCAAAACTGGTCACACTCGCTCTCAGACACCACATTCCCCAAAAGGAGCCCGCTGGTAGATTGCTGCACAATGTGTTATGTGTGTTTCGCTTCCGTTAAGACTCCTTGACCTTCCCGCGGGTCATGCAGGGCTTTAAAAGTTGCCTTGGGAGATTCACCTGCAAAATTGAACCAGTGTGTTTTTCGTAAAAACAGCAAGGCTGACATTCAGCTGGGAGATTTGTCTTGTAATTATTTTTCTTCTTGCACCAGCCCGTTCTGTATTGATGGTTTGTTTTATAGTATGTACTCCTAGGTAGGACTGTTTTAAAAGTATTGCAGTATTGTACAGTAGATTGTAATGATGCCAGTCCCTGTTCATGTACGTATTGTACAGTAGATTGTAATGATGCCAGTCCCTGTTCATGTACGTATTGTACAGTAGATTGTAATGATGCCAGTCCCTGTTCATGTACGTATTGTACAGTAGATTGTAATGATGCCAGTCCCTGTTCATGTACGTATTGTACAGTAGATTGTAATGATGCCAGTCCCTGTTCATGTATGTATTGTACAGTAGATTATAATGATGCCAGTCCCTGTTCATGTACGTATTGTACAGTAGATTGTAATGACTCTAGTCCCTGTTCATGTACGTATTGTATAGTAGATTGTAATGATGCCAGTCCCTGTTCATGTATGTATTGTACAGTAGATTATAATGATGCCAGTCCCTGTTCATGTACGTATTGTACAGTAGATTGTAATGACGCCAGTCCCTGTTCATGTACGTATTGTACAGTAGATTGTAATGACTCTAGTCCTTGTTCATGTACGTATTGTACAGTAGATTATAATGATGCCAGTCCCTGTTCATGTACGTATTGTACAGTAGATTGTAATGACTCTAGTCCCTGTTCATTTACGTATTGTACAGTAGATTGTAATGATGCCAGTCTCTGTTCATATACGTATTGTACAGTAGATTGTAATGATGCCAGTCCCTGTTCATGTACGTATTGTACAGTAGATTGTAATGATGCCAGTCCCTGTTCATGTAAGTATTGTACAGTAGATTGTCATGATGCCAGTCTCTGTTCATGCATGCATTGTACAGTAGATTGTAATGATGCCAGTCCCTGTTCATGTACGTATTGTACAGTAGATTGTAATGATGCCAGTCCCTGTTCATGTACGTATTGTACAGTAGATTGTAATGATGCCAGTCCCTGTTCATGTATGTATTGTACAGTAGATTATAATGATGCCAGTCCCTGTTCATGTACGTATTGTACAGTAGATTGTAATGACTCTAGTCCCTGTTCATGTACGCATTGTACAGTAGATTGTAATGATGCCAGTCCCTGTTCATGTACGTATTGTACAGTAGATTGTAATGATGCCAGTCCCTGTTCATGTATGTATTGTACAGTAGATTGTAATGATGCCAGTCCCTGTTCATGTATGTATTGTACAGTAGATTGTAATGATGCCAGTCCCTGTTCATGTACGTATTGTACAGTAGATTGTAATGATGCCAGTCCCTGTTCATGTATGTATTGTACAGTAGATTATAATGATGCCAGTCCCTGTTCATGTACGTATTGTACAGTAGATTGCAATGACGCCAGTCCCTGTTCATGTACGTATTGTACAGTAGATTGTAATGACGCCAGTCCCTGTTCATGTACGTATTGTACAGTAGATTGTAATGACTCTAGTCCCTGTTCATGCATGCATTGTACAGTAGATTGTAATGATGCCAGTCCCTGTTCATGTACGTATTGTACAGTAGATTGTAATGATGCCAGTCCCTGTTCATGTACGTATTGTACAGTAGATTGTAATGACTCTAGTCCCTGTTCATGTACGCATTGTACAGTAGATTGTAATGATGCCAGTCCCTGTTCATGTACGTATTGTACAGTAGATTGTAATGATGCCAGTCCCTGTTCATGTATGTATTGTACAGTAGATTATAATGATGCCAGTCCCTGTTCATGTACGAATTGTACAGTAGATTGTAATGACGCCAGTCCCTGTTCATGTACGTATTGTACAGTAGATTGTAATGACTCTAGTCCCTGTTCATGTACGTATTGTACAGTAGATTGTAATGATGCCAGTCCCTGTTCATGTACGTATTGTACAGTAGATTGTAATGATGCCAGTCTCTGTTCATGTATGTATTGTACAGTAGATTGTAATGACTCTAGTCCCTGTTCATGTATGTATTGTACAGTAGATTGTAATGATGCCAGTCCCTGTTCATGTACGTATTGTACAGTAGATTGTAATGATGCCAGTCCCTGTTCATGTATGTATTGTACAGTAGATTATAATGATGCCAGTCCCTGTTCATGTACGTATTGTACAGTAGATTGTAATGATGCCAGTCCCTGTTCATGTATGTATTGTACAGTAGATTATAATGATGCCAGTCCCTGTTCATGTACGTATTGTACAGTAGATTGTAATGACTCTAGTCCCTGTTCATGTACGCATTGTACAGTAGATTGTAATGATGCCAGTCCCTGTTCATGTACGTATTGTACAGTAGATTGTAATGATGCCAGTCCCTGTTCATGTATGTATTGTACAGTAGATTGTAATGATGCCAGTCCCTGTTCATGTATGTATTGTACAGTAGATTGTAATGATGCCAGTCCCTGTTCATGTACGTATTGTACAGTAGATTGTAATGATGCCAGTCCCTGTTCATGTATGTATTGTACAGTAGATTATAATGATGCCAGTCCCTGTTCATGTACGTATTGTACAGTAGATTGCAATGACGCCAGTCCCTGTTCATGTACGTATTGTACAGTAGATTGTAATGACGCCAGTCCCTGTTCATGTACGTATTGTACAGTAGATTGTAATGACTCTAGTCCCTGTTCATGTATGTATTGTACAGTAGATTGTAATGATGCCAGTCCCTGTTCATGTATGTATTGTACAGTAGATTGTAATGATGCCAGTCCCTGTTCATGTATGTATTGTACAGTAGATTGTAATGATGCCAGTCCCTGTTCATGTATGTATTGTACAGTAGATTGTAATGATGCCAGTCCCTGTTCATGTATGTATTGTACAGTAGATTGTAATGATGCCAGTCCCTGTTCATGTATGTATTGTACAGTAGATTGTAATGATGCCAGTCCCTGTTCATGTATGTATTGTACAGTAGATTGTAATGATGCCAGTCCCTGTTCATGTACGTATTGTACAGTAGATTGTAATGATGCCAGTCCCTGTTCATGTACGTATTGTACAGTAGATTGTAATGATGCCAGTCCCTGTTCATGTACGTATTGTACAGTAGATTGTAATGATGCCAGTCCCTGTTCATGTATGTATTGTACAGTAGATTATAATGATGCCAGTCCCTGTTCATGTACGTATTGTACAGTAGATTGTAATGATGCCAGTCCCTGTTCATGTACGTATTGTACAGTAGATTGTAATGATGCCAGTCCCTGTTCATGTATGTATTGTACAGTAGATTGTAATGATGCCAGTCCCTGTTCATGTACGTATTGTACAGTAGATTGTAATGACTGCCAGTCCCTGTTCATGTATGTATTGTACAGTAGATTGTAATGATGCCAGTCCCTGTTCATGTATGTATTGTACAGTAGATTGTAATGATGCCAGTCCCTGTTCATGTACGTATTGTACAGTAGATTGTAATGATGCCAGTCCCTGTTCATGTATGTATTGTACAGTAGATTGTAATGATGCCAGTCCCTGTTCATGTACGTATTGTACAGTAGATTGTAATGATGCCAGTCCCTGTTCATGTATGTATTGTACAGTAGATTGTAATGATGCCAGTCCCTGTTCATGTATGTATTGTACAGTAGATTGTAATGATGCCAGTCCCTGTTCATGTACGTATTGTACAGTAGATTGTAATGATGCCAGTCCCTGTTCATGTACGTATTGTACAGTAGATTGTAATGATGCCAGTCCCTGTTCATGTATGTATTGTACAGTAGATTGTAATGATGCCAGTCCCTGTTCATGTATGTATTGTACAGTAGATTGTAATGATGCCAGTCCCTGTTCATGTATGTATTGTACAGTAGATTGTAATGATGCCAGTCCCTGTTCATGTATGTATTGTACAGTAGATTGTAATGATGCCAGTCCCTGTTCATGTATGTATTGTACAGTAGATTGTAATGATGCCAGTCCCTGTTCATGTATGTATTGTACAGTAGATTGTAATGATGCCAGTCCCTGTTCATGTACGTATTGTACAGTAGATTGTAATGATGCCAGTCCCTGTTCATGTATGTATTGTACAGTAGATTGTAATGATGCCAGTCCCTGTTCATGTACGTATTGTACAGTAGATTGTAATGATGCCAGTCCCTGTTCATGTATGTATTGTACAGTAGATTGTAATGATGCCAGTCCCTGTTCATGTACGTATTGTACAGTAGATTGTAATGATGCCAGTCCCTGTTCATGTATGTATTGTACAGTAGATTGTAATGATGCCAGTCCCTGTTCATGTATGTATTGTACAGTAGATTGTAATGATGCCAGTCCCTGTTCATGTACGTATTGTACAGTAGATTGTAATGATGCCAGTCCCTGTTCATGTATGTATTGTACAGTAGATTGTAATGATGCCAGTCCCTGTTCATGTACGTATTGTACAGTAGATTGTAATGATGCCAGTCCCTGTTCATGTATGTATTGTACAGTAGATTGTAATGATGCCAGTCCCTGTTCATGTACGTATTGTACAGTAGATTGTAATGATGCCAGTCCCTGTTCATGTATGTATTGTACAGTAGATTGTAATGATGCCAGTCTCTGTTCATGTACGTATTGTACAGTAGATTGTAATGATGCCAGTCCCTGTTCATGTATGTATTGTACAGTAGATTGAAATGACTCTAGTCCCTGTTCATGTACGTATTGTACAGTAGATTGTAATGATGCCAGTCTCTGTTCATGTATGTATTGTACAGTAGATTGTAATGATGCCAATCTCTGTTCATGTACGTATTGTACAGTAGATTGTAATGATGCCAGTCCCTGTTCATGTATGTATTGTACAGTAGATTGTAATGATGCCAGTCTCTGTTCATGTACGTATTGTACAGTAGATTGTAATGATGCCAGTCTCTGTTCATGTATGTATTGTACAGTAGATTGTAATGATGCCAGTCTCTGTTCATGTACGTATTGTACAGTAGATTGTAATGATGCCAGTCCCTGTTCATGTATGTATTGTACAGTAGATTGTAATGATGCCAGTCTCTGTTCATGTATGTATTGTACAGTAGATTGTAATGATGCCAGTCTCTGTTCATGTACGTATTGTACAGTAGATTGTAATGATGCCAGTCCCTGTTCATGTATGTATTGTACAGTAGATTGTAATGATGCCAGTCTCTGTTCATGTACGTATTGTACAGTAGATTGTAATGATGCCAGTCCCTGTTCATGTACGTATTGTACAGTAGATTGTAATGACTCTAGTCCCTGTTCATGTACGTATTGTACAGTAGATTGTAATGATGCCAGTCTCTGTTCAAGTACGTATTGTACAGTAGATTGTTATTACGCCAGTCCCTGTACGTATTGCAGTACTGTACAATAGATTGTCAGTCAGTTTTAAAGACCATTGGATTATACGGTACATCAATTTGAATTCCGAAAAACAAATGTTTACTGGGAATCGATGAATAGATATACAGCCACTCAGCTCTCACTGTATTTGATTGTATTCAGTGCCATTAAAAAGCAGGTCAAATAAGGTTACCATATGTACACAAGGACAGTTCGGACAGTTCAGGCTTTTCAACTCACACCCCAATGCATCCTGGTAAGTGTAGTCCTGCTGTGAAAGGTACCTGAGACAAGTAAACGTACCAGAATGCTGTTTAGATCTATTGATCTTTAGACCATATGTATTCTTATTTGTTAGTCTTTCAGAGTTGACGGTGGTGTGCTTGTGTGCATTGTTAGCGTATGAATCAGCATGCAGGACTCTGGTATAAACTACCCTCTCTACCTGACAAATTCCTGCTGCATATCCCGTGCTCATCTGCTATGACTGGGAACACACTGAACACAAAGTCATTTTCTGCATCATTATGGCTCCTCTATGATCACTTCGAATTAGATCTAACAGTCAATAAAATAAGTCAATATTTAATGTACTCGTTGCAGGCGGTGATTTAGTTCTGGCTACATCATTGTCGGATGAAATGTTTGCATTCAACAGAGAGCTGGGCCATAGAACCGGTACCTCTCAGAAACTTTCAACTGAAATTTAAAAGAAACTTCAACACAAACATCAGATCTTTCAACTATTCGCTTTCACCAAGATAAAAAGATACAGTATAGTCTAGATAAAAGAAAAACATCATAACAAGTCCATTGAAAGCATAGAAACAGCAGTCACTGAGCTCAGTGATTCAATTCAATTGACCTCAAAACAAGGAAAGACCACTTGAAAGAGTGTACAACTAGTAATAATGAGGATTTAGAATCAAGTTTTTACCATCAAAGATAAGATACAACACATAACAAAATAACAACAAGAAAGAGTTGTTTTATTAAGATTTCAAAAAAGGTAGGCAAAACTCAATACCATAGCTTCTGATGAATTTAAAAATATGCAATGCGATTGCAACCAGTAAGATAACACTACAGGCAAGCTGAATTCTTTCTCCAACATTTTATTCATCCTGTCTTTGAAAAATAGAATGCAGCAGCATCAGCACATAGTTCTTAAGCCAAATTGCATTTTGTTCAGTAAAAGTCGAGTGCAGTTATGCCATTTTTCTGTGAATAAATGCGACTGGGTTTCTATTATTAGCATCACAGTGGCTGAGATCAAATAACTTTGACATTTTTTCCACTTTTTATCCCCCCTGCGAAATCAACATGGCCTCTTTTTGTACAATAATGTGCCTCAAGTTCTGACTTCTAGTCGCTTATTTGTCTGTTTCACAAAGTGACAAAAGGGAGGGTTGTACATGTCCTAGATAGAAGCTGAGCAGAAACACTAACGAAAAACACAATAAACAAATAAAACTACCAGAAAGCACACTGATGCATGAACAACAAGAGACAGCAATATCCATTTGAAGAGAGCTGCTGTCTAACTGAATTACTGATGAAATCAGTGGCCACCAAGACCATAACGCAACCCCACACGAGCAGAGAAAGTGTTGTTGTTCGTGCCTCAGAGATAATTCACCGTAACGCAACCCCACACCAGCAGAGAAAGTGTTGTTGTTCGTGCCTCAGAGATAATTAACTATAAAGCAACCCCACACCAGCAGAGAAAGTGTTGTTGTTCGTGCCTCAGAGATAATTCACCGTAACGCAACCCCACACCAGCAGAGAAAGTGTTGTTGTTAGTGTTTATACCCCAACACTTCTAAAGTTACAAAACAGCAACATCTTTATGTTTAATAGTTATTCTGGAGTTTGGTTTTGGCGATTCATAATAGAAAAACACAATAAATCATTTTGTACACTTTGAGCAGCCGGAATCGCTCAGTCCTCTCACCCAAACTGCACACAATGTATTAACTTAAGAAATACTAAAGTGAATGTTTTGACTAGAAGTCTTTTTCAATGTCTTCCATGAAGACACTATTTAGTGTTTTACAGTTATGGATGACATATTAACCTTTAGCAAGCAGTACACAGAAAGAGTACTTTGAACTGCAAACACAAGTCAAAAAGAAAGGCCAAGAGAGAGATAGAAATGAGCATTGCTAAGGGGGCTAAAACCAATTCCAAAAACTTGTCCAATATTATAACAGCAAGAGAACATTCAAATGTCAAAGAGATACAAATGGCAAAATCATAGATGAAGTGAAAAAACTAGCAAATATATAAAATTATTTTACTTTCCACAAGTTTTTACAAAGGAGGATACGGACAACATGCCCCACATGTTGACCTGTTCCTATTCAGTTTTAAATACCTTTAGCATAACAGAGGCAGGTGTGTTAAAGAGACTAGGAGCTCTTAAAATAAAATGTGCATTATAAATACCATGTGGAAGATACTGAAATTGAAGAAGGAATCAATGAAAAAGACCTAGGAGTTTATGTTGACTCAGAAATGTTGACTAGACAATTTGGGGAAGCTATAAAAAGGCCAACAAGGTGCTCGGATATATTGTGAAAAGTGTTGAATTTAAATAAAGGGAAGTAATGTTAAAAGTTTACAATGCATTAGTAAGACCTCATCTAGAATATTGTGTTCAGTTCGGGTCACCGTGCTACAAAATGGAAAAACGACCAGAATTATTCCAGATTTAAAAGGCATGTCATATGCAGACAGGCTTAAAGAATTGAATCTATTCAGTCTTGAACAAATTCTAAAAGGTATTGACAATGTCGACCCAAGGGATTTTTTCGACCTGAAAAAAGAAGCAAGGACCAGGGGTCACAAATGGAGGTTAGATAAAGGGGCATTCAGAACAGAAAATAGGAGGCACTTTTTACACAGAGAATTGTGAGGGTCTGGAACCAACTCCCCAGTAATGTTGTTGAAGCTGACACCCTGGGATCCTTCAAGAAGCTGCTAGATGAGATTTCTGTAAAATAAAGAGTGGAGTTTGATGCTACAGAGGTATTTTCTCCATCTCCTTCATGTTGCCACTTATCCAGTTAGCAAGTCGCTACAATATATTTTTATTTAAGTTATATGTTGAATAGCGTACACTATCCTGTGGTACATTGTTTCCTTTCTCCATTTAGTAGCTTATTTATATATTTGTGGGGGTGGGCATGCAACTGGGGTGTCAATGCTACCGATGTGTGTTGAGCTTTGATTCTGCATTCCATGTGCAGGTTACATTCAAGTGTAGACTTGTCTGAGGAATATTGGTATGTACTACTCACTTCAAACACGTCGGCTATGTCATTGGTACAGGCTCATTTATAAAACTGTAATCGGGAAATCACCCCTCTATTTAAGTGAATTGTTGACTATATCGGTCTCCTCTTACAACCTTCGATTCAGCAATTTGATTAGTTTAATTGTCCCTCGTATTTTTACTGCTGTTGGGCATAACTAATTCCAATATGCAGCTGCTCACGATTGGAATGAGTTACAATCAAGGCTTAAACTCCCTGGTTTTATCTCAGAGGGAGCTTTCTTTTCTAGGCTTGAAGCTCTTTTACCTGTTTCATGTGCTTGTCAGAGCAGATGCTGATTTTATTTTTATTTTTTTTGTTGTTTTTATTAATTTTTTTATTTTATTAATTTCGTATAGCTGTAATGTTTCTAACTGTTTATGTATTGTTGTCTGTTGTATTTATGTTGGCCAGGTCGGCATTTTAAATGAGAACTTGTTCTTAATGTCTTTACCTGGTTAAATAAAGGAATTTGAATTTAATTGACTTGAACTGTACACCTATGGTAGCTGCTTGGCAGGGTACTGTTAACAGTCCATTGTCGTGTAGTATTCCAATTCTGCGCATTCCCGCGTAGCTCTTGTGCATTTCTGCTATATTGGTATTGAATGCGCAAGTGGTTTTGCGAGGCACAAACACATTTGCGAACTGAGCAAAAAACTGCTATTTTCCAACTTCGTGCGACTGTTTTGTGTTGTGTTGGAAAATATCAGTTTTTGTGCAAAAGCACTAATTTTTGCGAGGCACAAATTTTGTGAGGGGATTGCGCATCGATTCGAATATCTGGGCCCTGGTTTTGTTCAACATTGCATTTCTTCAATCATTACAATGTGTGGCTAATATGCACAACCCTAGCAGCTTGTGTGTTAATCTATGTTAGAAATGTTGAGTCTCCTCTCCTATAATCACAACCCACTCAATGCTGTGAATGCTGTGTCTAGTTTGTCTGTTTTAGAAGTGAGTACTTTGACTGCAAACTTAATATTAGACTTGAGTGTTTAAAAGTTATAAATGAAACCCTGTTGACACTCCAGTTTGTTTACGTTCCCCAAAGGTAGTTTTTGCTTTATGCTTGAAGGCATTGAGTTTAGTTTTTGGGTTTAAAATTGTGATTCATTTTTTGGATCAGGGAAATGTGGGTTTTAATATATATATATAGACATATGTTTTGAGTTTGCACTGGTAAAAGAACCCCCCCACCCCACCTTGTCCTCACATATCCTATGGGTTCAATGTAGTGGCGTTGCACTGGGCTTTTGTTGTTGCTCCCCTATAAAAGAGTCTTTGGCTCTTAATCTTAAAACCCCAGTGACGGACAGCTTCATTTGATATGCATTGCTTTCCATGCAGCAGGAATTTAAATTGTGAATACTGATGGTTACTAAATGAGTTCTACTAGAGAACAGTGGAATGTATTGTTAAGACGATTACCCCTTCAAGACAAACCTATTTTACAAGGTCAGCTTTTCTTTGCTTTTTTAAACACAGCTGTGGAAAGTTACACAACTTCGTGTGGCAAAGCCAGTTTATTATTAGCTACCTGAGAGTGATTTCTTTTCTTTGCGTTTCATTTGGCAATCAATTTGTTATGGGATGCGGACAGGGTGCAAACGCACACTTGCACATCACTCTTGGCGAAATCAAACTTTAACAAAAGCTTATGAACGGGAGGCTGCTGAGGCACAGCAACAAGGGCAACGACACAGGTCACAGGACACTTAGACTTGGTTCTTTCAGGGAAGCTTTTTCAATGAAACAGGACACTTGGACAGAATTCTTGCAGGGAAGCTTTTTCAATGACACAGGACAATTGGACAGAATTCTTTCAGGGAAGCTTTTTCAATGACACAGGACATTTGGACAGAATTCTTTCAGGGAAGCTTTTGAAACGACACAAGACACTTGGACAATTATTTCAGGGAAGCTGTTGAGTGTGTCTTGTTCTCTCTCTTTGCTTGTACATGGATGCATTTTGCAAGAAAAATATACAATAAGTGCAAAAATGCTGTGCAAATATACCATGGTAAACTTTTATAAGGGTTATAGCTAGATCCTTCATGACTTGTGATGGTCAAAAGATGTAGAGAACACTCACTGTGACCTTTGAACCATACTGTATATGAATGAATGCTGTTCATTAAGAGCGGCCTCTTCTCTCTGTAAATCCATTGTTAGCGCTAAGATGATGATCTTCTGAACCGTCCATTGAATTCCGCTGTTATTTGCGGCAAAATTGCTATTTCATTCAAGCAATCCAATGCAATCCTCCTTGAATGCTTGAAGCCTACTCCTTAAGTGAAGCTGCTACATGCAACAGATTCCTGAACCGACTGAACTAGGACTGCAGTACAGGGCAGAACCTGTTCATGTGTTTCGCTATGACTGGTGCTCAGTCAAAAGACGACAGAGTCACTGAGACAGCCTCTTCACCTGGGCACAGATCTAGAGTTCTTCAAGCACTATAAAAGAGACTCCAATTGCAGTCTGCCTTGCCTAATACTGTCTGTATTATCATATCGCCTTTTCCAACATGAAAGAGTCACACATTACAGTAATCTGTAACAAACTATTATGGGGCATACTGTTTATATACATGTATACTCAGATTATATACATGATGCATGTACGCAGACTAGTTCAATGGATGCCAGAGCTACATACTGTAAACAAGCAATGCTTTGTCTAGCTGCTCACTTATATGCTTATCTACCTTTAGATTAGTATTGTAGAAGTTATCTACAATACTTTAACAGTCGCTCTCAGTTATTGGTAGACTACTATATATTAGGAAATTATTCTGCAATAGCCGGGTCGGGTTCGGGTGGATTTTCTTCAAGTGTAGGTAGAATTATTTATTTATTTTTTTTATTTAGTGTAAATTTTCCCCTGATTTTCTCCCAATTTGGAATGCCCAATTGCTTTTCTCCTCACCACAGCAATTCCCCACATATCTCAGGAGACCCAAAGATTCAGTGGGCATCCTCCAATCCCACGACCAAGCCAGCTTCCTTTTTCACTCAGGAACTCGAGAGCGGATGTCAGCGAGCTACCGACCTCTGGAGGACAAAGGCCAGCCCTGCAGGTCTCCGCTCTGAGCTCATTGGGCGCCTGGCCAGCAGGGCCCGCTGTAGAGCGATGAGGAGAAACAGTCCATGACGCTTTTACTTCCCTAACCCACAGGAACAACAGCCAATGCAACACTCCCTTCAGAGTCCCCAGTGAAGACCGGCCTATTCACTCAGCCAGGATGCGAACCTGTGCTGTATGACTCACCCTGCACACCACGTGGCTGCGCTTCTGCCACTCGGGGACACAGGAATGATCATTTTGACAGAACGATGCAAACAGAAATATACACTCAGGAGAGTCATCAAAAAACTAAAAATGCTAGGTTTTTTTTCCTTTTTATAAGAATTTTTTTCTCAAAGAATTCATTGCAAGTCCTCCACGCGTTGGCTCTATAACTTTTTGTCCTACTTTCAATTTCTGCTTCACGTGTTACTTCATGTGACCTCTTGAAGTAGTACAGATGTAAAATCGAAAACAGGATTTAAACATGTACAAGAACACTCAGTTTTTCTTTCTTAATTGCTACAGAAAACAATTGCATTAAATTATGGGTCCCCAGTGGCTTCTCCAGAAAAGAAACCTGAGCGTGGGAGTGCAGAGTGAATCGTGCAATCAGGAGCTTGCTGGGTCAAATCCTGGTTGTGCTGAGTTGTAAGGCTAGGGGCTCACTGAGAGTACTCCTTCAAAACTGGTTTAAAAAGGAATGATACAATAATATGCATAGGTCAAATTTACTGGCATTGTTCTAAAATCATTTTTTATACATTTGAAAAGGGTTATGATTATTGTCATCAATGTTATCTCCAAACCAGCTCCCTCTGTCTGTCTGTACTTAAAAGAGCCTGGCTTTGCAGACCTGACAAACACGACTAAACTGAATTAATTACTGTTAACTACCAGAGAGACTGGTCCACAAGTAGCTGTGGTCACTTAAACCCTGTTTTTTACTACCAGTTTCGGCAGTGTGTGCTGGTTCGGTACAAGGCCTGATTCTGAAGTGTTCTCGCTCTGACAAAGGACACATCCTTATTATTTAATCAATTATCTGAAGCAGCTGCTGCATATAAACGTGGATCTATAAAATATTGCATTGTTCTCTGCATTTATCTGTGGGCTTTTGTTAGCTTCACAAAGATGGTTGTCTATCATTTCTTCACGTTATACATTGGGATGTAGTTTCAAAGTCTCCCATCTTTAATGAACTCCTATTTTTTGAAAGGAGAAAAATACTTTTTTTTTTTTTGTTTACAAAGCCAGAACCACACAACTAAGTATTACCATTCAAGGCCTCTTCAGCACTCAATGTAATTTACAGTATTACTAGTCTTTTGATTTTTAGAGTTAAATGCTCAAAATACATAGCTACTTGTTGTCCACCAAATGGTTCTTAATACATTTCATTTATCATTAGTATAAACATATGCTTTGTTTACCTTAAAAAGTAGTCCATCATTACTGATAATTTTATCATGCAGTGTAACCCATCACAAAAGTAGTGATACAAATTGCAGTGACTTTCTTTCTTTCTTTCTTTCTTTCTTTCTTTCTTTCTTTCTTTCTTTCTTTCTTTCCTCACAGGTTAATAAGGATCCTGTCACTTTAAGCATTTCTCCTTTGAAGAGATTCAGCAGGTCTGACTCCTAAGCACTTTTCCATGTACTGTAAGCATCATGCATTGTGACTGCCAACCCACTTAAAAGTGCAGCAGAGGGTCAGCATCCTGCGTGTGATTCATCAGGGCAGGGGGCTGGGTGGGGGAGCGGCACTCTGGCAGAAGAAACATGAGGCAGGTCTCTCCCTCAACCCCCCACTGTCTGCTAAGAAAACCACCAGGCGCGTGCCACTTAAACACTCGATACCAGGAACACATCCTGTAGAGCAGTGGTTTTCATAACTTTGTTTTTTGTGTTCTATATTTTAAAACTGCTTTTTAAAAACTGTTTATTAAGGTTCTGAAATGGGTTTTACATCAATTGTGACCGCAGCTGTCAGTCCATCTGAAAGTGCATGCTTCACAATCACTTCAAAATTTAAGTCGATTTTGTATTTCAAATACAACAATTTAAATTTCTTTTATATTTCTTTCTTTTCTCCATGTAATAGCACTGCTCCATAGCATTGTGGCACAGCTCTGACTAATCAAAGAAAGATACAGTTGTAAACCATCTCGCTTTTTTTTCACTGGGAAAGGCTGCCTTTCTGTTCTGAGAGCGATAGTGTGATGAAGAAGGCCGTCGGGACTGGTCAAGGTTGTAATTACCCAGTAAGTGAATGAATGTTACCAAGGAGACCGCGCTACTTATGTTAAGCAAAATACCAGCTCTCAAAAAGTCTCAAACATGGGCTGCAATCTTCTGGTGACAGTTAATGGCAGCAAGCTAAATGGCCCTTAGACACCCAGTCGCTTCCAACAACACTGCAGTCCATCGATTTCGTCTTTCTATGAAATTAATGAAATGAATGAATTCTAGGAATTCAGACTGCAATAGGTAGTAGGTGTTTTTCAGTTAAAAAGTGGAAAGTGGCTGAGTATGCTATTTAAAAAAGCTCACCATCTGCATAATGAAATAATGATATGCATCATGCATAATGAAAAGCTCACATTTATGTGAATTATACCATTTTCACACAGAAATGCAGCTGCTGTGCCGTCTCTGAAACATTTTAACGAGTGTGTAAAATACCCTTTCACACAGTGTGAAATTGCGCAATCTATGTAATACCGTCATAATGCTTTCACACAGCCAAAGAGAATGCGCGAGTACAACTTTCAAACCTGTCAATCAACAGGCTGTTCTCATGGCAACAACAGACTGTTCTCGTGCAATCTGAAACACTGACAAGACCTAACACATGCACACAGTGTTTAATTTGTAATGACAATAACACTGACCCTAAGAAGCACATATTCAAAATCATAACATGTTTATTTGAGAGTATTGTACATACTTGTGTTAGATGTTTACAATCACATATTCTACATCATATACAAAGTAGTAGTGCGTGCAGAGAAATTAATTAAAGGCAACCGCAGGACAAATAATAAATACATTAAAAAAAAGCCTGTATACATGTTTTGTTATGGTTTTGCATTTAAATGGTTTAAAAAACAAACAAATTAAAAAGCACTCAGAGGCACTCTAGAAGGACGACATTGATGAAAAATACGCACCCCAACACGAACACTGGTTTGACCCACGGTCTGCACTCAGCGATGTGTATGCAACAGAAGCCGCTGGTAGATTACAAAAATGCTAAATTAAACTTATGCTAGGTAGTTGTTACCTTAGTATGTTTTTTTTCTCTATTAATTAAATTATATTAATTGAAAAAGGCAAGAGAACCAGATTGTTATTAATTTTATTAGAATATAAGAACATAAGAAAGTTTACAAACAAGAGGAGGCCATTCGGCCCATCTGGCTCGTTTGGTTGTTAGTAGCTTATTGATCCCAGAATCTCATCAAGCAGCTCCTTGAAGGATCCTAGGGTGTCAGCTTCAACAACATTACTGGGAAGTTGGTTCCAGACCCTCACAATTCTCTGTGTAAAAAAATGCCTCCTATTTTCTGTTCTGAATGCCACTTTATCTAATCTCCATTTGTGACCCCTGGTCCTTGTTTCTTTTTTCAGGTCAAAAAAGTCCCCTGGGTCGACATTGTCTATACCTTTTAGGATTTGGAATGCTTGAATCAGATCACCGGGTAGTCTTCTTTGTTCAAGACTGAATAGATTCAATTATTTTATTGTTTTGGTTTAATATAATATAGCAGGCTAATGCTCCTATTGAAGTAGGCTACAATACATTTTTTTTCATTAAAGTTCCTGTTGTTCTTTTTAATTAGTGTTGAGCTTTCATATTTTGTTGCGTACTACTCATTTAATCAAACCAAGTAGTGCAAGAAGTTGCTTGTATCGTTCATGATGTTTTTCAAATCCAGTAAGTTGTGTATAAAAAAGGACAATAGAGTTGCAGCCAGTGTCATCTTACTTAAAGGCACTCAAGCTGAAATCGTAAAGTAATTTGGACTGTTTCTCTTTAGCGTGCACGCAAGATCTTGCAGACTTAATGCAACTGTGTTGAGATTTTAAAAAGAAAGCATTTTATGAGATTTTTAACTGGAGGTACTGGCGCTATGACTCTGCATGCCCAGAGATTCCGGGGATATGCCCCTGCAAGCCCCAGCACAAATTAAGCACTGCATGCATGCCCAATACCTACATATGCTATAGTGACGTGACATGTTGACTTTGAAACCACACCCACTATAGCACTTCAGTGGCGGTATAGCCTTTCACACAGGCAGGTATGACGGTTCAGTGTCGTCTCTGAACCTCCTCGCGAGGTGGTTCATAGACAGCATAATATATGATGGTATAGACAATTCACACAGACTTATAAGCCACTTCAGTGGCGGTTCTAAACCATCATAACTCCTCTGTGTGAAAGCATCTTTATTCCCTCCCCTTTTCAACCTTTTTTTTTTTTAAAAACTGTACCCCTTCTGTCTTCTGTCTGGAGGTTTCAGCTCAAGAACCCCTTTACAATTTTCACTCTACTGAATGGTACCACAGTTGCAATAATAGGTAGAATAATCTGATAACAAATTCATTTCCCCCATTTATTTAATATATAATTTACGTCACAGTTTGGGACTGAGAAAGTTTTGTGATTATTATTTATGTTTACCGGAGCATTTATACTTCTGAAAAATGAAGAAAGATTGTGCTTCACTGATTACCATTCAATGATATGATGAGTTGAAAACTACAAAGTTCATCAGCAGCACAGAACATGATCTGTGGTTGATCATTTTGAAACTGACTGTAACGTTTGAGCTGCTAAACAAAAATGAAATATTTCTGCACAGTGGTTTAGAGATAATGTATAACACCGTTAAAAGAATACATTCAGGATCATTATTTTCTTTTACTTTCATTTGCATTTCAAACCAGCTCCTTTCTTTAATGTTTAAGTTCAAAATCTCAGTTACACATTTCAAGACATGACAAGAAGCAAACTTTCTTTTTGTTATAATCCTTAAATGAAAGGGGAGTACCCCTGGCTGAAAACCCCCGACAAGCCTTTTATACCATAATTGTTGAGAGATCTGGCATCAAATCACTTTTTAATATTCAATGCTGTCGAGTGAATGTTTTTTCTCATTTTTTAATCTAATTTGCATTGATTGAAATCCAGTGACAGTGACCTGATTCAGAGCTTGATCAAAGGAAACTAATTCTCAGAATTCAGCTGTTAAATACAGTAATCCATCACATATCCGACTGCTGTGGGACCAGAGTAAGGGAGATATGTAAAAAGTTGGATGAATGAATCCTGTTTTAAATACCATTATACACAGCTGTAACAATTATTATATTCACACAATTAATATTTTGAGATTCAGCTTTTATTAGGTGTAAACGAGCCTTGCACCCTTTAAAGTACCGACCCAGACACAGAGATGGAGGGTTTTGAAAGCGCTTGTGCGGTAAGATTTTTAATAAAGCAAAATAAACAAATACAGAAAACAAATACCTAGCTCTTACGAGCACTAACTGAACACAAACTGGAACTCTAAACTAATAACCATACAACTAGGCTGTTTACGGCTGAAAAACAAAACGTGTTTTACAAATACGGTTCACAACAAAAAGGCTTAACACAGTCCCTTTGAGGACTACAACACACAGTCAGGCTCTTCACACAGCAGCCCTAAACAGACTGGCTGCTTCCTTTAAATACCCTGCACCTGGCTCTAATTTACAATGACCACCAGGTGCAGGGGATAATTAATAATAAAACAATTAAACAAAATAATTAAACAATTAAACAAAACAACTAAACTAAACCAATGTGCATTTGCACATGGTTTTCTTCAGCAGGGAGGACTTTAACTCTCTTCCTGCTCACATTAGGGAGCTCCCCTAAATCCCTTGTTTAAAAAGATACAGGATACTAATACTTGTGACAGGGTAGCCATCTGCCGTGTGGGTGCTGCATTCACTGCTGAGTGACAGGCAGGAGATTGATACAGAGGTTGATGATGAGATGCCCTGCAGGCAAACAAGATTTATTTACATATGAACACACTGAACAGCTCACGTGACACTACCAGCAATGGTTGCGCATGGAGCACATACAACACAGTGTACGAAAACTTTGGTAGGATCTACAATATCTGAACTAATCTTCTCTGTTCAATAATAAACTAACATTGCTGAAGAGATTGATCATGGCGGATATGTAACAGGCGGATATGCGACGGATTACTGTATACATTTAAACATACTTTCTTTTCCAAACATTGTACATTGTCATATAAACAGAATACTCCATGAACGTTCATAGAGTGCTGTGGTTATTTCACTCATGATAACAGCCATAAACTACCTATTCAGCTATCCTCGTTCGTGGAATATATACTACAGCACTCTGTAACTGTTCATGGTATATCTGCTATTGATTTAATAATACACTCAAGACTGGTATCACAGGTAGTTACCAGAAATTAAATACAAATATCCTGTCTACATTGGTAGTAAATAGATTTGGGTAGCATTTGGGGAGCACCTGTGGGAGCGCCTGCTTATTAATATCTTATTTTTGAATATGTATTCAGCAACACTTTTGGTATTGCTGTAGTAACATGGTACCGAGTTTTCTGTCAGCCTAGTTACTGTAGTGGTGAAGGAGATGGGAAAGGTTATACAAACTGAATGGTTATTCCTAATAGAGTGTCATTTCTGCTGAATTCAGGTTTGAAATGGTGGGAAACAAGGCTCACAGGAGGCATGATTTGCCAGCTGAACAGGCAACCATTTACCAGACCTGGCCAATATCTGAACAAAAGGGAAGGAACAGAATGACAAAAAGGTGGCTGTGTGGAGTTTGATTATTCTGCAGTGTGGAGGGGACAGCAGTGATACACCCAGGTGCTTACCTGACTCTTACAGTGAGCGTTTATCTCAGGCTGCGACTCTGAGACATAGCGTCCCTGCTGTCTGAGTGAGCATGGAACAGTCTGCCAGGACTGCAGTGTGGAGGGGACAGCAGCGACAAACCCAGGTGCTTACCTGACTCTTACAGCGAGCATTTATCTCAGGCTTCGACTCTGAGACATAGCGTCCATGCTGTCTGAGTGAGCATGGAACAGTCTGCCAGGACTGTAGGACTCCTAACCACTCAACAGGGATTTAGCACTTTCTGCCATTTGTATGTGTAGTGTTCATTCGTAAAATAGTGCACCTGATATCCAACTGTATTATTTTAGATAAAACTCTAAAGGCAAACCCTAAAGTCAAACCCCATGTTCTGTGGGGTCCCATTGTGTGGACTGTGATCTCGATGAACCACTATGTTCAATAAAATATGATATGCAGCTAGTTTCACACTTTATTAATCAGTACAGACTGGCTTCACTGTGACTCATCTAGAATATATTTTAATGCCGTACATTCTTTCAAACCAGTTCCTAACTTTAAGGTTTACGTGAACTGTTCATGTGCCGCCTTTAAGTTAAAAATCTCAAAGTTATACATTTCAAAACATGGACTAACATTTTTGTCACTTTTTAATGAAAGGTGAGGAATAATGACTTCAGGGAGGCATCACAAGAGCTCCCCCTCACATCTCATGTAATGTGACTGCAGTTCATGCTACACGACTCTAGAAATGAGATATGCATGGCAGCATTGTTTGACAGCCTTCTCGGGACAGGCAAGTAATTACAAACGCAGTGGGCAGCCGTTCCTTAAAGGAGCATACCTAATGAAAATGCCACATACAATTAATTCACAGATCCTTAAAGAGCAAGAGGGCGGGCTGCCCTTTCACATGACATTTTTCCTAATGATTTCCAGTGCAGGTACTTAAAGTCACACTTTTTTAAAACCATGAGGTAAAGCACAGTTTCTGTCTGTCGATGTGTTTAACCCCTTAAGGTGCACAAGGAATTGAGCTCTTGTTCAAACAGTTTCTTCCTAAAATACATTTGTGGATGTCCAGATCTACCCTGTCAGTAAATTTTAAACCCTGTTTTATGCACCTCATTGCAAAAATATGAAAGTTAGCTTCATTTTATTTGTGAGGCACCTTAAAGGGTTAACTGTCTTCTGAAGTTCATATTATTTTAACACTGTTGAGCACTAATTGCAGGGCTAAGCAGAGGAGTAAGAAGAAAAGCACAAAGCTTGCATGTATTTGTTATGGGAAATAAAATAAAATAATGTTACATTCACTTGAACAGCAGCACCGGTTAATAGTAATATGTAGTAGACCTTGATATTGATGTGAGACAGCCATCTGAAATTTCTTTGTATCAGATCGCTTGTATCAGATGGAATTGATGTCACATTAAACTAAGCTATGCTGTTAAATTTTGCTTAGTGAACTATATATTCATAGTTAATGTATTTAAAAATAGGCTTTGATGAATACTCAGTATTTTAAAAAAGAATAAAGAAGTACATCTTTTTTATATGAAAAATATATATTTTATAGTGGAACATATATTTACTATGAAACCTGTGTTTCTATTTTTACTGGTAAACATTGTTATTTTTGTCTCAAATACCTTCGAAGCGAGCACTTTGCATATTTGTCCCACCAGCACAAATATTTATGGAGTTCAGCCGTAGATCCATAGTTAATCAGATTGACACATTAAAACAAACATGCCTCAAGGCAGGTACCCCTGCTATGTCACCTAGCTCCGTGAAATATCACATGTTCTGCAGCTGACTGAATGAGACCACATGACCTTGCCACAGACTCCCAATTAAAATCCCATTCATTACACCCCATGCCTCATTATAACACACACACAGGCTCTCAAGGACAGTGCTTGAGCGTATGTTGATTTCTTCAAAGTATGTAAGGAACTTTGCACTTTATATAATCAGGTCTGGTCCTGCACTAAGATGTCTTACTAGATGAAATAATATCTACAAATGACTCATATATATATATATATATATATATATATATATATATATATATATATATATATACAGTACTGTGCAAAAGTTTTAGGCAGGTGTGAAAAAATGCTGTAAAGTAAGAATGCTTTCAAAAATAGACATGTTAATAGATTATATTTATCAATTAACTAAATGCAAAGTGAATGAACAGAAGAAAAATCTAAATCAAATCCATATTTGGTGTGACCACCCTTTGCCTTCAAAACAGCATCAAGCATCAATTCTTCTAGGTACACTTGCACACAGTTTTTGAAGGAACTCGGCAGGTAGGTTGGCCCAAACATCTTGGAGAACTAACCACAGTTCTTCTGTGGATTTAGGCAGCCTCAGTTGCTTCTCTCTCTTCATGTAATCCCAGACAGACTCGATGATGTTGAGATCAGGGCTCTGTGGGGGCCATACCATCACTTCCAGGACTCCTTGTTCTTCTTTACGCTGAAGATAGTTCTTAATGACTTTCGCTGTATGTTTGGGGTCATTGTCATGTTGCAGAATAAATTTGGGGCCAATCAGATAAGTATCTGCCTGTACTCCTCAGCATTGAGGAGACCATTAATTCTGCCCAAATCCCCAACTCCATTTGCAGAAATGCAGCCCCAAACTTGCAAGGAACCTCCACCATGCTTCACTGTTGCCTGCAGACACTCATTCATGTACGCTCTCCAGCCCTTCGGCGAACAAACTGCCTTCTGCTACAGCCAAATATTTCAAATTTTGACTCATCAGTCCAGAGCACCTGCTGCCATTTTTCTGCACCCCAGTTCCTGTGTTTTCGTGCATAGTTGAGTCGCTTGGCCTTGTTTCCATGTTGGAGGTATGGCTTTTGGCCGCAAGTCTTCCATGAAGGCCACTTCTGACCAGACTTCTCCGGACAGTAGATGGGTGTACCAGGGTCCCACTGTTTTCTGCCAGTTCTGAGCCGATGGCACTGCTGGACATCTTCCGATTGCGAAGGGAAGTAAGCATGATGTGTCTTTCATCTGCTGCAGTAAGTTTCCTTGGCCGACCACTGCGCTCACGGTCCTCAACGTTGCCCGTTTCTTTGTGCTTCTTCAAAAGAGCTTAAACAGCACATCTGGAAACCCCTGTCTGCCTTGAAATTTCTGCCTGGGAGAGACCTTGCTGATGCAGTATAACTACCTTGTGTCTTGTTGCTGTGCTCAGTCTTGCCATGGTGTATGACTTTTGACAGTAAACTGTCTTCAGCAACCTCACCTTGGAGTTAGCTGAGTTTGGCTGTTCCTCACCCAGTTTTATTCCTACACAGCTGTTTCTGTTTCAGTTAATGATTGTGTTTCAACCTACATATTGAATTGATGATCATTAGCACCTGTTTGGTATAATTGTTTAATCATACACCTGACTATATGCCTACAAAATCCCTGACTTTGTGCAAGTGTACCTAGAAAAATTGATGCTGTTTTGAAGGCAAAGGGTTGTCACACCAAATATGGATTTGATTTAGATTTTTCTTCTGTTCACTCACTTTGCATTTAGTTAATTGATAAATATAATCTATTAACATGTCTATTTTTGAAAGCATTCTTACTTTACAGCATTTTTTCACACCTGCCTAAAACTTTTGCACAGTACTGTATATATATATAAGTTTCAAAGACATCACCAGTCTGCCTACCTCCTGTAAGCTCAGTTCCATCAATGCAAACTGAAGATGGAGGAACCATAAAATGTTGTACCTTTTAATATCGCTTTGTTAAAACAGTTCAGTTTATCAAATAGTCCTACTAAGGTCCTTTCACAATGCTCCACCTCAGCTCTCTATGCTCAGACGGTCCTTACCAACTGTGACCAGGAGGGCTGGTGGTGGCGGCAGACCAGGTAGACAGTGGACACAGACAACAGTGCTGGGGTAATGAAAGCACTGCTTGAACAGGTTTATTCTAAAATAAAAAGGTTTAAACAGAAAACAAAACGCTGAACAAACAAAACGGCACATTGTCCAAACCAAACAGACAAAACACAAAACAAAGTAAACACTAACTCAAACAAGTATCGTACTGGTTTAAAGCCAACATGAGTAGCAATTGTTTCTTTCAATTTTAAAGTTTAGTCCCTACTTTCTCTCCTGTTCTCTCCGAACCGAACACCCAACCCAGAGTGAGTGGTTCGTGCATCTATATATACAGTTGTGCTGGGATTCAATTTCTAATTAATCATTCACTTGAATCCCAGCACGTGAACTAATTTGTGCAATCCCCGTGCCCACATATTAATACACAATATATTCTCTGGATATATGTAAAAATGGAAGTTACATCGCCAGTCGCTCCCTTGCAGCTCCACAGAGAAGCCTGTAAAGCCATCTGTTTTTTTTACACAGTTTCATTCAAGTGAACCTGTTTATCATATTCTTGACCTAACCAGAAACTCTTCAGAACAACTACGGAATAGACTGCCAATGATTCCTTAATGATGTGAATTGGTTAACCTTGACAGAGCTCGAAAACTTACCCTTGGCTCCAATTTCATTGATTGATATGTATATCGATGTTGCTTATGTATGTATATCACATATTAGCAGTAACACACACAGCTGCATGTTTATGGAATTGTGTCTACTGTATAGCAGGGACTCTGTGGGGCCTCCAGTGTCAGTATACATATTCACTGGCA
This sequence comes from Acipenser oxyrinchus oxyrinchus, assembly GCA_030684275.1. NCBI lineage: Eukaryota > Metazoa > Chordata > Actinopteri > Acipenseriformes > Acipenseridae > Acipenser > Acipenser oxyrinchus. The sequence goes on from CM060256.1 coordinate 32,765,220, forward strand.
AGGATATCAATTAAACATAACAGAAAATACAAAACGTGACCTACATCCATTATACGTAAACTTCCACCTTGTAACAAATGCCCAGGTGTAATATTGGTGAAACCAATCAAAATGTATCCTCCTCTGCTCAGTCTCTGTATTGCCTGTATTGTCATACAGTACTGGAAAAGGTTATAACTTCATAACGCTCAGTCAGAATTGTAAAATTGTAGAAAGTAATTTAGTAATTAGCTCACAGAAGAGGGCAGTAGCCAAAATGTTCATCTACTTGGCTTAGTGTTCTTATAGTTTTAGCAGTTGCCTTAAACTTAAAGGAATACCACTTAATATCACTCAATTCTATATATGATGTATCTGTTTCTTATTTATTTGTTTTGCTGATATGTGTGCTTAATCGTGAGTTATTGCTGTTCTGCTCTCATCAATGTTTGGAATGTGTAGTAAAGTCATATTGTACCTTTTTTTTTTAGGGGGCGCTACTCTGAAAAAGGCTTCCTCCTGAAAGAGAGTTTCCATTGCAAATCTTTAACAAGCTCACCTTTTCAGGGGGGAAAAAAATTACCAGCACACACATTTTTTATAACTGGTCCCATTACAGAAATGCCACCTTGCTCAGTCTTGCGCAGAGGCAGCCTCCAAGGTCATTTATAATATTTATTTCCCATGCCAAAGATATGTGAGTGCAGTAATAAATAATAATTAGGGACACATGTCATGTTTAAAAATGTGCCAAATGTAAATGGTATCCCTTACACTGCCAGGAATAATAAAATAATAACGGTTTTACACCCCAGTCCTGACCTAGACAAGAAGGCGTTGCATTACGTGCTTGCGCAGGATCCTACCTGGCAGAATTACGGCTTACCCTCACTTTGTTCTGTTAGATCTACAACCCTTTGGACACCCATCCCGGAATGCATTCCCATCCCTGCCCAATATGCATTCCCATCCCTGCCCAACTGCAGCCTGGAGCTAGAGCTTTGGGTCAGTGTAGTTTGGCAGCAGGACAGACTGCAAGCATGAAATACATTGCAAAGAGCTTGCCAGTAGTAGGAGCCGGTTTAGTGATGTATTTTTTTTTTCTGTGATGCTGACTGGGTTATCATTGTGTTCAGTATAAGACTGATGGGGAGGGAATACACTGTTTAATGCTTATTTGCATTGCATATTGCGGACACACATATAATACAGGGATGGGTCACTTTAACAATTCACCACCATGGCTGCAAAATATCAGGGGTGCGTTCAATAGGCAGAGTGCGCCGCAGCGTTACGTGCGCATGGCCCTAAGCTGCCTCGCCAGAGGTTCAAAATGGCCGACCTGCATTATCAGTGCGGTGGCTGCAAATAGTTTTCAAATATTTGTATGACCAACACATGTGTGATAAGTTATATTTGTGTTGTCATTTTAACTTTTTAAAACTGATTGTGGTATTTGTTTTTTATGTGACAATTTAATTAGAAAATGAAACATGCACTGTTTATAACTTGACAAATCTGACTCAAGATGTTAAACCAAAACAAGTGTCAGTAACTTAATTACAAAAATACAGTAGTAGTAATTACTAGGGCTGTCAAGCGATTAAATCTCACGATTAAAAAAATGAATCTTAGTTAATCTCGATTTTAATCGCACATTAAATTGATACAATTATCATACATGCCAACAATCCCTGTAATATAGGCTATATGGGCGGGACAGTCCTGATTTCCTAGCAAATTGTTGACTTGTCTGACGAGTAGTATTTCGTTTATGTTTTAACTCTGAGTGTCCACTTGCACACGTAATGTTTTTGTTTAGTGGGAACCAGAGGTGCGTTCACCTAGCAGAATGTTTGTAAACCATTGCGAACAGTTTAAAACTGTTTCTGTGGTCTGTTCACTAACTGAGGCAAAAACTCTGACGACGTAGTTTGCGTAAAACAATATGGAGACAGGCTGGGAGAACATTTCCTTTACTCTAGGGGATGGACAAGTTTTGTCACTTAGAGTCCACTGGTCAACAAAGGCTGTCAGTAGTAGTGGTAGTATTATGATGATGATAAGGGTCTGTTTACTTAGAAAGAAATCATATTAACTCCAGTTTTAAAATAGCTAATCCGGCCGGATTTTAGGATGGGTTGCATATTTGAAATGTTTGTGGAATGTTCAGTACCGTTCAACAAGCATTGTTCAAAGCTAACAGTTCGTTGCAATAGTCCGCCTAGTTGAACGCATCTCTGGAATATTCTTATAACGTGATATGAACGCGAGAGACCAGAGTACAGCACGGTGTCTTGTTTATTTAACTAGGAAATGTACCCACTGAGGCCGTCACCACAATGTACTAGGGGCAGTAGAAATTACAAATACAACCAACACAATAAATGTGCGGTTCAAGCTTGATCATCATCATACAGAGATCAGAAAACACAATAAATAGAATATCTATTTTTAAATGTGATTGTGGAGTGTTTTTTTTTTAATAAAATTATAAATATGTAGCTACACTATGCACTTTTACAAAAATAACTGTTAATTGTGAACAGAACATAAAAAAACTCCTTTGTCATCATATCCAAAAACTGCAAACTAACAATAAAAAGGCTTTACATACTATGCGGGAAAAAAAAAGCTGAAACGCATCCTACTGCAACTATTTAAAAAACAAAAACAAAAAAACGGTCTTATATTATCATATTTAGCCACGAGAGAGTGCTCTGCACATTGAACGCAGTACAGGTGTCGGCACTGTGACCTACATTCATCAAGTTTGTTTCCAAGATATAACCTTCAGTAACACAGCCAATCATGTGCCAGAGCTAGCTTTTTCATATAAATGTGCATACCAAGTGTCATCACAATTAGAAGAGTGTTTTTTGCTAACTGGCTCACCAACTTGTGAATAAGTAGGCCACCATGACCTAGATTTCAAATTGCTAGTCCTAAGGAATTGCCATGCCAATTTAATTTGGTTATTTGTACATGTTGATTAACTTCCATTCAAATATCTCAATCCTCTGCAGCCCTCATCTTCCCCAATCACTTGCTAGTCATTTCATGCAGCAGTAGGAGGCTTTAAATCTTATTTAAGATGTTGTAGCACGCAGGAAGCAACAGAAAAAAAAACTGTGGAAAAGATTTTAGCAGAATCAGTACACGCTTATGTGACATTCCTAAAAAAAATACTTTGAAAATTGGATGAAGTTCTACACCTTTAAAATGAAGGCAAGGAAGAATGTACCTATGAGTGAAAGTCAGGCAGGTGCAGGCCAGATAGGGTTTATTTAAAGCTACTCTCGATCTGTTTTATCAACACTCCCTGTGTTTAAAACTGTACCAGGGCTATTGATAGCGTGGCGTCCTGCTCGCATATTAAACACACGGCTACATACAAACCATGCCATCTTCTGGCTCTTTGCTGCAGCAGTTGCTTTCTCTGTTTGTGTCAGGCTTTTTTTTTTTTAATCGTGGCTGTGAGTGCAGCTATTTTGAGCAGGCAGGGAATGTGTAAATAAATACAGATCCGATACGCCACACTGGCAGCTCAAAAAGCACCCATGGAGGGGTGGTTCTGCCTGGCTGTTACTGTAGGAAACCACAGGGCTCCAATAATTACTAGGCCCAAGAATGGTGAAATGTATTCTTTGGCAAAATATGGGAAGGCAGCAGTGGCAGCTATGGCAATGGGGGAAATACAATAGGGGCAGGGAGGGTGAAAACAAACAAGAGGGGAAAACCTGCCATAACACTGTCAATAGGGTCTAGGGTAACCGTGGTCATCCAGAATTGGATTAATTCAATGTGATGAGTCTGTAAGGTCCCTCGGTATGTAATTATATTGCATTAACCATGGTTTACCATACCTCTCTGGGCTTTACAATGCTTACCGTTGCTTCACCATGCTTTCGCTATGCTTTACTACATTTTGCTGGGCTTTTACTGTGGTAAACTTTCAGAAGGGGTGTATAAATTGTTCTGTGACAGTGTGTGACCATTACTCGGTGAATACCGCCCCTTAGTCCTTCAGGAAAGTTAAGAATAAAACTTCTCAGCCAAGTAAATGGCCCATAGATTGGCATTCATTGTGAGACTGTTCCCAGGGGTACATGTCTACCCTGTGCTGCTGCTTACCTGAGTGGCAACAATACAGTAGCTCTAACATGCTCTTCTAAAGGTGCAAGCTCATACAGCATGCAGGGGCTTTGTGGTGTCTCGGTTTGGTAGAATGGACTATAGTATGTTACCTGCTTTAAAAGGGAACAGGGATCATTACAGTACATTTTAGTTTGAAAAAAAAAGTCTGACCTTCAAAAAAGCACAAATTGTTAGTGCTTTTGTGTAATTTTTTCTATTAAATCAGTTTAAGGGGAGGCACACTTTGCCCATGAATCTCTGACTGATCGCCTCTTAATCCTGACCTGAACGTTCAGTCCTGGGCCTCTCTCAAGCAGAAAGCAGTGGCTGCCGAATGTATCATACTGAATAGTATTGTTTTTTTGTGATGTGGACTGCACTATGTCCACTGGGGCTAAGACCACCTCACCCCCATTGGTTTGATTTAGAGACTTTTACTCTGACTGCAACCATTTCACAAAGAGATTCCAAATCAGGCTCCATTGGCTTTTTAAATACAAATTCTATTGGCCGTCACACAAGGAGTACACCATCGTAGGATCTGCCTCCTGACATGCAGTTTTTGGCCTCAGTTTGGCTGTGACTCATTCATGACGCTGTAGCCAAACACTAAAACCCCATAATGATGTAGTTAGAACTGGATGTTCCTTAATAAACACCGGGCCAACACTCGCTAAGTGCCTCGATGCAAATCGGTCCAGAGAGGCTATAACATGAAATTACAATCACTTTCATATATATATATATATATATATATATATATATATATATATATATATATATATATATATATATATATATATATTGTAACACAACTGCAGTCCCCTGCTCGTTCGCCCTTTTAAAACTTACACCCAACACAGGTGCACCAACTAAACACTTCTTTGCCCTAAACTGACACACTGGATGGCTAAGCCATTTTGGCAGGGATGATTTCTACACCCCTCCCTGCCTTGCTACTATATATATATATATATATTATATATATATACCTCACCATTGCCAGCCTGTGAACTTACTACAGTTAACACAATCAATTTCAATTGTCTTTCTATATTTCTGAGGATGCAACGATGTACTGGCAATGATTCAACTTACTGACAGAATGGTACCGCAATGGGAACATTTCCATACTGAACCGATTCATTCAGTTGCTGAATCAAGGTACCTTATCAGTACCCCTCTTGGTGTGCAACCCCCAGATTGTGAAACTATAGCTTGTTCTGATGTATGTCTAGACCATGTTTCATCATAATTGAATAAGTGCTTTTTAGATATACAGTCAATTCTTGTTAATATGAATTTCAAGGGACCAGCAAAAAAAATGGGTCTGATCAGTAATTCGTATTATCAGGAATTTAAAGCCAAATGCATCCTATCAGTTTTTATTGAAGTTACAGTAACACTAAAATCAATTTTCAGTTACAGCACAATGAAAAGTATTATACATATAAAAGTATTGTGCATTTTATTAAAAAGTATACATTGCAAATGAACTGCACTTGAAACATGAATGTCCCATTCTGATCACAGGCATTTTTAAACCACAAAAGCAAGGAGTCCTCAATATCAGGGTGTTCAGCAAATCAGAAACGCTGATGACTTGCATCCCCAGTTTGCTGTTCATAGACCTGCATTATTGTATACGTTTTTTTAGCATGGTTGATGTTTGTGGCAATGTTAAAATCTGTAGCAAGTTTCATCACAATAGGATAAGTGTTCTTCATGCAATTATAGTACAAGGGCAGCTACAATGGGAAAAGGCTGCCATTGGTAGAATGGTACTAAATTAAGATCATGTTCTTGTGCTACTGTAGTTAAACTGACCACCGTTTCTGCCTGTTTTAAACTTACAATGCAGGCAGCAAGCAGAGTAGCTGTTATTCCTAAAATAATTATTCATTTCACTATTTTAAAGTAATCGGCATAACTTTCACCAGATGGCTAATTACAACTAAGATATTACTCTTGTGACATTCTGTTGAACTTTTTTCTCACAAACGGTGGGTGTATTTTTTTTGCAAGCCAATGGATAGGCCTGCCCCTCTGTACAGCAGCTTTTAAGGTTTTAATCTCCCATTAACTTTTGGTAGTGCGAGAAATGACAGTAGTTATGATTTTACTGGGCCAGGGATGATGCTGTTCTTTTGAAGACTGTTGCTCATGCTTAGATCAGCTTATTATGACTGCGCTACAATACAATAAAGTGTTTTAACGCCCTTTATGTAGACATCACAATGCACGTTCAAATACAATGCTATACATTAAACTCCTGTTTCCTTCTACCTACAGTACAGCACACTTTAATGTGGATATACAATACACACTGGTCCTTCAGCTCTGGGAAGAGGAGGCGCCAGGGATAAGGTTGTATTAAGAGGTATTTTTAAAGCCCTCTCTGATTACAGTATTTCCTGAGTATCATTCCCAGCTACCCTGTTGATCTGAACCATAATCCAATCTTTCCAAAAAGTCGTACTCTGATGGGATAGTGATGAGCCACCGGTCCCAGGATCTCAGATGGAAATTAAAGCCCACAGAGGCCTGGCTGTGGAGGAAGTAGTGTAAACTGATACCAGCAATCAGCCAAGCAATACTGTCCTTGGGAAGCCAAACTTTGTGGTGCTTATATTGTAGAACACTGGATAAACTAATAAGGCAGCATGGGCCTGGAATTGTACAGACTGTTTTAAGGAATGTTTTGATTAGGACTGTTTTTGTTTTTTTAAAGATGATTTTGATTTTAATTAAATCAAGTTTGCATTTCTTGAAACCTTTCTGAGAGGTTTAGTAAAAGTAATTTTTCACTTTTCAAAGCCATATTTGATCTAAGAAAATGTTTCTAAACACTATTTAAAAAACAGTCCTTAAAAGCATTCCTTAATACAGTCTTTAGATTTTTCATGAATAGGGTCGTATGGCAGAATTGAATATACAGCGATGCCAAAAGTTTTGCATCATCTAGAATTTTAGGATTGACGCATAATTAAAAAACAAAAAAATATATGAACATAATTTAGATATTTTATTTACCATCATGTAATCAAAGAAACTGCAACATTATATTGCAAAAGTCTACTGGAAGCCATAATAGTAGTACAGTATTTCATGTTAGATTTTGAAATGTCACATTTTTCAATTTTTGTCAGTTTTTCGTTATGCAATTCAATGTGTTAACATAACATTATTCAGCAGGTTTCATTCGACTTTATGAAGCAAAATTAGTTAATTCTACAGAGTGGTGCAAAACTTTTGGCCATAGCTGTACAAACCTCAGCAGCAAAATGTTGGTTAATAAATATTATTAATTCAGAGTTAGTTGTCTATATATATACATGTTGTGTTATTATCTGCACTACAACAGGAGTAACCCAAGCAAGTCCGACCCTAATGCTGAACTACTTTGAACCTCCTTGCCATTCTGTCCTGGGCTAGATTGTGTGAAAGTGAAGCGTGGTTGGAAATTAAAGATGCAGAAGAGAACTGCAATCCCTGATAGGCTTTGTTATGAAGCCATTGGGATTTTGACAAGTTTTGCATGTAAAGATACAATGTAGTCAAACGGGTCTATTTTAATGATCTAGACAGAAGCAGCTCTAAATACCACCGCCTTTAATTCAAGTAATCCAGCCAGGGTTTTGATTGATTAGCATTAGAACGTGTATAAAACGATCATGGAAAGAGGTCTGCGTTAAAGCAAGAGTTGTTTGGTCGCCTGCATTTAGATTCATCACAGTTGAAATCATTAAAAGCTATTACATATTTCTGATATCCTGTCCAAAGCCTGTACTGTATGATTGCACCTGAATGATTTTTCTGAGATTAGACACCCTTTGTTATTTCTCTACCTGACTCATCAAAAAACTTAAACATTGAAAAGCCTTAGTGATTAAACCCTAGTGAATTTTCAAATTGTGAACAGATGATGGGGCAAACTGTCATATAACGGAATGTTTTTTGGTTGTATAAAATCATTTATTTTCACGACGTGAAGGAGTTGAGAGGCAGCATCTTCTTTGCCTTGGCAGTGAAAGAATGGCTAATTTCACTGCAGATGGCATTGTCTGTGTTGGTAAAACCACTCTGACTACAAAGACCAGTAAATGCCATTGCAGTACAGCTTGCAGAGTTCAACAGTGGCATGGCAACCTGCTAGCGGCTACATGGGTTTTGTTTTTCTCGGAGCAGCAGCAGTAGCAGCAGCAGCAACACGCTCTCTAGATTAGACACACTGGCCCACTTCCTTTCCTTCTCCTTCAGGCAGGGGAAAAAAGACAGCAACGAAAGTTTATTATGTTTTAACCATAATCCCACAGCCGCTTGCTCGGGGAGTTTATTCTGAACGCATGTGATTATTATTATTATTATTATTATTAATATTATTATTATTATTATTATTATTATTAGTGTTACTGTAGCCATGTACATTGGCTACCTCTGACCATGGCTGAGAATAACTCCCCAAAGAGTTCTGGATTTCAGAGGTAATCACGACAGATCCGGGCGCATTAAAACAAGCAGCTTTCAATGCAACTTTACCCACGTACATTCTAAGGGAAGAAAGCAGCCCAAATGAAAAAGGGGAATGAACAAAAACACAAGATGTTTGTGGGGGAGGATCGTATCTAAGTGTGTGTCACTAAAAATAAAACAGAGAGCTACTTTTGTTACCTAATGACAAGCCTACGGTGTATTCAGTGATGCTGGATCCAAATTTAACCTAAAATAAAGAAGAAGTGTGTCAAGAAAGCTGCATTAAGAGACGAACAAAAATAAATACATACAGTTGTAGTCAATGGAAATGTATAATTTCTCGAAAAATAATTTTAGGAAAAATCTTTTGTAGCAAGAGTTTTACTTTTGTGGATGAGGGAAAGAAGTTATAAGAAATAGATGTCTACAATTATTTATTTCAGCAATTTTTTTTGCAAAACTCAAAAAATGCTAAAAGGTATTCATACCCTTTGATGCTATGATATTGGTATTAGTATTAGTATCTACCAGGTGCAAGAAATGCAGAACCTAATTTTAGAAAAGTCTGGAAAATGCTGGATTGTAGGTGAACATTCTTAGAGAGTATAAAAGGGTTAGGCATAGGATGATTGCTGTCATTACCAATAAGTCAATATGAGAAAAAGTAAAGAGCTATCTGAAGACCTTAGGCAGAAAATTATTTATTGTCATAAAGCTGGAGAATGATATAAGAAGATTTCCAAGCATTTGAGTATCCCAATTTCAACTATTGTTCCTATTATCAAGAAGTACAAGACTCATGGTACTGTCACAACACTCCCTCGGTCTTGAAGTAGAAGAATTGTGAGGAAGGTTAATAACAGTCCGAGATTTACTGCCAAAGATACTCAAGATGGCTGCAAGTGGGACTCGGGTTTCCATTTCAACCATAGGTTGAGTATTGCATGGTGAAGGTCTCAATGGTCGCATGCAAGGAAAAAGCCACTCTTAGGAAAACGTCACAAGGACAATCGCTTAAAGTATGCAAAACAGCATTTGAATGATGGATATGAGTTCTGGTCAAAGGTTTTGTGGAGTGATGAAACAAAGATCAAGCTATTTGGTATTAATTTCATTTTCCTTGTCAGGGTATGAATACTTTTGAATTAGCATTTTTGGAGTTTTGCAAAACAATTGCTGAAATAAATAATTGTAGACGTATATTTCTTGTAACTTTTTTTCCTCATCCACAAAAGCAAAGCTTTTGCTACAAAAGATTTTCCTATAATTATTTGTTTTCAAGAAATTTAAATTATAAATTCCCATTGGGGTATGTAAACTTTTGACTACATATATATATATATATACATATACAGTAGTGTGCAAAAGTTTTAGGCAGGTGTGAAAAAATGCTGTAAAGTAAGAATGCTTTCAAAAATAGACATGTTAACAGATTATATTTATCAATTAACTAAATGCAAAGTGAGTGAACAGAAGAAAAATCTAAATCAAATCCATATTTGGTGTGACCACCCTTTGCCTTCAAAACAGCATCAATTCTTCTAGGTACACTTGCACAAAGTCAGGGATTTTGTAGGCATATAGTCAGGTGTATGATTAAACAATTATACCAAACAGGTGCTAATGATCATCAATTCAATATGTAGGTTGAAACACAATCATTAACTGAAACAGAAACAGCTGTGTAGGAGGAATAAAACTGGGTGAGGAACAGCCAAACTCAGCTAACAAGGTGAGGTTGCTGAAGACAGTTTACTGTCAAAGTCATACACCATGGCAAGACTGAGCACAGCAACAAGACACAAGGTAGTTATACTGCATCAGCAAGGTCTCTCCCAGGCAGAAATTTCAAGGCAGACAGGGGTTTCCAGATGTGCTGTCCAAGCTCTTTTGAAGAAGCACAAAGAAACGGGCAACGTTGAGGACCGTGAGACGCAGTGGTCGGCCAAGGAAACTTACTGCAGCAGATGAAAGACACATCATGCTTACTTCCCTTCGCAATCGGAAGATGTCCAGCAGTGCCATCAGCTCAGAACTGGCAGAAAACAGTGGGACCCTGGTATACCCATCTACTGTCCGGAGAAGTCTGGTCAGAAGTGGCCTTCATGGAAGACTTATGCCAAAAGCCATACCTCCGACGTGGAAACAAGGCCAAGTGACTCAACTATGCACGAAAACACAGGAACTGGGGTGCAGAAAAATGGCAGCAGGTGCTCTGGACTGATGAGTCAAAATTTGAAATATTTGGCTGTAGCAGAAGGCAGTTTGTTCGCCAAGGGCTGGAGAGCGGTACACGAATGAGTGTCTGCAGGCAACAGTGAAGCATGGTGGAGGTTCCTTGCAAGTTTGGGGCTGCATTTCTGCAAATGGAGTTGGGGATTTGGTCAGAATTAATGGTCTCCTCAATGCTGAGAAGTACAGGCAGATACTTATCCATCATGCAATACCATCAGGGAGGCATCTGATTGGCCCCAAATTTATTCTGCAGCATGACAACGACCCCAAACATACAGCGAAAGTCATTAAGAACTATCTTCAGTGTAAAGAAGAACAAGGAGTCCTGGAGGTGATGGTATGGCCCCACAGAGCCCTGATCTCAACATCATCGAGTCTGTCTGGGATTACATGAAGAGAGAGAAGCAACTGAGGCTGCCTAAATCCACAGAAGAACTGTGGTTAGTTCTCCAAGATGTTTGGGCCAACTTACCTGCCGAGTTCCTTCAAAAACTGTGTGCAAGTGTACCTAGAAGAATTGATGCTGTTTTGAAGGCAAAGGGTGGTCACACCAAATATTGATTTGATGTAGATTTTTCTTCTGTTCACTCACTTTGCATTTTCTTAATTGATAAATATAAACTATTAACATGTCTATTTTTGAAAGCATTCTTACTTTACAGCATTTTTTCACACCTGCCTAAAACTTTTGCACAGTACTGTATATATATATTGTGAAAGACTCGCACCACTCACGGGTTCGTGCCCCTTTAGAAATACGACCCAGTACACAGAAATGGATTTTTCTCGCGCTGATGCGCTATATTTTAATAAACACAAAAATAAACAAACACAAAATAAACACCTAACTCTGATTTTGGAGTGCTGACTACACAGGTTATTCCCTGACTAACTCGCAGGACGGCTAAGCCATTTCCCCGCCAAACACAATAAACACAAAACCACACAGGTTTAATACCGCACACTTTTTACCTCACGACTGCCAGGAAGCAGAGCACCTCTTCTGCCTCCTTCTCCTCCACAGCCCTGAGCAAACTAACTGCTTTTCTTTTATACCCTGCACCTGGCTCTAATTTAATAATAAGCACCAGGTGCAGGGGATAATTAAGCAATAAAACAATTCATCAATTAAGCAAACCTATTAAACAAAAGGTGCATACGCACATGTTTTACGCAGGGAGGAATTAACCCCCTCCCTGTCTTACAATATATATATGTATATATATATTCCAAATACCAAAAAATGGTAAAATGATAAAGCTACTTGGAATGATATTAGGTAAGGATATTAAAATGTTATCATAGTATTTATGTTACTGGCAAACCACGAAATGCAGGCAATTGACGGATTGCTCGGGCGATTCGCAAATTGCCAACTGACTTTGGGCAAAGCTCGAAATAAAAATTAAAATAACTTATTGGGCTTTGACCGGTCAAACCGCGGTCTGCCCACTGCTTCTCGGGCAGAGTCCGAATCACTCCCTCTGTTCTTTCATTCCTGTTCTGAATGACAGACAGACCCTCCCCCTACGCTATAATTGGCTGATTCAAGTTCTGTTATAAAAAGGACAGTATTAGTAACAACGTAGTAACAACCAATAATAATAAGGAGTTGTATTGAACTGTCCAATCAGATAGATGGATGCAGTTAGTGGGTGGAACATGAATGATCAGCTGATTCACGTTTGACAGTGTTTATGACAAGCGAGCTAAAAGCCGGAGAGCGTACTCAGTGGAGTGACTGAGAGTGTAAGTTAAGTATGTAATACATATCTAGATTTTAATAATTTGTTTAAAATAAATTAGTCTTACATATCTCATTAAATATTGTATATAGTCATGTCATCAATAAAAATACATTTTTAAATATATGCCTATTTTCTCAAACCGGACTTCCTGTGTAGTTTATATGAATCAGAGGAGTGAGTGAATGATGCTACTCAAGTAAGCGGGTCAAAGAAGCTGTTTAATCTCAGTATATATATATATATATATATATATATATATATATATATATATATATATATATATATATATATATATATATATATATATATATATATATATAACAATTATTATTATTATAGACATTTATTATTGTTTGTAAATGTGTTTGTGAAGCAATTAAATTCAGAACTAAAAATCAATAAAAAAATGATATAAAATAAAAGCATAAGAAATAAGAATTTGGGCAATATTAGAATTATCACTGTTATTTATTAATGTTTTTTCCATTACCTAAAATTGAATCCAATTATCAATAACTGGAGCTACAGCAGAGGAGATCAATAATTCCCACTTGATTTTGGATTTCAGACTCACAAACAGAGCTTCTGTAAATACATGCATCAATCGTCATGTGTGAAACGAAAAAATGTCCCATAGTAAAAGCATAGCAATGTGCAATAAAGCACAGTGAAAGCATGGTAAAGCACAGGTATGCATTTTGTAAAGGACAGGGATGCATGATAAAACATATATTATATATGTTTGGCAATATATATATATATATATATAGTTTGCCATATATTATATATATATGGCAAACTATATATATATATATAAACATGGCAAACTATGATAAATGCAAAGTATAACCACGGTAAATGCATGGGAAAACTATGAAAGCGTGGTGAACTTCTATAAGGGACGCTAGTACCCTTAAAAATACCTTCTCATATAAGCTGCAAGAACGTTTCTGTTCAGGATCTTCATGCTGTGCACCTCTCCATCTTCGCAGTGACTAACAGGAGTTAATTATCACGCCAATGACCTGTATTATTGTCTCTTTATCCTCTTGGTAATACCTTTTTAATAGGGTTAGGGTAAAGGATGAGAAGGGTTTTATTGCTGATAATGGTTGGCTGGCTTATATTACACATGGCCTTTAACTCTTCACTCAAATTATAACCTTGCAGACAGGGTGACCAGATTAGATCACTACACTTATTACCATTACAATTATAATTATTATACATCTATATGATAAGACATTGAGAAAGACTAGTGGAAATGTTTGTCTTTTAATTTATGAAGTTTTTTTTTTTAGTGTTTCTGAACTCCTCTCTGTTGAGTGTTTAATAGTTATGGATGTGCAATACAATAAGATAACGTATCCAGGCTGTACAGGAAATACAAAATGAGAGCTTTTAGTATCTATGTAGTTATGGACGAGCGAAGGAATGACCAGGCAGAAGAACAGGCCCTTCCTTACACTGTGAGATTCTGATCCTCTCTAACTTGTGGTAACGAACGCCTTTCGTGTCCTCGCCAGTGGATAAGCAGTTCTTTAGGTGCAGAAATGCATGGGTGACATACCTACAGAATTACTAAAAGTAATCCAGTCAAAACGTTCTTATCTTTGAATTCATTCCGTTTCATTTCGTATTTCTAAATTCAGCACTATTGCATGTGTAATAGTTATGGATGTGACTTTCAGTACAGCGCTGTGTTGGGCAGGAGATGTTAAAGTTGAATGTAGAGGCCTGCCCTAAGCCCCTTGTGTAACACTCCAGTAGATGCTGAATATGAATGCATGCTAAAAAAATAAAAATAAAAAAGGCTTTCTGCTGACCGCTGGATTCCACAGTTGGAATGAGTCAATGCAGGGAGACATTTTGTGAAAGTATTTTAAGTATACTGTCTTAGGCTGCGAGAGAGGAAGGGAGGGGCTCTTTGCTTTTTGTTCTTTTTTTGTGTGTGTGTGTGTTGGGGGTTTGCAAAGCGTGTGATTTCAAAGAACTTTACATCACTGTAGCACCAGGGCAGCCAATGGAGATTCAAAGCCAGCTATTAAGGAGGTTGGGGGCTGGAGCTGCTCATTGTGTCTGACAAACTGCTGAGAAGAAGGAAAGGAATAGCCAAGGAAAAATAAAAAAGGGAGGGGGGGGTGTGGAATAAATAACTGTGTGCCACTGAATCTGCAAACCACTTGACTCCCGTGCTGGAGCAGTATGTAATAAAATGTGTTGCTAAGAAACATGCTACGAGAGGAAGTTCATTAAAGGATCCTTTCAAACAAAGCTGCTGTCAGGCTCCTCTCGTCTTTAAAGACCAATGTTATTTGGTTTGTGTTCCCTCGTGTTCCTAATTAGATTTCTCAGTGAATACCGGCTGTACGATCCGTCCAAACTGTGCCGCGGAACGATTTTAATAACAAAACAGCATATTTTAGAACTCTTTTTTTCACTGAAGTCCACTTAATTTTTTTTTTATTTTTTATGTATTTATTTTTTGTACACAGCTACACTGTTCGTCAACTTCTTTTGTTTAAAGAACAGAATGAACTAAATGTCTTGATTCATTTATGCACAGTCATTTTGTTGTTGGTTTACAACCTTTAAAACAACAAACTTACTCCGTATTTTAGGCCTTGTACCTTGGTAACTCTAGGTTGCTATAGTTGCTATGGAAACTGTTTTGGGGTGGTAGTGTGGGCTTCCAAACGCTTTTTTCTTTCAGCAGTCGACCACAAAAGATGGATTTTAAAAAAGGTTAAAGACTGATTAATGAAGGAACTAGGCCTTTGCATGTATAGAAAAAACACACACAGCATGTACTGAATCTGCTGCTGCTTGTTAAAAATCAAGCCTTATTAGAAAATCTTCTTTTATATTAAATATGTAATATTTTTGCACATAGTTGTAAGGATTCAATCAACAGCAGCTTGATACAGGTGAGTTTTAAAATGAAAGGCAATATACAAATCAATTCAGCTACCAGCAAGGCCTTCTGCACAATGACAAAAAAAAAATCGTTTTTGTTTTGAACATTTAGAATTGTAGCCCTCTTTACAGGCATTCAGTAAAAAGCATTTTTCGAGTTCAAGCAAAAAGTAATACATTTGTCACTGGAAAAAAAATATTCAATAGATAGTCAACTCACTGGCTCTGTAAAGAACTTTAAAGACTCAGCCAGCCCATCCTGTGTTGCTTATAAAAGACAAATGTTTTGCTTGGAAAGAGCACCGGGCTGCAATGGGGGCCCTGAATGCACGGCTCCTGACACTTTGCGCTGGCCTGTCACAGCGGCTGGAAGGTATAGTAGCTGGAACTTGAAGCTGCATCAGCGGTTTCAGATATCACTCTGGAAATTGCTACTGTACAACAATCAGTAGCTAAGACTAGAAGCACAACCAAAGGTTAGGGTGCACAGTTCTTACTACCAAAGGGACATCTTGCCTACTGTGGCACACAACCTAACAACAAGGTACATTCTGTGTTTACAATGTACCAGATCTTCAGAAGAGATGGTTTTGTATGATTGTATTTGTAGATACAGTGCAACCAAACTGTCAGCTGGAAAAGTAGCAGTGTCATCCTCATTGTGAAGATACCGGATACTAAAATATAGATTTTCTTTAATAACATGAATCATTATATGAATTCACATTTTACTGTAATTTCTACCAGTATTTCCACAAATTGTCTGTCTCCATTTTGTCAGAATGCTTTACTTTACTTGGCGGTGTGTCGGTGGCTTTGTTTGTGTTTGGGTCTACAGTGGCAGTCAATGCACTGTGCTGCTGTTGTCTTCCTCAGCATTTTTAGCCTTGTAGTTAGTAGAAGTTCCTAATGTTCTTTTCATTGTATCAAGAGGACTACTCACTGAATCAGACAGTTGTGCTGGAGATGTGAGTCATGTGATTAGCTTGCCTATTATGCTGGTTCTGGCTCGACTACAGCACAGTGGACGAGCCACGCTACCAGAAACACCTCAAACCCACTATATGACAAAAAAAAGACTATTAAATAGCTAATAAGTAGCAGAAAAGGAACAAACAGGACAAGATTTTGCGAATTTGCCATTTTTGTGAACATGCAACAAACACAGCAACAATGGAATGAATTACCCTCTAATAAACATGGTTTAAAAATTGACCTTAATTGGGCTGTGTCACAATTAATTTGTATCAAAATATTGGTCACCATAATAGTTTTTGAACTACAGAATGATGTTGTTGTTGTATTACTTCATGTGCATTTCTACCGTATAAAAAACCCTCGCATTTTTTTTACCTCTTTTTAACCAACAAAAACTACACCATTGAAGAATGGAAAGAATTATGGAGCCATATTGCCTATAATACAGTTGAGAGTCAATATTATGCACACAGCTTCTGCTGCTAAAACGGCTACGAGATTTAGCTGGCAAAAAAAGGACCAGCAGACTGAGGCAAATGAAAGTTACAGAATTATTCAGACCACCAAAACCTTAGCTGGAGCATTGTGTGCTTTAAATTGTTGCAGTTAAGCAAATTAAAACAGTCTCCTTGTTGTTAATTTTTCTTCTATTTCATCAGTACGGGCTGGAGATCCTGCCTGTTATTGAGCAGCTAAGAACTTCTATTTTATTCATTTTAATTGCACGTTATTACAATGTCTTAACAGCAAGTATCAAAATATAGAAACATTTTACTGAATTTCTGAAGTTTAATGTTTCCTAAAGTTCTGCAATGTGTCAAAGTTGTATTGAATTGTATTCTTTGATTTTTAAATTTTGGTATATGGTATGTTTAATTACAGTATTTCATTACCTTAACTGTAGGTGTTAAAGTTTTACTGAATTGCATTAATTTAATGATTTGTAAAGCTTTGTAATTTTGTATGCTTAATGTGATAGAATAGGTTACTAGATAATATATATATATATATATATATATATATATATATATATATATATATATATATATATATATATATATATACATACATACACTACCGGTCAAAAGTTTTAGAACACCTCCATTTTTCCAGTTTTTATTGAAATTTACGCAGTTTAATGTCTCAATGTACTCTGACATTAAAGCATAGAACAAATAAACAATTGGAGATAAAAAAGAAATCATGGAATCATTTTGTTTAACAAAATTTAATCTAAATTTTTGACTTATCAAAGTAGCCACCTTGCAGATATAACAGCCGAACACACTCGTGGCATTCTTTCTACAATGGAAATCAAATATTGTTCGGAAAGTTCTTCCCAACACTGTTGCAGAAGTTCCCACAAATGTGTTGCACTTGTAGGTTGCTTTGCTTTCACCCTTCTGTCCAGTTCATCCCAAACCAGCTCGATGGGGTTTAAGTCTGGAGACTGTGCTGGCCATTCCATGATTTGAAGCCTACCGCCTTGTTCTTTTCTTCTAAGGTAGTTCTGACATAGCCTGGAGGTATGTTTTGGGTCATTATCTTGCTGTAGGATGAACCCTGACCAACTAGGCGATACCAGAGGGTATTGCATGGCGCTGAAAAATGCTGTGGTAGCCGTTTTGGTTCAGGGTGCTACTCACTCTGTGCAAGTCGCCGACTCTGGATCCAGCAAAGAGCCCCAGACCATCACGCTTCCTCCTCCATGTTTGACAGTTGGTGTCACACACCGAGGAACCATCCTTTCGCCTACTCAACGGCGTATAAAACCCTGCGTGATGAACCGAAGATTTCAAATTTTGATTCATCGGTCCATAAGACCTTCTTCCAGTCTTCAGTAGTCCACTGGTGGTGCTTCATGGCCCAGGCAAGCCTCTTTTTCTTATTTTGCCATCTTAGCAATGGCTTTTTTACTGCCACTCAACCTGTCAAACCTGCAGCTCGAAGTCTTCTCTTCACAGTTGAAACTGAGACTTGCTTACTTCGACCAGTGTTAAGCTGTGCTTGAAGCTGTTGTCCTGTGAGCCGCCTATCACGCAAGCTGTTGACTCTCAGAAACTTGTCTTCTGATTCTGATTGTGGCTTTGGGTCTGCCAGACCTCTTCCTGTCAGAGTTTCCTCCAGTTTCCAAGTGCCTTTTGATGGTGTAGGAAACTGTACTCACTGACACCTTGGCTTTCTTTGCAAATTCTCTAAAGGAAAGACCTACACTTTTAAGGGTTATAATGGTCTGTCTGTCTTCCTTTGTTAATTGCCTTTTTCTCGCCATTATGATAGCAATATACTACTTCCTGCAGTACAATACTGTCCAAATAATGCTTAAGAGGGTGTAGTAACACAGTCTGTTCCAACACTGCTTTTATACAGACAGAGGGTTTGTAAGTAATCAACAAAAGTTGGGACACCTGTAGGAATTGTTAGCATCAACTTTCAAGGCTTAATTTACTTCCATTGCTGCAGAACAGGTGTAAGTTGTTAACCCATTACTTGTTCCCTGAAAAAGGCCTTTTGTATAACTCTGAAATGTACATTATTTTTCAGTTTTTGGTAACCTAAACTTTTTTTAACCTCTGGCAGTTTACCGCTTACCTTTGTACCATTTCAGGCTATTCACTGGACTTGAACTGCTTAAATTTCAATAAAAACTGGAAAAATGGGGTGTTCTAAAACTTTTGACCGGTAGTGTATATATATATATATATATATATATATATATATATATATATATATATATATATATATATATATATATATATATCATCAGTAGGTACCTGTGTACTAAGTACTTGTGTATGTTAACTTTATGCTATACATTAGTAAAAGGTAGAGTAATTGTTATTAATACCTGTTCGATTATCCATATAAAACGATCATGCAAACTAATATCAGTCCCAATTAGTTTGGATAACTGACTCTCTACTGTACATTTATAGATATTACAAAGCAACCTTGTATTAAATTTGACTTATGCCAATGTCAAACATCAGATTCCAATTGAGTTGAACTTATTACAACACATCTGTCACAGTTCTACCCCATTTAACACCAAAGTAATAATCCACCAGTATGAATATCAATATATTTTTATTTTCTCAAGGTAAAAATAATCCAAAATAGTATTGATTGCTGCGACTCCCAATTCTACTTTATCGGTCAAAGCAAAAGTGCTGTGCGCTGTGCTGAAAGGCCACACACAGGGAATTCACATATCATTCTTGTTTACTCTTGTGAGAGCGGATTTGCATTTTAATGAGCAGACGTCATTCTTTGTTGATCTATGCCTCCTTTTGCAACCCCAGCCCCCCACCCCTCAAACACAACAGGCCCCACAAAGATTTTCACATTTATATTCAACTAGGAAGCGTTTGGTTTCTGTTTGCTAGCTTCTCTCTCTCTCACACACACACGAATTCAAACTGATGAAACATTGCTCTATGTGACTTTCATCTAGTTGTCCCTGTATTCCTTCTTTCATAGTTGAGTCCTCTGTGCACTCCATTGCATTGTTCACATTTCCCAGAGGTACAAGTCCTTTCAGCTGCGTCACAAGCTCCCCTCTCCCTTGAAACCTGCTTGCCACTTTGTCATTCAGGAAGCCAGACGCACTTCCATTCAGGCTACTAATGTCAAGCTTGTGTTGCTTAGAATTATCTATATATATATACGTATATATATTTTTTTTTTAAGAAAGTCATTGATGTAGTTATGTAGTTTTCATCTGAAAGAAAAAACACCATTTACAAAACTTTAAAACAATAAAAAGCAACTTGAGTGATAAGTGAGAGAGGACTGATACATAACGCAGGAAGGACTATACTTAAAAGCACTAAAATGTAAAGTCTGTTGTTTATTTGAGGCTTAGTAACTTTATTGGGTGTGATTTGGAGTAAATACAGTAGCTCAATGTGATTACCGATAGCATTTCTGAGAAAATACCACAACCACTGGCTAAAATGTTTTAAACACGAATCTCTCTGAGAAAATCCCAGCTGAACTGTGGAGTAAAGATCTAACTTGCCCTATAATCAGTCCTGGTTATTAAAACTGTTACTGAAAGGTGCCAGCTCAGTTATTAAACAAACTGTAACAGCCTAACCTGAGTCTGCAGCTTCATTTGTTTACTTTATTGATGCAGGGGGGGAAAACGACTTTTCTTGCAGAAAGCACAGTGGTCCCTACAGTAGCAGCACACAGTTACTGATATGGTATCATGGTGCTGCAGTGCATTTGCAGTTAGAATTGGTTCATACTATGTCTAAATATGGAAACTATTAAGCATTATTGCCTCTTTGAACCATTGGCTTACCATTGCAGTGCCAATGCACTGTCGTTGGTACGGCTCTTTTATATTAAAACAATACTTGAAAAGGCTTGAAAAGAGGAGCGCTCCAACAGAAAATCCTCTGTCTGAATGACATTGTAAGCAAAATTTTCCAGAGCTCCCATATAATCATTAAAGGCCTCTAATGAGGTACCATGGGATTCCAGGAGTTATTAGGGGGCTTGTCTTAAAGAAGAAATTCAAAGTTAATTGAAATCAATTGCTACTGTACTGACTGCAGGTTCCTTGAACTGGCTGCAATATCAAAGCCATGCAGCGGACCTGTTTCAATCTGCACCGCTAAGCTGGGATAGGACTTCCTGCATGCCACTCAGGAGATCATAATGTGAAATAACCCAAAAATACAGCTTCCAATAGCTCAGAAGATAGGACGTCAACACAATTAAACAAACTAAAGAAAGAACCGCTGAAGAATGCCTGCACCAAGTTTCATTACCATCGGTTGAGTGGTACTCAAGATACACTGTAGTGTGACAAATGTACTGTAATTATATCCCATTATAATAATAATAATAATAATAATAATAATAATAATAATAATAATAATAATAATAATAATAATAATAATACCGTGATTGAGATGCTGTGAATATTTATCTTGCAAGCAATAGATACTGTAAGTTATTCAAACATAAACCTGTAAAATCGGAATACACCTGTGAATCAAATTTCAAATCAATCGGTGCAAGTACTGGCTTTTTCATTTTGACTTGCTGCATTAGTAAGCGTAGTTCATCTATTGGACAGAAAATACTATTCAAAGACACACTGGGTCAATTGCAGCATACCAAATTTAGTCCACTTGATGTGTCTAACTAGTGGATTAAGCAGGTTTAGTCCACGTGATTGGACTAA
Organism: Acipenser oxyrinchus oxyrinchus; assembly: GCA_030684275.1. Classification (NCBI taxonomy): domain Eukaryota; kingdom Metazoa; phylum Chordata; class Actinopteri; order Acipenseriformes; family Acipenseridae; genus Acipenser; species Acipenser oxyrinchus. The sequence goes on from CM060256.1 coordinate 32,786,886, forward strand.
AGTTAGTCCACCTTCTAATCCCGATTGCAGTGTACCAGAAGTTAATCATCACCGGTAGATCATCTGCTAAATCAGACTAAACAAGATCCCGATTGCAGCATGCCAAATCAGATTCGTGATGATCCTGTTCAAGTGGATTAACTTAGTACTGTGAAGGAGAAGACTAACTTAGTACGCTTGCTTGTCCCAAGCATTTACTGCTTAAAACTTTATGAAGCAAAATGTGTTAATTCTATAAGGTGATGCAAATCTTTTTTCTGTAACTGTAGGTTAGTCCCCATTATCAGTCTAACTTGTTCCGATCAGTTAAACCAATTACCGGGATCATCTGTTTGGTACGCTGCAATCATGATTAAGTTAGTACAGATATGCAGGATTTTCTGGTCTGCATTTTAGTCCACTGGTATGCTGCAATTGACCCATTTGGTCCAAATTTATTTTATTATCCATCAAAACCAGCCAATCAATACTTTGCATCGACGAAAGCAACAAATCCTGTACCTACAACTGCCAAGTCAGCCAATCACAGCCTGTCAGCTTGACTGGAGTGCATACACAGGATCTTTCAACAGCAACAAAACTAGACCTGGAACATTCAGTAATATTGCTCCATTCAGATATCTGGCACTGTCCAGATAAACTACAAGCAGCTCTGACAAGAGAAAAAGTCATTTTTTTTAATAAAGTTATTTTTTTTCTAATTATGTGTGTACCCTTTATGAACATTTTGGGACTATTTTCCTAAAACTTTTCTCCGCGGAAGGGTACCCAACAAATCATTACAAATTCAAGGTAAATGTTGTTTTTAAAGTGTTTTTTTTAAATAAAATAATGAGAAAAATCGTTTTCTAATAGCAACAGTGCACTACCTTATGTTAGCTGACCATGACCTTCGGCTCATCTCGGGATGCATAACTCCAGTCGCGGTCAAATAACACACGGTAGAGCCTTCATCAACGGGCACTATCGCTCAATTAATTCCCACTTAAAAACGTATCTTTATGATTCACTATTCTGCTTGTCAGTCTGGTTCCTGAATCATTCAATCAGCAAAGGACAAAAGTTGTAGCTGGCACCCACCAGCATGAAATGTGCCACTCCAACAAACTAAAGGAAATCTACAGTAGCTTGATATTAAAGTTTAACTACAGCAACACTCTCCCTATAGCTGTGTTTAACCATGGCACAAACATATAGGTGGTCCTCATGATCACATGATAATCGCACAGTACCTCAAAGGGCAAACAATATGGGTATAAAGTCAGGAGTTTACCAGATTATACCTGTAAGCAAACAAATTAATGTGATGTCTGCAAATTAGGACACACTATACCAATTGCTATATTGCAATTGGTATGTTTATTGACTGATTCCAATATTCAAATGTTACACACATATAGCTTAAACATTTATCATTTAGGCACAACAAATGTGGCACCTAGTTATAAACAGAAATCATATGATGATCGGTTACCTAATGTTCTGGAAGATAGCTCGGGAACGGAGATGGTCTGTCACTAGGAGAAGATTAAGGTAGCTTGTCCCACTCGCACTCTCAAATGCCTGTCTTATATAAACTACATAACTGCATGTGTGTAAAGTTGAACTTTGTGAACTCTGCTCCCACTGAGTTTATCTAAACATTATCAATTAATTGGCACAAGTGATGATGCTGTTCCAGACACAGAACATTATGCAAGGTCACAATGTACCCCCGTTTAAAAATGCCTTGCTCCTGCACCCAGGCTGGTCCAATAGGAGTCTAGGGGCGCATGATACAAGTTTGGGGATGACTGGTGTACAATCAGTTAGCATTTTCACCATGTGGAGTGTGAGAGACATACAGACGGATGGTTAGGGGGACGGACAAGCTTAGTATATAAGGGTCCCCAAACTAAGCAAATGAACAAATGAGATACATTTGTTGATAAAAATGAATTATTGCACTTGGTTCTCATAGTATTCACTACTTCCCCCTGTAAGACACTGCAGAATGTGCTCTTGCCACAGGCGCATATGTTAAGGCTGCAGTTTGACCTTGCATATCCGTATTTGTACACAGTTTGTGTTTATATATTGTATAGAGTAGGGTAGTGTGTAATAAAAGCTGCTGCCCACCCCACGAGTGTGCTTACTGGCCACTCTGACCTTGAATGGGGTGAAAGTCAGCTTGTATCTTACACACTATACTATATATTTTCTAATTCATAGTTAAATGAGAAGAATTAAACAGCTAGGTGACATCCCTTCCGTCTGATACAAACTGTCAAAGAATTTTCAGATGGCCGTATCACATTCAAGGTCTACTGCATATTTTATAATATTCTCCATTTGTATGCAGTAATGCAAAGCCAGGCACAGTACACTAAAATGAAGATTTCTGTCCTTCATGCTTCATATCTGACAAAATGCATCTGCCGTCAGGTCAGTGTCACATAGGTGAAGGTCACAGAATACCAAGCCAAATAAAGTGACAGGAGTAGAAAATCCATGAAATAGAAATAGGTTAAAACATCTATAAAAAAAATACGCCCAACCCCCTGTAATAATGTTGTCTGTGTAAGGTTATGCAGCCATTCTGAACTTCTGAACACAGTCAAAAATCTTACTTTTACCCTGTAAGGTTACAGCTTCAGTTACTGGAATACATGTTTCAGGTCTTTATTTTGTAGGTAATTCTTAATTATTAAATATATATATGTTATGCATCAGTACATAAAAACAACTTTGTTATAATTTGGTGGTTTATAAATCATCTTCTTTTTTTTTTTTTTTTAAATGATCCTGACCAACATCATCTATTCTGTTTTAAGTCTTCAAACAGTAAATAGGGGGACTACATCTCTATGTTCCTAATGGCAAAATCCAAATAAATAAGTGATGCACTTAATCAGCTTAGTGGAAATGCAAAGCACTGGCAGCAGCAAAGTGACTTAATGAGCAATGCAACTGATTTAGAGAGAGAGAGAGAGAGAGAGAGAGAGAGAGAGAGAGAGAGAGAGAGAGAGAGAGAGTAATCTAGGGGCTACTTTTACAGAGCTGCTTTTATGTCAAACAGGCTCATTTATTTCATGAAAAAAGCTTAATACTGAACCATGTAACAGGAAAGCCACTGTAGCTCAGCTGGTCATTTAGCAGAAACCACTGGCCCAGTTAATACATTCCTTATAAATCCTCATTAAATATAAAAACCATACGTATAAATATTAGAGATTTTATATTTCAATGGTTCATATTTTAACCCCCTAATGAACTCAATAACCCACAGTTATTCTGTATTTAATAAGAGTCCTCTATAGGAGGACCCTGTTGCTGGTTCAGCTGCACTGCTCCTTAGTAAATGGGAAGGCTTGCCCAGAGCAGAGCTGATCAGGAGGTCCTGACTGGCTGGGGTGCGTTCCCAGGAAGCCTATGCCTGTTGAAGAACGTAACAGCGCCAGTGTTCGAGGCTACTGCAAAGCCATGGCTACACAGACGGGTGCTGAGAGAGAGTGTACACCGAGGAGAAGAGCACCCGCTCCAGAAGAGAGGACTACTGCACGAAACCCTTCCACTCCAAGACGTTGCTCGTGAAGGCATTGCCCAGCTGAGGCTGTCGGAAGAGGTCCGAGGTTAGTTTAGGAGATTTGATTCCTGGAGCGGGACGTCTCTTAGTAAACTCATAACCCTGGTGAAGGCTTGATTGTGCAACCTATTACAATTCTGAAACAAATTTGGAATATTGTAAGACTACCTACAAGCACCAATGTGGATGCTGTATGCACCGATCATAACATATTCTACACTGTGGACATGATAACTGCCTTGAATTTTTACAAATCTACAAACTTTTATCCAGAGCTGTGGTCTCCAGTAAACATTCCAGGTTGAATGTGGGTAAAATCAGATAAAATGTTGGTTTTATACAATTGGATAAAACTATAGACCAATGAGGTCCATAATTATTAGAGCTGTGTGTGTGTGTGTGCGTGCATTTTTGCGTGCGTGTTGTGTGTTTGTACTGGTTTATTTGTGGATTGGTAATGGCAAGTTGGAGTAAAGTGCTTTGAGAATCTAGCCCATGGCTTTAAAGTTATGGCTTTGTGCTGTGAAACTCGGCAAGCGCAAGGGTGGGTGAAAACATTTCAGGACTATAGTACCACCACTGGTCATAGAAAGTGCATGAATGAAGTGTCTGAATTAAGAGTTAATGCATTAGCTGACTAGAGTGGGCTCTTTCAATTTTAAAAACTGCAAAACGAAGCATGTTTAAAAGTATCCCAAATTTAAATCAACATCCAATTCACCAAAACAATTTCAAGCAAAGGACAAAGGTTTGATCACAGCGAAAGAGGGACAGAGATGAGGTTGGCAGACTTAGTTACCATTCATTTAACTATTATGAAGCATTTGGGACACAATTTCATTCTCTCCTCTATTTTAATTTTGAATGGAGAAAAACTGAATTTGACAAAACAGAACCAAACATCTAAGTAATATAATTTAGGGTCTCAAGTTGGTTGCTGGTTTTGTAATAAAGATATGCCTCTTTTGGTCTTATATTGAACATATTGTATAGAAGGTTGGGTTGTTTTGTCTATTAGAATGATTCTTTACAGAACCTGAGTTCTTTTCTACATTGTGTTAAGCAACATTGATCACACTGATTAATATAATGCTGATATGGGTGCCTAGAGCAGGGGAAAACTAATGTATACTGACTTTATTATTGTGCAAGTGTGTCATTTACATTTTTTTATCAATTCTTCACCCCATTAGTTTCCATGGTCTGGGGCAATTTCTTTTTTCTTAAATTAAGAAAGTTCAAAATGTGACATTACACTGATACTAGAAGGGAAGCTTGTAGGAGTTTTAAAAAATGTAAAATTATTATAATATCTATATAATTGCAGTAACCAAATAGGGAGGATTTAGAAAGCACAAGTGAAGCTATATTTGATTTGCTAATAGTAACTGTACACAGTATGTATAAAAGGTTACCATATTCAGTCATACCATGCTAGTCCTCTTTGTTTGTGTATAACTTTCATGAAGAGCAAAATAGTGGCGCGGATAAAAATCCTGCGTAGGCCTCCCGTTAAACGTCATGACTCATTTTGATTTCCCTGAGCTCTACATATCAAGCAGCCACACATCCAGTGCGCATCAACAAAAAAACTATAGTAACAGCATATTAGCCACATAATTAGAATAGCGGCGTTTTGCAACCAACACTTAAAACAAAAACACACAGAGCCGCCTCACTTTAGTCTTATAATATCTTATTTTTATCAACCACCTTGCTATTATGTTGTCAGTTTTCGCAGACAAAACCCAATGTAAATGAGTCTAAAATGGTTACATTTTTTTTTTTTTTTTTTGCGTTTGTGAGATTCGGTCTCTGTAAGATTCTCTTTAAGAATTAATTTATCTGATGTAACAAACGGTGCACCTTCTCTTTTAAAACACCTAACACGAATTCATATTGGATGGTAATACAAATCTGGTGTAAGGAATTACTTTATTTATTTATTTATTTATTTTGTTTTACTTCAGAAGTATTGCACAGTAGCTGTTTTTAATTACCTCTGTTGTTACCAGCATACGGAGAAATCTATACACAGCTGTTATTAAAGAGGACTCGACAAGTTTTTCTGCTTTCTAAGTACAACCACGCCGACATTCTCCGACTCACATTATTATTATTATTATTATTATTATTTTACTAATAAAAGACACAAAACTGGTTTGGTTGTATCCAGTGATTTAATACATTGTGCTCTGCTGAGTAGGGCATTCTTTCTCCCCTCCCCCTCTTCCAAAAACGGCATCAAAGCAATCAAAATGGTAATGGTGATCGTGAATGGGGGCCCCATCCCCCACGTTCAAACTCTGCAGACTTTCCTCCATCCAAGGAGGTGGCAACAACACCCCTTTCCTAACAAACATGGAAGCTTCCACTATCAAACTCAAGTAGCTTCACAAATATATATATCTCTTTCAAAC